>CM032132.1:16491800-17691800 GCA_018894105.1 Jacaranda mimosifolia | reverse complement strand
ACCAAAGATTAGTTAACTTTATGTTCAAGAATGAGATTGAAAAGTCTATGGAAGTTTACGTCGATGACATGATTGTTAAGACAGAAAAAGCTGAGGATCACCTAATCGACCTCGACCATATCTTCTCGAGATTGCGCATTTAGTATAGAGCTAAACCCCAACAAGTGTACCTTTGGGGTTCGAGAAGGCAAGTTCCTGGGTTACATGGTTAGTCAAAGGGGGATCGAAGCAAACTCGCAGAAGATTCAGGCAATTTTGGACATCACCCTACCTTAAATAGTCCGGGACGTACAGCGCCCGGTTGGCAGAATAATAGCCCTTGGCAGATTCATTATACGTTTAGCTGACAAAAGTCTTCCCTTTTTCAAAATACTCAAGCATGCAAAAAAATTGGGATTCCGATGGACGCATAGTACGGCCAGGCTCTGGTAAATCTCAAGCAATACCTCTCATCACCACCCATGCTTGCCAAACCGAAGCTGGGAGAAGTCTTGCACCTCTACTTAGCCGTGTCCATCGCCTCGATCAGTTCGGTCTTGGTTTCGATGAGAGAAATAGCTCATCGGCCTGTTTATTATTGCAGTAAGGCACTGCATAGACCCGAGCATAATTATTTGGAGATCAAGAAGTTTGCCCTCGCTTTAGTTACAGCAGCACGGAAGCTGCAGCCTTACTTCCAATCTCATGCAATCCTAGTATTGACAAATCAGCCGTTAAAATAGGTGTTGTCGAAGCTAGACACATCAGGAAGATAGACTAAGTAGGCCATCGAGCTTGGGAAATTCGACATTACTTTTCAACCCTGGATCGCCATAAAAGCGCAATTTTTGGTTGATTTTGTCTCTGAGAGGCTCAACCTCCTAGACCAGCATGACCAGAATTCCTTTGCATGGACCTTACATGTTAATGGATCAGCAACCGCCTCAGGAGGTGGAATTGGTACTTCACTCCGCTCCACACTCGCAGAGGAATATGATTTTGCAATCAAACTCGATTTCCCAATTACCAACATGAAGCCCTCATCGCCTGCATGAACATGGCAACAGCTCGTGGTGTCGAGCAGCTAGTGGTGATCACCGATTCTTAGCTGGTCGCAGAGCAGATTGAAGGAAACTTCGAGGCCAAGGAAAATAAAATGAGTCAGTACCTCACCGAGGTGAAAAAATTACAACAACTATTCAAGAGTTTCACCCTTAGCCAGGTACCCCAATTAGAGAACGAGTGGGCTGACGTCGTCTCCAAGTTTGCAAGCTCGACGAAGAGGACCAGAGAAAGGATACTAACGTTTCTGGTTGCCTACAGACCCTTTATAAATGTTCACAACCAGAACATGGTGGGGAGCATCGAAGAAGCCCCTTTCTCTTAGCAAGATTTAATCAAGCTCTATACCTAAGCCAAGGGACCATCCCCTAAGACAAAAAGGAGGCGCGTAGGCTCAGAGGTCAAGCAGCCAAATTTGCCCTTAACGAGCATAGACAGCTCTACAGGAGATCGATATCAGGACCACCCTTGAGATGCTTAACGCCCGACCAAGCACGTGAAGTCCTTCATGAAATCCACATAGGCATTTATGGAAATCATTCTGGAGGTCGATCCCTTACGCATAAAGTTGTCCGATATGGGTATTTCTGGCTCATATTGTTAAAAAACTCTGTCGACTTTGCTAGAAAGTGTCCACCTTGTCAGTTCTACTTAAATATACCACACCAACCAGTGGCGTCAATGGTAAACATGGAGATCACGTGGCCATTCGATCAATGGGGTATCGACATACTCGGCTCCTTATCAAAGACATCAGGTCAACAAAAATTCATCATTTTCGCAGTCGAATACTTTACTAAGTGGGTCAAGGCAGAAATAGTTCCCAAAATAACTGAAGCGACCATCAAGAGTTTTATTTGGAAGAACATCATTTGTCGCTTTGGTTTACCTAAAATTTTGATCTCAGACAATGGAATCCAATTTTAAAGCAGGAACACAAGGAATTGGTGTGAGACTTTGGGGATCAACCAACACTTTACTTCAGTCGGAAAAGCCCAGGCTAATGGTCAGACTGAGGTCACGAACATAACTATTCTTGACCATCTCAAGGCTCGATTAGAAGGAATGGAGCAAGTTGGCAGACGACCTCCCTGGGGTGCTATGGGCATATAGAATGACCTCGCGAATAGCCATTGGTCGCAGTCTCTACAGCTTGGTCTATAGCTTCGAAGCAGTCATCCCATCTAAATTGATATAGCACATAGCTCGGGTAATCCATTATAACCCAGCCAGAAACATATTCGAAAGGGCACTTGACTTGGAAACCATCGACGAGCTGCGATATGAAGCTTACAACACGATGCAGCAGTACAGATAAAAAATGACAGAAATTACAACAAAGTAGTTCAATCGTGTAGCTTCAAAGTAAGAGATCTCGTCAAGAAAGTTAAGGTGTCACGGAACGTGGGAAAACTCGAGTCGAAATGGGAGGGGCCACACTCCGTGGTCAAGGTGTCAAAGCACAATGCATACCGACTAGTGGACCTACATGACATGAAATACCACGACCCTGGAATGCTATAAATTTAAAGAAGTTGTATGTATAAAGAGACCATCGGTCTCCGTTGTATCCTCTTATGCAAATGCAATTTTCATCATTTTTA
The DNA here is from genome assembly GCA_018894105.1 of Jacaranda mimosifolia. Taxonomy (NCBI): domain Eukaryota; kingdom Viridiplantae; phylum Streptophyta; class Magnoliopsida; order Lamiales; family Bignoniaceae; genus Jacaranda; species Jacaranda mimosifolia. The sequence goes on along the minus strand of CM032132.1, from coordinate 17,689,155 downwards.
CAAATATCTGCTTCCACGACCTGAAGTCATCCAAGCGGACTTCGAATCGCCAAACTAAAGCTTTTCCAGTCGAGATAAAAATGTGTTGATTGTTTATAGTCGACCACGCGGGCTTCGAATCGCCAAACTAAGGCTTTTTCAGCTGAGATAAAAATGAGCTAATCATTTATAGTTGACCCCAAGTCGACCACGCAGGGCTTTGAATTGTCAAATTAAGGCTTTTTCAGCCGAGACAAACACAAGCTGATCGTTTATAGTCGGCCCCAAAGTTGACCACGCGGGCTTCAAACCACCAAACTAAGGCTTTTTTAGTCGAGACAAACACGAGTTGATCATTTATGGTCGACCACGCGAGCTTCGAATTGCCAAACTAATGCCTTTTCAGCCCGAGCTAATACACAAATTGATCGTTTATAATTAAAGTCGACCAAGCTGACAGCTTAAAGCTATTAGGTCAAGGCTCTTCAGCCCCAGCATGTGCACAAGTGAATTGCATATGGCCAACCAAGTTGTTCGTAAGTCGCTTTTACAATGGATGAGCACATTAATCTAATAACCCACTCCATTAAAAACTCGATCCCGTAATCGGAGACAACTTTGTTAAAGGCGTTAAGCTAATATAAATTGATCTATGGAGATAGTACTAAGGAATACAACAAGTTACTTGCATTACTTCTATTGTGTTCACTACCAACTTCTAATCAAACTGAGCAAAACGTTATTCATTAACAATCCACATTTTACAAGAACAAAGGCGTCGAAAATAAAGTCAAGAGCAATGCCCATCGATGAATAGAAAACATAATTATTGAATTTTAAAAGCTATTCATTACATCGTTACAAACGGAGGAGGAAGATTACAAAGCAGGGTCTCACAAGGTAATTAAACAGCTTCAAGGGTTGATGGACCCAGCTCGCTCAGGGATGACCCCAATCTCCTCTTGAAGCCTAGAAGGGCCGGCTTCCTTGACCAGGAAAGGGTGTGGTCCAGGTAGAAAATATTCAGCAATGTTAACTTTGCCATCACAAATGTCGAAAGTAAAATTATTGGCGAAGTTGAACTCAGTGGTAACCGCCTCGACCCGGGGCTGATGATGAGGAACTGCAATGGGAGGATGAATAGGAATTGCAATGGGAGGATGAACAGGAACTGCAGCGGGAGGATCATTCGCAGGAGCAGTTTCGTCGGCCTGAGGCCCCTCGACCGTAGTGGGGTCATCGGGGTACATTTGGAGTTACTCGTCGAGCATGTAGCTTAGGCGCTCCTTATCCTTCGCCTTGAACGAGTAACCCAAAAATTTCAGCTATTTAACGGCCTTGTCAAACGTATCCTTAGCGCCGTAGAGAGAAAAGACAACGCTAGCATCCATGAAAGCGGAGGTCAGCATGAATTGCTGAACGGCCTCTCATCGAATGACGAGCAGCGCCCCACCAAACTCACGCTGAGTAAACTGTAGCGCGGCTTCATACCCCTGCGCTTGACCATTGTTGTAGTAGGACTGCGCTGCCACTTGGGCTTTCTTCAAGAGTTCTTCGATCGCGCTCCTCTCGCTAACAGCTACCACCAGCTTGACATATTTTGCCTCCAGCTGCTTTGTTAGCCTGTCGACTTCCATCTTTGCAGAGTCGAGTGCAGTCTTGGTCATTTCTATGTCATTGTTGGCCTCCTGCATTTCATCCACCCAATCGAGGGCCAATTTTGACTTGCGGAACATATGATAGCCCAGCTGGCCAACGTGCAAAGGCACCATTTTTGTTAAAGTGAGCAAAATGCCATGAATCATTTGACCACAAGTTTAACTCAACTAGAAGGCTTACCATATTGGTGTGATAAGCCAAGGCGTTCATCATTGAGCCTTGACTCTTTTCCATCATCTTCCGCTGGTCCGATGCAAACAAGCTAACCATCAAAACCTTCATCGGCAAGGCCCCAGTCTCCTCCGCCATCTTCATTGACATTGAATTATGCACCACCAGCTCAGTCCCAAATTTGGGCGATGGCAGATTAGTCAGGTCAAACAAATCTGCATCACTTTGCTGACCAAAGAGGTTGAACCCGCTGGCTGCCCCAGCCTTCCCTTTGCCCTTATCCCACGCGGTCTTCTTTGCAGGAGGCCCTGCTTGTGTAGTTGCTAGCCTCTTGCCTTGACCAGCAGGACTACCACTCGATGACGCTGGTGGTCGAGCGGGTGAGGCAGCGACAAGAGGCACGGTGCCAACGGCCTGCGCCGTTACTGGCGCAGTTGGATTTTGTTGAGGCCCTACACCCCTCCGGCGCTCAAGGTTTTCTCAATTCCTTTCAGCACGAGCAATAGCCTGTGCACGTGTTTGACTTATTATTTCTTCTCGATTTGCATAATAGCAAATGACCAAATATATCAAGCTCGACCAAAAATATACCAGCTTAACAGTTAAGAGTAGCACATAAAAGCATCTACCTAATTGAGTATCTGCGGGTAGGTCGAGCTGTAGCCTACCATCACAAGATTTCTCTCTTCTATATAGCCCGAGGCCTCCATCTGGCCAAACTCGATTAGGTCCTGTACAAAAGTATTTGGCCAGGTTGGAGTTCAGTTCCCCGGCATCTTGACATGCCCTCACATCCAACCCCTCGGGATATTAAAGCCCACCCCACCGGGAGCTCGAACATAAAAGTATTTGTTTTTCCACTTTTGACCAAAAGAAGAGGCTGGGGTTACAAGGAATTTGCGACGAGGGCGGTTAGTTAGATAATGAAAGCTCGACTCCTTGGTACTCCCGGACTTATGAGACATGGGGAGATGAAATAGGTTGTTGAAGTTAGCAAAGGTAGGAGGTTGATTGTAGACATGCATCAGAATGATGAAATTGTATATCATCGAAAAACAATTGGAGATGAGTTGGGTAATGCAGACTCACAGACCTCTCAACAAGTTGACTATTGGCTTGGCTAGGGGAAATCTAAGCCCATACCTAAGATTGTCCTCAAACACAGTAATGCAACTATCGGGTGGTCGGTGCATCCTATCCTCAGGCCTTGGGACAATAAGCTCATAGTTCGGAGGAATGTGGTATACTCCCCTGAGCATATTTAGGTCCCTTTCTACGACCTCAGACCTACTATCACTATAGTGATTAGGGGTAAACAGCCGATGCTGCATCATCGGAGGCTCGCTCGAATCAGCCTTGACCCCATCACCGACCCGTTCATCATTAGAATCACTCGAGGTCGAGCTGCCACTCGATGAGCCCTCAAATTTGCTAGTCGAACCCTCCCCGTGGCTAATCGAAAGATTATGTGACTTGGTGGCCTCACTATCGCTCCCTCGGCAACTCTCATCATCCCTAAAAACCCTCAATATAATTGCTATTTTATAAATACTAAGGAGAAATGGTTAAAACACACTTACGTGATGTGAGGTTTGGAGATAGAGCGCTAATTGCAGTAAAACACTTGGGTCAACCTTACGCAATGCTATAAATGTAAAAATGAGAATTCTTGCCGCGCCTATTTATAGGACACAACACACGGAACCCCAAGCGATGAAAATTATTGCATAACTACTATTTGGCGCTTTACCTGATATGATGTAACCGCCACATTAAATGCCCTAAACCCTGGTCGATTCCTCCAATCTCTCCTCGAGTAGGTCCAGTCTCCCATTCCTTATATTACTCCCGTTTCCCTCTCGTCGAGACTCTCAATCAGGACTCGGGAAGTGGGGCGGACTCATGATATGGGATAGCCCAATATGCCGAGCCCAAAAACTATCGATCTAAGAGTATATCATCAAGCCTATTTCACCTTTAGAGCCCAATCGCGTTGTCGACCATGGTCGACCCCTCTCACCTCTTTCCTAACGACACACTGAGCAACGCTGAGGTCATTCGACTAGGTCGCGAGCCGAAGTTAGATGCTTGACTTATTCGACCATTCTATTTGACTGCCACTTCCACCGGTCTTTCGGCACATTTAAGGCCAGCTTTGAGGTCAATCTATCATGTCGACCAAGAAGGTCGACTAACTGCAGTACCTTTCCTCTGCCACACTTAATGCCCTGACGGGCATGCATTCGCATTAATGGCATGTGCCACCCCAGTACCACCTCTGCAACCGCGACAGACAGGGGACGCGCCACTAGCATACTATCCTGTCCATGAAAGCTGGAGATAAAGCTACTTAGGATAGTACCAACGTGCGAGATGTCCTAAAGCTCCCCATGCGAGGATGAAAGCCTCTCATACATGCTAAGGGCATCTTGGACATATCAATCACTCAGGGAAGGCTATAAATGCCCCATTGCCAGCCTCCCACAAGGTATGCCATTATATACTAAACAAAGCCCTCACTCTGTTGCTCATTATATTTGGTCAATCTAATACTAACTTGAGCGTCAGAGTGTCTTAGCTAAGGCCACCTCGGCTAGCCTGACGTTTGTTCGTGATTGTAGGACTCAGCCCAACTATCTTTGGAGCTCAATTACTCGATCAGGCAAGTCGATCCACTCGAATTCCGCCCTAATTCAATTACAAACAATTTTTACCCCCATCAATATTTAAATATTTATAATACTTTTATAATTGCTTTTATATTTTATATTAATTAATTTTATATAGTTATATATTGTGTTCTTAATTAATACATAACCATTTTATTTCAAATTTTTTGTTTAACTTATAATAATGTTTGGTTATACTTTTCTTTTTATTTAGATAAATATATTATAATTGCTAATTATTTTTGCTTAATATAAATTATAGAATTCTTAGGCCTATTACGTCTTAAGCCTATTAAAACCTTGAACTTATATAAAATTTAAGCCTAATTAGAATATTAACTGAAATAGATTTTTTCAGGCCAGACCTAGGCTTTCAAAAAATTTAAAAAGGCTAGGCCAAATTTAAAAAAAAAAACCTATATCAGGTAATAGGTCAGGTTTATACTTATAATATATGCAATAAGCCTGACCCATTTAAAGCAAAGCCTAGCCTATTCCCACCCTTACTAATTATCATATCAAAATTTTCAAAGTGACAAAAAAAGGAATAGGATGAAGCCAAAGTAAATAGAAAAAAGAAAGTGGAAAAAGAAAGTGGAAATAAAAATTCAGAAGATAAAAACAAAAAGGTCAAAAACCCATAGAATCTCCCGCCTAAAATTGCAAAAATTTAGAAAAATGGGAAGCGAAACCCCCAACTCGGATTCCGAGTGGGATTATCCCCTCACGGATGGAGATCTGCGAGCCATCGACTCTGCAGTTTCTGCCGCCGCCGCCTCTGCTCCTGCTCCAAAGCGCAGCGCGCTCAGTTACCCAGAGGGGGACGGTGCCTCCGTCGACTCCCCTCCCAAAACACGCCGCCGACTGCCCGATTCTCTCTTCATTTTCCAACAGCAGCATAATAACAATAATTCATCCTGCTCTTTTTTACCATGTTACAGAAATCGCTTTTATTATCGCAGTAATAATTCTTACACTTCTCTTTTTGGAGGTAATTACATTTTCTACTTTTTAATGTTAGTGAATTCAAGTTTTTAATGTTAGATCAGATTTTGTTGTATTGTACATTTCGCTATGGAAGTGTCGCATGTTATGTGTTTTATATAGAAAGTTGCACCTTTCTCTTGGAAAGTGGTAGACCTTGTGAATGATATGGGCTGTTGTATTCTACCCATTGCTTTGGGAAGTTGAACGTTGATGAATTATTCAGATTGCGTGTTTCTTATCGTTCTCCTTGAATTCAAGGCATTATTTTTCTTTCCTTTTGCCTAGCCATTTTGGCCTCATTTAATGGTGTCCGCTGTTTAAAACCCAAGTTTGAATACTTTCAATTGGTTCATACCTTTTGCTTAAGAATTGGTACGAATTATGGATTGTATTAATTGTTGATGCTTTTCCTTTTTGTATATTTTTGGTGGCGTCAGTTGTATGAATGAAAAATTCAATGAAATTTCTACTTCAATGTAGCTTGTTTCATAATGCATTTGATTATTTGTCTTGTTTTCATGGTGCGTTATGCTATTCCTATCTTGCTGGAGGGTATTGGGGCGATATTCAAATCTTTTGGTTGTTGTATATTTTTATGCAATAAAAGAGGTAGGTCCATTGGAGGAGAAAGCTATTTTTCTCTTTTCAAGGGTATTACTAACTTTCTTTAAGAGAACAAATTATATTTCAGGTACTTGTAATTTATCAATGTAGATCTAATGATTAGATATATAGTTTGAAGAGTTGAATAAACAGGTATTAGTTGTTGTAGCATGGCAGAATTAGAGAAACAGGTTTTCCTTTTTCCTTTTTTTTATAATTGAAAAGAATATATACACTGAAGATCAGCTTCCTTTTTCCCCATAAAAATTATTATTATAATAATATTTGTGCTCAGAAATAAAATTTGGAGGTCGCATCATATACAGCAGAACTCTGGAAGAGGTGGAAAGAGCTGCAGAGGAACTTCTAGATTTTGTGGAAGCTAAGAAAAGAAAAGAGGGCCAGTGTGTCCTTGGTCTGGATATTGAGTGGAGACCCACTTTTAGAAGAGGTAACTTCAATTTAACCGATACATTAATAAGACCTAACTGAAAACTAAAAGTAAGTACATAACAATCAGAAAAGGAATTGATTTGAAGAGTGACATACTTTTTATAATTTCTGTAAAAGGGTTTCAAGACTTACATATAGACTTCATATTTGATCTTTCCTTTATCTGATTTTCAGCTAGATTCACTAGTGCTCCTTAGTTTAGCTTCAGCTAGTTTCATTAATGCCTCTGCCTTAGTTTGACTTAGATTGTTGAACCCTATCTGTTTTCCTTCTTCAAAATAAGTTAGCGATTCACTTGGAGCCTAAGTTACTACTTATGCATCACTATTTATATTGTGATGGTGTGCAAGATGGCATGTGAAAAAGTTCAGGATCTCCAAATCCTTCTATTCAAGGCACTTTCCAATCATTTCATATGATTGAAGATGCATTTTGACATCAAGATCAAGCCGATACCCTTTGTTTTCATTAGACCTGAGTTCGTGCAGCATCGCTCTTTCAGGGCCTGCTAAATTAATATATCTAGGTAACATGTTCAGCAGCTGCTCATGTTTATTTGATGCAATCTTCCTCGGCAAGGAATACTGTAATATCAATGTAGCTTCTGGTTTCTTTACCTGCATTTGTCAAGTATTTGACTACAAATTCATTTGCGTCTAGTCAAAACATCATAGAAATCTATATCGCTGGTTTCTTAACTTGTGGTGTAAGAGTGTAGTCTCCTGGCTATTTCCCAAATGCTGGTCATATTGATAATATTTACAACTTTGAAATTAATATTGGTTAAGTGATGAGAAATCATTTTAGGGCTTGTTTATTTGCCAAAATTCAGAAAGGAGAACTTGAGTTCGTTGCTATCTTGTGCATTATGGTTAAGTTTGAAAAAAATTCATATTTTTAAGGAAGCAATGATTCTTATGCCTCTTTAAGAGAAAATATAAGGAATGACTACCAATTTTTCCAATAAATTACTTGCAGCTGAAAATCAATGGTTGCATTTGTTGGGCTACTGTGCGGTCTTTTAACACCACAACAAAGAAGATGATTAAGTGGGTTTTGCTAGTTTATGAAGAAACATTGCTAATCTTTGCAGGTGTTACTCCTGGGAAGGCTGCAGTTATGCAGATATGTGGGGACAATAACTGTTGCTTTGTGTTGCACATTATTCATTCTCAAATACCAAAAAATTTGCAATGTTTTCTTGAGGATTCAGCTTCTCTAAAGGTGGTGCTTTATTATTCTAAAGAATCCTCCGAAATTAAAAATTAAACCTTTTAAATTTTCAGTCATCATATCTCAACATAGTAGATTGCTTGGTACATGTATAGGTGGGTGTCTGCATTGCAAATGATGCTGCTAAGGTTTTGCAAGATCATAATGTATCAATTAACAATTTGGGGGACCTCTCAGATATAGCCAATCGAAAGCTCGGTGGGAATCACAAGAAGTGGAGTCTATCAACTTTAACCGAAATGCTCATTTGCAAAAGGGTATTTAAACAATTATTCTGGATTATTATTATTGATATATTAGAAATTTTCAACTGTCTTAATTTCTGTTCATATGCTAAAGATAAGCAATGGGCCACTTGCACCATTTCTTTTACTTAAATGTCCTTGTTGTCTTCTACAGATCTTATTTATCATTGAAATAATTCCACTTGATTGGAATAGAAGATTTGGAGCCAAGCATGTCGAAAAATACGTTTAGGATGTTCTTTGCTGATAATATTGCCTGTATACATGGCATTATCTTAAGCCAACTCTGTTTAACAGGAGTCTGACCTCTTACTATCTAGATTTCTAGTTCATATGGATGGAGGGGCGGGGAGATGGTCTACCATGTAGTACTATAGTTCTAGTCCAATCTTACACAATATGGTTTCCTGATTGATAACAATTAGAAGTCTAATTGTTATGGTATTCTTTTCTTCTTAATATTATTTCTAATATTCAGATAAATTTTACATAGATTTGAAGTCCACTTTGTTTTAAGTAAACATATGTTGGTTTTACAAACCACAGATTCTGAGACCTTAATATATATTTTTTTCCAACTCCAAAGCTTAATGCTGATGAATCTGAAACCTATCAAAGCTGAAAGTCCTTTTTCAGACTCGTATTGTTGATCTAAATTGCAAACTTAAAGTATTTGTACTAAATTGCTATGCCACTTCATTCATTGCATCTTGGAACAAATAGAGCTGCATAGTAGGATATCTTGGTTGACTAGGTTTTCACACACCTCTGTTCCCAGACCATCAAACCCAAGGCTGGTGGAGGTATTGAAAGTGTTTGGTTGACCAAATCCAGGCTTTAAATCCCTGCAATCCTTTTTAGTATCAACATGTCAGGATTCATATGGTGTTTCAACCTTTTATCTATAGCAATTCAGGTGCATGCTGATTGTGTGCTGCAGGTGGGATGAACTACCCACCTGAGCATGGTGGTCTGTTTGCATTGTAACTTGGTCGGTATGGGCCAGAACTTCAGCATTGCTGGCCCTGATGTTCGGGTTATAGGTTTCTTGATAACTACTAAATTCTTAGAGTTGTAAAATTTTGTTTGTTGCATGTCTTTCATTTTAGCTAATTCATGCATTTTGTGCTCTTTGATCTCAAGGATCCTTGTGATTTACTAGTTATCCAAACTGATGGTCTTGGAGGAATGTGTATTTGCATTCATGAAAAAGGTATAGCAATACAAACAAAGACATATTTGCTGCATCTGTTACTTGGAAGCCATAAATCATTAGAACTTATGCTGCACCTTTTCTTAATAGTTCTGTCCTGTGTCTACTTCAAATTGGAATCCATGAGGTTTCAATATTCGCTAGTATTCTCTCAATGAATTCTAACTAGTGTAATTTGAATTTTGTAGGTTCCCAAGCCAAACAAAATCCGACTAGGAAATTGGGAAGTGGAAGTTCTATCAAAGGAACAATTACACTATGCTGCCACAGATGCATACGTATCTTGGTACCTCTATCAGGTACATGACACCATAAGTGCTTATAATGGCCCTTTTCTTTTCCGTTTCTTTCTCCAGCTCTATAACGGTTCTATAGTATGTTCATTTTGAAATTTTAAGGTGGAGATGTTTCTCGAGTAAACAATGTGTTTTCCTTGATCACACTCACAGGTGCTGAAAAACCTTCCAGATCCTGCTGATAACAAAAGTGTGGAAAATGGTTGCAGCACCTAAACGGCTGAACATTATCACTTAACGTATAGTAGCTGCTGCTGGATAAGTTGCAGATATTGTGCATATCTTGCTGTTATGGTCTTGAGTACACAAAAAGCTGCTGGTAACAAGTGAGTCTAAAATATTCTTGCGTCTGGCTCATGTTGCTGATAATTGTGAGCTAAAAAAAGTTAGAGTTGTTGCTCGGTTGCTCCTGCTAGGTGAAAATCCCAGTTTGGATCTGGGCTAAGTTGATTGGTATGTCCAGTTTTAAACTCCTAGCCTAGGGTGCCAATTTTTGTATCCCATTTTTAGCCTGGATTAAAATTCCAATTGCTACAGATTTGAACAATCAAAAGAGAGATAGAGCCAAACCCTTGGAAGAAGTGGGATATATATACATATATATATATATATAATTTCTCTTCCATTTTATTTAAATTCTTATTTGCTTAGTCTTGTGTCCGGTGAAGGATCCTAGGATATACTCAGTGAATGGAATATGTGCTCAACCTGGTTGCATGTGGGTTGTGCTTCCCAATATCATTATTCATTAATAAGGTGGTCTCCCTTTGCTAGAAAATCTCTAATAATTAAAGTTATTATTGATTAATTTAGATCCATTCTTATAGTTTTTCTTTGCCAGTTCTCTGTAAAGGACTATGTAGAACATCATCAACTTCTGAGGTCCCTAACTCGTGGATCATGCTTTGTTGTCTCATTAATTACTTTGTGCTAAGAAACCTAATTCATTTGTGTTACCCTCTTTAAATTGCAATGAGTTTTGTCATTTAATGATGATTATCACTTGCAATTAGAGTAACTGAGTCCAAATCTTATAATATCTATATTTTGTAAAATATTTTTGAAGTTTTTGAGATGTTACATCTTATTTAAAAATAAATTCTTGAAGTATTTAAATAAAATAAGATCATATAATTTATAAGATGTTAATACTAATTTTTTAAGTAGTATGATCAAAACTAAGAGAATTTGTAAATTTCAAGGAAAAAAAATAACTCTTTACTTTTTAAAAGTAGTTTCTAAGATTTTAGAATCTTATTTTTAAAACTTATAAGCACATTTTTTAAAATTCACTAAACATTTTAAGACATTTTTATGTCCTCCAAAACATTTTATAAAATAATTCAAAAGTCTATTCAATCAAACTCTGTCTACAGCTTTGTTAATCTATTGTGCATATCTGATGCAGTGTACCACTGAAAAATGTAGAAACATGAATATATACCATAGTCAAGATATTATTAATAGTATTTTATTTAGATGCTTGAAATTTGACTTAATCTTTAACTAATTAGTTATTTAAACTCAATCCGACAAATTCTTATGTCAATAATGAATTATCTAAGATGCGCCTGTACCAACGAATTGGGCAGTTAAGAATTCTAAAAATTCTTAATAACAAGTTAACTAGGCTTATTCAAATAACTTGAAATTGTAATGAATTTTTAAATCCTTTACCACCCATTTTGACTTGTCTTCTCTATCATCGTGATTTCGAGTTTACTTAATACTAAAATTATTTTAAAATCTCAAGTTCAAATCCTTCATCTAAATATAACCTTAATTATTCAACATTTACAACTTAGTCTCCAATTATCAATTTGCACCAAGATTTTGGCTAAATTGGAATGTATCCACTAATGAATAACAAAAAGTAGTGCAACCATTAAACAAGGAGTTAAGATCTGCAGCAACATCAAATACAATCTTGATATAAAGCACAGACATGAGTTGAACATGACCTGGAGTTTTTTTTTTTTTTTTGTTTTTGTTTGAAACAATCTAATCTTTTTCTTTTAAATAAGATAACAACTGAACATCCATAAAATCTATTTCACTATTCAAGAACTCAACATAATCTAGGAATAAGAATAAACTTCCTAAGGAAAATTAATAGGTTTAAGTCAATTATTATACACATAAAGCAACAAAATCTTAGCAGCGTCATATTGATACTCACACATACCTGCATTCTAATGTATTGGTAGACAACACAAACACATATGTATATTCTCATTAAATGAAAGATTATGGCTGCCCAACTGCACCAATATGATTTATTTTTTTCCTTTGGAGGTCTTTGATTGTAGGGCATGTGCCCCAATGACCAAATACCCTATGAGTAGGGGCTTGATTGGAATGTGACATTGGAAAGCTAGATGACTAATAGTCCATTTCCAATTGCCAATTGCCAATTGCCATGTGAGTGGGGCCTTTTGGCATAAAATGAAGTCTCATTCAATCAATTATCTAAATATTATGGACTGATTTAGGTGCCCATGTGAGGGGGTTGGGGTTGTGGGTGGGTATGGGATACCATTTGAAAATGGACACAATATGTGACATTTCCAATCACAACCAACTTGATTATTAATGGTGGGCTTTGCATAATAGTTTGTTGGTTAAGAAATTATATTCACATAAGTAGCACTGCCTTTTCTTTGTGAAGTGTGAGTGGAACAGATTTGGCTAGCCAGAAAATGTACAATTTGTTAGACTTAGGAACCTGAAATATACTCTAATTAGTCAAGAAAACCATGGTGTAATGATAAAAAGGTTGAGGTGTAGGTTTAAATCCCAATGAAAATACGGATATTAGTATATTTCTAATAGTTTTTTAATAGTTGAACGTCGTCAATTATTGATTGATAATTATAAATTCATGGTTGGTTAATTTTTAAATATAATATTATATTTAATCATTTTATTTGAAAAATCTATTCTAATTAAATAGTAATAGGTTATTTGTTATATGGGTTAATTGGGAGAAAAATAATCTTTTAAATAATTTTTCTATGTGGGAGATATTCCATCCTATTTGTTGATAAGGTAATCTTAAAGATCTCCATTTTATAATAAAAAAGATATTTTTAAGAATTTTTTTGATTGATCAAATACATATAAATTATTATATTCAAATTTCAAATTCATTAAATACAACATTCATCATCATGTAAGGTTATGTTTTGCAAGATATATAAGATAATATAATTGAATTTTTATACCGACATAAGATTTTATGTGAATCGAGTCCATGAGTATGATTCGATGGGAATATAAATTAGTTAGAATATAAAATAAATCCGAGAGAAAAAAAATTGTATTGGAATGTAATTTCATAAAACATTTAAAAAATAATTTGTTTGGATAAAAAAAATAATTAAAATGTTATCTATTATGCTTGGAAATAATTCAATCAAGATTTTGGCCAATTGAAAAGGAAAAGAACTAGAATTGCTTTTAAATCTAGTTATGAAATTAAGATCAACTTTATTCCATTAAATTCAAAACTAAAGTTGAACAATACAAAAGGCTTTGTAGTGTTTCTGAAGCCTCGATTAAAGCCCCATCTTTTCCGAGAGATTATTAGATCAAAATCATATGGAATAGCCCATGTTTACAACTAATAATTTTGTAAGACATCAATCTTTTCATGATTCCCCTAAATAATGCTAAATTTGATTTCATCTTGGAATATTTTGATGGGGTTAGTACCAAGTCAATTCCCGACATATCATATATGTGTTTGATGTGATGCTTTCAAAATTTTCATCACTTTTTAACCTCCTTCCATTTGAAGATAAGGCTTCATTTCATCCTTCATTTTGATTCTTATTAGAAATTGAACATAAATACCAACGTGGATATTCATTAGTTATACAAATTACATGATGAGTGTAGCTAGGCTTGCTTCTTTTTTTTTTCCCTCCCTTCAAAAGTAGTTGATTTGATCAATTTTGACACTGAAACGCACTTTCTAGGAGACCATCTAGATGTTTTGAGCTTAGAGATTAAAGGAAACATTAAAAATCTCTTACCCTGTTGATCATATGAAAATATTTATATCTATATATATATATGTTGTGTGGTTTGAGAATTATATAACACTGTGTGGTGGTATATACTCCTTAATGTATCATTGATCATTGAAGAATTCTATATGTTGGTTTCAATTTGATTTAAGTTGCTTGTGATACTCGAATTTAGGTACATCAAATATAGTGGTCATATTAGATTTGTGTGAGATGCATTTTTCTATTATTGTAGCAATGATTTGATATTAGTTTCAAGTCTAGAAAGCTAATATTTCTTCTCGCAATAAATAACACTACAAGAGAATAGGGTTTCAGAGACAGAATTTTAGAGACAGATTTTTTTCCGTCTCTAATTTTGATTAAATCGAGAAGGATTCAGACACGAAAGTAAATTCTATCTGAAATTAATAAAATAATTGCAAAATAAAGATAGATTTAGAGATGGTTTTAATTTTTGTCAAATTTTAATAAAATAGATTTAAATGGGCCAAAAAAAATAGAATAGAGACGGATGTTGAGATGGAAACATTTTCTGTCATTAATCCGTCAATCTTTCTTCAAAAAATTATAAATAATTTGTGACAGAAGCATTCCGTCTCAAAATATGTATGTATATATATATATTTTATTTTTTTTACTTTTGTCCTAAAATAAATGCTTCATTGTCCTAAAGCAAACCTTTTTTTTAATTTCTCATAATAAAAATAAACTTTTCTTTTGGCTAATTTTTTATATTAATTTTTAGCAATTTTAATATAATAATAGTTTCATATCTTAATATGAATGTTGAGTTATTGAATATTATTCTTTCCTTTAAGTAATTAAGTAGCTAAGTAATTAAGCAATTGACTTGAGGGGCTTTTCTTTTTAGAGATTAGATTGACTTGATTTTTTAAGTCCTATGCCTTTTCTAATGCACATACCTTTATGGAACATTTTTTTTAATTAAAAATTAATTTTTAAATAGAAAAGTTTGGCTCTTCCAAAAATGATCTTCCCAAAAAAGTTTATGATGCCCTAAGTTTCTCACAAACGAATGAATGCAGCTTCTCACCAACAAATGAATGCAACTTCTTCTCTGCGGACTACCATTTTCTGCTCTTCTTAATAATCGAAAGGTTGAAATTTCTCCCCCACCGACTGTGAAATTTTCACTGTCAAAGCTTCAATTCATCTTCATCGCTAACCACTGATTGTCAACCGCCCAACACATATCATCGATTGCACTCCATTGTTGAGTATTTTCCTCCAACAGAAGCAAATCTATCTCTTGGGGAAAAAAAATTGTAAGTGTGTTGTTGAAATGAAATGCCCATGGCTTTTTGAGTGATATTATGGGAAATCCAGGCTTGTAGTTGAGAAATAATGCAAACTAAGTAGTCTATGTAGTTGGAAGTTGGAAAACACTCATGAGATTTCTAGATTGGAACTTTTAAAAGAGTATTGCCTTAGTTTGATAGTAGGTTTGTATTTCTAAATTGCTTTTGTCATTTGCAGCTACAACCCCTAATAAACTAAATAAAGGAAATAGGAGAGAGCTATGGTAAAATGCCAACTCATGTTCATTGTTTTAAACTGCTACATTATTGTGTTTTCTAATTGGGATCCATCACGATAAATGTCTATCACTAGAATGCTTCTCATAGGGGATTGTTATTTGAGAATATACCCCTAATTTTTCTTCCTTCCACTATGCACCAAATGTCCTTCAAGGAATCTGCACTAGGACAAAGTCCATTTCTCCATGTCCAGAGTTTGTATTTTATTTAAAACAAATATCTCCAAGTTCCTATTATGTTTTTTATCAACTGCTACAGTTTTATAGTCGTAAGATTCATTGTGGCAGCACAATGAAGTAAAGAAATTCATTTTGTTTATCTACTTATGATTCATGCTAAGGCAATACTTTTTTCCATTAGTTTCACTCAACAAGTCGTCCTTAACTGGCTAATTGCGCAAGAGAATCTTGTCCCAGAAGAGTATTACCTCTGAAGCATTTTTATTTTTTGAAAAATATCTTAGTTTCTCCTTATTTTATTTTATTGGTTTAGAATACTTACTTTATTTCTTTGACTTTCTTTTCCAAGATGATCTGCCAAAAGCCAAGTGAAGCTCTATTTGATTGTTGGTGTATGAATATATTTTAACTAATGCATCATTTTTGTTCTTTCTGTGTGATTGTTATACTAGCTTTTTGTTTTCCATATCTTATGTATTATGCTATGCACATTACTAAGATAGGTGTTTTTGCAGAGTGGTTGATACTATTGCAGCTGCAAATACTGTGTGTCTTGATGATCCTGAGACAAGAAAAATAGGTATTTTATTTTACTAACCTTGTTTCTTGCTTAAAGAGCAATTTTAAATGTGTATACTTTGTCTTGTTGTGTGTTTGACCCTGATATTAAAATAATGAGAGGAAAGGGTGTACGTATTGACTGTGATATTAAAATAATGAAAGGAAGAGGTTTTTCAATTGATAGGAGAAAGTTGTTTGTTGGTAGCACTAGTTTGACCAAGTGGGTGGAAGCAATATAAAAAGAACAAAGATTTCATTTTTTGGTGGCACTAAAAACACTTGGTACCCAAAATAGTTTCTTTGGAAAAAATTGCTTTTTGATATCACTATTTTAATACTTGGTACCCATAATGATTCTAGAGAAAATTGCTTCTTGGTAGCAATAGTTTAACACTTGGCACCCATAATAATTCACTTTATTTTCTGGAATGCTTCACATGTACCAGAGGGCAAGTGAATATTATTCTGCACTAATTACACCATTTGAAATAGGTAAGGCATTTTGATATTAGAAGTAGGCCCCTTTATTTATTTTTTGAAATATTTTGAGTAACTAGTAATGACCTGAAGTATATTTGCCTAAAAGTTTCACTTAGAATCACATTATTATATGATTATAATATTTTAGCTTTGGATCCATATTGTTTTATGTTATCAGGTTTTGTTCTTATGTTTTTATGTTATCAGCTATTTAGGTTAGGTACATAAGATTACATTTGCTTGATTGTTTGGCAGTTGCTTCTAGTGATGATATATTATGCCATTGTCAGTATATTGTATTACTACAAAGAATAATTTTAAAACTTTAGATTATGTGTTTTTTTCCTGTATTTCTTATTTAAGCTTAAGGACCAAAATACATGGGCCTTTACTCGTTTTGCTAAAATTTAAGGAGAAAACATCAGTGTTTAATTGTAGGATGTTAGGTAGAGGAAAAGGTGTTGGTGGTAGAAGAACATCTCGAGTTCGAGGTGTGGCAGATGATGTAGGCGAGGGTCTTTCCACCTTCGTGATCAGAATGAGGATTTAATAGTTGATCATTTAGAACATAGACTAATTTTGCTGTTGAGGTGTCAAGTGGGCAAGGTAATCCATTAGAGGCTCAGACAAGAGAATCTTACCATAGGTCTCAGGTATAAATACTTGTTACATTTAGTATTGTTATGCTTTAAATATTATTGTTTTGCTATCATTGTTTTCTTTTATAAGTATAAGAGCATAAGAACTGAAAATATATTGTATTTCTTATTAATATTTTTTGGTTCAATTGCAAATTAATAACTCCAAAAAAATATGCTTTAGGTTGGGGAAACACTGCCCCTAGAGTTAGAATCAGATGTGGCCATTGGAGAAGAAAGTGAGGATGGTACTTCACTTGCTTGGCGTAGAGGAGCAAATTGGGGCACGCAGGTTCCTGCTAATCCAAACCAGCGTAAGAATATACATGTGACAGGCAATAGGTGATTTTAATTATCAAATTTTCTTTATATTTAGTTTCATATTTTAGTAAATATCATAATAGTCACTTATGTATTCTTTTCAATTCTCTATTGCTCGGTAGGTTCATTGAAACTGATGTTGTTTGAGATATCACCAATGACATAAAAGGGTATTTTACGAGGGTCTGGCCAAAATGGAAAAAGGTACCTAAGGATGTTAAGGATTTACTTTGGGAGCAGTTTTAAGGTAAGTATTACTCCTATACATTTAATTTTTCAAATTTGGATAATGGTTTGATTATATTTTACTATTGTTAGTCGAAGTACATATGAGATGATTTAACAGACATGGAGATGAGAAAAGTGTGTAATGAAAATGCTAGGAATAGATTCAGGGAGATGTTTTACACTGCTAGGGGAGAAGCACTAACTAGAGCTTAAGAAGAATTAGATTGTGAGAAATTAGGAACACAACCTAAAATAATAGATATGATGGGGTGGGGACTTGAATGGCTAAATGAAAATGTATGGGATGAATTGTTAAGAACCACTGGGCAACGAATGATTTTAAGAGAAAATCTGAACTTGCTAGAAAAAATCGCATGACAGAGAAGGACGGCTCCATCACTAAGCACACTTGTGGTTCAATTCCTTATGGGGCACACAAGGAGAAGATGGTAACTTTTAGTTTTCTATCTTTAAAATATTATTTTTATTATAGAATAATATCGTTCTTTTTACTTGGTGTAGAGAAAAATATTGGAGCGGGATGTAACTGATTTTGAAGTCTTTGAACACACACATAAAAAGAGAGCAACTGGAGAATTCGTGGACTCCAAATCAAAAAGAGTTAGTGTAAGTATATTTTCATTGAGATTTATACTTAAGAAAATGAGTGATGGAGTTAAATTATGATCAAATATTGTTATTTGTTTATTTAGGAGATGTCTTATTGTTTATTTGTTACTATTGTTTTTTCTTTTTGGAGTTGAATAATGATGAACTTTGTTATTTGTTTTTTGCTACAATATTGGAGATATTTTTTTATTTATGTTATTGGATTGTTTGCATTACTAGATTGTTTTTGTTTTCTGGGAGCTGAACAATAATGAGAATTATTATTTATCTTTGAGTTTTTATGTTGAATATACTTTAATTTTTGTGTTACTGGATTCATTTTATTTATATGTTGAATAAATTAATGGACTAGGTTTCATATTATTATGCAACTTTCTTAATTGCATATATGGTTTACTTCACTTGTAGGAATAGTGTAGGGCCAAAAAGAGTTGCTTAGATCAATCCACGGACCCATCATTTGATTTATCAGATTACTGTGAAGTAATTGGTGGCCCATCTAAGGGACGAGTGTATGGAATTGGATGTAGTAAGCTATTTGAGGGAGTAAGAAGTCGAAGCTCATTACAATCATCTTTTTTAGGTGATAATGATGATAGGATTGGTGAGGTATCAAAAGAAGTTGAAGAAATGCGTGCTATTACTATAAAAATAGCAGACGATGTTAAAATGAGGGAAGAAATGGCCAAAAAAAGAGAGGAGGAAAAAAAAAAGAGAAGGGAAGAAGAGAGGATGAGGCTAGAACTTATGATTGAGAAAAGTAGGAAAAGAGAGGAGATTCTTCAGGAGATGTTACGTAAAATGATTCAAGAGGTGGGGTATACAAACCATCGCTTTTCCAATGGATCTGGAACACAAGAGTAACAAGACTTTGGTGGAAAGTAATTGATATATCTTTCTCTTCATTGATATTATAGTGGTTGGTTATTGCTTTATTTGAACTATTAATGACTTGTTGATGTGCATACTTTTATTTTGTCGAAGGGTTATCTTATAAGATGAGTTACTAATGACTTTATTTGTGTTAGTTTATCGACTAATTAAATATGATGTTGGATGATGAGCTAGTGTATATGCTATTTTATAGCATTAATTTTGGAAAAATAACATTTTATCTATAAATTTGTATAAAAATAACCATCAAATATGATGATTAGAGACAAATTATAAATAGAATTAAAACAATTTTTAGATAGATCAAAGACAATTCATAAACGAATTTAGAGATGGAATTGAAGACAATTTTGAGACAAATAATGAACAGTTTGAATATCAAATTGTTACTTTCAGAGACAGATTTGAGATACATTAAAGACAAATTCTAAGACTAATTTACCAACAGAATTCTGACAAAAATACTGACAGAATTTAAGACAATTTGAGATAGAATTAAAGATAGATATGTTTTCCAAATTGAAGATGATTAGTCATTATTTAAGACGAAAATTGAAAAAAAAAAATCCGTCTTAAAATTTTAAGACGGATTTTTTTTTCCTGTCTCGTGGATTACCTATGGTGGCATCACCAACATATTTTGAGACGAAAAATTGGAATACAGAGATGGATTTTTTCATCTCTGAAGCCCTATACTCTTGTAGTGTAAGATTAATTGCTTTTCTCAAACAAAAAAAATAATAAATAAATAAAATTGAATATCAGAGAAAAATTCACATATTACAATATCAAGAGAGTACTTCGATGAACCTAAAACCGAATTACTAACTTTTGGGGGCCAAATTGGTCTTCAAACATAGGTATTGGGCTTCTATTACAATTGATCTCAAAAGGTGAGATTTTACCATGTAGAGAAGAATCTCAAACTATATGAATGAAACAATAATTATTAGGTGTTGCTGAATACATATCATAATAGTGCTATTACACAATATTGGGGGTGTTGTCGTCCAATGTTATACTATTATTACATACTAATTGTTGGAAATAAGTTTTAAAATTTCTTCAATTTATTTTATTATAATTGAATTTATGATGGTTTTATGATGTTTTTAGTGACCCATTAATCCTTTCTAACGGTCAGATTCTGCTCTTATATAAGGAGGCCATAATTCCTTTCTTTGGCACATAGAGTTTGTGAGTTTTAGATAATTTTATTTCACACTCCCACAAGACTTTTGTGTTTTCGGCAATGCAATTATGGATTGGTTCCTAGTCTCCTCGTGGTTGTGTACATGGGATGAGACACAACTGTGAGCATTGGATTTTATCTTGGAGTCATGATTAGCCACTAGTACCCGCACGAAAGGAGGCAATCATGGCTTTAGGATAGTGACAGGTGTCGTGACTCTCCATTGATCTAGCTCCATTTTCTTCAATCTTTTATGCGGTTTGATTTATCACTTTCTTAATTATTATTTTATAAAATTATGATTCTGTGAATTATTTTTACTTTATTTTATTGTTTAAACAGAAATCATACAATTATCCACACCAATCTAAAGCCATGATTGGTGATTTTTGTTTGAGTTAAAGTATATCATTTGTGATTGGTATTCATTTTTTTTTTTATTTGTGTTTGGTGTTGATCCAACTGCATATGAGTCAATGTCCAAGAATTGGATGAATCAAATAAGGGCATATTGCAGGGTGGAAATAAACTTTATAATACTTAGTGAATAACACCTCCTATAGATCAAATGGAATATATATTCAGATGGGATATTGAGTTAAGCACATGGATATCTGCTGAAAGCTCTTTGCATATTTGTTAGTCTAACCAGGTATGTTTTTGTAACTAGGGATTTGATTGAATATAATGTCATGTTGTTAAGCTTAGAATAGCACTACTTAAAGGCAACATTTTCCAATATTTGGCATACACTACTCAATTACATAAACCGGTTGCTTGGGAATTCAGTTTTGAAACATACAAGTTGATGGAGTTTATGCATATATATATGAGAATTCATTTACTTCCATATATATATATATATGTGTGTGTGTGTGTGTGTAGGACATTGGTATGCTCTAATTAGAGGTGTAAAAGTCAATTAAAGCATTTATCATGATCAAAAAGGTGATTATTAGGTCATTAATTTAGAATGTAATTATGCTAATTATAGCTGCATATGTGCTGTAACATGTTATTGTAGCAAGTCATGACTTGGAATCCCCCCCCTCCCACACACACAAAAATGGACAATCAAACTCATGTCTTTGCCTATTGAAATTTAAGCTAAGATCTAAATGCCCCACATGCTTGATTCTTGACCTCTCTGATACGATTATGTGATGTTTTACACATCTATACAAATACAAAAGTATGTGCATGTTATTTTCAATAAGAGTGTATAGATTATTTAATTACAATAACAATTATGAATGTTCTAATTTGTCTGAGGACAAAAATAAAATAAAATAAAATAATTATAGTGATGAATTTTATTAATATCACTATGCCATTGTTACTTTAAGTCATTCTTCTAGAATTTGAATTTACTTAATTATCGGGTGTTGGAATATAAGAAAACTAAAGAATTGATCTCAAATACAAATGCTATGTACAAAACTTTTACTAGTGATATTAGTTCTTTCACTAGATTTTGTTATGGCTTATCAATTTTATATTGACCCCATTGCATGAGCTATTGTGCTGCTGTTGCAATTTCTAATGGAATGTGAGTTTTGAGATAATTTATTTGCATGATGTGTTTAAAAAGAAAACAATAGCTATCCTTTCTCCAAACTGAAGGAAGTGTGGGGGCTTCAGTTTGCAAGTGAAATTTGAAACTTCTTGTTCTTCATTTTTTATTGATCAATAAATTAATATTTAACATTTTATGATTGAAAGTTCTTTATTGTTGGTATGCAAAAGAAAGTTTTTGAAGACTTGAAGAATGAAGAGTACTTTATTTTTCATTACTTCAATTATAACAAAAATGTGCATGGGGTTGAGGTGGATTTCAAAATCATTGAAAATTTTTAATATTCTATTTTCTTGAATTTATAAGTATTCAGGAAATATGTATCAAATAGATGGGAGATAACCAAAACAATAATCTCTTAGAAGAAAATTTAGACTCCAAAAATATTTTTAAGAATTTACAAGGGATATTTAGATTTACTTTCATGGATCTAATAATATATTATTTGTGGAGTTTTATTTTATAAAGCAGGTCCACGTGTATAAGTGAGTGAATACAAGAAGGGTGAAAAATGAAATAAGAGGCATGTGATGTTATATTCCATGAGATGGGAAACTACCTCGAGGGACTAGCGCATAGGCTAGATCCTTAATCATCGAGGGGGATGGGCTAAGTCCATAAGGGAGTCACCTCCAGGAGTAACCAAACCTTTATGATTGGAGACTCCATGAAGAAGGTTTAATGGATAGGAACAACTTGTACTGCGTGACTTATATATAGCACTAATTTTAAGGAGAGTGTACATGAGATACCTCCTTCCCATCCCTAAGGTGAAGTGCCATGAAAATGTGATGTTAGGCTGGGCATTGACCCTTAATGAGACCGAAGCGGGATTTCCGCGAGGTATGGGTTACACATACCTTTGGAGGGTTCACCTAAGTAAGAGTTGCCATGGGCCGTGGCTATGGGTTTGGGCGAACCCTAGAAACCTCATGAGAATCAAGATAAAGCGCATGGGCCATTAACGTGCTAACCCGCAATAACCACGTTCTAAGTCAATATCGTGTGTGTGGTAATTGAAGTTTGGTTCAAGGGACCTAATTCAAGGCTTAGTCCATTATGGCTCCCTCAAATGGATATTGCCAACACTAAGTGGATGTTCAAGCCCGTAAGGCACATGCACCAATTGCATGATATAAGTTGCCATCATATTTCGTTTTATATTGAATTTCAAAAATTTTAAACCTTATGGGGGATTGTTGGAAATAAGCTTTAAAATTTTTTCAATTTATTTTATTTCCAACAAATCATTTTATCATGTGTCTTAATATGACAACTAATGTGCCTATTTATTTTATTCATTTCATATTTATTGCCTCAATATCGTTTTATTTAATATATTTGACCATTTTATTCCATCATTATTAGGCCTAATTATAATTGGATTTATGGTGGTTTTATGATGCTTTTAGTGGCCCATTAATCCTTTCTAACGGTCAGATTCTACTCTTAAATAAGGAGGCCATAATTCCTTTCTTTGGCACATAGAGTTTGTGAATTTTTGATAATTTTATTTCACACACTCCCACAAGACTTTTGTTTTTTTGGCAACGTGACTATGGATTGGTTCCTAGTCTCCTCGTGGTCGTGCACACAGCTGTGAGCATTGGGTTTTATTTTGGAGTCATGATTAGCCACTAGTACCTGCACGAAGGGAGGCAATCATAGCTTTAGGAGAGCGACAAGTGTCGTGACTCTCCATTGATCCAGCTTCATTTTCTTCAATCTTTTATGCAATTTGATTTATCACTTTCTTAATTATTATTTTGTAAAATTATGATTATGTGAATTATTTTTACTTTATTTTATTATTTAAACACAAATCACACAATTATCCACAACAATAATGGCATGTTTGTAGCATAAAATCTCATTTTCGACCCTCTATTAAATATAACTTCATAAATATATGGCTTTTTTATAATTGGAAGAGCAAGAAAATAAATTTTATTCATTAAAAGCTTTTTTATATGGATTGAGTGAAAAAATACTAAATAATAAAAAATAAATCGTATCAGTAACAAGATCTATAGTTTGCTGATATAGTGTGTAGCAATTGATATTTTGAAATCTTAAATAATACTTTGTATTCATAAGTGTTTATATATATATATATATGTATATTATTGCATAGAAATTCAAAATATCAACAATGAGAATTAAATATGTCAGTAATAAAATACATTTTGTGGATGTGGCACTATCCAAATCTATTGGTGCTGTCACATTCAATACATATAAATATTTTTTTCGTTATCAACAAATTATATGTACCATCCGTTGTGCATTGGGTTTGAGAATTGACATGTTCATTCAATATGACAAATTGACAAATATTCACCATCCAAACCCCCCCCCCCCCCAACCCACCCACCCACCCACACACACACACACACAAAAGGAAAATAAAAAATAAACATATTGAGGTTGTTAGGATTTCTTGATATTTTGTTTAATGTTTTGACGATTTGAAAACCTAGACAAAAAAAAAATAAAAAATAAATCCTTTTATTAGGATAATTGGTTTACAACTTGTAATGCACATTCGTGTTCTATAATAAAAATATCATAAGGATCATTATTCTTTTCTCAGTTCTACGAGAATACTTAGTTGATTTATAATTTATCTTTTATTATTATTATTTTTAATTTATTAACTTTTGAAAAATAATCATTATAATTTTTTTTCTTAAAATTTAACAATTGATCATAAAGTATTTTTATACCTAATTTGGTATTAGCAAGTAGGACTAAAAATGAGTTGTCGATCAAAATAAAAGTTAATCAATTAGAAGCATTATCCAAAAGAATAGGAATAAAACCCCTCAAGAGTTTGTAGTTTGTAGTAGACTATATATTTTGCTACATCCAAATAATAATAACATATAAAAGGACACAATTTCCCCTCAATTTTGCTTCTTTAAGCAAATTAAATTAGTAATTCAATAATTTTCATTTGAACACATGGTAGGCCAACTCATCAATATTACCCTACCATATTTGTAGAGAATGTTCCACCCAATTCCAACCAAATTTATTTACCTAACAACTTCTCCCACGGAAGAGTGGCGAGTACTACGGATAATGTACTTCAATTTTAAGTTGCGCGCAACTACATCCACAAAAAAATAGTTAAAGTTAACTTATCAATAGTACAATATTCACAATGTAATATTTGCACATTATTTTTATTATTATGTATAGATAAAAATGTAAATGCTTGTCTGAGGAAAAAATGAAATTAAAACACTTCAAAAAAGTCTAATAGTTGATGCACATAAAATTGATCGAATGTAGACAAGAAATCAAAATTCAAACAAATGTGATAAAGTGAGCATAGCTCCATAAGTGACACAAAACTTCATTTAAAGGACTTATCGAAGATTCTGCTTATTTATTTTTCGGTGATAAAATAATTTTTTTATTGATTTCTTTTTTAAGTTTGAGATTAATCTTAATTTTGTATCTTTCGTGCAGTCTACATCACAGAAAATGATTTACTTTAAATATCCACTATGGTGTCTTAATGCATTTAAAAAGAGTCAATTAAGTTTGAGTTCAAGTACCATTTCATTCTCTAACAATAATTTACTAGTTTATTCTTAAAGAGATCAAATTGTACTTTTATGAAATTATTGAACTGTCTTAATGTATTTTCTACATATTTAAATTAACTTTGTCAATAGAAAGGTCAATCGGATATAACAGTTGAGGGGATTTAATTGTGACATTTTCTATAGGTTATCATGTTATGAACTTTATCTATCATTTTTGGACGTCAATTTTGTCTATGAATTTAGAGTCTAGACCAATAAATAAATAGCATGAAATAGTGAATATTATGTGTTTAATTGTTTGGAGAGGATAAGAATAAACAAATAATCCGCATGAGGTTTTCGACAGAGACTGCGGGCTGTCGACATGGTACGCGCGTGCCCTTACGCATACAAATAAAAAGAGAGCGAAGATTTTGGGTGTTGTTTTAAGTCATTTTCTCAATGAAAACGACAAGTGTCGCTCCCGCTATTTTGTTTGTTTATACAGAGATAAATTTGTATAGTAACAGCTGAATCCTTTTCTTTTCTTTTCTTTCCTTTTCTGTTCCCCCCCCCCCCCACCCCCACCCTATAAATAAGAATTAGAGTTTATTAGAAACATGGCTACTAGAAAAAAACTTGGAATGCGTTTTTTAATGATTTTATTAGACTTCTCCATGAAGCGGAATGTAAATTGAACTCTTACGTCTAAAGGAATTCCTCATACGTTTTCAATATATGATTAATTCATGTGATCAATCACTCTAAATATTAAATTTAATTTAGAAGTGAAGTAAAATTGAGTGCTTAATTGGTGATCAGGACATTGTGTTTAAAAGAATTTTGATCTCATTTTCAACATTTGATTACCATAAATACCTGTAAAGCATGCGATTGGCTGATGTAATCAATTATTGTAAATACCTCTCAATCAATTACTTAGAGGTGTATTATTCTTTGTTTAGAAGGTCCATTACCCTAACATATTTTCGTAATTCATTACTAATTAGAGGACCTGTCTAAAGGTGTATCATTCTTTGTTTAGATGCTTCATCATTCTAACCTCTCTTATTCATTGTTAATTCAACCGTCAAAGTTAGATTGAACATGATAACAATTTCAAGCTAGTTGTTTTATTGCTAAAGCGAATTTTTTTTTCGATCCTAAGTTCTAATATTAATCATGACCGACATTCAAAGTTATCTTAAAATTCAGTGTTAATAATACTTTAGTCCCATTCGACATTCGAGTAGCCTAGGTTTGATCAAACATTAATTATATTTATATGAAGTATCTTTTCGAAGGAAAACCTCTATTAACACATATCACTAGAATATATAATGGCTCGCATATTTTGTTTCCTCCTGTAACCATCAAGTACTTTGTAGTGATTGTAGAAATATTAAATTAATATGTGAAACAAAAAGAACAGTTGCAACTAGCAACTAGCTAGTCTAAGAGAAAGGACACCGAGATTTTATCCTCATATGTTTGCCTGCTCAGAACCTACTCAGAATCCATGAAATGGAGTGTCTATCAAAAACTGAGAATTTAATCCACAAAATAAAAGGGGATTATACACAAACTATTAAAATTATTATTATTATTATTATTAATTAATTAATTTATTTATTTTCTTTTTTCTTGAGTAATTGAATGATTTTGAAAACTAAAAGTCAAAGGTGTGGCTCCACACGGACATATGCCTAAAGCCGTGTGAGCAAAGTTTGCGTGCTAAAAGTCTTGTACCACTGTTGAACTAATTGCCCGACACAAAACTTGTCTGCACCGAACAATTTGGCAACATATGGTTTTAATGTAGACTGTTTTGAATCCTAAGTTCTTTTAACTTCTAGAGTTTGATTTGCAATACTAATTAGTTGCAGATTCTTAAAACAATAATAAAAATATTCATGTGATAGAAGTAATCACTATATAAGGATAAGTTGTCCAAAATTTGAAATATTTTTACTGGGGGAATTTTTAAATGTTCTCTTGCTAAAGTTGAGTATTTGAACAATGTCCATGAAATCTTCATCTTTTTGTTTAATATGACCTAATCTGCAACTCGATAAATCATTTGCATGTGATTAACTGTATTCAAAAGGTCCAAATTAATTAGGCAACGTCAACTAACTTTCATTTTCTAAATGATAGTTATACCTTCCTATTTTGATATTTTATGCACATGCACCACTGTAACTATTTTCTTAGGTTCTCTTTCAATATTTTTATCTTGTTTTCCTCAAATTAAATATTGATTTGAATGTCGAAAATTTTTCATTAAATAAACCTCAATAATACTAACATCTTTATGATTTTATGATTCAAAATTGAACGACTAAATTTACAGCTTTTATTAATTGACCCCGTTCCTTGACTAGACAGAAATATTTCCTCCAATCTTATAACGCCTAATTAATATTACTCTAATGAAAACCAGCTGAAAAGGGTCATTCATGAATTTCACATTTTACAGCAGACATCATTTACATCTGAGCCAACAGATGTTGTCCTAATATAATTTCCCAACCAAATTTGAAAAGAGGTACTAAATTATTAAATAGAAGTAACTTCAATCATAAGAAAAGACATATATATATATATATATATTGCATCTATGAATCAAAGTATACTTCATTCGGATTGAAAGGGGACATTTATGATACATACAAATGTACAGCACAATTTGCTCTTTTTTTTTTTTTCTAGGGTCAGACATAGCTAGCGAACACTACACTTATAAGCAAATCAAATATATGGAAATTAATCAACATTTGAGCGGTTTCTTTTTCCTTATAGTTAGTTATGATGAGACATTGATTTTACAATAGATAAAATTTTATTGACGCGCCTAAGCATAAATGAAGCTACCGACTATTATTAGTTGTCGTTTTTAAAGAACAAAACAGCTTTTCACTGTCAAATTCCTGAAAAATTATATCATTATAAAAAGTTCTTAAATAAGTACAAATTTGTATTCTTCATTCAAATTTGATCCCAAACCAAGAAAAAAGTAATTTAGTGGAGTTATAAATTAAGAGAGTAAAAGTCTATTGTCAAACGTAATATATATCGAAATTATATATGCATACGAATTCATATATATATATATATATTTTATGTATGGCTCACTTCATTTAGTTATAATAATTATGAATTAAATAGATCTCTATATTCATTATTATCGGTTGAGTTTTTTGATTTTCTAAAAAGCGCTAAATTACTAAAAGGTCATCTAAAAGACAAAAAGTATTCCTAGAGTCATAAAATAATTAATTACATGCAAAGAAATAATTTTATGATCCCTCTCTTTAATACAGTTTTTATTATTTTAAAAACACTTTGAAATTACACACACACACACACACACACACGCCATACATATATAGATCATTTTTTTATCATCTTTAAATAATTCCATCAATTTTACCCTTACTATTACACATCCAACAACATTTCCACTACTTTTTAGTACAAGATTTAGATGAAGAACGTGAAAATTACTTGATCAATATTTAGGAATTTGGAGAGTAAAATAGAACATTCAAATCCATTTTAAGTATCTAAATTAAACAATTTTAATAGTTTAGCAGCAGAATATATATATGTGTGTGTGTATATATATATATATATATTCATGTCAAAATGCATGAAAAATATCTAATTGATACATATAATATTTAATTGGAAATATGCATTTCCCTATCTCGCCATGTGAAAACATTTACAAAATTAATATGCATGCAAAAGAGGGGAGGAAGCTTCCTTGATTCTTCTTTTTTCTTCTAATTGATTTGCACTTATGATGCATGTAACATGACTTTTGTACATTTGCTACTCCTTAACAATTTTGGGTCCCATAAGCTTCCATCCACATGTTATGTTTTTTAGATCTACGAATATGTACAAAATAAAATAGACAAGAGGGGGAAACAGATAGATAATTTTACAAGCTAGAACTCATTCCTTTCTCTCCCTCCCCCTCATTATTTTTTCGAAATTTTCGTATAAATTTGATACTTAACATGAACTTCAATAGTACTTCATTGGATTAAATTGTAGTTTAGTCTTGGGTAATATGACGGAATTCTTAGTGAGTTTTGGGGATTTTATGGCTTGAAACAATAATAATCATTGGCGTATCGTGAAATTTATGTAGTTTATTAAATGAATAGTACTTATAATTGTTTTGAGTATAAAATGCCAAAATCTAATAAAAATAAATAAATAATATATGGAACCCATCATGTAATCAAGTTTTCTATGAATAAAAAATGTAATATAACACTTTAATATATGCATTAACTACAATTACTTTATTCAATTTGACTCCCTTTCATTTGCTTGCCTTGGATTGAAACAATTCCTCTACAATATTTTGGACAATATAAAATTAGCCCCTACAAGCATTTTTTTTTATAATGCTTTTGAAAAAGACGACGAATACAATATTTATATGTTCGTATAATTTTTACACCATAAAAATTATTTAATAAAATCATCTTCATTTAGTTTGATGTGATTAAGGTTGATTGGTTATTTAAAATGATTAAAAAAAATTGAGTCGATTAATTATTTATTGATCAATTATATTTAATGAAATGATTTAAGATTTATAAATCTCAAAATACATTCAGAAATAAGGATAAAATAAATTATATATATATGTATATGTTTGTGTGTGTGAGGCCAAACAGTTGGATTACTACATCACACCTTTTAGTTGAATTCTTTATCCAATATTTTTGCAATCTTGTGTTCGGACATCTTCGCATTATAAGCTTGCATTAGTGCAAAAGCCACTTAATTCGCTCGAATAAAATGATTTATCTAAATTATATTAAATAAAGGGAGCATTTCTTTGTATCAAATATGATGAACATGGGAATTATATTTTTTTAGGACATTTTTCATGTCAGACAAAATCAAACGTGGCTTTTATTTTTTTATCCAAAATATTCTAAAAGAAATTCTCAAAATATCCCCTCCCTCCCCACCCAAAACCGAAAAAAAAAAGAAAAAAAAAAAAAAAAGCAGTATTCTCATTCCATCAGATAGACATAATCATTACCTTCTCTTTTCTTTTTTTTTCCCCCGCAAATTCACACTAAGATTAAAACAATAATATAAAATTATATTTCCAGAAAACTCTGTAATTAGATAAAAACGCAATAATTTGATACCAATAACAAAAAATATCTCTTCTCAAAATAAAATCAACCACGCATTATTTTCAAATACAATATCTAACCGCTACTCTAAATAAAATCAAATATACATCAAATTTCTCAACTTCACTCTCCAAAATTCATTTGCCAAAATATTCTCTCTAAAACACTTAAAATATAACCAAACAAACCCTTAACCTTGCAAACTCACTAAGATGACAGGCGGGCCAAAGTCCTTAGAACCTCACCGACATCCCTCGAACATGAAGATAATTGGTCTGCGGTCAACAATAGCGTGCAAATACCACGGATTAATCATTTTCTTATTAAAAATTATGAACCAAATCAATTCAACTATTTATTGTCTCAGAGCAATTATCATAAATGAGATTTATGATTAGCTGTTGGAAATTAAATACCTTATTCATAATAAATGACGTGATAGAAATGAGAAAAAATTATAGTAAAAATTGTTTCTTGAACTCCTAATTAATTAATCCTATTGAACTAACTCATGAAATAAATAATTAAATTCAGGTGAGACTGTCAGTATCAACTTTAACAAAAAAAATGTAGTCGGCATCCATGAAATTTCTACTTCTCTATTTATTACCTGAATTATGTTAGTCTCCATTCCTTAATTTTTCTGATCTGTACCACTATACTATTTTTTGTTAATTATGTCCTTGTGATATATGATAGGCACAGCAGAAGATCTGAGCCCACAAAATAAGAATTTTGGAAATAATTAATTAATTTATCCCAATCATATTTTATTTATCATTTCAAATAATTATTGCCCGAACTAGAAGATTTAAGGGTATTTTCAGATGGGTTATCGGCAAGATTTAAAATAAAAAGTATTGTAGTTGTAGAAAAATCGGAGTAGAGAACAAAAGATAATTTGTATTTATATTTGACAGAAATAAAAGCCTGGGAAGGGCCAAATTTATTCAAAATATGTTATAAGCTCTCCTATAGCTTACGAGATGTTTTTGGATCTTATAAAATATTAGATATTATTTTAAAAATAAACATTTGAATGAATGTTTAAATAAAGTATGATCCTGAAACTTATAAATAAGTATTGGTAATGACAATTTTGTAATAACGTGGTTAAAATTACAAGAGTTTGCAAAGACTTTAAAATAAGCTAAGAATTCCTTATTTTTTAAGAAAAAAAATTTATAAGATCTCAACATCTTATTTTTGAAACTTATAAGATATTTTTCTATAATTTTTATCAAATATTTTATATCATCTCATTAGCTTCAAAATATTTTATAAATTTTTTTAAAAGATTTATAAGATGATCACCCTAACTCACCTTTATTTGATAGAGTCAAGTGAAAATGAAAATTTATTCTAAGACCATTTCGAATATGTGATGTCAAAAAATCTTGTATCCACTATGCAACACTAAACGTAATTTTAAGAGAAAGAGCAATAATGAAATCATGAGTAAATGAAACATAAGGAATTTATAGTGCTTTACAGAAATTTTCACATAATATTTAAATTTTCACTCAAAATTTTAAATTTATAATTTTATTAAATAATTAATATGGGTAAAGATGAATATGTATATGCTTGGCAATAATAAAAAAAGACAATGTTGCCAAACAATCTACGAAGTGTGTTTCAGTTTGGTGGTTGATTCTCGGACAAGTGTCGGTTTTCGGATATCCGTTGCTCATTATGATTTGAGTTATAAGCCAAGCAAATAGCTATGAAATTATTACAATAGAAAGAAAAATTAGTGACAAAACATTTAATGATAATATAAAAATTGTGATAAGAAAAATATTTTATCTTAATAATAATTTTTATAAATTTAATTTAGTGATAAAAATTATATTTTAAATTATCATTATTAACAATTAATGATTATACATGTGTAGTGACAGTAAAAATATTGTTAAAAATTATAGAGATAATTTTTGTACATGTATAGTGACAACAACCTAGTGAAATTATTTTTTTTTTTTTGTAAATATGGAGATAATTCTTATGGTCACTAACTTGTCAATTGATTAATGTATATGTATAGTTACAAATTGTTAATAGTGATAATTTAAAAGACTAGTTTCTTGATACCATATATAAGTCATACTTAAAAAATATCATTACTGATAAAATAAAAGTTATTATCACTTAATCTACGTAATTCGTGATAATATTATTTTTTTTATAAATATTATATTTTTATGAGAAAACATTTTTCTGTTCAAAAACATATGAGAAATTAGGATGATAAAAATAATAAAGGAAGCGTGGACTGATCGAGATCATCAAAACAAGGAATTTTTTTTATATAAAAATCAACAATTTTGACATATTGAAAGTTAGTCAATATCATCAACTTTGTAAAAATTGGTCCTCAACATTATTTTTCTTGTTTTTTATTTCTTTAATATTGGTTCACTATTATAGACTTGATAAGTTATAAAATTATGTAAATTAAGCAAATATGAGAAGACTTCTAGAACTTTCGATCTATATACACACACACACACACACATATATATATGTTATACATGTTAAGAATATTTCCTTGAAACTTCGCAATTAATAAGTGTGATTAAGAGGCTAATTTAATATTAAGCTGGGTGAAACCAACTTCCCAAGGAAAATAATTATTGCAATTGACAAATTAATCCAACCTTTTAATCTATCTGAACCTTAGGATCCACGTCCAATAAAGTCTGCCAATTAGCTGTACTATTCGTTAAGAAATTATTCTTATTTTATTATTTATTTAGAAAAAGTTTATTTTGGGCACCAACCCTTTGTCGGTGATAAAAATGGTCATTTATTTAATTATTATTTTAAGAAATGCTCGGGTTTTCAACCCAGTTGACCCATTTTGGAAAAACAAACTAAAATCAAGATTTGATGATGAGCCCATGTGAAATTTTCCTCTAATTCCTCATGTCTCCCCGGATAACACCTTAATCAATTTCCAGGACTAGTATTTTATATATTAAAGGTAACTATGGTGCCTAGGAGTTGTGATGGATTTTCCTTGGATAATTTATGAATCTAACATCTATATATATATCCGGTATAGCAATTAATTGCATTGATTGCTTCGTCTTTTTCTTTCTTTCTTTTTTCAATTTTTTTTTCTCTTTTCCCAATTATCCCATTTTCTGAATAAAATTATTTGTTTTTAGTTTGATGTATACAAAATTTATTATATGTACACGCATAAGATCCAAGATCAAGATCAAGATCAAGATCTGAATTCCCCACTTGATGAAGACTAACAAGCTTATTATGGTTTGGGAAAGTGTATATGCTAATTGAAAGGTCAAGTCGAGTTTGGGAATTTGTAGTTGAATTTGTGTTTTGGATTGCGCAAGAATTTAGCACTCTCGGAGTTTATCCAATCAAAATTTTCTAATACACAAGTTAGTATTTATTGAAAAGGAAAGTAAAAAGATCCAGAGAATAATAAGATCAGTAAAAATGAGCACACACACACACACAAAAATAAATAAATAAATGAATTGGTACTATTTATGGGCATGTCACATGGCTACTTGATTCAGTGGTAAATTTGATTTTTTAAGTCATCGATTAGTTCAAATTGGATTAATTCGATCAAAATATTTTACTTTTTAGAAGTTTTTTTACAATTACGAATATCAAAACTAATAGCAAACTTTTTTAGATTACATTGTGGTAAATTTTAGGAATTTTGGACGAGGACGAGATTCTTGTCATTATTTCTTTTCTTATGTAAATGGTAATTTTCCAATATATAATTTCTTTGCTTTTGTTTTGATAGGGAAAAGTTTTATCACAAAACTTAATGCTTATTGAAAATACTATGAATTAGACTTTGAACTATGCAAATTCACAAATCACTAGAGATCATTTACAGATTTTTTGCCAACTTGCTAAGTTTGATAATGCCCTACTCGTATTCATTAATTCTTACAATGATACTTGCAACATCAAGATTAATTATTCTATATTTCTGAGAAAACAATGATAATAGATACAAGATTCATGAGAAAGCTTAGCACCAAGCAAAAACGAATAATCAGCTACATACATAATTGGGTGTATTTACATTTGTTTGTAATTAGTTTCATCATCTATATATAATCAAGATGTGAACTTGATGCAGGTGCATTATCTCAAAAATACCCTTAAGAAATTCATTAATTACCTTTATACTTTTGGGTTTGCATTTTACTTTATTAAGTAGTTTACTCTCAACTGAATCAACACGCTATTTTGACGCCCTCGCCCTATGGATCAAGTTCAACATGCTTCCAAGTTCCAAATTAGACT
The DNA here is from genome assembly GCA_018894105.1 of Jacaranda mimosifolia. NCBI lineage: Eukaryota > Viridiplantae > Streptophyta > Magnoliopsida > Lamiales > Bignoniaceae > Jacaranda > Jacaranda mimosifolia. Next base: position 17,654,343 of record CM032132.1, on the reverse strand, counting down.
ACCTTTGTCTATAGGTAAATGGCCATGTGACACTTTATAACTCTATTTTACACATTTATAGGTAGCACTCTCATTTTTCTTTTTCTTTTTCATTTTTTTAAAAAAAATCTCTCTTACACTTTGTTTGGTTTAAAGATTTTGATAGAGAAATAAAAATGTTAAGAAAAAGAAAACTAAAATAAAAAATATATATATAAAATCTCAAGTCTGTTTGGTTGTTTAAGGTAAACATGAGAAAAGAAATGAAAAAGGTATAGGTGATGAAGGGGTTGAAGAATGAGAGAGAGAGACATTGGAGGGGGGGAAAAAAGAAAAGAATTTTCGCAAATTCTATTATATTTTTCCTAATTTTTTTCTTAATATTTTTCTTAATATTTTTCTTATCAACCAAACAATTAAAACTGTTTTCTCTAACATTTTTTTTTCTTTTCCTCATCAAAATCCTTGTACCAAACATATGGATGAATGTTTTATTCCTATTTTTTTTTATAATTATTAATTTGAGTATTGAAAGTTTTTTGTTAGACAGCTTCAATTAACTCTAACTCATTGTGTGCAATTTTAGAACTTAGATTCAGAGATCCAAATTCAAATCATAAAACTCAACTCGACTTAATTTTAATAGACTCACCCCAGAATTATTAATTCTATATTTACTTAGGCAGACTCAAAACTATGGTTGACAAAACACACACACACACACACACAATCCAATATTGATTTGGCCCCAAAATCTTTCAACACATTCGTACACAATAACTAGTTCAAGTATGAAACGAATTAAGAGAGAGTGTTCGGTGTTCCCACTCTGCTGTGCTGCCTCATTCCCTCACATGGCTTCCATATTTTGTAATCACACCGCAATGTAGCTGGCATTTTGCATTCCATAAAGTTAAAAACAATAAATGGAAGGGGCAATTTTATAATATTTTATAAGATAAGGGGCCCATTTTGAATTTACTCATCTTCCCCACGGCGGCATTGGCCCCCCCTCTCTTTCCATCTGTAAGCGAGTAAAGACCGCTCTTTTATAGTTTCATTCATCACTGCAAAAAGAAAAGAAAGTGGTCTCCAACTAATCCCCTATCCCCACCCTCACCATAGGAATGGAGTTGTACTTTTAATTTTAGAAATATAACATAGATATTTTGAAAATATTTTAAAAAATTAAGACATTAAAATGTTTATTTAATTTATATACAAATTTTAAAAATATATAAAATAAAGAATAACAGTCTAGTTCGTTACTCTGATTCAGTTCACTCTCAACTCCTAACTCTATACAATTCCCTAAAAAAAGTTAAAAAAATAAAAAAAATTATTAATAATAATATGTATTAAGTGGTAATAATATTTATTTGATCAATTATGATACTTTAATTTAAATGACATAAATTTTATTTTATCATAATATGATTTAATTGTTAGAAGAATTAGTAAATCATTGTGACAATAATTAGTATTTTAAATTATAGGTATTTACAATTAATTAAACATGCATAGTAATAACAACCTATTGATAGCACAAATATCATTATAATATAAGAACAGAATTTGTAAATTTATTCATAATTATTTTATCATAATATGATTTAATTGTGACAAGAATTAGTATTTTAAATTATAGGTATTTACAATTAATTAAACATGCATATTAATAACAACATATTGATACCACAAATATCATTATAATATAAAAACAGAATTTGTAAATTTATTCATAATTGGTGACTATTTTCAATTATCACTTGATATATTATTAATTTTGCAGTGATTTTGTCCAACTCCTCCACCCCACCCCACCCTCTCTCTTGCTCAAGCATCAATGTGTTCTTTATAATCCAATCATCTACACTCTTCGACACTTCAGGGTTCACAAAAAAAATCCACTCTCAACCCTCAAAATAACCAACAAAAATCTTTAAAATTTAAATAGAACTTCCCAATCATCCAAAACTCTTTGCGGAAACTACTACTGAGTTCCCAATGCAGTATCATACAATGATCGGAGGCGGCGCGTCGCCGCCGGACACCAGCAAAACCACCAAGCTGGAGCGGTACAACAGCTACATCCGCCGCGTGAACAGCACTAAGCTCCTCCAAGCCTCCTCCAAGCTCCTCTTCCGCGTCACTCTCCTCGTCGCTTTGGTCTTGATCTTCTTCTTCACCGTCAACTATCCACCACTCTCCTCCGGCGACAACCACCACATTCACGCCACCAACAACTTCCTTTCTTCAGCTTTCTACGGCGGCGGCGCTGCCTGGGAGAAGCAGGTCCGACACTCCTCCACCCCTCGCCGCCCCAACGGATTCTCAGTTCTAGTCACCGGCGCAGCCGGATTTGTCGGCTCGCATTGCTCCATGGCCTTAAAGAAACGCGGCGACGGCGTCCTGGGCCTCGACAACTTCAACTCTTACTACGATCCTTCCTTGAAACTCGCCCGGCAAAAGCTTCTGAGCAAGCACCAAATCTTCGTCGTCGAAGGAGATATCAACGACGCAGAATTGTTGAACAAACTATTCGACATCGTGCCTTTCTCACATGTTCTTCACTTGGCCGCGCAAGCCGGCGTGCGCTACGCAATGCAGAATCCACTCTCTTATGTCAGTTCAAATGTAGCTGGCTTTGTCAATCTTCTGGAAGTAGCTAAATCAGCCGACCCACAACCGGCAATCGTCTGGGCGTCGTCCAGCTCCGTGTACGGTCTGAATACCCAAGTTCCCTTTTCAGAGATTGATCGGACGGATCAGCCCGCCAGTCTCTACGCCGCCACAAAGAAAGCCGGCGAAGAAATTGCCCACACTTATAACCACATTTATGGCTTGTCTTTAACCGGGCTGAGATTTTTCACCGTTTACGGACCCTGGGGCAGGCCCGACATGGCTTACTTTTTCTTCACAAAAGATATTCTCCAGGGCAAGGGAGTCAATGTTTATGTGACGCAGGAGGATAAGGAGGTGGCGCGTGACTTCACGTACATCGACGATATTGTGAAGGGATGCCTCGGCGCGCTCGATACGGCGAAGAAGAGCACCGGCAGAGGCGGAAAGAAGCGTGCGCCGGCGCAACTGAGAGTATACAATCTCGGGAACACTGCCCCCGTCACGGTGGGAAAGCTGGTGGGGATTCTGGAGAGCCTGCTGAACGTGAAGGCGAAGAAGCACGTGATCAAGATGCCCAGAAACGGCGACGTTCCGTTCACCCATGCTAACGTGAGCCTGGCGTACAGAGACTTCGGCTACAAGCCGACTACGGATTTGGCCGCTGGGTTGAGGAAATTCGTGAAGTGGTATGTTAGTTATTATGGAATCGAGACAAGGGTAAAAAAGGAATTTGGGTCCAACACCAATGAGCATTCAGATGATTAAGCATCACAGGGGGAGGTGAACGTGGGGTATGTTTAATTATCTTTTTCATTTTTAATTTTATTTTAATTTTTCCACTTTTCTTTCCTCTCTTTGGCTAGTGCATTTGCACCAATTGATTATGTTGTTGTTATAGCATAGGGCATAGAATTTTACAAACTAAAAAAAGAAAGAGAGAGGAAAAAAAAAAAAAAATGCGAGAAGAGGCTGAAAGGCAAGTGTAGATCTGTGAATTTGGAATTTTAATAATGTATCCTATGAAATTAGGGTTGAAAAAAAAAAAAGGGAAGGGTTGAATTCTGTACAAAAAAGTGGTTCAGATCAACCTTGTATCATCAAGTGTATAATTGTTGGAACAACAATGAAGACATTAAGATTCTACTTCCTTTTGTCTTTTATTTACTAGTATTTCTTTCTTTGTTTACTTGCACAAACTATTATTGAGATTTGACTGCATTTATAGTATATATTTTTTTTTCAGGATGATGATGTTTGCAATTTAAATCATCTATTTTAATAACGATTTTATTTAAATATATTATTTTTTAAAAAAAAAATACTGATGGATCAAATGCATTTTGCATATTATTGATGAAGTGACATGTATAATGAAATGCTAATTGAAATAGAAGATTCAAAATGAGTGTGGAAGTAGGATAAGGATAGTTAATTATATCATCCATCCTAATGATTGTTCTATATTTTACTCTGCATCATAAATAAATATTAAATATATCAAATATTTTTTATGAAAATGCTTGATTATGAATCACATATATTTAGCATGTATTCTTGAAGTAAAATACACAGTGAATAAAATAAATTTAAATAGGGTGGTGTGGGGAGGCATAATTGGTTTTGTCTTTTCAAATCCAAGATGGGATGATGAGATTGTCATTTTACTTTTGTGAAGATGCCTCTTCCATGATTGAGGATGGGTGAGGTTGTCTGCAAAACAGTTAATAATACTTTTTAAATACTAAATAATTTATTATAAGTGATAACTTGGACTTCAAAAGAAATTAATTTAGTTTAATTACATTTGATTCTTCCATTTAACTTGATTTATTTGGATATTACCGTGCGATTTGTTGTGATGTAGTGAGAACGATCATTTACTGAGCAAGCACAATCAAAGCAAGAGAAATGGTATGCGGCAACATTAATCATTTATCCACACAATATATTGTTCTAATTTCACATATATCTTTCACAATGTGTGTATATATATATATAAACATTCATATGTGTGTGTGTGTGTGTGTGTGTAATGTGTGTATATATGAAATGGTCGGTTTTATATTTACTTTTCTTTTCATCCATTTGCTTTTCTTTTCTACCAATAATGCTTGGAATGAATCAATAAATTAAATATAAGATGAAATAACAAATAGAAAATAGAAGATCTGAAGTAGAATAATTATTTTATCAAGATTAGACTATGTATTTTTAAAAAAAAAATTGATATTTCATCTTGTCTAATATTTTATATCATAGATACTTCCTTGCATTGCACATATATGCATTAAAAATATGAAGAATAAAATAAAAGATAAAATTAAATTGTGAGCTCTGTTGTAGAATTTTTTTATAATCATTAAGTACGAAGTGGAAGATAGGAACACTGGAATGCATAACAAAAGATTAATCGAATAAATGAATATTACCAATTCTTTAGTTGGAACCAAGAAATGACTATACAAATTACCAATAAAATTGATTAAATGAAATAAAGACTCAAACATAACCCTCAAAAAAAGAGAAGAAACGGACATATTGTAATCCCTATACATTTAATTTATAATTTTTATTGACTATATTTTCAACATAAATTTTATAATATGAATACTTTCACGTTTTATATAGACATAAGTTGTTATTTTAGGATTTCATCTTTTAGTGCTATGATCAAAAGAATTCCTGCAGGTGGCATTTCTTTTAAGTTAATATTTTAATATCTTCTTGTCATTTTTTCATACACGCTCCTATTCTTCTCTTTATAGAAGAAACAAAAACAAAAAATCTTGAACAGAAATAGATAATTATTCAAACAGAACTTCATCTCCTAACTTTCACATCGATTTACATATAATTTCCCATTTACTTTCAAACTCAGTTATAATACCATATTAAAAGAGTGTTTGTGTGAACTTATAAGTTAAACAAAACATCTTATAAGATGTTTAAGAGTTTATAAGATGTATAAAAGTATTTGATAATTTTTTTTTACAAAAGTAAGGAGTATTTGTAAGATCTTCACAAACTCTCTTAATTTTAATTATATTAATTTCAAAATTGTCATTACAGTATCTTATAAGCTCTAAAATTTTATTTTATCAAAACACTTTAAAATAAATTTATTTAAAAAAAAAATCTAGTATCTTATAAATTTCAAAAATATTTTATAAAATATATGTATTACGTCTAAATTTTTTTGAATAAGTTTAGCTAAAGAGTCTCTTAGTGTAATTAATATCAAGTACTTGTATATCCTTTTCAACTAAAAGTGGCGGTAATTAATCACAAAGACAGCCATGCATGCAAGTAGCAATTAGCAAACTATTCGTAGCTGTGTTTTTGTATAATATTATTGTGATGAATAGGCATGCAAAAAAGCTGAATCTATATATCTATCTATAATTAAATGTTGCCCATCCCAATAATCCAAAAGCTGACGGAAAATCATGGCAGGCTTGGAAAAGCTGACACTATTTTTACCAGAACCGGAAAAATATCTCATAGTTTTGCGTACATTTGATTGTGAATATTGAGCTACAAATACTGCAATGAGACTGAGAGAAATATCTAGCTAATACTTCACCATCAACGTGACAGTCTTACCCCATAATTTATTTAAAACATCTAAATTTGAATTCATTTTGTAATAATAGTTAATGAAAAAATCTCTAATCCTATTTTCAATTTAGTGTTCAGTTCTCATTTAAATTTTTACATACTAAACTCCCCACTTTTTCATAAAAGTTAGGAATCACTCCGCATATCTTTTAAAAAGACTTATATACCCTTGCAGTTGGAAAAAAAGAACAAAAAATACCTGGGAAATGCATTCTCTCTTGAAGAAGAACGCTTTCCTTTTTTTTTTTGCCTGAAATCGACTTCTCTAAGCGTCAAAAGAAAAGGGCGCGAAACCGTTCATATGCCATTGATGCGAGAAGAAGAAGAAGTGGAAAAAAAAAAAAAGGCACCAAAATTTCTGTCATTTTTCTGTGACAATGGAAGGAAAACCAGCTGCAACAAGAAGCAAAGTACAAAAAGAAGTGATCAAAAGAAACAAAGGTATGTTTTCTGCATTTGCAATTTCAAATGTCCGTGATTTTTCAATGTTATACTCATTTCTTGTCTATTTTCTCATGTTTAGGTTTTTATTCCTTTTTTAGTAGTTAAACACTTGAACCCCTTTGATATATATATATATATGATTTCTGTTGTGAGATGAGAAGTTTCTGATTTGTTCTTGAAGGGCATGAAAGTCACACTTAACCTTTTAGGGGTTTATACTTCTTTCTAACTGAAATTATATTGTGAAATTATACAATAAAACTACACATTAGCAAAAGTGTAGTATATAATCTGGGTAATCACAGTACATTTTAGAAGCAAATGTAGTATAAAACATTCAAACTTGCAGTACACATTAGACAAAAGGATAGTATAGTATATAATATGTATAGCTGCAGTATATTTTAGGAGCATCTGCAGTACACATTAGGCAAAAATATGGTATATAATATGTGTAGGTGCAGCACATTTTAGAAGCAAATATAGTATAAACATTCAAGCATGGAGTACACATTAGGCAAAAGTGTAGTATATAATGTATAGGTGCAGTACATTTTACGAGCATTCGCAGTACACATTAGGCAAAATTGTAGTATATAATCTGTGTAGCTGCAGCATATTTTAGAAGCAAATGTAATAAAACATTCAAACTTGCAGTACACTTTAGGCATAAGTGTAATATATAATCTGTGTAGCTACAGTATATTTTAGAAACAAAGTAGTATAAAGCATTCAAGCTGGCAATACACTTTAGGTAAAAAGGTAGTATATAATCTGTATAGGTGCAGTACATTTTAGGAGCACCTGCAGTACACATTAGGTAAAAGTGTAGTATATAATCTATGTAGGTGAAACACATTTTAGAAGCAAATGTAGTCCAGTACATTTTAGAAGCAAATGTAGTATAAAACATTTAAGTTGGCAGTACACTTTAGGCATAAGTGTTGTATATAATCTATGTTGCTGCAGTACATTTTAGAAACAAATGTAGTATAAAGCATTCAAGCTTGCAATACACATTAGGTAAAATGATAGTATATAATATGTATAGCTACAGTACATTTTAGGAGCATCTGTAGTACACTTTAGGCAAAAGTGTAGTATATAATCTCTGTAGGTATAGTACATTTTAGAAGCAAACATAGTATAAAACATTCAAACTGGAAGTACACTTTAGGCATAAGTGTAGTAAATAATCTGTAGAGCTTAAGTACATTTTAGAAGCAAATGTAGTATGAAACATTCAAACTTGTAGTACACATTAGGTAAAAGTGTAGTATATAATCTATATAGCTGCAGTACATTTTAGGAGCATCTACAGTTCACTTTAGACTAAAGTGTAGTCTATAATCTCTGTAGGTATAGTATATTTTAGAAGCAAATATAGTATAAAACATTCAAACTTGCAGTACACTTTAGGCATAAGTGTAGTATATAATCTGTGTAGTTGCAGTACATTTTAGAAGCAAGGTAGTAAAAGCATTCAAGCTGGCAGTACACTTTAGGCAAAAGTGTAGTATATAATCTGTATAGTTGCAGTACATTTTAGGAGCATCTGCAGTACACTTTAGGCAAAAGGGTAGTATATAATCTCTGTAGGTGCAGTACATTTTAGAAACAAGTGTAGTATAAAATATTCAAACCGACAGTAAACTTTAAGCATAAGTGTAGTATATAATCTGCAAAACTGCAGTACATTTTAAAAGTAAATGTAGTATAAAATATTCAAACTTGCAGTACACATTAGGCAAAAATGTAGTATATAATTTATATGGCTGTAGTACATTGTAGGAGCATCTGTAGTACACTTTAGGCAAAAGTATAGTATGTAATCTCTGTAGGTGCAGTACATTTTAGAAGCAAGTGTAGTATAAAATATTCAAACTGACAGTACACTTTAGGCATAAGTGTAATATATAATCTGTAGAGCTGCAATATATTTTAGGAGCAAATGTAGTATAAAACATTCAAACTTGCAGTACACAATAGGCAAAAAGGTAGTATATAATTTGTATAGCTGCAGTACATTTTAGGAGCATCTACAGTACACTTTAGGCAAAAGTGTAGTATATAATCTCTGTAGGTGCAGTACATTTTAGAAACAAATATAGTATAAAATATTCAAACTGGCAGTACACTTTAGGCATAAGTGTAGTATATAATCTGTAGAGCTGCAGTACATTTTAGAAGCAAATGTAGTATAAAATATTCAAACTGGAAGTACACTTTAGGCATAAGTGTAGTATATAATTTGTGTTGCTGCAGTATATTTTAGAAACAAATGTAGTATATAGCATTCAAGCTTGCAGTACACATTAAGCAAAATGTAGTATATAATATGTATAGTTGCAGTACATTTTAGGAGCATTTAGAGTACACTTTAGGTAAAAATGTAGTATATAATCTCTGTAGGTGTAGTAAATTTTAGAATCAAATGTAGTATAAAATATTCAAACTGGCAGTACATTTTAGGCATAAGTGCAGTATATAATCTGTAGAGCTGCAGTACATTTTAGAAGCATCTTCAGTACATAAACATTCAAGCCTACAGTATATATTAACTGAAAATGTAGTACATAATCTTTGCATCTGCAGTACATTTTAGAAGCAACTGAAGTATAAAACCTTTAAGCCTGCAGTATACATTAAATGGAACTCTAGTATATAATCTGTGTATCTGCAGTACATTTTAGAAGCAACTGTAGTATAAAACATTCAAGCCTAATGTGTTGAATAACTAAAAGTGTAGTGTATATTATGTGATTCTGAAGTACATTTTAGAAGTATGTTTAATACAAAACATTCAAGTTTTTAGTACACTCTATCTAAAAAGGTTAGTTTATTATCAATTTATATACTATTTTTTTTTTCTGATTGCAGCAAAGCCAAGGCATTGTGAGGTCTGCTCTCGTTGCTCCCCCTAACATTTTTAGAGTAAATTGGAGCTTGTGAAGTCCAAGATGGGGTCCAAACATTTTGATGCATTGAAGAAGACCCCTTTCTATATATACATGGATATGCCTAAGTTAAGTTCAAGCTTCATTCGACTTGAAGCTATACTTAGGAGGTTTGACCCAAAAAAGCTATCATTTCATTTTGCGGAGGGGGTTGAGATTCCTTTTTCTGCAGCTGAATTTTCTATGCTTTTAAGGTTGCCACATGTGGGGCAATCTGTTGATATAACAGTGAAGATGAAGTCTTCAACCTTTGACCGCCTTTTTCTAGAAAGCTGCAGAATATAACTAGATCGGAAATAGCAAAAAAGTTTGAGGAGTATGTATATATGGATAATGTGGAGGACTTCAATAATTTTTGTAGGTTGTACATACTTTTTGTTTTTAATTGTATTCTGTTTCCAACATCTAATTATTGGACCCCACGATTTCTTCTACCATACTTGGACAATTTGTCTAGAGTTGGTCTGTGTGCATGGGGCATAGATGCATACAATTTTCTTGTCCAAGATATGAGGAACCATTTAGGAGTAGGTGGAGAAAAAACAAAGAAGTACATTGATAGGTGTACAGTCGGCTTAATGGTAAGTGTTTGCTTCATTTTTCTAATAACATTGATTATACTTATATTCAAGTGAGTATAATTTTTTGATTTATGAATGACAGAAATGGGTATATAAACGCATCCCGTCACTGGCTTCACCAGTGAGTTTGTTTGAGTTTCCACGCTTTTACCGGTGGAAGGATAGCAAACTCCCACATAATGTGGAGCAGGCAGAGAATAAAGTGAAACAAGTTACAGCAGATATGGTAATGATTGTAATAATACATTATTAGTTTTTTGTATAATAATTTGAATTTGATAATTATTTCCATTGTAATAGGTTGTAGCCCTCAACCCTGCTCCAGAGGAGTTAGAATTGGCAGTTTTGGTCAAGAAATCAGAGGCTGCCAGTATTGCCATCAGTACAATATATGAAACAATTATTGCAACGAAAGTTGAAGAAATTAAATCATTGAAAGAAAAAATTACTTCATTCGAATATGTGGCAATGAAGGAGTAAGGTGAGGAGGAACATCTAGTTGAGGACAAGACTGATGGGGTGGAGCTTGAGCAGGAAGCTAGTGAGTATGTGCATAAGGGGGGACTTGATTTGGTACATGATGCACAGAAAGAATGGGATGATTCTGAAGACATGGTGGATGAAGAAAGTCGAACAAAACACTATATAATCCTTCAGATTCCCTATACCTTTGAAGACAGAACATTATATACCAATTCAAGCGGCTGAGTTTGAGGAATCTTAGATTGAAGTGGCAAATGTCATGTCCTCGATTGTGAGTTTAGTACTTCATGTTGGTGATATCTGTACTTCATGTGCTTATCTTTTGTACTTCAATAGTTGACACTTTATACCTAATGTGCTTGAGTTTTGTACTCCATGTTGGTGATATCTGTACTTCATGTGCTTATTTTTTGTACTTCAATAGTTGATACTTTGTACCTAATGTGCTGTGTTTTGTACCCCAGGAGACCAAAGACATCAGCCTAATCCAGGTGGCAGATGAACCAACCAGCCCAAAGACTGAAGTGGCTAATCCCTATAAAGGAAAGACTGATTATAGAGGTCTTTCTCTTATTCCAGCAGAAGAGCGAGAAGTCATCGACAACTTTGTCATAAGAGATAATTTGAGGTAACAAAATTTGCTTATTATTTTTCTTTTGGATAAATTGGTATCTGAACTAACAATTAACAATTGTGTAGGGTGACTGTTTGGGAGGTAGCAAGACAGTTTTCGGATGGAAGAAACTTTTGTGAGCTCTTATTTGGAGGAGAACTTACCAGTAACATAGTGGACTGCTACATGTCGATATTATGTAGCCCATCTTCCGGCAAGAAGTGTCACCACTAGGTGTAGTTTACGTCCTCAATAGCGCAGGTATGTGGCAGTTTCCTAACTTAATTTAGTTCACGTTTCCAATGAGTCTAACCATTTGTTTTATACTTTATACGCTGATATATTAGACCGACTCGAGGGACGCAACATCAAGGATATTACGGATGAAGAATTTGTGGAGTTGATATCTACACTTAACACCTTCACTTATAAAGATTTGGAAGAGCTCACGGTGGATGTTTTAAACCAATGTCGTTACATAATCCTACCGATTTGCCGGCACCATCACTTGTTCTTGGTTGTCCTCGACACCTCAACTCGTTCTTTCTTATACATGAATTCAATAATAGCTGCCAGATACAAACCGACAGCTATTGCCATTGTAAGTTTGCTTCCTTTCCCTATTATTTCTTCATAAAGTAGGGAGTCAACAACTGATTAATATTTTTGTAGGCTTCATTCTATTCTCGATACATGAAGCTTTCATTGGGGACTCGTGTGGACGAATACATGAGGCAGAAAAAAAAGTAGGCAGGAAGTGGGTACAATGGATTGTGGTGTTTATGTGTGCCTTTGGGCAGAATGTTTTGCTAGAGACACCCCCGAGTTCTGGAGGGATGCTAGAACAATTGAAATTGATAAATATCATGCGACAATGGCATATACAATATTGAGTCATGAAAATGCTAGGATTTGAATCACTTTGCTTGTAAATACATGTGTAAATTGAAGCATACTTTGTTTATAATATTATTTTGCATGTAAGTGTAATTTTTCATTAATTATTTATAACTTAAATTCAATTGAAACAGGGCAGGGAATTTGAGTACAATTCAGGGGAAATGAAGTACAAACTCAGAGTAAACAAAATATAAAATGTGCTTCGTTGAAGTACACTACAATTCCATTGAAACTGTGCGGCGAATTTGAGTGCATTTTGAGGGCAATGAAGTACAAACCTGAACAAAGAAAGTATAAAATGTGTTTTGCTGAAGAATACTTAAATTCAATTGAAACTAGGCCGGGAACTTGAGTACAATTCAGGGAAAATGAAGTACAAACTCAGAATAAACAAAGTATAAAATGTGTTTCGTTGAAGTACACTTCAATTCAATTGAAACTGGGCGGCGAATTTGAGTGCATTTTGAGGGCAATGAAGTACAAACCCGAAACAAAGAAAGTATAAAATGTGTTTCGCTGAAGAACACTTAAATTCAATTGAAACTGGGCAGGGAATTTGAGTACAATTAAGGGAAATGAAGTATAAACTCAAAATAAACAAAGTATAAAATGTGTTTCATTGAAGTACACTTCAATTCAATTGAAACTGAGCGGCGAATTTGAGTGCATTTTAAGGGCAATGAAGTACAAACCTGGAAGAAAGAAAGTATAAAATGTGTTTCGCTGAAGAACACTTAAATTCAATTGAAACTGGGCAGAGAATTTGAGTACAATTCAGGGGAAACGAAGTTTTTCGAAACTGAGCGGCGAATTTGAGTGCATTTTAAGGGCAATGAAGTACAAACCTGGAACAAAGAAAGTATAAAATGTGTTTCGCTGAAGAACACTTAAATTCAATTGAAAGTGGGCAGGGAATTTGAATACAATTAAGGGGAAACGAAGTACGAACTCAGTACAATTCTGGAGAAATGAAGTACAAACTCAGAGCAAACCAAGTATAAAATGTGTTTTGTTGAAGTACACTTATTGCAATTGAATAATTATTTGCCAATAATTGTAATGATGGCCAAGAACAATAATTTGAGATTATTGAACCTGGAGAAGTATGAATTTGTACCTGTGATAGGGTGGATATCATCGTCAAATTCTCATTTGTTTACATTTTTGAAAACATAGGTATTCTTTCATTATTTCGATTGATAACATTCATCCGTTGAACACTAGTGATTAACAACTTAAAAGTTTTAACATTATTTTATTCATATGATAAATATTAGACACATATTTATAGTTTGGTTATTAACTACCAAGACTTAAAAAGCAAATCTTTGAACAAATTTCGATTCAAAATATTAGTAAAATATTAAGATATTAAGTACAAAGTTGCCCAAATGAGGTACAAATGTGAAGAAATCAAGTACAATTATCCCATATTGAGGTTCAAAATTTAACTATGTCTCGAACAACATGAAGAATGCTAATTTCACGCTAAATCACCTGCCTTATTGCCCAAGTGAGGTACAAATGTGAAGAAATATGGTACAATTATCCCAGATTGAGGTACAAAATTTAACTATATCTCGGACAACATGCAAGAATGCTAATTTCACGCTAAATCACCTGCCTCATTGCGCAAGTGAGGTACAAATGTGAAGAAATCTAGTACAATTATCCGAGATTGAGATACAAAATTTAACTATGTCTCGGACAACATGCAAGAATGCTAATTTCACGCTAAATCACTTGCCTCATTGCCCAAGTAAGGTGCAAATGTGAAGAAATCTAGTACAATTATCCCAGATTGAGATACAAAATTTAACTATATCTCGGACAACATGCAAGAATGTTAATTTCACACTAAATCACCTGCCTCATTGCCCAAGTGAGGTACAAATGTGAAGAAATCTAGTACAATTATTCGAGATTGAGATACAAAATTTAACTATATCTCGGACAACATGCAAGCATGCTAATTTCATGCTAAATCACATGCTTCTTGCCCAAGTGAGGTACAAATGTGAAGAAATCTAGTACAATTATCCCATATTGAAGTACAAAATTTAACTAGTTTACTAATTCTTTGCAAGTTCGACGATTATGCCCTATTCTACCACACCTTTTACACTTAATTACAAGTTTCCCAATTTGTGATGGAATCCTTTGTGTCCTTCTACGCCCAGGCTGAGATGGGCAATCAGGTGCATGAATGACGATATCGTCATCTAGAGGGAACATATGCATATCAAACATAGGAATAGGGTTTATCACTGCTTGGTATGCTTGTTGATACATCTCAACTCGGTAGTATTGATCGGTGAAGTCATACGGTGAAAGTGACTTTGACTCAATAGAAGCACAAGCATGTCTACATGGTATTTTATCAATCTGCCATGCTCTGCACGAACAAACCCTGCTATGTAAATCTATAGCATACGATTTATCTTGCTCAATCACCTCAAAGCTCCAACTGCTAGACATGACAACTTTTCAGTTACGAGAACGCATATGATTGATTGCCAACTTTTTCTCTTGCTTGGGACATAATTGACCAACCATCTTATGAGATTCTTCTCGTTGATCATGCATCATAACCATTGTTTGCATGCGTATGTGATCAACTATGGTTGCAACTGGCATAAATCGGGCTGGTTTAACCCAATTATTGCAACTTTCTGCTTGATTATTATTTATTACCCCCCATCGATCTCCATTGAATAAGGAATTTGCCCAACAAGGTGGGTCAGACTGCATAATAAAGTCTCTGGCAAGTGGCATTGACTCCAAGATGCTGTCCACATGTCAGGTATACTCCTGCCTTGTAGGTGCATATGCAACTTTCATAAAAACAGAACACTAATGTTTCTTGTTATGTAGAGGGTACTTCTTTAATACCTGAATTTAAAATAGTAAAACATTAATGTGCTAAATGTCATGAATTAGAGTTTATTTCACATAATTGTCTCACAAACAAAGATAAAGTACACTTACTTGTTTCTTAAAGTTATCCACTAAGTGTCTCAAGCAATTTGCATGGTGGCTACCAGGAAATATCATAGGGAAGGCCTTAAGAAGACCTGGATGTCGATCGGAGAAGAAAGTAAACCTTGATAAGCCAGGCAAATATTCAGAATCTAAGACACTTCTTAGCTTAAAGTAGAACCACTCCCAATTAATATTATTTTCAGAGTCAACAACTGCATATGCTAATGTGAAAAAGTCATCATTAACATCCTTCCTGACAGCGCTGAGGAAAACTCCTTTGTATTTATTTTTAATATGGGTGCCATCCAAGAATATCAACGGACTGCATCCCCTGAGAAAACGAAGAAGGCAGGCATTGAAACATATAAATAGCCGACGAAATTTTCGACTAATTGGGTCAATCTCACAGTCTGCAATACTTCCAGGGTTTGTCCTCTTCACAGCATCACAGTACCACCTAAACTTATCATAAGATCCCTTCTCAGCTCCATGGATGTCATGCATAGCTAATTCCTTACCCCTCCATGGTTTATGGTACCTAACTTCCACACCGTATTCTCTGTGGATATCTTTCAATATGGTAGAGGGCCGATAACATGGCTCTGATCTTAATTTATCCTTCACTACATTAGCAACCCAAGCAGAATCGGCTTTAGGATGTCCCCTTGTCCGAAGATTAGCCTCACCATATGTGTGCTCTAGATTGCATTTTCGAATGCCAAATAATTTATCAACCTCATGCCTTGATGCATAGATTCTCCATTTGCAATTTTCATCACTGCAAATGGCTATGATTTTTTTGCTATCATTTTTCTTGTATTTAAATGACCGCAAAGTAGATACTGCATAATTCTTAAGCATAATTCTGAACTCCTGAGCATCCTTGAATGTTTGACCCTCTCTATATATGTAATACCTCCATGCAACAATTGAGTTGCTAATTAAAGGCAATTCATTATGAGATGCATTGGTCGAACCAATTTCCTCCTCAACTACATTCCTTGAGGTCGACAAATAAAGTACAATTTTAGGTAAAATAAAGTACAATATGTAGAATAATTCAGCATTGTGGTATAATTTCAAATAAACGAAGTACAATTTCAGAACAATAGAAGTATAAAATGCAAGCAATTGTAGTATAATTTTTGATAATCAATAAGTAAAGCACTTTATGTATAGAACTTTAGGTAAAATGAAGTGCAAAATTAATAGAACTTTATAAACTTAAATAATGGAGAACAATTTTACGTAAAAGCTTAAGTATAAGTTTATATAAAAAGAAGTACAATTTCAGAACACATGAAGTATAAAACCTTAGCAATTGCAGTACAATTTTTGGATAATCCATTAGTAGAACACTTGAAAATTAAATAAGAGATTCAGAAAATTGAAGTACAAGTTAAGATAAAATGAAATATAATTTGAGAACACCTGAAGTATAGAACTTCAATGAAAAGAGTACAGATTTAGGTAAAATGATGCATAAAATGAAGTATAATTTTAAGAAATAGAAGTACAACTTCTGATAAAGTGAAGTACAATTTCATAACACCTGAAGTATAGACTTCAATGAAAAGAATACAAATTTGGGTAAAATGATGTATAAACTGAAGTATAATTTCAAAAAATAGAAGTATAATTTTAGATAAAGTGAAGTACAACTTCAGAACACCTAAAGTATAAAACCTTAGCAATTGCAGTACAATTTTTTAATAATCCATTAGCAAAACACTTGAAAATTAAATAAGAGATTCAGAAAATTGAAGTACAAGTTTAGATAAAATGAAGTACAATTTGAGAACACCTAAAGAATAGAATTTCAATGAAAAGAGTACAGATTTAGGTAAAATGATGTATAAAATGAAGTATAATTTCAAAAAATTGAAGTACAATTTTTGATAAAGTAGAGTACAATTTCAAACACTTGAAGTATAAAACCTTAGCAATTGCAGTACAAATTGGATAATTTATTAGTAAAAAGCTTGAAATTTTAATAATAGATTCAGATAACTAAAGTACAAGTTGAGATAAAATGAAGTACAATTTGAGAACACCTAAAGAATAGAATTTCAATGAAAAGAGTACAGATTTAGGTAAAATGATGTATAAAATGAAGTATAATTTCAAAAAATTAAAGTACAATTTTTGATAAAGTAGAGTACAATTTCAAACACTTGAAGTATAAAACCTTAGCAATTGCAGTACAAATTGGATAATTTATTAGTAAAAAGCTTGAAATTTTAATAATAGATTCAGATAACTAAAGTACAAGTTGAGATAAAATGAAGTACAATTTCGGAACACTTGAAGTAAAGAACTTCAATGAATAGAATACATGTTTACGTAACATGATGTATAAAACAAAGCATAAATTCAAAAAATAGAAGTACAATTTTAGACAAAGTGAAGTAAAATTTCAGAACACCTGAAGTATATAACTTCAATGAAAAGAATACAGAGTTAGGTGAAATTATGTAAAAACTGAAGTATAATTTCAAAAAATCGAAGTACAATTTTAGATAAAGTGAAGTATAATTTTAGAACACTTGAAGTATAAAACCTTAGCTATTGCAGTATAATTTTTGGATAATCCATTAGTAGAACGCTTCAAAATTAAATAATAGGTTCAGATAATTGAAGTACAAGGTTAGATAAAATGAAGTACAATTTCGAACACTTGATGTATAGAACTTCAATGAATGGAGTACAAGTTTAAGTAAATAATGTATAAAATGAAGTATAATTTCAAAAAATAGAAGTACAATTTTGATAAAGTGAAGTACAATTCTAGAACACGTGAAGTATAGAACTTCGATGAAAAGAATGCAAGTTTAGGTAAAATGATATATAAAATGAAGTATAATTTCAAAAAATATAAGTACAATTTAAGAACACCTGAAGTATAAAACCTTGGCAATTGCAGTACAATTTTTGGATAATCCATTAGTAGAACACTGGAAACTTAATTAATAGGTTCAGATAACTGAAATACAAGTTTAGATAAAATAAAGTACAATTTTGGAACACTTGAAGTATATAATATAACTTCAATGAATAGAGTACATGTTTAGATAAAATGAAGTATAATTTCAGAAAATAGAAGTACCATTTTATATAAAAAGAAGTAAAATTTCAGAACACTTGAAGTATAAATCCTTAGCAATTGCAGTACATTTTTGTATAACCAATTAGTAGAACACTTGAAGTATAAAACTTGTATAATAGATTCAGATAACTGAAGTGCAAGTTTAGATAAAATGAAGTACAATTTGAGAACACTTGAAGTATAGAACTTCAATGACAAGAGTACATATTTAAATAAAATGATGTATAAAATGAAGTATAATTTTGAAAAATAGAAGTACAATTTTTGATAAAGTGAAGAACAATTTCAGAACACTTGAAGTATAAAACCTTAGCAATTGCAGTACAAATTGGATAATTTATTAGTAGAAAACTTGAAATTCAAATAATAGATTCAGATAATTGAAGTACAAGTTTAGATAAATTGAAGTACAATTTAGAACACTTGAAGTATAGAACTTCACTGAATAGAGTATAGGTTTCTGTAAAATGAAGTACAAAAGAAAGTATAATTTCAGAAAATAGAAGTACAATTTTAGATAAAGTGAAGTACAATTTCAAACTCCTGAAATATAAAGCCCTAGCAACTGCAGTATATTTTGGATAATCGATAAATATAACACTTAAAGTATAGACCTTCAATAAATAGAGTAAAGATTTTGTAAAATAAAGTATAATCTCAAAAAATTGAAGTACAATTTTAGATAAAAAGAAGTACAGTTTGGGAACACTTCAAGTATAAATCGCTGGTAATAACAGTATAACTTTGGATAATCAATTAGTAGAACACTTTGAAGTATAAAACTTAAATAATAGAGTACAATTTTAGTGAAATGAAGTACAGTTTTAGATAACTGGAGTACAAATTTGTATAAAATGAAGTACAATTTTCGAACAATTGAAGTGTAAAACCCTAGCAACTGCAGTATAGTTTTTGGTAAAATGAAGTATAATTTCAGAAAATCGAAAGTATAGTTTTATATAGAATACGTACAGTTTGGGAACACTTCAAGTATAAACCGCTACAAGTTGCAATATAATTTTAGATAATCCATTAATAGAACACTTGAAGTATAAAACTTACATAATAGAGTATAATTTTTGTGAGATGAAGTACAATGTTAATTGCAATGAAGTATAATGTAGAATGCTCCAAGTAGAGAAAGATTTTCAAATAAACAGAGTGCAATTTCAGAACACTTACAACACTTTACAAATTGCAGTACAATTTAGATTCTGTAGAAGTATTACCTTAAAACATCACTGCTCTTCTTTGCTCTGCTGCTTGATTCATCCTTTCGGTTTACCAGGATGTCAACAATATTCATCTTCAATGTCAAATGCAGTAAGACCATATTCATGACATTGTCGTCATCAATTAAACTCACGTACCATCTTTGATGTAGAGCTATACATTGCAAACTACTCACGTACCATCTTTGATGTAGAGCTATACATTGCAAACTGAAGTGCTCAGTGTTGATCTCACTCCATTTTATTGTGAGATTTATGTACATGTCCATTAAAGTCATACTATCCTTAATTGACATTATATGGAGCTGGTCTTTGTAGCGGCAACTCCCCAATACTTGATTGAACACACTTACTTCACTATTGGTTGACATTGTCGGAAAAACATAAGAAACTCAGAAGCAACTGAGAAGAAACTAAGAAGAAGATGAAACCAGAAAATGATGAAAATAAAAAGAGGAGAAGACAATGCAGATATCGGGTTGGTGGTTTTTGGCTCTTATGTTATTCTCATTCCCACCGTGGAGCTTGTTGCGTTTTTTCTGTTCTTTCTGTTTTTGGTAATGAGCATATGATATGGTTTACTGTTTGCTTGTGTGGATGAAGAAGAAGTGAGAAAAAATGAGTGAAAAATATTATACTTAAGGGCATTTTTGTCAAATCAATTGAGTAGGGAGTGATCTCTAAAATTTTAACAAAAATAGGGAGTTTCTTCTAACAAAAATCAAGTGGGGACTGAACATGAAGTTGGAAAGTGCTTTTGGTACTTTTAAATAAGTGCCCCTTGTAATAATAGTAATTTGTGAATTATTTATTTCTAAAATTTCAACAAAATTGATGCTTTGATGAAATTATAGTGATGGAATTATTTTTTAGGCAATAATTATTATTCAAATGGAACATTCCATAGTGATGAGGAATTCTTCATAGTCTTGCCCAGAAAATGATGTTATATTGCTTACCCTTCTTTGTGTCCTCTGTTCTTCCTATAATTATTTGCAATACAAAGTATCATATAAAAAATTTTAAAAAATAAAAATTTAAATATTTTTTATATTATTATTTTTAAATTATAAATCAAAGTACTAATGTCACACCAATATTCTAATTAAGAAATTAGAAAATAATAAGATAACAGAAGGAATTTTGTAATGCTCTTGTTATATTATTGTTATAGGAGAGATATTTATACATGAAAGAATATTGCAAGAAAAACAATGTTTTTCTAACGGAAATTTTTGACGCATTGCTTCCGTTGAAAATTTTCGAAGGACTTTTGATGAATTTATGAGGACAAAAGATGACTTCGTTGGAGTTTCGAGAAAAATTCGTTGAAAAACTATTTGTAAATATAGAGGGAAGTTAGCGCAAAAAGGCACAACCATATCTGACAGATTGCTCGTCAAAAATCTATCAAAAAGTTGTTTGAAGGTTTCTTCCAATGGAATTTCCATTGGAAAAACTGATTTTTTTTTTCTGATTTTAAAAAGTTATTTTCTAATGGAAATTTCCTTCGGAAAACATAATTAAATCTATGCGGCCCTTTCTTCTTCCACATTTCTTTCTTCCTCCCTCCTCTCATATTCTCTTGCCTCCTCCTTCCTCTACTGCTGACACCACTCTAGTGGCCACCCGCCCAGCCCAGGCTTGCAGCCGCCTTTGCTGCCACTCCAATCGCCACCTACCCAGTTGCGCCTCCCCCGCTGCTTCATTGCCTGCTGCTGCCATCGCTAGATTCAGGATCCATCAGTTAGTTTTCTTAGTTTATTTAGTGTTTTTCTTCATTTAGTTTTATTCAATTATCTTATTCGATAAATTGATTATGTTGTTGTCCTACCTAGAGTCATGAATATTATTTTTCTTGCAACTAAATGTTGATAGAGCATTTCATATTACGTTGTTTCCTATTTGTCATGTAAAATTGATCTTTTCCTGCTTTTATGGTTGAGTTTCTTGGTTTGTTGAGAAAGATGATACATAATAAAAATAGTCAACAGATTGTGAACTTAGGAAAGAATGCAGCATATAGTAAAACTCATCTAGTACATCGTTATGTTAGATACTTTTAGAACTTATATATGGTATATTTTTTTAGAGCTTATAATCGTTTTATATTTTTAGAGTCTTAGGTCTAAGAAATAATAGTATTTGAATAAAACAATATGATGTTAATGAGTATTTTGTAATTTATACGTCAAATTAAAGGAGTTTGGTATTGTTTAAAAAAAATGTTAGAATCTCTTTATGAACTCAATATCTTATGCTTAGAATTTGTAAGCTCCTTTCAACATATTATTACTTAGTTAGTTTTATATGTTTGTATGTTTAAATTAATATGTTAGTTTTATATATTAGTATGGTTAGTTTAGTATGTTAATTTGGAGTGTTAGTATTTTGATATCTAGTTAGTATGTTAATTTCATATATATATATATATATTACCTTTTTATTTATTTAATTATTTTTATATATTTGCATGTTTAGATTAAAATGTTAGTTTTCTATTTTAGTATGTTTGGTTTAGATTAATATGTTAGTTGAATTTTCACCCTAAAATCATCATAAATTGAAAAACCATAATTCTCTATGAAAAACACTTGATCGTAAACTTCATACATAATTCAATACAAATATGCCCATTATAAAATTCCAAATTACCCCCCAAATCATGTGGGTTGTCTATGACTTATGAATAAATTTCTTTCCAAAACGAAAAATTGAAAAATTAAATTTAATATTTATTAAATGATATTTACTCTTAAAAAATCAATTCTATACCTAAAATTAATTCAATTTAAAATTTTTTATACATCTGAAGTAAATAATTTTATATTCCAAGATCCACCTTATCATGAAAAGATTTAAAAAATTCAACTCCACTAAATGGTTGCCTCACAAATTATTTTAAACTTAATTGATTAAAAATATAACTAAAAGTGATGCATATTGTCAACTATAATCAAATTATCATTGCTTCTAATTATAGAATAAACTATTATACCAATGAACTCCCCGTTTGTACTTACACCTCAACCACATCAATCTCAAAGATTTTCAAAAGTTAGAAACATAAAGAATAAAAATTTCAACATCTCATGTTCACAATGCTATTTTAACAAACCCCCAAAAGACAAATGTAATGACTCCTAAAGATTAATGCTAATACTGCGGAAAATTATTCTACGATCATACGTTGAAAATTCACTTGAGGCCAACCTAAAGTAAATTTTTAATTCATGATCGTATAATAATTTTCCACAGTACTGGCATTTTGTTGGAATCATTGCATAATTTTCGAACCAAATAATATTTGATTAGAAAAAGAGCTTTATAGGAGTCTCCAACTCCTATAATTGGTCAATAGCTTAACATGCTCAATTAAAATTTCTTTTAAAAAATTCATTAATTCATTACATAAAGTCTTCAGTCTTTTCGTCTACCCAAATATATTATTGTAAATGATAACTAATCAAGTATTGGAATGTCAATGGACCATTAAAACTATCCTCTTATTACAACAATACATCTAGATAGGTAGAAAAACTGAAAAGTTTATCGAATGAATGAATGATATATTCTATATATCTAAACTTCAATTTTAATTATGTACCTTGTCGAGTCTAGTTATTAACTGTTATTATGCATTTAATGAACGTAAATATTAAGTTACTTTAATAATATTAATTATCATCCATATGTGATGTTATGTTTTTGTTTTATAGACAGCAAACTAGTCTAGTTTCCATTCCCCCACCATCTGCTGAGGTTGGGTTTCTGGCTAAAGTAGGGGGACGGATTCCCCGACCTATCAGACACACTTGCCAGCCGACCAATCTTCCACCATCTCATCGACAAGTCATCTGTTTATGCCTACCCCACATCTTTCTCCTCCAAGAAGCCACAATACTCCCCCCTCGTCCTCTTTTGTTGTTGAGGTCATCTACATACCGTTCCCTATACCCACACTCACAGCAGCATTACTCGTCCCTGCTACCATCTACTCACAGACACTCCATCACTGTCTATCACTTGACCTTGCACTTAGCCATCCTGTGCTTTTCCACTTGATCATTCCACATCAGCAGCATCATCTTCAGTAGTCCATTCTTCAGCCGACCAGGCATTGGATGAGGGAGGATTAGAGCCCCTATCCCAAAATTCTGGTAGGGTATACTTACATCCCAACAACTACAAAAAAAGGGGTATTAGTGACCAAAAAATCGATCACTAACAGGTTTAGTAACCGATCAGATTGGTCACTAAAACCCTCGTCACTAATTTGTGTCGGTCACTAATTAGTGATTGACTTTTATCAGTTACTGATCAGTGACCAATTAGTGACCGCAACTGGCAGTCACTAATTATTTAAATTTTTTAAAAAAAATTTTGTATGTTACTAGACCATCACTAATTCGGTCACTAATTTTAATGAGTCAAAAAAATATTTATCTTGGACTTTGCTTCTTCTTGGATTCGAACTCAAGACCTTTGCTATACTCAAATGAGTAACTTGCCACTACACCACATGCATTTGTCTCAACAATATAATATATATAATATTTACAAATTAAAAAGTAATTATAATATTCTTATGTATAAGTTACTATTATTTTGCATTTTAAAATTTAACAAAAATAGTAATTATTCATTTAATATTTGTGTAATATTTATTCAATATAATAACGTAGTGTATTTATTATTTATAACTATTACTTTTAACTTTTAGGTATATTTCATCATAATATATTATAAACATATTAAAAATAGTATATAAATACTAATATGTATAGTGATAAATAGTTTTTTGTCTTTTTTTTATATAATAAATAGTTTATAATAAATACTAATATTTATTACTATTTATAGTAATAAGTAGCTTACACATATATATGCTAATATGTATATGTGCTTATACATACAAATTAATATATAATATTTTTGATTATATTATAAGTATTTATTTACTCATAATACATGTATATATATATTATTGACATGTATATATATTAATTAATTCTCATATTTTTTCTTTGTATAAGAATATTATTCTTGTTTATTTCTTTGTGTATCTATATACAATAATAAATTAATGTTTAATTATATGGATATTATATAGACATATTTAGTGGTTATATATTTGTATATGTACATATATTTTTATATTTTTTTATATATACATATATATATTTATCAAATATATATGTTAATAACAAACACAATATTTTATTACTTACATAAGTGTTACATAAATTTTATGCTTTCATATTACAAGAATATGCAAAAAATAAAATTTTATATTTGTGACCGTTTATTGATTGAAAAATGTGGTAATTAATTAGTTACCCTTTTATACGTTCACTAATATTAGTGACCGAACTCTTAATTCGGTCACTGATTAGTGACCGAATTAGTGAGCTCTTTGTGTGGTCACTAATATTAGTGACTAAAAAAAGAGTTCGGTCCCTATTAGTGACCAATTTAGTGATCGCTTTTTGTGGTTACTAATTCGGTCATAGATCGGTTACTAATCGGTCATTAATTTTTTAAAAATATTATATTTAAATTAATCACTAATCTGTTATGAAGCGATCACTAATTGGTCACTAAAGCTCTTTTTTTTTGTAGTGAACGGACGCTAAGGGTGAGTTCGAATTGTTATATAAATGTTATTTTATTATTATTTTAATAATTATATATTAATATTAAGAATTATTTTATGTAGGTATATGCCTTTGCTCGATGGTACCAAGTTTTTAATGAGGGTGATAAAGAGCAAGGTATAAGAGCCCTATAGGACCTAGTCGAATATCCCCAGGCCCTTTGAAACTTGATGTACACGGAGTGAAAGGTATATGAATGTTATAAAAATATTTACTTTTACAAATTAAGTACATATGTGTATTGCAATTACACTAGTTAATTTTCTTTTACTTCACAAAGATATGTGACTTGGGACCCCCATCACGAGGGTCATTTTTAGAGGGCTTTCAACACTAGAAGGGGTCACCGATTGAGTGATATGTATAGCCACGCTCCCTCCGGTGGATCCCTCCATACTAAGGGAGTATATCCATCGAGAACATGCCAAGCGTTTAGTAAGTTTCCTAACTCTTAGACCTTAATAAATTTAGTCGATGATCTTATGTTACTTTCTCTTATGTTTATAATCTTTGCATGATATGGTTGATGGGGAAGGGATGGTGCCTTTCTCATTTATTATTTGTTCATTTTTAAGTTGATGAGAAAGGGTTATGTTGGTGTCCTTCCCAGTTGTTATTCGTTTATATCTTAGTTAATAGGGAAGGGTTGTTGCCCTTCCCAAATGATATTATGTTATCATTTATTTGATTGTTGATGGACTTTTATTTTTTTGGTAAAGACCGATTTTAGGGAAGACTCTATTGAATTTTTTTCATCTAATCATTGCAATTTCTTATTATGTACAAATACCACACTTATGTCAGTTTTTGTTCTCTTATTATCTATGTAGGCTCGAGAGTTGCAGAGTCCCCCAATGTCGGAGGAGGTTTTTGCTCGTACCCACCAGAGGCGCCCTGATAGGAGCTGGATGGACGAGAGGGTGAGGAAAGTTGCTGTAAGTTTATTATGTATGACATAAGATTGTTTTAATTACATTATATTACATTTATATATTTATTTTTATACCTTGCAGGAGAGCTTCCAAAAGTCGTTGTAGTCCCAGTCTTAGCCAGAGGGTGTTGGGAGTAGTGTATAGACCCAATAGTCTCAGGCTAAGTTGTGGATTCAGACTGTGGGTGGCCCCAACAAAAAAGGGTAGGTTTATAGTTTAGCTACTATTAGTCACCCTCCTACACTAGCGTGCCTCGATAGGAGTCTAGTGCATCAACTATAGGCCAGTTGGAGGCCTGTTTGCAAGTTGATATTGATGATATATGGAGCCTATTCTTAGAGCAATTGGGCGCGGTGTAGAATTTGATCTCTTAGCTGGTTATGTAGAAGGATGCTCCCTTAGGCTCTGGTGGCCCGCCCTTACCCCCGTCCTACTAATAACAACTTTAGCTGCAATAGCATGAGCATAACCAGCATCAACATGGCACCAAGCAAGATAACTATGTTATGGGAGTATTATGTACATATACCATACTTATGTCAATTCTTGTTCTCATATTCTCTATGTCGGCTTAGGAGTTGGGTGGATGAGAGATCTACTATAAGTTTATTATATATAATATAAGATCATTTTAATTATATTATATTATATTCATATATTTATTCTTTGCCTTGCAGGAGAGCTTCTAGAAGACGTTGTAGTCCTAGTTTTAGCAAGAGGATGTTGGGAGCAGTGTAGAGGCTCAGTAGTCTCAGGCTGAGTTGCGGACTCAAACTGTAGGTGACCCCAACAAGAAGGGATAGGTTTATAGGTTTAACTATCAGTAGTCGCCCTCCTACACCAGCATGCCTTTGGACGAGCATAATGCATCAACTGCAACCCAGTTGGAGGCATGATTGGAGACTTATTTGCAGACCGGTATTGATGATATGCAGAGCATGTTCTCAAAGTAGTTAGGGGCATAATTTGATCTCTCAGTTGGTCATGTAGAGGAATGCTCCCTCAAGCTCCAGTGGCTTGCCTCTACCCCCTCCTACCAGGAGCAACTTTAGCCTCAGCAGGACGAGCATGACCAACATCAGCATGGCACCGAGTAGGATGACTATTTCGACTTTGGTGATGATGCTGATGATGGCAGTCACCAGATAGGATCTTTTTTCTGTTTACTTTTATAATTACGAATTATAACTTTTAAAACTTTTATTTATAAAATTACATTTTGTTTTAAATTATTCTTCCATTTATTCCTAATTTTCTTATATTATAATTGTATATTATTTTATATTCAAAATGTATCAATAGGGTACAGGTGTAATTAAATAAAAAAAATTTAAAATATTTTAAGAAAATAATAAATTTCCAACGGAAAGCCAAGGGCTTTTCGACGACAATGATTATAAATAAATAATAATTATGATAATTATTCATAAAAAATTTGTCTAATTTTCATTGAAAAATGTAATAAATAAATAAATATAAAAAACTATCAAAAAATTGATGGAACAACATCAAAAAGCTTTGTATAAAAAAAACTGTCGGAAATGTGATGAAAATTTGACAGTTCGGCACTATCAAAATTTCATCATAAATTAAATAGAAATCCATTGGAAAATTCTCTGATGGAAACTTTGGTTGGGAAATCATATGGGAAAAAAATTCACGATAAGGGTTTTCCGACAAGAAAAAATTTATTTCAGATTCGCTGACAATTTTTTGTTCTGTCGGAAAATTTTGTCAGAAATGTTGAAATTCTTTTGCAATGAAATCTCATAGATATTAGGAAACTATATCAATGAGATTGATTTCAACAATCTAAAAGTGAAAGTATAGAAGCTTAAATTAATGAGATTGATAAAAATCATCTAAATATAAAAGAATCTATTCCAAGGAATAGGTAGCTATCCTAATATTCCTCGCAAGATGGTTGGGTGAAGCGAAACACCATCTTGGAGGAAAGATGAGGATAGTTGATTTAGAAAGAGGTTTCGTTAGAACATTGGCGAGTTGGCTTGAGAGGAAACACGAGCAACACAGAGAAGTTTGTGTTGAATTTTTTGGTGCAAATAAAGTGATAATCTAGCTTAACATGTTTCATCTTCGAATGGAAGAAAAGATTAATACAACAATAAGTGGGTTATGCATTATCACAATAAATGTTTGATGCAGAGGGAAGAGTGACTTGAGCTCTTGTAATAGGTTCATTAACTAGCAAAGTTCAATAGCAATATTGGCAACAACATTAAGGAGTGAGGAGATTAAATGTTATTGTTGTTTAGAAGACCAAGAAATAGGATTTCGACCAAGAAAGCAAGCATAGGCACCTGTGGAAATTTGATCATAACAATGGCCTCCCGAGTCAACATTAGAAAATCTATGCAGCAAAAGTGGTGCGATGGAGAAAAAGACCATCCCCAAGTTGCCAACAAGAAATTAAAAAAGTCATTTTAAGGTTTGCTAATGGACAAAATGTGATTTGAGGGAGCTTGTTTACTATAAAAGTGATGCTTGGTCATAAAATTGTAGATATTAGAGCTTACAAGCAAGAGTTCTGTAAGTTTTGACATCATTAATAGGATCATTATCATCGATAGCAAGAGTGGAACCAACAGAAATTGGTGTAGGAATTGCTTTAGCATTAGATATCTCGACTTGCTCAAGAATATCTTGGATATATTAACTTTGCGAGAGAAATAAAGGACCAGAAACAAATCTAGTAATCTCAACTCCAAGAATATAGTGCAGATCACCAAGATCTTTAATAGTAAAACGAGCACTAAACTGAGTGATAAAAGATGAAAGAGCACTTGAATTACTCATAGTAATACTGATATCTTCAACATAGATCACCTCATATATGATAGTAGCAGATTAATAAAGAGTGAAGAAACAATGATCAGAATGAGAGAACCAAAATCCAATGGAAATTAGGTACTCCTTCAGGTCATTATACCAAGCCCGAGGTGCTTGTTTAAAACCATAGATTGTCTTGTGAAGTTTGCAAACATAAGAGTAACTTTTAGGTTTAGAGAAACTTGGTGGTTGGGCTATGTACGGATTCTCTTTAAATTTGCTATATAAAAGGCATTATTAATATCAATTTGGCGTACAGGCCAGTAATGATTAATACAAAGGCAAAAAAACGCAAGTTTAGTAGTATGTTTAGCAATAGGGAACAACGTATCAATATAATCAACACCAAGCATTTGATGAAATCCTTTGACAACAAGTATAGCCTTATACTAGCTAATAAAACCCTTAGGATTCTTCTTGATCCGAAAACCTACTTGCAGTCAACAACATTGTATGACAAATCAAGGGGTACTAGCATGGTTCGCAGAAATGGTCGCGGAGACTGAAACGGAGGCTACCATTCCAATTCCATTGCAACATTGCGGAATGGTTGTGGCCATTTCGCTCATTTTATGGTTTAAAGTACTGTAAATTTTTTTATTATATATTTAATTACTAAAATATTTCACACTTAAAAATTGAAAAATACACATAAAATACAATTTCAAATGAATAAAATAGGAATATAAACTAAAATAATACCTTAAAATGACAAAGTAAAAATAAAATAAAATAAAAAGAAAAGAAAAAGAAGGAGACTCCTTCAAAATTGGATTGTTGCGGCATTTCGATCGATTTCTCAGAGAGTTGCGGAGATTTAAATTACGGTCATTCACCACCATCACACTAGACGCCCGAGCTAAATGATCGTTCTGGCCGATTTATTGAGGTTCCAGCAAACCATGGGTACTAGTGACCATGTTTGCTAATAATTAAGAGCATTGAGCTCTTCGAGCATAGTAGCATGCCATTATGGACATTTGGGCACTTGAGTCGCTTTGCGAGGAACCATAACACGATTGGTTTAATGTAAAATTTTAGCTTTAGGGTTGTGTTTAAAACTCTTGTTTATGAACTTTTGGCCATAAATAAGTGGTTAGGTATTGATTTAGTAGGCAAAAATGAACATAATGTTTGAAATGGTATTGGGTAATGGTTGAAGTGTTGTTGACCTACAGAAAGTAGTTAGAACAATAGAGCATCTCTTCGGCAGGAGCTATCTATTTGTTGTTTCCTCTGCAACCTTTTTCCCCAACTTGCCAAGTGGAGGAAATTGAATGGATCTTAAAAACAATTATGATTTTTGTTCTACTAGGAAATGTCTGCTTAAGTGTTATATCTCTACTTAAGTATTCTCCTAACTTCAAGAGAAGTGTATATTGTTGGTCATTCAAAACAGAAGGTCAACTTTTTGGCGGCAAAAGAATTATTCTGACACTGAGTCCTAAAATGTAAATAATTGAGGGTGCAAAGAAAAGGAATACCAGTAGCATTTTTTCAGAAAATAAAACATAAAACACCTGATAAAGGGGCTCTTGCATTCAGTAGTCCACTCTTACATTTTAACCTAGGTTTTTGTGGAGCTATCAAAATAGGGGGTCAAGTAATATGGCAAAGTCCTTTTAATTCTATTAACCGAGCTTGTTTAAAGTAGCTAGACCAAGGATGACTCCTTAGCTGAAACCATCAAATGAAGACCACCATATTCTAAGGCCTACAATCAATTATAAGAATGGCAAAGCATATATTCATATTGTTAAGAGGCATTGAACCATGTAAGTAATTCATCAAAATCGCCTTCAATTTACATAATAGCTAAACAAATGTTTCAATAATATGGAAAGTTAAGAAGGTGTTTATTTATACTTTATAGAGCATTGAAAAGACCAATAAGACGAGAAAAAAGTATTCTAATAGTATTAATTCTACTTTTTAGTGCAACTATTGTTGGATCACATCAAAAGGGGTGCAATAGTTCTTCTCAATAGAGTCTTACCCGGTCTGATATGATATTCACAACAAGAAAAATTGCATTTTAATGGCATTAGAAAGTACAACTTAAATAGTATTATAGTGGTAATTTTATATTTAATGATATTTTTTAAAAATGTCACTTGTAGCAATATAGCTAAAGGTATAAATGTCATTAATTTACTTCTATTGTGACATTAATAAAATGCAAGAAAAAATGTATTAGATGACACATTAAAATGTCACAAAAAATGCATTACATAACATGCCAAAGTGCCACTAAAGAAAATTTTAAATGGCATGCCAATATGCCACTAAAAATGTATGTAGTAAGATATTAAAACGCAAAATTCCTTTAAATGACAAGATAATACGCCACAAAAAGTACAATAATTTTATATGACATGCTAACATGCCATAAAAGATGCATATAGTGATGTTAAAATGCCGCAAAAAATTCCTTTAGATGACATAATAACATGCCATAAAAATTAATTAAATAACATGCTAAATTAAATGGCAAAAAAGATTCCTTTGAATGACATCTTAATCCACCACCAATAGCCATATTATGAGACTTCAACATGCTCCAATTGCTTTTTACAAGACTCGATCTTGTGATATTTTATTTGGACGGATATGAGTTTACCGTCAAGCTATCCACCAAATGTTCATTATAAATATTCAAAAATATTATTGTATTCTTATACTTTAAAATCATATTTTCTCAATTACTTAAATCTATGCTTGAAATTATTATATTAAATAATACATTTGAAAAAGTTTGAGACATTAAATTTAGAGATAGAAAATATTCAAAAATATAATTTATAGGTGAGGAGAAAAAATGGGCAAAAACTTAATTTTTTATACTTTTTGAAAAATGTGATTAATTTAGTTGATACATTATATTATATTTAAGTAGTTAATTTAATCAATGCATTATGTTAAGATATAAAATTATATATTTTACAATTATTAATAACTATATATACTTTATATATTTTTGTGTGATATTTATTTCATGTTACACCATAACTAAATTATGAGTTATTTTTTTCTCCCTTTTTTTTTTTTCAGAAAAAAAGTAATATTGCTAGTTAAATGCTTTTAACATATGTTAGTAATTTCAATAAAATTACATTTTTATAACATTTATTAATCAATTACTATTAAGTAACACTATATTGTAAAACGGCATTAAGTTAGTGCTACTAAATAATTTACGGTACTTTTTATAAACAACACAATAAATAAATATGAGTAGCAATTTTTTTTAAAAAAATTAGTGGCACTACTTAAATGCCTTACAAATATATTTATGTTGGCATTTTCAATCAAATGTCACCATTTTTTTGTTGCTTATTAATCAAATACCACTAAATATTGTATAAAAGTGACATTTTTCAACAATTATGACTATATTACTCTTATGTGTCATTACACTATCGAATATTACTAAGTTAGTGCCACTAAATATTTTGAGGCATTTTTTTTTAGGTGCCACCATAAATAAATATGAGTGACATGTTTTAAGAAAAAATGGTTAAACTAGTTAAATGCCTTCACATTGTGGCACTCCACTCAAGATAAAACCCAAAAATCGGAATGCCACTCAGTTTAGTCTTAAATCGAATCCACAAATGCAATCAATAAGCCCATAATTTTTTTTTCCACAATTCCCCAATAAATCACAATGATCATAAACTTACATCATGCTTCAAACTTGAAACAGTAATATCAGAGAGCTTCAACATAAACAATCCTCACAATAGTACAGTCTATATGATTAACTGATACCATGGCATTCATCATTCCATGGATATCATAGACCTTAATTTCATCATATCATACCCATAACAGTTACAAACACTTGTTCTGTTATCATAAATAACAACAGATTTCATCTTAAACAAACCTTAACAAAAGTATATATACAAACCTTACTGATTCCATAATATCCAATATAATATAAACACACCCAGCAGATGCTATATCTAGACCTAACATATCACAATATTTCTAGGGTATACAAAATTTCCACGAGTACCCATAAGCATATACAAATGCTTTCCATTACAAAATATGTTCGCCAGTCCAAGCCTAGAGTTCCAACTCATCACTTATCCCTGTCTGAAAAGGTCAAAGACATATGGGGGTAAGTCCAAATGACTTAGTAAGGGATAATCGAAATAGAGGCAGTAGGGATCTGTCGATGGAGAATAAAACCCAAAAGATCCTAAGTTAACAATTAGACAAGAACATTTCAGGATATAACAAGATAAACAAATAGGAGTCTCTCCTTATACTAGTCAGTCAAACGGTCAATCAGTCGATCAGTCAGTCGGTTAGTCATTTCTAATCGTGACAGCTTGATATACGATAGATGCCTAAGAGTATTCCTAGCACATCATATACAGACAATAGATGTCCAGGAATATCCCTAGCACATTGCAGATAGACATTAGATGTCCAGGAGTATCCCTAGCACATCACAGACAGACAGTAAATGCCCAAGAATATCCCTAGCACATCACAGACAGACATTAGATGCCTAGGAGTATCCCTAGCACATCATAGATATATAATATATGCCTAGGAGCTAGGGATCCTAAGAGTATCCCTAGCATATTACTGATAGACGGACAATACTTAGGAGTATCCCTAGCATATCACTGGCACACGGAAGATACCTAGGAGTATCCCTAGCATATCACTGACAGACGGACGATGCCTAGGAGTATCCCTTGCGTGTCCATATACCCGAGCATTCCACTAGGATGGGTACTCTGCCCGAACATATCTCATTATGTATAACAACTTGTGCAGATGCCCATACGGACCATATGGCGCACCGTTGATACTAGTTAAACAAATGTACCGATGAGGCAACTATAACAGTATAGAACAGTTCAAGTCAGTAATAGGCAATCAAGCGATACAGAATACAGATAAGAGTTCTGGGGAACCTCACAGGGTTCGATAATCAATAGCAAAGACAACAAAAATCAAGACAGATATCGTATCAGCAGAACTTAATCGGGTTCAACGACAACTATGGAATAAGCTCATACAAAGCAAGTACCAATTGGTAGAACCTCACAGGAGTACAACAAATAATAGAGTGCGATAATCAAGTCAAATATCAACCCTCACATGGGTCTATCAAGAAAATTGATAGGTACAAGAAGTGCTAGATTGGTATACCCTCACTTCTGTAATCTCAGACAAAGAGCAATCCACCGTCAGCAATCTTTTGGTCAACGGGACCTATTTCTTCGTCACCTAACCAGAATAGCATATTCACAGTCAAATTTCCCATTCAACTCTAATAATCCTTAATAATTACAATTACGTCATTAGCAATCTAAAATCACTACTTCTCGGCTAATACAGTAGTTTTAGGGTTCATCGATTCCAGTAATGGAATGTAATCTAGTCCTTAGTTACATAATTAACCTCATAACATTATTCTAAATCAATAATAATAGTCCAATCATCTTAATAATCCAGTTATTGTCACTTAAATCTCAAATCCATAAAATCAAGATTTTCTCTTCCGATTAACTCAATTAATCCCAAGATTACCACATAATAACATAAATTCGGGTCTACTATCTCACACAATTATATGTATGTCCCAAATTCCCAATTAGATTGTGAATTCTTTCGTTGGTACAATATATCGCCTGAATTGAAAGGTATATACATACACGTGCATACAATTTAAACTCGATTCCCATTTTTACCTAATATCTTCTTATCGGAGCCCCAAATTCATGGTTAGCTTTCGTGCATATGTTCCTTACAATGAGACGAGGATTTTGCCTCTTCACCACCGTCGTCCGCCCTTACCGGAGATGGCCAACAACACCACTGAAAGATGCATCTCATCTCTACAAATCAAACCCCTCAACTAATTTTGAAGTTCGTCGTCAACTTGAGGTTTAATTTGCCGGAAAACCCAACTGGGTCTTCAACTCGTCGTCGTGTCAGTTTACTCAATTTTGTTGCTACTGGTGGCTGGAACTGGAAACCGAAGCTACCAACACGTTCCTCCTACTAAGCCCATTAGATTACACCCCTTGGTTGCGCCCAGAAGCCGTCGGAATGGCAAACCTGCCAAGCTTTGTCGTGAGCTTTCATCGGCTTCAGTATTTTGGCTATTTCACCGGTTGGATTGGGTTGTTCTTGGTGCTGGTGTGCTCATTGTGACGAGAAGAAGATGGTGGTTAGGTTAGTTGGTAGTTTTGGTCGATGGAGAAAGAAACTCACCAAAGAGGTGAAGAGGGTGCACAGTAGGGAAGATGATGAAAGGGGGGGGACTGCAAATTGCCAATTTATAGAATTGAACTTTCTATATTCGTAGATTGACCCCCAAATGTTTTAGTCAGCTTTTAATTAAGTATGCGAAGGCTTCCACCAACATTAAATCAGCCCTTAACAAAGTGGGTTCTCAGTTTGACCCCTTTGACCAACAATAATTCCATGCAAACCCTAAAATTCCTAAAAAGTGATTCAATCAAGTCTTGCCTATTTGCAATTTGACCTCAAAACTTCCAAAATTCTTGCAACTAAATCCTTTTTATTTATTTGTCGAGCCCTAAAATCCAATCAACCAATACCTTGATTTTCTAAATCCTTATTTTCCAAAAATGCCGAATTTTAGGGTGTTACACACATTATATTTTTGTTGGCATTTTTATCAAATGCCGCTATTTTATATATCATTTAATAATTAGATGCCACTAAATATTTTATTATAGTGACATTTTTTATGACCATAACTATTTTATTTTTGCATGTCATACACTATAAATGCCACTAACTTTGTCCCACTAAATATTTTATGACATTTTTCTTCAAACGATACTATAACTACATATTAGTGGCATTTTTCTAAAAACAAATTAGTGACACTAGCTAAATGCCTTTGAAATACATTTATCTTGGCATTTTTAATCCACCAAATATTAAATTATAGTGGCATTCTTTTACAACTATCACCATAACAACTTTTCGTGCCATTATATTATAAAATATCACTAAGTTAATACCACTAAATGTGAATTTTCTTGGAGTGATTAGATCTAACTTGAATTAAAGACAATATAAAGAGTCATTAGTTGTGTCCAAGCGAAAACCCTCCAAATCTTGTAAATAGAGGTCTAAAGATTGTTCAACGTCGGTCGTAAATTACTTAGGATAATAGAAATCAAATATTTGTCATTATATGGTTAGAAATATATAGTTATAAGAATATGATGAAGTATATCTATTACGACCAATCTCTGTGACATGACAAAATAGTACAACTTATGTCATGAATAATTTAATGACATATCATACTCGAGCCAGATGGATCGTACACAACTTGTGCAAAGGATATAGATTTTGGAGTGTAAGATAATAAATTTAAATAATAGGAGGAAAACATTTTGCCGTACCATAATACATATATTAGATTAACAAAGAAAAACTCAAGTCCAAGACTTTGATTCAAAACTCACCCAATAATAAAAATTTAAAGATATCAAACTCAATATTGTTCACGGGCTTTATGTAGTGGAATTTTAGAGGCAAAAAATATTGCAACCGACAATGTCAAAGAACTTTTCATTTACACTAGTTGAATTTTATTAGACAAAGAAAGAATACTTGAGATATATTCCAAATTTTAATCTGTGAGCCATTCATTTCATTGACCTCCAGCCCGCAAGTTCTGCGAGAATATCTGCAATCACGCACAACATATTAATAATGTTTGTCTCCCAAAAAAAAGAAAGAAGCCATCTTGTCAATGATTAAAATAAATTTAATAGCATAACTTTGACATATTTTCAATATTTCAAACCCAAAAAATGGTGGGCGGTTTTGACTAATTCAATAATCAATAAAAAAGAGAACTTTTTAAATATCAAATTGGCTATAATAACAAAAAGGATTCTCCGAGTTTAACTTTTTACTAAATTATTAAATTAACTTCTTTGATATTCTTTTATCTCTAACTACACTATTTTTTCCCTCATTGACTTTACTGTCTTCTTTTTTTTCCAAAAGCATGTTATTTCATATAATAAATTTCATTAAAAGTACTTATTAATTTAAAAAGTATAGTATCATACAAAAATTAAATGAGTATTTTGATTTTATATAAAGTAAAAATTTAAACACACATATGTGTGGGCTACGAGGAGCGTATACAGAAACAAATACTTGTACTTTTAACTTTGCAGTGTTATAAGCGAAGGAACTTATATAAATCTTAAGAAATTTATTGAAAAAAAATCCTCAAAAATTTGTTTTTATTCAAACTCCCTAAAAATTAATTTTAACTTATATGTTAATTTGTTATTTTATAAGTTTTGGGATCTTAAACAGTTAAACTAATTGTTATTGTTTGTCCATCTAAAGGGTTTTACTCAGAAGATGCGTAATGATTACACCAGAAGCCGCTTTTGTGTATAGCAACTAGCAAGTCTTAATTAATAGCTACTCTTAATTAATTTTTAGCTCACATGAGAAAATTAAGAAAAATGCTGGATAGCGGCTCAACCCTAGTAGGACCATAAGAGTATTAATTTCCCCAAAATACAATAAGTACCCATTCATCTTTAAATCATATTCCTATGTCTATTTGAAATTTCAGTTTGTTATAACATAAAGACAATTTGTAAACATAGTGTTTTAAGCATTTTATGTCACAAAACTTTTTAAATCACATTATATGTTATGTTTATTAGCACTATTAGAATTGTTTTTAGAAGAAAAAATTACTAAGTTATCCGGTAATGCATGTACAGAATAGTCAAATGATTGGTAAATGATAATAACTAGACAGTCAAATTTGGGAGGAGTTACTACTTATGAACATGTTTACTTTGAGATATCACGTTGGATATACTATTTTATCCATTTTAATACTGCACATACTCTGAGTGATAGATATCCATTATTATTGCCACAATTCGGTATCAAAACTACTCATTTTAATATGATACATCCCACCTAAAAGATGGGATATCCTCATCCAACCTTATTTATCATTTATTAATAAAAGTAAAATGTCAAATTATCTCCATAACCCTAAAACAAATTATTATATAATAAAAATAAAATTAACTATGTCACGAACTTTGAGACAAAATAAAGCTCAGTCAGACTATTTTAGTTCATGAACAAATGACGTTTAATTGAATAAAGTCAACATTTTTTTATTTATATTATTAATTTGATTGGTAAAAATATAAAAACTTTATCAATTACTAAAAACTTTGATTTATTGATGACTCATATTGAAGTATATTACCCTCTCTATGGTATACTCTTGAGCTTTGGAACAAAGGGTATATTGGTAAAATAAATATTGTAGTATAATAGTTCATCAAAGTATACATGTGATAGTTATTATTAATTATTATCATTTGAATAATCCTATAAAGTATAGATGATATTTGCTTGATTATTTAATCTCATAATGTATTTTATCTCATATTTCATGAATCATTTCTCATCTCATCTAATAAAGTAAACAAGGCGTATGGGTATGTTTACCCTGAGATATTAGGTTGGATATACTATTTTATCCAATTTAATACCACACATACTTTGAATGGTAGAAACCCATTATTATTGCTGACTCGATGTCAAAATTGCTCATCTTGGAATCTGACATCCCACCGAGAAAGTATGATATTCTCATCCAACCTCATTTATCTTTATTAATATATGTAAAATGTATAGAGGTGTCATAACCCTAAGACAAATTATTATATAATTGATGCTGCATGAAAATAGAGTGAGGTCTTTTCCAATAGGCAGCAGAAAGTCAACTTGTTCTCTCTTAAACACGCACTAAAAGATTTTTGCTCTAGAAAGTTCTTAAAGATTCATGGTTCTTTTGAGAATGATTTCTTGTGCCAAGTTCTTTTTGGAGTTTAATATTTATAGTTTTTTCTCAGTGGGCCTATGTCCATTAGGATTTCCCCGCCCTCTTTCATTGGACTTAGTTTGTCCTTTGAACTCTTTGACCTTTTTATCCAATTAACTGATTATGTATCTTGGAATTTTTTTAGTTCTTTTACCAAATTGCTCTTTGATCATTAATTATCAATATCATTAAGTCTTCTATTTTTAATTTAAAATTTTTATTTTCATACTGGAAATATATCATAAATCTAGATTTTAATATTTACTTACCATAATATGATTAAATAAAGCTTATTAAATGATTACTTCAAAACATACATTAGCGATTGGCCAACTTTTGCCTAAGTTGAGGTCTACTAAATTTCAAACTCTTCAAGATCTTTAATAAGTACTTTGCATGGTACTTTTGGCAACAACCAAAGAGTTAGTAGAAAAAAGAAAAATTCTAAACTAGGTTGAGGGGAGAAAAAAGGACAATTTTAAGAGGAACATTAAGATGAATCCTCAAGGTAACTTCCTTCTAATTTCACAACTTCTTTACTTTACTGTACTTTTGCCTCGAGTTATTTGTTCACATATTTTTACCCAAATTTTTTTGAGTCAGAGAAAATTTTTAGGATCTTGTTAAGTCAAAACATGTCTAAGAGTATGTTCTTTCCAAGTCAAACTATAGGATGAACTCCACAGACAGCCAAGTGGAGGGAAGTTGCAGTGAGACTGTCAACGTCAATTCACCATTGGTTGACTGGGTGGCTGGCGAAGCTTATGTCGGTTGGGCGCCAACAACAGTTATTGCACTTTTGAGTTCTCTTACCTCCAGATACCCTTCTATTGGACGTAGTATGGAGTTATGGGATGTGTTTGAGTTAATTTGTGCTCAACCTTTTCACGTCTTTCATAGGGTTTCAACAACATTTGTTTGAGTTAGGCTTCCACTTATCTTAGACATTTTCATGCCTTATTTAGGGTGTGTAAGGAGCCTAATGAGTCCTTATTTCATACTTTTCCTAAATGGAATGGTAAGTCTTTGAGTGAATTGCCTTCGTCAAAAGGTCCTTCTTTTTTTATCTGTGATGAGGGTTGGGACACCTCTCATGAGTAGAGTTGATCTGCTTCTTTAATCCATCTTTGCCTTCGTAGGAAATTTATGGAGACCGAGTTAGTTAGTTCTCACTCTAATGTTACTTATATGTTTCCAACAGGTAGTCAGCATATTTTGCTTTTGATTTATTGTTTATGCATGTAGACGACCTTTTACTTGTACACATTCTTACCAGTTACTTGCGTTTGACTCTATTCCTTTTTGTTCATTGGAAAGAAAGAAAGTTGATTCGCTAGGATCCGTATTAGGAGAGTTGCACTACAAAAAAACTTGCTTTTCTTCATGGAATTTTCTGATGGAATCCAATAGATTTCCAACGGAATGACTAATTTTCAATGGATTTCCAACATAATTTTTTTGCATTAGAAAAAACCTCATCGCAAATCAATTTCCAATGCATTTCCAATAGAGAGTTCCAAGGAAAAAATTTTCAATAGAATCTCCAACAAATTTTTTTGTCAAAAAATTTTCAACAAAATTCCAATGAATTTCTAACGGACTTGAATTTTTTTAATTTTTTTTCTTTTTTCCGACGAAATTGCCTCGCAATTCCATCAAAATCTTAATTTTTCATTAATAAATTTATTGTTAATTTTCAACAAAAATTCCTTGGATTTTTGTCGTAAATTAATTTTTTAATTGATTTTTAAATTTTTATTTGATTACTCATCTAATTGATTAATAAATCTTGTATAAAATGCCATAAAAGTACAAAGCTATAAAATTATGAATAAATAAAAATATATAATTTTATAAATATAAATCTCAAAGATTAATAATCCTTCATTACAAAAATATAAAAAGAAAAACGCCATATCTACTGGCTAGCAACATCAGTACCATTGAAGTCGAAATAGTCATTAGCATTGCCATGGTAATCCTGCTCAATCAAAACCCCAACCTCAACAGATAGAAGGGCAGATACTTGATTGATATGCCATTTGTAAAACAAAATTAATATTTATTCGAGGCATTTAAGTCACTTTAATAAAGGTTAAATAAAGAGTATAAAATGGAAGAAAAATCAGACAGAGTTTTTCCTTAGCATATAAGAATCCGAAATTTCAAAAAAACAAATAGAAATTCAAATAAATTAATAAAATAACATATCCATATAACACATATCGCATCCCCTTATAACTCCAAGACATGCAAGCAATCAGAAACCAACAGCAACAAAATCCCTTCACCAAGTCCCAACTTCCTTCCTAATCATCAATTCTACCTGAACTACACACCTAACACATGCTTAATGTTCATAAAAATATGACATTTGTAACACAATAGA
Organism: Jacaranda mimosifolia; assembly: GCA_018894105.1. Taxonomy (NCBI): domain Eukaryota; kingdom Viridiplantae; phylum Streptophyta; class Magnoliopsida; order Lamiales; family Bignoniaceae; genus Jacaranda; species Jacaranda mimosifolia. The sequence goes on along the minus strand of CM032132.1, from coordinate 17,613,094 downwards.
TATTATTTAAAAAAGCAACCCTAAACTATTTCAAATAAATTCAAACCCTAATAAAACATTAAGTAAACAATATAACCTAACTAATTGAATAATTTGCTAAAATTTAAATCATAAATTGAACCCTAAATAGTTGAACAAAAATTAAGTCTTAATATTATATTTATTAAACAATACAACCTAACTAAATGAACAATTTACAGCAATTTAAATCTTAAATTCAACAGTCACAATTGGAAACAAATTCAAAACCTAATTCATCCTAATTTACTCTATTAAAATGCTACATTACTTAAAATAACTCAAATTCTGCTTAAGTAGAATTAATAAATACTAACATCCCTAAAATTCAATATAAAATATTTACTTGCAAATAATTAAAAACACTATATGTAAAATTTCTTATAGCATGATAACTTTTGCACATGTACTAACATACCTAAAATTCAATATAAAACCTCATATATTAGCACTAACATACCTAAAGTTAAATATATAGCATATAAATAATTCAATTGGGTATAAAGTCAATATAAAAAATGAAATACATAATACATAAAAATGAAACAAAAATTGATATAGAAATCGATTAGACTCACGACGGCGGCGGTGTCGATGCACGAGGATGGTGGAACAATGTCAAAAATGGTGCGGCGATGGAAGGAATGGCATGGATAACACAGGGCAACAATAGAAATGGGTGGGGAAGAAACGATAACGATGGAAATGGATACGGAAGCGATGAGATTGGAGATTTAGGGGGGAGGGGAGGAGGAAAGTGCAGAAAAAGAAATGAGGAAGAAGGTTGGTGTGGGTGATTTTATTAAGTTATTTCCATTGGAAACTAACTCTTTTTTTTAAAAAATCAAATTTCCAACAAAATTTCTATCGGAAAGTTCGTTAGAAACCAACCTTTTTCTAAAAAATTAAATTTTCTTACGAAAAAAATTCAAATTTCCCATAGAATATGTGTTGGAAACCAACTCTTTTTCTAAAAATAAAATAATTTTTTAAAAAAATAATTCAAAATTTAAAAGAAATTTCCATCGGAAACCTTCAAAAATAATTTATTTCAAATTTTCATCAGAAATTCCATCCGCGCCAAGCTCCCTTCAAATTTCCTTCAAATTTTCCAACCCTTTTCTATTGGATTTCTGATGAACCTTTTATCCCAAGGAAATCCTTCGAAAATTTTTGATGAAAATGTTCCATCGAAAGTGTAGAAGTGTAAATGAGATGAGACGAATTGTGAACGATTCAAGCTTGGCTCGATGAAAGCTTGAATTCAGCTCAATTTTTTTGGGCTTGGGCTAGAGCTTGTCAGTCAAACGAGTCGAGCCAAGCTCAATAGTATTCGGCTCGAAAATATCATGAGCCTCAACAAGCGTATTAATTATATATATAGTTACAGTCTAGGCTCACTTAATAAGACCCATAAAAATAAGAATGTAGTAGTAGCAGCAGCAGCAGTAATAGTAGTAATAATTTATTTTTTCTTTTTTAAAAATAATAAAATTATTTTAAAACTTTATAATTATATTTTATCTAGAGCCTAAATGAGCTAAGGCTAATCCAAGCTTATATGAGTTCGAGCTTATCCAAGTTTATACATCTCGAGCTTTTGTTTCCCCCTATAATATGGCTCTTAAACTCAATAAGGCCCATCTGAGCCTTCGTATATTTAATAAGTTAAGCTTGAGCTCAGTTGTTTAGGCTTGGTCAAGCTCGAGCTCACAAGTTAACAAACGAGCCGAGCTTGGGCTTTTTAGATTTAGGCATGCTTAGCTCATTTACACCACTAGTGTAGTGGAGTAGCATTGCAAGGAGATGTCACAAGTGGGACATCATTTGAACCCCCCTTGGCCGGCAGTTGAATGAAGTATGCATCCACTGGCCTCAAGCAACTGCCTATTTCTGTTGATGAGTCCAAGATGCCATCCAAGCCTGCTTGGAAGTGTGCATCTGAATCGACTGCTTGCCCGCAAGCAACTTGCCCTTTTCACATTTGCGAGGGTAAGGGACTTTTTCGCTATAGTTTGTGCGGGAGTTGTAGTATAGACTTTCATTGTGATGTGGATGAGACCACCTTTAGTGTTGATCGCATGCGAGGTGTGGGTGAGTGAGCATGATCAGGGAAAATAGGAGTTTACTCCTCTTCTAAGCTGATTGAGATAGTTGCTAGAAATTTTGCGCTTGTAAGTTTTTGCCTCAACACTTAATTTATTCTCATCACTTTTTCATTCTTCAAAGTGTTACATAAAATTTTTACTTTTGCGCATATTTTTTTGAGCATGGGGATGGAACTTAGTGCAACAGATGTTCTTTCAAGTAAAATAGGCTACGATGATGTTGGCTCGTCTTGAGGAGAAGGCCATCGAATCCGCTAGGCAGCGAAGTTAGAAGGAAAAAGAGCTAGTGAAGTTGCTAAAAGAACACGAGCAGCCTAAGGCGTGATATGCCAAGACGTCAAGATTGGAAAGAAATTTTTGGAGTCTTCTACTGGATGGATGCTCATCAATGCTGCATGAGGATATAATCAAAGTGTTCAAAAGTTCTGATGAATTCTTTGAGGCTATTGAGGTGAAGACGATATCGATCTATCAGCAGACCATTCAAGTTTTTACCCTATTTGGAGTGAGATCGGGTGGTATTCTATCGAGGATTTATTGATGTTAGACCCACTATCCCAATTAACCTTTCCAGTAAAGAGTTCGGAATAGGTCTTAAGTTTGGAGTGGAAGTGATAGTGGAGAGGACCTAGCTGAAGCTGCTTCATAGGTGTATAGACATTTTTCGTTGGATAAGTGTAGGAAGATAGGATTTCTAGCTTTTGTTTAAGATTTGATACCACATAGCATTTTCCATCTAGCTCGAGTAGTATTTTGGCTTCTCTTTTTGGATTTTGTTATTTCTTTTGAAGGTTAAGTATTGGTTGAACATTTCTTTTCATCATGAATATCTATCTTCGTTTTGGTTTCACTTAAGCTTTTCATTTTTCATGATTCCTATTTGTTCAAGTACTTGACCAAATAAATGCACCAACCATCTAAGGGACTTATTTTATGTGTAATTTATTCTCTATGGTATTACAAGTGCATTTTAAAACTTTAGGTTCCATAAGTAGAGTTTGTTTGCATAATGCGTATTGCTACATGTTGAGGGCCACTCTAACATGGGGCCGAGAAAGAGAACGAAAAAGAAAAGAAAAGAGTTTTGGGAGGTGCCCACATTTTGTGCATTTATGTAGGAACTTTATGCACCCATTTTGGGGGCCCATCTCAAGTACCCTTCTCGAACAGCCATATTAGGCACTTATTCTGGGTCCTTCAGACACTAGTGGAGGGAACCCATCTTGGGCGCTCATGTTGGGTGTCCTTCTTTGTGTGCTAGTTGAGCTTCTTGCATGCCCATGGAGGGCGCCTATCTTAGGCACCCATCTACGCATCTTAGGTGCCTGTGGATGGTGCCTATCTTGGGTTCCCTTGTTAGGCACCTATGTCAAACACCTATATTGGGGCTTCCTGGGCATCTATGGGGGGCATCTATTTGTGGCTTCCAATTTTTTTCAGGTCCAAATTTGTCCCATGGTCGTCAAAGTGCTGTGATTTAGCATTTGATGGACTTAGAGAAACATTTTATAGATTTATATAAGCACTTAGTCAATTTTTTAGTTTTGGGCAATTTCTATTAATGTAAAGACAATGCATGATAAGTTCATGTTATAGAGGTACATAGTCTTCTTTAATCAAGCTTTGTTACGAGTCCCTTATAAGGGTTATCATTGACTCATTCGAAGCACCCTAATAGCAAGTGAGTCTTATAAATAAAGCTCCTATTGCAATAAGAAGTTGATTAAAGTAAGGCTTGTCCAGCGGCTTACTTGTGAGGTCTTTTTGCAATGCTTAGGTGACGATATTAATTTGAACTAGATGCCTCTTTAGTTAAGCTCCATCATGGTGCTTAGTGGTTTAACTTGGAATATAATTGTTTGCTTTGTTGGTGATGGCTTAGAAATTGAGTGCTTTGATAGGGCCCTACAGAAGATACCATTATAAGGACCTTAACTCCATTAGATATCATAAAAGTGAAATTTGATCATAGAACTTAATCAGGTGGCCTTTTAGCATCGATGTATAAGTGTTGAGATGGAAGATACAATCATGAGTTTTTGGAAGATCTCCTACTGGGCTTACGCTTGATAGGTTAAGTAGCAGTGTATCTTAATTTCTTAAGTGTTGAGATGCTGCTATCTTCTCCCAAAGAGGATTCAATGTGGACTTTTTTTATTTGATTATCACATATCTTAAAGGGCAATATAGAAGGTTTATGCCGAAAAGTTGCCACTTGTCTCCAGAGAGGTTTCATCATGGATTTCTGAGTGGTGACCACGTGCCTCCTAGAGGGCTATGTAGTGGAATTATATTGAAGAGTTGTCACATTCTTGGAGTAATTATAGTAGGTTTTCTCGAATGAACAACCACATGCCTCTTGGAAGACTGTACAGTAGGTTTATGCTAATGACCACGTGCCCCCTGGAGGGTCGTATAGTGGGATTACACCTAGATGGTGATCGCGTATTTCCTAAGGAGCCTTATAGTAGGATTATATCGGTACATCTTCTAGGATATTCCAGAGAACATTGTGCAAACGTAAAAAAATCAAAGTCATAATAAGAGAAAAAAATCAATTTCCATCATGAAAAAAAAAGTAGGAAAAGAAATAGTAATTCAAAATAAACAAGCGATATTAAACTGAAAATTGTTCCAAGATAGGTAAGTAATGCTAGAAAGTGCCACAAGCTACACATTCAAGCAGTGTAAGGGGCAGTTTTTGATGTAAATACTTCCAGGACACTAATATCTTGCAATACACCTTTTCCTTTATCTCCGTTGTTGTTACTTCACAATTCCTTGGTATGATTTGTTTTGGGCTTAGGGTTCTTTATGCACTTCAGGGTATTGGCCTAACATTTTTTAGCAACTCTTTGGTCTCCAATAGCTTCTCCAACTCTATTCAGTTTGAAACTTTAATTTCGTGTGGTATGCTGAAATTATTGCCTCGAACAGGTTTAAGGTAGGTCTTCCTAATATTGTGTTGTACGTAAATGAGTCTTGACTACTAGGAACCTTACCATCTTTGTTGCCCTCTTCGAATGAGCACCTAGAGAAAGAGGTAGTGGTATCTCTCCTAGTACTTCCATGTTGTCACTTGTGAGATCCCACCAAGGGTTGTTGATTTTCAGCAGTTGTGCATTATCTACTCCCAGCTAAAGGAATGCTTTGTGGAATAAAATGTTAGCTAAGTTGCCACTTTCTACTAATATATTTTTCACCCAGAAGTTGGTGAGAGGTATGGAGATTACTAGCACATCATTGTGGCCTCTTCACCTAAGCTCCATGCTTTTCTCTCCAAAGGTAATGCTAGTTATTGGTGGACGCATATCAAATATCCTCAAGATGGAATCTATTGCGCGAGCTTGTGCTTGTCTTGCCACTCCCATTAATGCCTTCATAGCATTACCAGAGTCTCTACATGCAGGTCTTCCCAAGATCATCAATACAACGTTAGTCGTGGGAAGATTATCAAGGTCCTATTGGTGCTAGTAATCCTTAGGATTAGAATAGACATCAAGCCTATGTTGGCGATCAGAACAGTCATCAAGTCCACTTAGCATTCACTCTTTCCTGCCGGCAGACCTTTCGTAGGATTAGATAACCTCTGCACTACATACTCCTTGAGGTATCTTCTCTGAATTAGTTTTTCAATTTCGTCCTTCTAGTGATTGCATTCATTTGTGGTGCCCATAGTTATGGTGTAAGCAACACCACTTGTTTGATCTTGGCTTCTTATGATCTATGTTGTTTTCTGAGAGGGTTGTTGAATGAGACCACGCAGCAATGTTACCTTAGAATTTTTGCCCTAAGAATAGTAAGTGGCATGTATGTAGTGAGCGCACATGGGGGTTGTGTTTGTGATCTCCTCCTCCTCCTCCTCCTCCTCCTCCTCCTCCTTCTTCTTTCTTGTTGTTGTTGTTGTTGTTGTTCTAATTGCCCGCTTTATGCTTGTGGGATTCCTAGGTGGTTATAGCTTCCTATATCTGATGTACTTTTTAGCATGTATCATGAGCTCTTCTAAATTAGTAGGAGGTTTCTCGACAATTTTTCCAAAGTTGCAAGTGCTTCAAGCTCTATTGGATGATGTTGGGTAGAAGTCTTAGCTAATGCAAGGAATGTCATGGACAACTTGGATAAAGTGTTTCAGATTAGTCTTCAAGAATCTCCTCATTCTATTTAATGGTAAACAAGTAAGCCACCATTTTTGAGTACTTGTGGTTGATGGATAAATTCTAGAGGAAACACTATGCCAATGCCTCTCATCCAGTAATGGATCCAGTAGGCATTTGGTTGAACCATGTAAAAGCACGCTTAGTGAGAATAGTATGGAAGAACTTGCAGAATGCACATTCGCTAAAATCATAGAGCTCTATCCTTCTTTGAAAATTATCCAAGTGTTCCTGGGGTCCACAGTGCCATCAAACTCTAGTAGCTAAGGTATCTTTGTTTTATGGGGAGTGCCTTTGCTAAGATAGTTGGAGAAAAAGGGTTGCTCCTTGGGAGAGCGACAACTAGAGGATGATATACACTCCTTACTCCCCAGATGGATGTGGCGCCAAAGAATGTGTTTGAGCTTTAGTGTTGATGGGCATGCGTTTGGTGGAATCCGCTCAGAGTGAAAAGTGTGTGTCTTATTGTTGGGGCGAAGGAAGATGAGGAGGGATATCGCATACAGAATCAGTTCTTCAATCGATTCTCTTTGGGGAAGATAAAGCTCCTAACTTTGATGTGAGGATTTTTGCAGCTCTTGGGGGTGGCACTCTCTAGCATATTGGGCGACTACCTTGGTTGTGGCTTGGATAGTAGCATTTTCCAGTAGGGTCTTCAACACCACTTGAGTTATATGTCAAGCGAGATCTCTGGAAGAGGGAGACTACTGCACTGGTGTCTCATTGGTTGTAGGTCGTGAGTTACGAAAGGCTTTGATGCCAGATGAGATGGCACTTCTAGTTGGTGACTTTCTGCATTTTTCGATGCTGCAACTACTTGGTTATTATATTTGTGAGCTCTTGATCTTGTCTGCATTCTTAGCATTTCTACTTTCTTCGTTAGAGATTTCCATATATGTCCCTAAAATGAAGTTGCATGGAATTGGAGTGAGTCATTTTCGGTAAACAATAGAAAGTTAGTTTGCTTTCTCTAAAACGCAAGCAAAGTGATTTTTACTCTCGAATGCTCTTGAAAGTTCGTGATTCTTTTGCAAATGATTTCTTTTGCCTAAGTTCTTTCTGGAACTTAGTATTTATAGTTTTTTTCTTGATAGTCATGGGCCCATTAGGTTTTCACCGCCCTCTTTCATAGGCTTAATTTCTCCTTGGGCTTTTTGGTCCTTTTATCCAATTAATTGATTAAGTGTTTTGGGTCATTATTAGTTCTTCTACCAAGTCGCCCTTTGATCATTAATTGTCCATACCAATAATAAAAATAAATTAACTATGTTATTGGCCTTGTGGTAAAATAAAGTTTAAATATACTATTTAAGCTTGTAGACAAATAACATTTATTTGAATAATCTCAACATTTTATTTTACTTATATTATTAAGGGTGACTTGTATCCAAAGCCCTTGAGGTCTGGCCTAGTTACCACAAAAAAATCCTCATTATTTTGAAATTTAAATTTACCTCACTAAAGTTTGATGTTGCTCGACATTTTATCCCATACATTAGTCGTCGTTAGGGTTATGACCAAGCGCCATTAAAAATTAGGTAAATTTCAAAAAAATGCCTTATGTCAACTGACCTCATTTTTTACATCTCTAATCTTTTTTTGCAAACAAAAATACTCTCAAGGATGATATTGTAAGATATTCAAAAAAAAAAATTAAGGTTTATTTGTAATTAATATTTTCTATGACCATATATTTCTTTTATTTTCTGGCCAAAATAGTATAGCTTCATCGTGGAACACATCATCTAGTAAATTAGGGGTATTAAATTATAAAAGAAGCGGGGCAAAGACAAAATTATAAGAAGAAAACATACGTAATAACATACATAATGGTGGTAGAGACTAGCAACAATTCGAGAAGACTTTTTTATTATTATGGTGAGCACAATTTTCTTACATTGATATTTATCGACTGAAGAAGATACAAATCGTAGTTGTGGCCATAGTCCAGGAGGAGTTATGAAGATTTTAAAGCTACAAATTCGTTGCATAGGTAACCTACTAATCATGTGGGCTTGAAGAATGACAATTTATTGTCTAAGAATCTTCTGGTGAATGCTAATTTTTTTAGCTTGTTCTTGTCACGTCAAATTATTAAAAATTAATGAAAGAAATGTAATTTTATGTATTCCAATTATATGCATTTGCATTGCACCATTTTATCAAGTAACATCAACAATGCTAAAAAAATAAGCCAACAAATTCATACATTTAAAATAACCGAGCTAAACCTGGTTCAAATAAAAAAGTTTTGAAAGAAATAAATCATTCTTTCATTTAATCTCACAAAATTAGCATACACCAATTTGCTCACTAGTTGTTTATAATTATAACAATCAACATTTACCCATTCTAATAAATTTATCCAATGAAAATCCACCCAAAATCCATCTAAAATCTATTCAAAATCGATCCAACAACTATCCAAAATCCACTCATCCAACTTTGCAGCCAAGAAAATAATTAATCACAAAAAAAAAAATCATAGTAAAAATAGCTATTTAGCGAAAACCAGAATCATATATGAAGGCATTCATACATGGTTTTCATCTTTATTTAAATATGTTGTTGATTGTCCGCAACTTTAGCTAGAGGAGTCTTGGAGGATTTGTTCATGCACATGGTCAGAAGGGGTTGCAGCTTCCAAAGGCTTTGGTTCAGCGGGAATTGCACCTTCCACAGTGTTCTCACTATCTTTTTTAGCTCAATTTTTCCTTTTTCTTTGGTTGTCCAGGGGATGCCACAAATTTTTGCCTTCCTCTTTTATTAGTTGTAACAACTTCAATTTGTTTTAATACTGAGGGAGTTTGAGATGCTACTTCAGGCACTAAAACAATAAATGCTACTTCAGGCGCTAATTCAGTGAATGCTACTTCATGCCCTAAAACAGTAACAACTTGGTGAGCTTGTGATGCAGCAGTTTTAAGAACAAATGCTGCACTTTGTTTAACTTCAATAGCTTTAGCTTGTTCACTTTTAATGTTACACCTTGTTCAATTGCATTCTTGCTAATTTGTACAAAAATAAGGAAAATAATGCAATAAAGTAGCAATACATTAAAAAGAAAGAAAGAAAGAAAGAAGGAAAAAAAATGAGAATTTGCAGTATTGTTGATCTGCTAAATTTTACTTACCTTATTCTTTCTCTTGCTCCTCATTTTCCTTTGTGAACCACTTACGAGAGTATCTAGACTCTAGGTCTTCCCTCTCTTCCTCTTTTATGAAGCACTCAAAACAAGCTCAAGTTCAGTAGGTACTCATCAAATTAACCCAGATGCATTATTTAACTTAAATTAGGAAATATATAGAAAAAATCATTATTTGTTACTTCATTCAAGCTTTGGTTTTTACTCCCCCCTCCCTTTCTTTTTTGGATTTGGCTCCTTTACGTCTTTCTCCTTCCACTAACCTAAAACATCATAGAAAATAACAAGTTGAAAACAAAATCAGACTTAGTAAATGAATTCAAACTAACAATAAATAGTTACTTATAAACAAAGAAATAATAAGCTTACCTCATTTTTGCTCACGTTTTGTTTCCTAGTTTGAGAGACATTTTGTTGTAGTAGTTTGCAATTTCTACTATTATGGTCTAGTCTATTGCACTTATTGCATCTAAAAATACTTGACCTCTTCACAACAGCTCCTTCACCCATCTCTCTGCTACGTTTTTTGGTCTTCTAGTAGTCCTTTTCTAAAAGGGTGTTCTAGTTTTTAAGAGTAACTTTCATATCTTTAGGCTAAAAAGTTGGTCAGTGATTGGATGAATCATATAGTTGTAAGCTTTCATGTGGATCTACTTTGAAAAATATTGTCAACGTAATTCTCTATCTTCTTGTTTTTAGAAGCTATGGCAAGTGCATGGTACAACACAATATCCCACCTTTTACAATCACATGTCCTCCTCTATAAATAAACTGTAAAATAAATAATTTCATCCTGACTTCATAGTCCTAAAGCCTAGCAAGAAGTAAATTGCATCTTTTGGACTCATCCCCCTCCTCATTCAATATTTTAACAGCATTAGGAACTAGATCACTCTTCTAGTTTAACCCGTTTTCATGACTTTTTTTCTTGTAGTATACTCATAAGTTTTGCTCTCAACCCATCTAACAAAGTAAGAATAAGTTTCCACCTATGATCACCCACCTAATGATTGAATCATTATGAAATATTATTGGTTGTATGATCATTCTTCACTCTAGTATCAAATATATGTCTAGATCACATTTCTGATGGAATTTTCGACAACAAATCATATGCAGTAGGTATCAACTCTTTCAACTTATACATTGCAAAGATGAACCCTACTGAATTATATGATCTAGTAGCTTGCCAAAAACACCTTTCCAATGTAGCACTAGCAAATTGACTTCTGAAATTGGCATACACATATCTTGATCACCTTCTGTTAATGGCATGAGGGACCAACTCATCTATTATCTCCACTAGTCCCTTAATGAAACAGCATAAAGTGATAAAAATATAGTATATAATAGTGCCAAAAATACAATCTTAAAAAAAAGCATAAAAACCTTAACCTAAAACATACAATATATATTGTCCCAAAAATTACTTTTACGCCCTTCATGTTTTCATGCATTACAATTTTCCCTTCACATATCATTATTCTAACAAATAACCCCTTTGATTTTGCAAACAGAAGCATTTAATAAAACACACAATAGATTAAACCAAGTATAATCGCTTCATAATCATCAAAATAACTTCCAAAAAGCATAGCCAACAATGAATTTAAAAGACGAAGGTCTTTACCTATAACTCTTAAATGTTTGTGGCAACTCCGTTGAGAAGCCTCTAAGCATAACTAGAAAATGTTCAAAGAAAAACATCTATCTATCCTTGCATTTTGTCTTAGCCACAGAAAATGCTCTTGGGTTGTTACCATCGAACCCACCCAATGGCAGCCAACAACACACCATCAAATAGACCTTTTAGATGGCATCCATTAGAGCTCGAGAATGGGTTACGGCCTAGCAAAAAGCCATCTCCTAAAGCAACTAAGCTTATGAAATATTCTTTTAAATGAAGTTGAAGTTGATATGCTACTGGAGCTTCTATCTTCACATTGCAATCTGACAACACTTCCCTCATTTTTCAAGCACAACATTTTGCAATATAAGGGTAGTATTGCATAAAGCTCAAAATGACTACCCTTTATCTGAGTAAGAGCTTTTGCCTTTGTCAAATAAATCTACATGTATGAAGTATTCACTCCATACTTCTGTATCTCACTCCTAATTCCCTAGTCTTTATCCTAGTTTTGAAGCTATCCACTTTTCTCTAGCCTCCTTAGTGAGCTAGAAAGCTCATCATCATCACTCCCTTTAGACATCAAACTTATGCTATCTTCATTTGCCTCCTCGTTATTAGGTGTATGCAATAACTTAAAGCTACTTTTATTCACATCTACCCCCTTATTCTCATCATCTCCTAAAAACTAAACACATTTTGACTCTCCCTCTTTTCCTATAGTCCCACTCCCACTCCCAAAACCTACTATTCTCTTCCCCTACCTTCCTCTGACTGCAAGCTCATCACACTCACCCTCACCCTTACCCTCACCTTCTTCACTTCATCATCACCTGCACTCACCCTCACCCTCACCTTCTTCACCTCATCATCACATGCACTAACCCTCACCTTCACTCTCACCCTTCTCACTAACTTTAGCATCACCATCTCCCTTATCCTCAATCTCATCAACCCCATAGTCAACACCATCAACAACAAAAACATTAATTCTGCTTGAGTTCTTCTTCCTAGCAAACATATTTATAACATAATGATCATCTAAAACTAACATCACACCATTGTTTCCACTTATTCTATAAGTAATAGTCAAAAGGACTTTACCTATATGATGCGTCTACCTTATATCATCAATGAGATCAAAGAAACTATATCCGTTCGGATCATTTCCTAATCTTTTTATTCTTGTCCAGATGACGAATAACACGTATATAAATTTGGTCACCCATACCTGTTTCAATGTAAAATTGAATAAATAAGCTAAGCAATTTACAAGTATAAATAGCAGTAAAGAAACCAAATCCTCATTTAGACATTAAAGAAATCAAACCCTATAAACAACCAAAATTTACAAGTTTCGATATACACAATAACAAATCTAGGGTGCTGGGAATTTTTCATCATACAAATTTCACGTTTTTTTTCCATAATATCATCATAAAAATATCAAAAGCAGGATAAATGTACAATGAAATTTGGGATTTTCCAGAAAACTCTAACCCTTCCAAAAATAACCCTTAAAACAATGTTACTAACACCTACAACATTTATTTTTATACTATGATCATGTAGTAAAATGAAAGAAACCACAAAACCCTAACACAACTTTCATTTTTTGAACACTAAAACTACAAAAATCTTCACTCTCTACTATGCTTGATAAATTGTACCAATAAAATCAAGGAACAATTTTTATTTTTTTTAATTTCATGTAACCCATCACTAAAGAATTTGGTTTTGTACATTTTCTACACTAAATCGCACCATACTTTTGAAGCACTATGCCTAACAATTGGTGTAGAATATGGAGCCTACCACTTTCACTGCCTTGAATGAATGTGAACACATAGATTTTTGGCGGAAGATAAAGGGTTGCTTGGTCGCTAGATACAAATGAGGGTTTTCTTTCTTTTCATTTCTGAGAGTTGATCAATTTTGGAGCGGGAAGTAAGGATTCTATTTTATTTTTTTATGCGCTAAACACAAAGGGACAATTTTGTCCTTACCACTTTCACTGCCTTGTATGAATGTGAACACATAGATTTTTGGCGGAAGATAAAGGGTTGCTTGGTCGCTAGATACAAATGAGGGTTTTCTTTCTTTTCATTTCTAAGAGTTGATCAATTTTGGAGGGAAGTAAGGATTCTATTTTATTTTTTTATGCGCTAAACACAAAGGGACAATTTTGTCCTCCTCTGTTTCGACCAATTTCTCAATTTTTTTCAATTTTTAATGTCTAGGCATTTTTGTCTTTTTGCACTACCCATCTGCATTACATTTTAGTTTCATAGTCTAGCAGATAAATGTAATTTTCAAAACAATGAGGTAGGAATGATCTATTTATGAATTGGTTCTAAGTACTTTTTTGAGAATTTTTTATTGTTATGGTTCGTATACAGCGATTTTAACTTTTTTTTTTAATGTATCTGGAAAAAGCAATGGCTTTTTTGAACAAAATTTATTGTTGATATTTTTTTATTTTTTATTTTTTGATTTTATTAGTATATGAGCATGGGATGACTATTTGAATTAAATCATTGTGAGCTCTTTGTGATAAAATAATTGACTTATTCTTTTTATATGAACGGGTACTACTTACTTGTTTTACTTTGTTTGATATTCAATCCTTTTTATCAATAAAATGAAAAAAGAAAAGTAACACATAATTAGAGAGAATTTTTTTGAAAAAGGAATTTTGGATTTATGATAAGAAATGGACTATTTAGATTTAGAGATTGCAAATAGGATGTTGTTGGCCCACGTGTGTTACATGTTTCCTTTATTTTTTCGAAGATGCAAACTAACAGCCATGTAAGTGATCTCTATTAGATTTATAATACAAATAGATTTCTGAGATCAATTATAACTTTTTTTTCAAAAAGATATACATATGTAGAGAGATCATTTATGCAAACATCGTTATCCTGTGGGATTGAAAAAGCAAATTTGCATGTGATCTTTCTTTCACAGAGTTAACTAACGGTCACGTGTAGGATATGAAACTAGCCCTATTAAATTTTTAATGGAAATAGGATTTTCAAATCAATTTTGCAATATTTTTTAAAATTTGGGATGTTTTTTAAATTCTTATAAATTGAAGAACCATTTATGTGAACCCTATATTTTATGGGACTAAAAAAGCAATTTTCCACATGTATAGTAACAACTTAGTGGCAAAAATAAAATATCATTATAGTTTGTGACCAAAAAAAAATTTGTCACTAGAGATATGTTACTAATTATCAGCAGTAACAACTTAAACATAATTGTTGTCGCTATTAAAATTATAAAATTTATTATTGTGCTAAAATAAAATATTTTGTCACTTAATATATTAGTGATAACTTTTATATTATCACTTAATATATTATCATTTTTTTTTTCTTGCAACATGGGTCACTCTAATTGAGTTTGAATAATTTAAATAGAATGTGCCAAGGCTAGTTTAGTTGGCAGGAAAATATGCGATACAACCACTTTATTTAACCTCATCATTTGTTTGGATTGAATAATTAAAAAATACATAGGCCCACAGTTATCCAATTTGTCTGCTTTATGTATGAAAATTGTAAGATAAATAAACTGACCATTCCCTGGGATTATTTATCCATTGACTGGTCATTGTTTTCAATTTAATTGCCTAGATACTTGTGCATATATACAAATAACCATGCAAACCAAATTTAAAGTGGTAAATTCTGGAAGATTTCTTTAGAGAGGTTTGTAGTGGAAGATGATGTTGATTAAGGATAGGAATAGATCAGGTTACTTGTTGGGGGCCTATGGCCTTGCTTAGCTTACCCTATTTAATACAAGCGCCAAGTCAAGGCTTAAAAAACAACTTTTTTAACTAAAAATACCAGATTTAGGCTTTTCTAGAAGTTTTCAAAATCTAACAGGCTGGCCCATTTATTGTTCTTCATATAAAAAAATATAACAATAATAATATAATATTAAATAGCTAATTGCATTTGATTCTTTAATTAGTCTCTTATGGAATTCTTTATATTGTTTAGTATCATTTTTTATTTTTTATTTTTGTTCAAATGATACTATTTTATACTTAAATTTGAAGTTTTATAATTATGTATTTGTTATTTATCATTTTGATTATTGCATATTAAGATCTATTACAAATTTGAGCATATTAAAATTTTAGATTTTGTTTAAACTTAGTTGAAGCCTTAGTAGGAAACAAACTATTAGGTACACTTTCAGGCTGGGCTATGACTTTAGAATTTATTAAAAATTCTATGCCTAACTTAAAACTAAATAAAAAACAAAAAACCTATAATAGATAATAGGCTAAGTTTAGGCTTGTCATTTGCATAATATGCCTAATCTATTTAGGCCAAAGCCTAGCCTAACCTAGTCTATTTCCATACCTAATGCTGATGTTGGGGTTGAAACTCATCTCATTGGTAAGCACCGTGGCTAAACCTGCAATCACAAAAGCCTCATTAGGCTTGCCAAGGTAGCCTTCGCTAAGATCATCCGATGCTTAAATTAGTAAATGGGAGAGGGAAATAGCATTTGATTTAGTTGGGGCAAGATGTTCAAATGAAAGGCTTACCTTCAACAAGCGGATTCTCTTGCTTTTATACAATTATCTTCTGGGAGTTCACCCTCTTGGCCTTTCTTCAACTAAATTTTTCTCTTTTGCAAGGCATCAATAAATGGGATCCTCGCCACACTATACACTGGGGGCTATCCACTGTCGCGGATTAGGTTTAGTACGATTCTAGGGAAATGACAATTCTTTTTGTGTCAGAAAGTGGCTTGGTAGTAGGGACTACTCAGCATTAAATACAGTGTCATGGATAGGGGATCAGAGGTCTCCTTGCTTGTGAGGTCGAAGCCTAATAGAATGATGTCGGAGTGGATATGAGAGAGAGAGAGAGAGAGGTGGGACTCCTCCAACATCAAAATTATATAATAATGATAAAAAGACAGACAATATCACATTATTAACAATCATGAGATAACTTAAAAATCCAAGCAAACTAGCTCTAAGTAATTGCATATAACTCAAGCCAAACACCTCTAATATGCCGAATTATTGAAAATTTCTCTAGTTTTTGTGGTATAAATTCTCATTTCTGTAATTGATTTATAGAATAAGTGAAATAATAGAACCTTAAGGAGTTCTTGGTAGGGGCCACTGCAACATGTAATGCTAATGAAACCATAGTTTAAGCACCTACATCCTTATCTTAATTATATTATTATCATATTCAAAATACATTAGTCATCATTTTTGTCACATATGTATAAAGAACATATGTAACCCAGATAATCCTGCTTACAACACAATCTCCATTTTTGTCAATACTATAAATATATACTTGTTTATAAATTTCTTAAAATGTTGGCATCATATGCAGCCCAAAAAAGGTAGTCTTTGAATAATTAAAGATTTAAAAGTAGACATCACCGTTTACAAAACTAAGATTTCAAAGAGGAATCCTTACCCTTAGAGCCCTACCCCACCGTGACCAAAAAAATCATAAAAATATAACCCAAAAACGAAACTAAAATGAAATGGAAGCATTATCCAAACTGGTTAAATCATCTACGTTCTATCTTGAGTATTTTCTTTTGCAAACTGGAAATTTATTGTATAAAATTTAGTCGTATTTGTAATCCCATCCGGAAGGCATATCCGATCTTCATGATCGAGTACAAGGCAAAGTATAAATTTATTTATAAGTCGGCATTGTGTGTTTTATATATTTGATACAAGGATCACTTCAAAAGTTTTTTAAAGATAATTTTAACTGAAGTCGAGCTCACTATAAACAATTAGGATATCCATTACGATTAATCTATAGTTTATGTTAAAAATTTATGATCTTATTTATGAAATTAACTTAGTGAATTCGAAGCAGATATTTTATAGTTAACCTTATTACGATCAATCCGTAGTTGATAATTATATATATACACACACTAATTTTCTTATGGATAATGTATATCTAATCTGTTGCACTTGAAATGAATATTATTGAGGATTACTAGCTAATAATTTTTGTTGTTTATTATTTTAAAATATAATATTTTCAAGGAAATTTTGTAACTATATATATGTAGTCGAAATTAATTTTATAGCAATTTTTTCATATGAATATTTAATTTTTTGAATGTGACTTATACAAATTGTAAGGTAGTTGAATATTTGCATAAATTTTTAAATTTCTTTAATATTTTTTGTCCACTTATGCTTAAAGAATAAAGATTTTTTCCTGGACAAAAAATTAATTTGAATTACACAAAATCGACCTATGCTTTCCAACATAAGTGGATAGTTAAGAGTAAGATAAGGACTTGCCAACCACCCCATAAGCAACGCTATCTATATTATTTTTACTCCTTTTCAGGAATTATTATTATTATTATGTATTTTAAAAATAATAATAATAAAAAGGTCCTAGAGTACTGTCCTCCACATTTACGGGCATAAATAAAGTCTCATCAAAATCAGCTAAATCGCTTTCCAAAACATCCCCGTCAATTGGCAAAAAGAAAAAAGCCGAAATAATAAAAAGACAAATTAAGCAATAGAAAAAAGAAGAAGAAGAAATCCTAACAAGTCTATCCGGATTCCACAGCTCACCGACCTTTCTATAGCTCCAAAATTCCTCTTATTAATGAGTGGTGTGCCCACCCCACCTCCAACCCTTCAAATTTTGATTTTCCATTTGTGGGCTTCACATAACTGAACACACCCACACATTTGTTTTGTGGATTGGATATGTATCAGATATTGTGTCAATTCTAATATGTTTTTATGTTTATATATTAAATAAAAGTAAAAATATTTCGATACTTTTGGCGCATATCAAACACACAATTAAGAGCGAAGTTTAATACTTTTTGACAAATTGAGTCTCTTATTATATATTTTAGAAAGTATAAGCGTGATAAAAATTAACTTTATTTTTTAAAATTACTTGAGGAAAGAGTGTAATTGGTCTCATTCAAAATCACTCCCTTTAAATATATATATATATATATATTAAATATGTAAAATTTTTGTTTTCTGCATATGTAGAATATGAATCACGCTAGAAAAATCTATTAAATATGAACGCCTTCTTATTTACTTGCATGGATATATATTTTTTCATTATTAACGTTGCTATATACATGTTAACACATATAATAAAAAGAATATATATATATATATAAATTGAACAATGGTGTCATATACACATCATGTCTTAAAATTGTTCAAACTTTTATATCATTATATTCATGTCAGGTCGTGCTTGTATTTTTTGTGTTGATTTACATTCATGCATTATATATATATATATATGTCTATGTATGTATGTACTTTTTTAAAATATGTAAATTCATTTATATATGCACTTATATGTGCATGTTGACCATAATAGTTAATGTCAAATCCAGATTAATTAGTTAGTAAAACGTAGCATCCAACTTTAAATGTGGTAATAGAGTTGGTTCGGCGACAAAGCCACTGAAATTTTGGCAGTTTAACAAAAAGTCGAAGCAAAGCATCTCAGGCACAAATTCGCACCGACTGCTACCTTTGATAAATATGCCTGAAATTGCATGGTCTTCGTCCTCCTCTTTGTAAAGTGATTTGGGAAATAGTAATAATTTATATGACTTGGATTCATCCAACACATTTATTTAAGGACCATCATATTTTCTCAATGGTTGTTATTCAATCCGGTCCAACATAAAATTTTACCTGAAATCAAAAATATAGTTAGGATTGTGAGAGTATCTAATCTAGCGAACTCTTTAAAATTTAAGATAGTAAAAATTGTGGAATTTAAAAATCATTATCAAAGTATTTAATACCAATATAATTGAATGTAGAATTTTAACTTAAAACGAAAATAAAGTTAGGGATGTGGGAGGAGTATCCAATCCAAACAGACCATTTTAAAATTAAAGACAGTAAAAATCATGAAATTTGAAAATCATTCTCAAATACTTAATGTTAATAGAATCTGACCTGAAACGGGAAATAAAGGTTAGAATTATAGGAATATAATATCCTAGTGAAACCCTTTAAAATTTAAGATAATAAAAATTATAAAATTTAAAAAAATATTCTCAAAGTGCTTAATACCAATGAAAACGTAATATGTGGTTGGAAGCATTTATAGTCCGTTATTAATGTACCATTTGTATACAATCAATGATTCAGAGTACACGTCACATTTGAATCGAACCTGTTCCACTTTTAAATTATATGTGTCGATGGAACATGATCCACATAAGCAATTTGTTATACCAATTTACGATATTGTTCTCAGCTCTTTAGCTTATTTCATGTACGATATTAACATTGTTGGACCACTTTCACGATGAGGACAACATGGGTGATGGGTCAGATATGTGATCCAGATTAATTAGCAATACGTTGCATCCATAGTTAAAACGTGTTTATATATCACTAAATTGCTAGCTTATTGATTTTGGCAGAGTAACAAAAAGGGGCAGGCATTTACAAACTGGGTGGACCACATCCATGCATGATGCATGTCATTAATTAGTGGTACCACAATGCAATGCCTATATTTGGACTCAAAAGTACGTAGGTGCTAATGAGAAACAAATATTATTTCAGACTAATTTGTTTAATTTGTACATTTGATCCTTCAATTTTTGGTTCTATCACTATATAATATATGTAGCCTCGATCTCATCAACTTGTGTTCATATTATTTTCATCCCTAGTAATTCCTCAGTATACATTAATCCTCTAAATCAATTTATAATTAATTCAAGAAGCATAATATTATACTTCTAGAGGTATGATTATAAATGATATACAAATAAATGGATATGTTTTAAGTCTATCAAAGTAAAGCTATTTAATTTTGTGTTTGGTTGGTAAGATTAATTGAAAAGTAAATTAAAACAAAACATATAATTTTACGATTATAACCTTTTATTGTTTATTTTAATATATCTTTTTATATACTAATCAAGGATAATTTGGTCTTTTTTAATCTTATCCAACCCAAGAAAAATATATCAAGCCTCTCACATCTTGATCCATATTTCAACTTAATATAGAGCCAATGACTTATCATGGGCCATATATCAAGACAAACAAACAATAAATTAGGAGTGATTATGTATCTATCAAGTATAATCAATTGAAGCAAATAAGCCCCTATGGTCAAAAATACGTTGCATGGAACCATTTCTTAAAGACGTTAACATTCATTCTATGGGATAAATTTAGTACGCAATTACTTGATAGTATATTTGAGTACACATGAATTATGCTCAACCTAAATGTTAATTAAAGGATAAAATAAAAATATATACGTTATGAGAAACCTTTCGAAGAACTTTTGCTTTCAATTTTTACAATAAGGCTTCCGCTATCAAAGAAGCAGTTGAAAACACCACTTGCTTCTACTTTGACAGCTGCTTTAAGAAAAGTTAAAATATGATAAAAGTAGAAAGTATCTGTAGAAGTATTTTCTACAACTTTTGGGTTTTAGTGTGTGTGTGTGTGTGTGTGTATATTTCTATAAGTTAGATATGATAATTTGGTCACTGCTATTTTTTTAATTTAGTATATTTTTTCCCCATGTAAGCTCAAGCAGTAGTTTTTACCAAATATTCTCATTCCATTTTTTGTTTTAACTATTTTGCTAATTAATTCCGAACTTTCCCACTTTTATTATTGGCCACTTTTTCCACAATCCCCAAAATTAATCAATTTTGTCCAAAAAAAAATAAAATAAAATAAGAAACACTTCATAAGTCTTGATGTTATTATATATTTTATAACTTCAAAAGGGATTTAACCCCATCTTTAATTAGAAACTATTCAGAAACAATAAAGGAAGGGGGGAGTCCACACCACATAGTTGCAGTAGAAGCCCATTCTCACAGTATCCGCCCGGCCTTAATTCTAATTTCTATGGTACGCTATTGCAGCCCAATTGCCCACTAAACCCAAAACTGGGCTTAGAGGGTATAGAAGGGGGCAAATGGTAATTTACTCTCTCAATTATCTCAAAAGCATCAAATTGACCATACTACCATCAATTTGACACTTCAAACTCAAATTAATCATACCATCCATCATCAGTTTGACTTTGAGCCCTCAAAGGAAATTCCCGGATTGGTTGATGCTGGGGGCGTAACCACTCACTGTAGCACACACACACACACACACGCACGTATACATGCGTGTGTGTGTGTGCTACAGTGAGAGGCGTACCCACCCCAGCACCCAATACACCGAAATTCCCCAACCCATATTTTACTATGTCAAAATATCAGAGGCACCTTAATTCTTTTCTAAGCTGCATACCTAGCTTGTGTAGGCCGTAGCTTAATTTGTCTTAAATATTTTACTTAGGTCAATGACATATATATTTAATTGAAGACACAACATGCAGGCTAGGCTAGCAAATTTTGGATGTGAACAAAAGGCATAATTTTGCAAGTATTTGGGCTAAAGTATAGATTTCTTCCGAGCCTCTGCTGAAATAGTCATCCTTAGGGTGACTCACACTGACCCAATGCTCCAAATGTCTCAGAGGTCCAAAAATATAATGATGGTTCCTGAAGAGAGAAGACTATTCTATTTCTTGCAATCAAAACAGTTATCTGTCCACTTGGCCCACTTTAAACTAAATTTAACAGCACTAGCAACACTTCTATGCGCCCAATTTCTCATTCACATTACATTCAAATGTTAAATGTATTAATTTTTTATAAAATATTTAATTGCAAATTAAATATACGTTATATATATATATATATATATTATAAAATAAAATACATCATACTAACTGAAATCAATATATTAAAATGCCATCATTTGCAGCCCAGCCCCCACACCCACAGCTACCCTCTTCTCTTCCCTTCCTTGCAATGGACAAAGATCCAATCCACCCAAGAATTCGATGAATTAAAATAAAATTTACTGAAAAAAATAAAAGAATTATAAGTCAAACATTAAAATGATTAGTATAAGTTTTATTTTTTATCTTTGGTGAGTAAAAAATTAAAAATAAAAAGACCACTGAAACAAACAATTCATAGAAACATAGCATAAAAATAAATATGTATTATATTCACCAAAATTGGGCAAAACCCAAAACTGAAACAAAACAAAAATAAGGAAACCAAGTTTCCGGATTCGATTTTGGTTTGCACCAAATTTGTTATTTGATTTCGATTAATAGAAAAACTCCCAAAAAATTAGTAATCTCAATCATTAATTCAATATCGACTTATTTTTATTATAAATTAATTTTTTTAAAAATAGAAAAATATTATGTAAAAATAATTAGTGAAGATTTCATCCATTTTTGTTATTTTACCTACTCCATTTATATTTAGAATGTTTGTATCCAATTAATTACCCAACTAAATATTTCCACAATATTTTAATAAAGAGAATATTTAGTTAAACTTACTTAGAAAATCGATTAAGCCATGTCTTATAAAATATTTTTGAAATTTATAAGATGCTATCTTAACAATTAAAATATTAAAATTCATTTTTTATTTTAAGAATAAACTCTTAAAATATTTAAATAAAGCAATATTTTAAAACTTGTACTAATAGTTTCATAATTAACATAATTAAAATTTAAGATTAAATTAAAAAATCCTTACATTTTTTAAAACTTCATAAAATTCTAACATCTTACTTTATGAATTCATAAATCATGTTCTGGTAAATTTTTCCAAATACTTCATCATTTTTTCAAACATGAAATGTTATGGAGATGGTTTATAGAATCATGATCATACTACAACATCACAAAATAGTCATATTTACCATTCTAACACGAGTACTAAGAAGTACAACCATTTTTGGATCAAGGCAGGAGCCTACTTTTATATTCGAGAAAATCCCAAATGCTGCGAACAAGGTAATCTTCTCATAAATCCACACAACATTTTACCGGTTCCAAACGAAAAAAATCACAATAGAAAACGATAATGCAACTCGCCAGCCTAAATTTGAACTTGTCATGCATGCCTATATAGACAATATAACAAGCTACAAATGTATTTTAAGCTACTAATGTGGCTCAAAATCCTTCGTTTGCTCCGCTATTGCCGAATCCACGGCCATATCCACCACCATCGTTGAAGCTGCTGCGAGGCGCTCTCTCCTGGGCATAGCTTACTCGAATGTTCCTCCCATTCAATTGCTATGTGAGAGTAGAGACAAATAAGACAATCAAAATTAGAAACATATCAAGGAAAGAAGAATACTTCATATTCCAGAACTTCACTCACTTGTCCATCCATGGCAGACAGTGCTGAGCTGGCAGATTCGTCACATGTGAAATTCACAAATCCAAATCCCCTTGACCTCCCCGAGTCTCTGTCAGTGATAACTCTTGCTGTGCAAAAAGCAGCAGCATAATTTTGAGTATACACTATGGAAATCGTAAACCAATGCAAGGAATTTCTGATACAAATATTCCATTAATTCAACCTTATTTAGTATTACATTGCAACAATGAAACAAAAGGTTCTACACTAGAAGCCCATGCTTCCTTTCTTGAAAAAAGGCAGAATCTATACATCTCTTATCAGCAGCAGCAAGGACATTTGTTTAAGGTAATGAGTTGCAAAAAACCACTCAATACTATATCCAAATGCAAATCATCCACACACACACACACACACACAAAGAACGAACAAAGTCTACCTGCAAAGGTACACCCAGAAAAACCAAGAAGAAAATGGCATAATAAAAACTTACCTAGCATAATGTAATTGAATATGAGACACAAATTCAAACATCCAACAAAATCCATGTCTTCATCCATTAAGTTCTGGGTAAAACAACTCAATGCTCTTTAATTAGATAATGTGATTATATCAGAATCACTTGCTCTATAAAATAAAAGAAGGAAACCGACCCAGAAAAGATAAATTCGTTTAGACACTGGAACATGACAGAAAACCAACAAAGTCTCATCAGTAAGCTGTCAAATCATCAGCCAAATCCAAACATTAAAATAAAAAAAATTAAAACGGACAGGCCTTTTATATACCAATTACCAAATCTTTGAAATAATCATAGAATAGATCATTTATGATGCATTTCAAACCAAGGCACAAGGACAATGAACATTTGAATCATTAGACAAATAAAGACAGGGAAGACCTAGAGTCAGAGTGATACGCAAAAGAAAACATAGACAGATGCACTGGCATGCAGACGCACATATTATGAATACTTTGTCAATTTAATATAGCTGCTTAACACCTTATTATCACATCCCTTAGGATCATCATAATAGAGATTCACATACAAAACCAAGATTAACATGAGAACCATGAGACTCAGGCAGAGGCTACAAACATGTCAGCGTTCTCTCTATAGAATAGTACACCTACATAATTACACACACATAAATCCATTTCAGGCAAAATGTGCCGTTGAAACCTCTTCCAAGCAAAAAGGTAGTTAACCGACTCACCATCGATAACATCACCAAAGCTTGAGAATGCATCCCTCAGAGACTGGTCGTCAGTTCCATAGGAGAGCCCTATCGAAGAAAAATGCACAGTATAAGAGATAAGTGAGAAAATTGCTACTCTAGATATTGATGAAGGCAAAATAACGGCAATTAAGTTGAAAAAAAAAAACCTCCAACAAAAAGTTTCGTTGACATGCAGCGGATAGCAGTAAGCATGGAAGATTGTCCATTCAGTGCACTGCTGGCAGAAATGCTCTGCCTCAAGAGGGCTCCAACCTTGTTGTAGCATGCCATTTTGCAAGATGCTGCAGAAAGAATCGTAAGGTCATTCTATAATAAAGGATTTAACAATGAAGTTTACAAACTAAAATCAAATGAAAGTCTGCAGCACTCACTTATCTAGCATATGAACTGAACAAGCATGAAATCTTTTCAAAAAAAATCGCATTTGCATACAACGATCCTTTACACTATAAATTCTGAAACCCACTGCTTCGCAAATATGCTAATCCAACAAAATAATCCCAACATACAAATACTTATTATATTGTCACCAGTTCATCTGGGGATATGCACAACCTATAAAGAAGTATTTTTCTTGACACAAATAGGAGCTACTACAGAAGTCTTCTCTATTTCGTATAAATCGAACATCATCAAAATACACTCAGAAAAAAAAAAAAAAAAAATTCCCATCAAACAAACGATAGACCTTAATAATAAAATGAGAAACCCAGAGACCATACAAGATAGCCCAGAATAAAAAATTCAAGAGAATCACTCAAATGATAAAGAGCCACTAAAGAAGTGAAGAAAATACCTGTTTAAAGAAAAAGGGTTTTAGGGAGAAAGGGTCTTGGCTCTTGGGGTAATGGTAAGAAGCGGCTAGGGTTTAAGCTCTGCCACTGTCGAGATACTTTCTTGGGCAGTCTATAAACATGAATATATAGTGACCGTCGATCTCGGAAAATATCTGTGACATTTTCCAGTGCGGTTACTTTTCCTACGGTTGGCCTAGTAATTGCTGATATTGTTGCACCCTCCGAAGATTTGTGGAATTGATCGATTTTTAAAGGGTAACAATTGGTACATAAGTACTAAGACATGACAAATGAGTAAGAGTGGGTAAAAATGGATTGAACAAATTTATTCATGAATAAAATTATTAATTTTTTATTGAGTACGAGATAATAAATTCATTACTGTGATAATGGGTAATAGGTAATCCATGAGTACCCATAATGAATTTTTATGTTTTTAATATTTGAAAGTAAATTAATATGTATTTTTCAATTTACATAATATTATTCAAATGTTACCTCAATAAAACTAATAAAGAAAACTATGAATTTTAAGTATTATAATGAACAAGTATTTAAATCATATTAAGTGTTTTAGTTTGAAATCGACAACTTAAATGTTTAAATATTTATCGAATTTAAATTATATTACATTTTAAAATTTAAATTTAAATTTCATTATATGTCAAAAAAAAATTGAAACTAAAAGTTTAAATACTACTTAAGCCTTTTTGTTGTCATAGAAAAATATGCTATGCCCTCCAAAGTATTTGTGAGAATTAAAGTTAAATTTAATATATATATATATATAGTTATTAACTGTTACCCGTGAATACATGCGGTTTGGTAAAACAGTGGCGGTTTATTAGGCAACAGGTAAAATTGTCCGCATTTTGTTGGATAGAGAAAAAGAGGCCCATTATTCGTATTTTTTTAAATACCCACGCCGGTATTAGTAGTTTTTTACCAGGTCTAAAATACATGTAGCGGAATAATTGTTTTTATTTTTATTTATTTATATACAAGTGTATTGAATGTTGTTAGATTCGAACTCTCAACCTCACATATTATATGTGAGACTTATGTTGTCAGGGCAAAAATCACTGGACGTGTACTTATACTATGTTTCATCATCATTCATAACATTTTTTCTTTCAAAAAATTAAATTTAATAAAACTTCTTCAATTTTAAAGCAAAAATATTTTTTGTTTGAGAAAATAAAACTAAATTATTGAATTTTATTTTAAAAAATATAGACACCCTTCCCCCGTCAACCAATATTTCTTCCCTCTTTTCGGTCACAATTGTTGACTTAGCTACCATTTTCATATTCTCTTTTACAGATTTAAATTCATACAAATGTATATTATGAATGTGTGTGTGTGTATATATATATATAACATGCATATTATATACCTGACAAACTATAACGTATTTGTCTTATGTATGTGGGAATTTTATATATACAGAGTATGTATATGTATATAAAATAAATATAACATAATTAATTATATAATTTTTGTTGTACATAAAAGTCACACATGAATACATACATAAATATACATGTACTTGAAAAGTTACATACGTATAAGATAGATATGTAGTTGTTTTATTCATTTAAGATCTGACAGGTATCAAGATTATTTATTTATAAGTATCAATGTAAATATTATCCAGATAAAAAATAAAAATCCTAATAACTTACAAAAGATTTAACATTCTTATATAATTATCTCTATGTTATATCACAAGCATAAATTAAATAATTAAATGATAAATATAAAATATATTTTTGCATATTTTGAAAATAAATGCAAGTACAATATATATATACATGTGTGTGTGTGTGTATAATTAGAACGGATCTAGAACTGAAACTCCAGAGGGGCGAAGATTATAAAATATAAAAGTTCAAATATAAGTTTATAATTTATGAATTCAAAATACATATCATCGAAATTGAGAGCAATGTTCTTTCATATCATAAAAATCATCAATGATCAAATCAATGTCAAAATTTTAAGCAATATCTTTCTCAATATAAATAACTAAACAAT
Organism: Jacaranda mimosifolia; assembly: GCA_018894105.1. NCBI lineage: Eukaryota > Viridiplantae > Streptophyta > Magnoliopsida > Lamiales > Bignoniaceae > Jacaranda > Jacaranda mimosifolia. The sequence goes on along the minus strand of CM032132.1, from coordinate 17,585,721 downwards.
CAGCTAAAAAATCATCTTTCATCTTATTTCTGAGCTTATTTTTGACAATATTCATAGCAAAAAAAATTATCTCACTTGTAGCTGTTGAAATAGGAAGAACCAATAACAAACGAAGCAAACGATCGAGTAAATGATAAGTTTTTGATTTTCCTGTTTTCACCAATTCTTTGCATAACTCAAAAATTGTTGACAAATTCTTCAAATCATAATGATGAGGCACATTGAGCTCATAATATTGTGTTTATACTCTAAGATACATCCTCTCCATCTCAGAAAAATCATCCGGATAAATTTTAGTTGCTAATTCACAAATATGATCAACATTTAAAAATTTATAATTATCCCTCAAGTCCAAGGCTGCACTAAGAGTAAGCAACTCCACAATACTTTCATTGAATATGCTATTCATATGTTGCAATTGAAGTCAAAAGGGAGATATTTTAATTATTTTACAAGTTTATATGAAGTTGTAAAGGTCTTCTTTGGCTAGAATCTATAAATATGTTATTAAACAAATAAAACAGAAGTACCTTAGTGGACCTAATCTAATTGTAAATTATTTAATTAAAATATGAGCCTAAAAATTTGCTTTAAACATTTCAAAATCAAAATAGGCAAAAAATTAATAAAACTACTATTAAATAATTAAATATGTACAAACTAAAATTTATTACATAAATTAATACACACACACACATGAATCAAATGGGCCGTGGGGTGCAAATGTACATATGGATAAAAAATCATCAAAATGTTGCCCCCTACCCCCATGTGGATCCGTCCTTGTATATAATATCAGAGTAACTCGTAATCTTGCCGCCAAACAATACTTTCCATTGAAAAAAATATAAAAAGTTTATATGCATTAAGTATCCAATATTTCTCATCCTGTATTTAATAAACTATATTAGTTCCGTATTTCTTTTCTTGATAGGTTTGAGTAGGGCTGTAAATGAATATTCAAAAATTCGTTTATCTGTAAATGAATATTCAAAAATCCAAAATATTATCCGCATTCATTTATAGTAGATATTATGCGTACTCAAATAGTAGATATTCGATTGTAAATAAATACAAATATGCATGATAAATATATTTTCGATCCGTTTAATAATTACTCCAAATATATATTCATAGAATATATGACTATTTATATGTTCAATTTTTCATAACTTAATTATATACATTATTTATATTAGATAAATAATATTGAAAATAAATTAACAGATACAACATACTCTAATCTTTTCATGTATTTTAAATATAATAATTTATATTTAAAAAATTATCGTATATCATATATTACTATACATAATGTATTAGTTATGTTTTTCAATAAAAATCTCACAATCTATATATGTTATATATAAAACATATTGAAGAATCGGGAAGAAAAAATACTAAATATATTGAAGAATCGAGAAGAAAAAAATACTAAATTTAAAATATTATAGTAATATCGAGAAAAAATTGAAGAACATTAAAGTTAATCAACATTAATTACTGTTGGTTGATTTTATAAGTAATAAAAATCAATATATCAAAATGTCATTATTAATATTAATTAGTACTAATAATCAATTTAAAGTCAATTATTAATAAAAAATTGTGTTGTTTGTTTGATTGCTTCATTCCTTAATGACATTGTATATTCTTTTTATTAAAAAAAATATGTATTTGTTATAGGTTAACGGATTCATATATTCGAATATTCATAAATGGATAACTAGATAATTATCATTAAATATGAATATTCAAAAAAATAATATTTGAATTCGAATATAGGTAATTTTAATCAAATATGGGTGCATTTAATTTGAATAATTATAATTAAATACGAATATATCTAAATTTAACCAATATCCGACGAATTTGAATTTGGATATCATTGCATAAATATTCGTCAGATTTGTATCCATATTCGAATATTCAAAAAAATTAATTAAATATGAATATGAAAACAGTGTATCTGATCTGATCTATCTAATATCCATTTACACTCCTAGTCTTGAGTGTTACCTATAGGTTATTTAAAGCAACTGTGCGTAAAGTCCCTAGAATTCTAGTTCATAAACTTTGATGTTGTTATATTAGAAAAAACATATGTGCAAAATATTTAAATATATTTTAGTATGATGTAACTAAAGAGTGCATATAACAATGATCTAAATATGTAGAGCAGAATTTAATAATACTTTCACTTGTTTACTGCTTAATACAAGTCATACTATACAAATTACCTCTTTTGATCATTGAATAAAATCATATGTATGTGTATTTACATGATTACATGTACGGTTAGTGGCGTATATTATCCAACTATTTATAGTAATATAAAAATATATCAACTAGTATACTAATTAAATATATTTATTTCAATTTATATTTAAATTAACAAAAATATAAATCACGAAATTGGTACATTCAACTAAATATATCATTTCAACAACATTACATTATTAAGTATATTTCTTAATTTGAATGACTATATTAAGATCAATATTTTATCATTTGATATTATATTAATAAATATGTATCATACAATAATTAGAATACTATTATAAATTAAATGATGTAATAAAATATTATTTTACACTTCTTACCAAAACAAAAAATATTTGATTTGACTTTGAAACAACTCATTTTTGAAAAAAGAAATATAAATTTAAAATTATTCTCTATTTGATTTCCACAATAAAACTAAACATAAATTACTTTTATCCAAGATTTATTTTCCAAACATTGCCTTTATTTGTGTGCAAAAAGAGAAAGAAGGAAAAAAAAAAGTGGTTAAAAAAATAGAACAAATAATAAGAAAATTTATAAAAAAGGGATCCAAAGATCAAAATTAAAAAAAAAAAAAAAAAAAAACAAAATAGAAAGAGAAAAAGAAGGGATGAGCGTACAGAGAGGGAAAGGCAAGATAAAAAGAATTAGAAAATTAAAACAAATTCAAGAAGTTGAAAAGCATTCTCCCGAACACCATACAACTAGGACTCTTCTACCAGCCTTCCACCATCGGCTAGGAACTAACACACAAGCAGCAGCAACAGCAGTAGCCACTCCTCGGTGACTAGTAGCATCGCCAAACAGCCACCAGCCACCACTGGAACATCCATTAATGTGTCACCACAGAAGTCCTTCGCGGATGCCCTCAAGGTGTAGGCAAATTCACTCTCGGAGAATTCCCGTCGTATGAACAAGAAAATCCTAGACGGCCAACTAATTAAACTTGGGACAATTGGGACATATTGCGGGAAGATGGCTATTATTTTTTTAAGAAAAGGAGAAGAAGAAACTTTCAAACCACATAAATCCACGCTTAGTGCGAATTTTTCTCATGGTCACATAGTTATGAACGTGTTGAGGGCTGAATTTCATAACTTGGGATTGAAAGATGCTTATTAGTTAGGTGCAGTAAACGGTAAGCATATAAGATTTGTATCTTATATCATCTTCACCGATAACAATGATTATTCCGATTATGGATTTGTATCTTTAGAACCATGGAGGATGGGAATACAACAAATTTGTGATACAAGATTTGATGGAAGCACATCCCTCAACTTCCTAAACTTCACTTACTTTCCTCACAAAAAGTGTTAATGGGAGTACAAGAAAATTTTGGAAGCTGCAGAATGAGAAATCCCCAATCCAATAATCATGCCGAAATGAAAGTTTGCCCTCTCTGGACTCTAATACTCTAAAGTATGTGCTTCTCTTCCTCGGTTTTAATGGAGGATAGTCTCTTTTAAATATAAGAGTTTTGAGGAGATTTTTTAATAGACGTTGGATGGCATCTTCCATAATATTTTTTTAATAAGAATTCCACCCATAGAGAGTTTTGAGACCTAAAAAGCCACTAAAGCTTGTAAGAAAATGTGACGACAGTATCCTTGAGGCATCTAAGATTGAGGCCTCCCTCATGGAATGGGTAGCACATATTGCCCCATGATCTCCAATATATTTTCTTTCTTGATTAATTTAAGCCTCAAAGGTACTTATTGAAGAGTTTTCAAGTTTGACCAAGGCATTCTTTTGGGAGTTCATCACTTGAAGAGTATATGGAGTGATGGAATAGAAAGTGATCTTGATTGAGTGAGTCTCCCACTTATATAGCAAATTAAGTTCTCAATGGTTAAAAAGACTAAAAGACCTAATTGTTAAGTAAATAAATAAATAAGGTCAAAGAGCTTAATTGACTAAGCCAACCAAGAAGGGCATCAAAACTCTAGTAGGTTGAAGTCCATAAGAAAAAAAGACTATATATAAATATTAAGCTTTAAAGAGAAACTGGGTACAGAAAATCATTTGCAAAAAAGAAAAATCAAGAACTGAGAGCTCTTTGAACCACGTTCCACATAAAAAGTAATCGAAATTCTGCTAACTACCGAAAATTGACCCTAGCTCCATCTTATAGCATTATCTTGATGTTGTCTATGAGAACTCTAAACAAAGAAGAAGGAACTCAAAATATGTAGATGAGATCCAGAGCTTGAGATCCTAACGACTAGGTGGTCCCAAGTTTTGGAGGACATGGAGAACCACTAGCCTAAAGTATAGTAACATCTGGCACCAAGGTTTGCCTCGAAAGTGCAGCTGACACCAAAGGAGACGCTCATGCACTAGGCACCACATTTTGGAGATTCAATTCTATACATGACCAAGAGGCGTTAAAGACTCTATTAGAGAAAGCCACCATCCAAGTTGCGGCCAAGGCGGGCACCCAATATGCTGAGGAATGCTGCCCCCAAGAGCAGCTACAGTCCTCTCACTAGAGTCGAGAGGCTTCATCGTCCTCAGAGAAGACAAAATAGACAACTAACTCTGAGCATAACGTCGTTCCTCCTTCTTTACATCCATAGTTGGACATGCATTTATCCTGCAAGCAAACTCATCCTGGCAACCACCTGCTGCTATTAGAGTCTAGACTTACTCAGTGATGCCACAATTTTCAGAAGGATCACAAAGCCAGTCCCTTCCCCATCCCTCTTCCGAGATGCAGTCCCTTCTACCCAACTATCTTGGTAGATGTGCTTTCCTTTGAAACAATGATAGTCAACCTGTCAGACTTTGCTAGTACGAGGACCTGTAGGAGCACCTGGACAACTTTCTAGCAAGAATAAATCTTTTTATGATCTAAGTGAGCTTACCTATTGCAAGGTGTTCCACCTATGCTCACCAAGCATACTTTAATGTAGTTCAATTAGATGCCAATTATACCTATTACAAGTTAGAAATAGTTGGTGCAATGCTTCCTCTATAACTTCTCCATCAACTGTAGGTGCCTAAACACAGTGATGTACCTATTCACCATCAAGCAAAAAGATTGAAAGTCTCTAAGAAACTATCTCAAATGTTTCATCCAAATGGTGCATAAGATCCCACATATTAATCAATAGATCCTACTGACCATCATCCACCAGAACCTGCTACACCAAAAGTTTCAAAAATTCACAGCCAGAAATTGCTAGCTACACTGGAGGAGCTTTTTGTTCACATAGAGAAATACATCAGAATTGAGGAAGCTTTAACCCATGAAGATGCCAACAAGCACAAGGTGCGAAATGAAGGAAAACTCATTAGGACGAAGCTGGATGAATGCCAGCACAGCCCTCACAAGCATCCTTCAAATTCTCCCTTAAATGCCTCAAGAGCAGAGATACTCCATGTTGCTAAACAGCATAGGTTAGTCAAATGACCCTTAAAGGTTGCAAAGAATCCAAAAAGCCAGAAATCCTTAAAGTACTACAACTTTCACTATGGCTAGGCAATACTACAGAGGAATGCCAAAATTAGAGAGATGAGATAGAAAAGTTGATTCAGCACGATCACCTAAAAGAATACATGCTCCAAAAGCGAAACAAACCCAAGAAGCAATCCAGACCAAAGGAGAATAAAGTCCATCAATTCTCACCCCGATGAATAGTTGGAATCATGTGAAATATCATAGTAGTGCAGAATTGTACTCAGAAAATATTTAAGGAGATAGATACCATGGTCAGTGACCTAGCCCATGCAATAGAGGGAGAAAATTTTCTCAATCTTTATAAACGCACCCCTTGAAGTGCCTTACAATGTTCTTTCCTTTTAAGTTTACTATTTCAAGTAGGCTAGATTTCCTTCCCCACGTTTCATTCTCACTTCCAGTAATTTAGGTAATTTTTATTTTCATTATAAATAAAAGCCCATATAACTAAAGAGATGGAAACTATTTGCTCTTTACTGTTCCAATAAAGCGTGATGAAGTTCTTCTATACATTTGCCTCTTTTGTTGTGTAGCAACTACTTGCAAGAATAACCCATTTGTAATAAAACCTAAGGAGGCACGCATAAGCAAAAGCAAAATGAGATCTTCAAAGGAGAAACTAAACGTCTCCCTCTGCGAAACAACATCTCCATGGGAGTCCCCAAGTGGCTCTCTTCATGAAGCAACATCTCTGCAAGAGACCATAAGTGTCTTTCTCCATGGAACAACATATCTACCGAAGACCTAATTATCTCCCTTCACAAAACAAAATATTCACATGAATCCCCAAGCAACTCCCTTCATGGAGCAACATCTCCACAGAAAACCATAAGTATCTCCCTCCATAGAACATCTCCATAGGAATTCTCAAGTGGCTCTCTGCATAGAGCAACATCTCCATAGGAGATCTTAATCATCTTCTTCCATGAAGCAATATCTTCACAGCAGACCATAAATGTCTTTCTCTATGGAACGACACCTCTATGAGAGACCCCGAGCGACTTTCCCTCCATGGAGTAATATCTCTATGGTAGACATTAAGCATTTTCCTATATAGAACATCACATCCATGGGAGTCTTTCGGCGGCTCCCTCCAAGGAGAAAGAAAAACCCACTATACGGCTCTCTCAAGAATATGTGGTCAGCATGTGTAAGCCTACTATCAAATCCTCCAAAGAGATTAGTTGTTGTACCTTCACATCTTCAATTGAATTACTTTGGTGTAAACATATTATTTGTCTCCTCAAAGAGTATATAGATTTTGTCGTAACTCCATCATAAATCCTCCATAGAGGTAAATGGTAGCACCTTTCTACCTGAATCACTTTGGTTCCTCTAGCATTATGTGGTTGTTGCATATAAGCCTACCGTAATTATCCCAGAGATAAGTAGTTGTAGCCTAACACCTTTAACTAAACTACACTTATAATTGAATATAATTATCTCGGCATCAACCTACCATACGGCTCCCCCATGGGTACGTGGTCGCTGTGGCCAACCCATTAAACATCAACTATAAGACCTCCCAAATAAGGCTTGTATTTAAACATCGTTGAGACACTTAATGTTAGTGATAAGATCTCTTGAATGTGGCTTGCATTCAAACATCACTTCATTGCAACACATAACATTGACGTTAAGACCTCTCAAAATAGGGCTCTTAACAAAATAGCATCACATCACTTCACATTCACGTTAAGACCTCACCAACGAAGCATGCAGTCAAATTCAATTTAAAAAATAAAGTATTATGGTAAGATCTTAGTAAGGCTTACACTAGCCCTCACGCACCGTATTGTGTATGTATGATAAAACCCCTCTAGAGGGGTTCCGATAAAACTTGATGAGAAAGGGTACACATCAATCAAACATAAAAAATACATCAACACTTGAAAGTCATTCAAATGGCTAAGTCTATACATGAAGCCAAGTAGAAGAAATTTCTTGAAGAAAAAAATGGAACAAATATTTATAACACCAAAGAGCGCAAAAATGCATTCGACCAACATTTGCCCTCATGAAAGAAAAGCAAAACAAAGAATGAGTTGAACTATTACTTATTTAGAAGAAAAACGTAAAGTAGTCCTAAATGAAAGAATTCTCTAAGTTATTTATAGAGACACAAACCCACACTGAACGTTTTAAGTAATTCCTAAAGTATGAAGCTTCATCTAATCATTTTTTTTAAAGTTACCCAAGGGGATGAACTACATGCCATACTAGTTGACACTTGAATGATTACATTTGTCGAGAAAACAAAGATAGTGAATATTTAATGAAGATTGGATGTCAAGCACCTAGCAAAATATTTCTTTCATTGATAAAGTTCTTAGAAATTGAGTGTCAGACTCTTCCGACTCACTTGTTCTGATGAGCAATAATAATGAAGGTAGCATGAAGGGAATAGATTTGGTAGACTATGGGGAGATAAGAAAAGGTAATCACTATCTTTAAAGGTTGATGCTAATAAAATAGAGTTGAAGATGGAACAACTAGGCTGAGGATCTAAGACTAGAGTTTTTTTGGATTATGGCTAGGGAAAAGAGACTAGAAAAATAAGAAGCACGTGAGATTTGAGGGTTATTATTGGAAGGGGCACAATTTTCCTCGTCAAGAATTCTATTAAGGTTAGAGTCATAAGCCATAGATATATAAGCCATATTCATCACACCTAGATTCAAAGCCGCAACATCATTAACAACAACACTATTTTTATTCTTATAGGTAGAATCCATACCATCACATACATTAGCATCAGTAGCAGGACACTCAACCAAAATATTAGCACAACTTCATTTATATTCTTATTAACTGAAGCATCATTTTCACTCAATCCTTTATCACCAGCATTCACCATCTCTACATCCACATTTTGGAATAATGAGAGTCATCAATATTTCTATCCACACAAATAGCATACTTATCACCATTATTATCCACACAAATAGAATCAACAACCACATTATCAACACAAGAGGGGAGGGGTTATTATTCAGTATATTTCCATCCTTAACATGGGACACACCAACAATTCTATTGGGGCCAATCTTTTGTAAGGAATCAAATAAATTATTGACCTATATGAAAGAATATAGGGAAGCAGGATTCGAATACTTTGAGCCACTTGGTTTACCCTCAAAAAACTAATTAGGAAGTGGAACTTTCTTCTCACATTTATTATTCTTTTTCATTTTTAGGGGTCTTTTGAACGATCCCTTGCACTTGGTCTTAGGTTAATCCCACCCACATAATAAGTTCAATATTGTGATCAATATGCTTATAGTGAACACAATAGCTAGAGAGGTTTTTCATAAATGACGTGAAGAGATGAGGTAGAAATCCTCTGCCCAACCATAATTTGTTTCGAGTCAACTTGCTTAAATCAATTTCTACACAAATTTTCACATAGCTAATTTGGGATGTTTTCATGGTAGCTTTATCCATTTTGAGAGGCCTTCCAACTTTTTCACCTAATTGTATGAAGGGCCTCCTTAGTTAAAAGATAGAGAGGGAGCTTCAGAATCCAAACCTACATCAAAGCAACAGGATTTGTGTTGTTAATTGAAGTTTGACATCCATTGAAGAGTATGCATTGGAAACCTATCTACCATCCATTCTCTCTGCAGTTGAGGGTAAGAGTAATTCTCCACATTGCTCAAAACCAAAATAGTATGTTTCAAGCTTAAAATCAAAATGAAACATCCTTTTAAGCTTAAGGGAATTTAGAATTTCACCATAGAAAAGTATTCGGGAAAGCTCAAATGAAAATTTTCCTATCAATTTAAATTGGTAAGGCAAAGCAACTTCCAAAACTTCTTTTGAAGAAAATGAAATGGTGGGTTTATCATCTCTCCAAATAATTTTTTTTGCGTGAATCAAAAGAGGATGAAGGATTTGAGGATTGTAGAGAGAGAGATTCAAAATGGCGCCAAGAGCAGCTATAGCAAAGGATTTTGGTGGTGATTTAAATGGCAAAGAGCATTGCTAGGAAAGAGGAAAAAGGTCGCCATTGGATGCAAGAGCTAGAAGAGGATTGAGTGAGGTTATGTGAATAGTATTTCCAACTGCCAGAGATGGTGCCATGCTGAGGGAAGAAACAAAAGATATCTGTTTTAAGTAAGGAGAGAGGTAAAGAAATAAGAGGCCGAAAAGATAAAAGGGACTTGATGAAGGTGAGAGAGAGAGTAGGTTAGACATTTAGAGGATTAGGAGGACACCATCGACTGCTAGAGGCAGTGGTAGAGGGAGAATAAGTGAGGCGATAGTAAGTTTATATGGATTTTACCAAATTAAGAAATAAAAGACAGAATTAAAGCTAGGGTTTTTCAATAGTCAAGGAAAAGGCTAGAGAGAAAAGATAAGGCATGAAAAAATTCTCTCTAAATTAGTTTATACTTTTTCATTTATACATACACATGTTGGGAGCTTATTAGGTTCAAACTCTGGCCCTTACAATTTATATGTGAGACTTATATCACTAGACTAAAGGCCCCTCAACCTAAATTAGTTCATACTTTTTTTTTTTGGAAATTAATGCGAAGAAGCAAGAGTTTGGATGAAGACCCCAACTTGTATCTTAATAACAAAATTCATCATATTACAATGTGGAATTCGAAAAAGAAAATAATAGATGAAATACTACTTCCTTTATAATGTGAACAAAAGGGGTCTTTTTCTAACTGTGCACATGTGTGAAAAATTGTGGCTAGTTGCAAAAAATTCCTAAATGGGACCAACCAAACATAGAAATTTGTATAGTAGCAATTTGTGCAAAAGTTTAGCAAAATCAACCAGCAACCACAAAAGGATATCAGCAAATTCGAAGCCAAAAATTAGCTTGGATATTTTCTAGTAGATATATAAAAATAAAATAATCAAAAAGCAATTGGGAGAGCAAAGAGTCCAACAAATATTTCCCATCAGGTATACCAACAAGTATATAGACTAATAAAACCAACAAATTAAGATCAAGCCATCTGATTCATTTAAATTTGATACATAGCAATTTAGCTCTTCTATTCAAAGAATTGCTAGGAATTTCCTTGAAAGTTGATTGCTCTCAAAAGTGAAACTTTGACCCACATGCAAGCATTTTTCACTAGAGGATCAACAACTGCATTATCTTTTCTATAAGCATAAACAAATGTGGCATTGAAAGATTGGATAAAGCTTCTTATCTTTTTTATGGCATGTGCAATGCTCCAATTGTGTATTTGGTTGTTGGTGATGAGGTGTATGGCTACAAGCGCATCCATTTCCACAATAATATTACTGATATGTTTTTGGGAGCATATTTCAAGTCCCTTCGTAACAGCAACTAATTTAAATGGAGTGTTTGATGCCTGGCTAATGGATGAGTTAATGCAAAAATGACTTTATGATTATTATTCCTTAGGATACCTACAGCTTTGCAATGCCTGGATTACCCTGGGATACACCATTAATATTTAGCTTAAATATGCCAAGGCTAGGTGGTGTCCACATAACAATCTTACAAGTAGCAATAATCTGTTGAAGGAAATGAATGTTGAACATAATTGTTGTAGAAAAGTTTCCATTCCATGGTAAGGTTTGAACAAGTTGGATTTGAATGCTATCATGATGTATTGATGGATCTTCTAGATTATTTTTTCAGCAGTGGACTTGATTACTTTGTATTTCGTAGTATTTCTTGTGCACCACGAGAACCAATGAACTAGGATGGGAATAAGTGTTTCAACGTGAACTTTAGAACCTGCAAAAAAACCTCATTTTCCAAGATTGAAAAAGCAAAGAAATGTTTGTAGTATCAGGAAGAGTAAACTAAGAGTGATTTGCAGAATAATTCCACACATTTTTGCTATATGATAAGAAACAAAAGGATGAGTTGTACCCCCACAATCTTGGTAGTGCATTTTTGCATTTAATTGTTCATATATGACAGAGAAAAACACATGTTGGGACCAATAACATACATGTATAATAAGTGTTGCTCAAAGAAACCCCCATCCCCAAAAAAAGACTAGTTCCTCATATATATATATATATAAACATCATAGATTTTATTCTTTCTAGTGATGATAGGAGATTTAGGAGGTGGGCTAGACAAGCTTTGGGATATGAAGACTTTTGAGGAGTTGGGTTACTTTGATTTTCTTTGCTGAATAAGATGTTCAATCCAAAATCTTCAATATTAGTATCATTTATTTTAGATCTAGCAACATCTTGATTACTCTTATTTGTAGTAGGGTTGTTGTCAAGATCCATAGACCCTTGCTCAAACGCATTCTCATTCGCTATTAGCTTACTTAGATCTACTTCAACATATATGCATGCAATTAATTCTGGTCCTTTTCATAGTAGATTTATCCATTTTAATGGGACTTCCAATAGATTCAACAATTAGTTGAAGGGCTTTATAGCTGAATTACTGAGGGGGAGTTCTGGAATACGAACCTTCATCAGCGCGGCGAAGGGTTCATGGTGAAGATTAAAGTTTGGTAAGTATTTGAATGTGCACACGGGGAGACTGTCGATGAACCATGCGGAGGCAAATTGTAGAGTAATCCTCAGTGTTACAAAGGGTAAAGAGAACATGTTTTTGGTTGATAAATCTAATGGAGACCTACCGATAGGATTAAGAGACTCAAGATGTTGGATGATTAAGAGATAATTGGAGAGCCCAAAAGAGAACTTGCCAACTAGGGAATATTGAAATGGTTTAGCAAACTCAGAAATTTCTTCTACAGAAAAAAGAAATTGTGGTTTTGCCATTAATGGAGATGATTTTGTCAGCCTTGGGAGCAAAAGAATTGAGAAAGCTTGAACAGCTTTAGGGGTCAAAGGGCAAGAGTTCTTTTTAATCACTATGAATAGTGTCAAGGAAAGAGGAAGATGAAACGAGATGGAGGGATTGGAAGCAGAAAGGTAGGGGTGGGAAGAAACTAGGTGGAGAAAGATTCAACGGGCTACCTGAAGTAGTTCATATATTTTTCCTGATCTAGACCACAGTAATAATAATAAGCGCGCTATCTCAATATTCATCCATAATCAATATATATTTTCTCCTAAAGCATCATAATCAAAAATAGTTTTGGTATTTAGGCATATCAGACATTCATGCATATATCATTGCATATTCACTTATCAAACAAGATAATTTCCATCTTTCTTAGAATACCTTGAAGCTTTGAAAGCTAAAAGAGGTCTCATGTCCATCAATGATCATATTTACTCCTATCACGTATTGATATTTTTAGCAGTAAAACTAATCTTCAAAATTCAATAAGCCAATAATCAGAGTGAAAAACAATCTACAGTTGCTGCATTTTTAGGGATAATACTAATACAGTTGTTTTCTACACAATTGTGCACTATAATAGCAAGCCATTTGTCTTATCTTCCCATCAATACTCATCAAGCTATCAAAGCCATATTCATAATCATACGTAAGCTCCTTCGGTGGTGGTATATTTTCAACAACAATTAATGTCACCTTTGTAAGTTTGATGTCATGGTGATTGTTGAGTACACACTAGAAGAACAAATTTGGTTGACAACTATGAATAATGAACCTAGCAACATTACTAGTGCATCCTACAATAATGCAGAATGGCTCATTTTCTAAGATATCTTTCGCCAATCTTTTGCAAGTAGGATAATAGAGATACCTCCCCCAGTTGACTCTCTCTTCCGCCCCAGTCCTTTTATTATCGGTGACCCAAAAGGTATGTAGTCCCAAGATTTTACACCCCACCATTTCTTTAGGGTATAAATACCTCCAGAAGGTACCTAAGTCCTTTTTGAGAGATCCTATTGACATATTTAGGTTTACATCCACAATTTGAACCATATTCAAACACAACAACTTTTGGTTCAACTAATTTTCCACCATTATGCTACATATATAGGGAAACACCTCCTTTAAGCTTTGCACAAGCAAAACTTCTTGGATCCAACATGTATCTTGATAATTGCAACCTAAGGAAGCAACTGTATGGACGATTCTATTCTTACTTAGTTTCATATCCTTAATGTAGGCAAAACCTTCTATTGAAATGGATGGATCATCATGCAAGTAAATAATAGGGATAGAAATATCCTTTAGACCGCTAATGAATCTTTACACACCAACCCTCATAATTTTGATATTGATTTAGGAATATGACCTTGAGTTAAATGAACCTTATTTGTTGTTAATGTTAGCTGTACCTCAAGCCGCCTCAGTAGAAATTTATAAACTGTGAAGCCAGAGATACCCTTCTCTGCCCAGTAGTTCCTAACTTTGTACAATCCATCATAGGTACACACCTTCCCTACATAGCTATTTTGACATTTATGTCCACAAACTACTCTAACATGCACAAATTGTTCTATACAATTCCTAAGCCCCAAATTGTCCTTATTCGCCCCTTGATCACCAATTTGATGTTTATTGCTCAATAAGTTGTTTCTCCCTTGGCTTGTGTAAATAATTTCATCGCAATTGTCTAAATCATTCTTATACTGGCCAAATAAAATAATGGATGTAGTAAGTGGAAGCTCGTACTCATTCAAACTCAATACTTTTCTTGATTTTTAGCAGTTTGTCCAATAAAATCAAAGCCATTCAACCAAGTTGGTGGAAGGTTAATACAACTATATCTGCACATGAAAAAAAATTGATGACCAACATCAATACCTAGAACAAGGCTAATTCTTTTCTCAATGTATAAAGTAGCATTCAGCTTTATCACCTCGAATATAGCCTTTAGATCAGGTCGCTTGGAAGTCTTTTTAGTATAATCTCTTGGTTTTACCTTCTTCTTAGATTTTGAACCCTTTGTTGGTTTTGTTTCTTTATCAACTTCTTCCCCTGCACATCTCTTCTTTTCCCCTAAATAAAATAAATGTTGTTCTTCTTAATGTATGGAGAATTTCCATCATCATTGGCAGTGGCGGAGCCACTTAGTCTCCAGTAGGGTCAAATAACCCCACTGAACTTTTTTTTCTCTCCTTATATATGTATTATGTATATATATGTATATGTAATATTTTCAAAAAAAATAAATTTTATCTTTAATTGACCCCACTTAAAAAAAATAAAAATTATTTAATGAGGAGATCAAATGGTCAACAATTCAACTAGGAAAGACTCAAAGAAGTCATTCCCTCCTTATAAAAATAAACAAGCTTGCACAATAAGCCATCCACTCCCTTTGTTTTCTTTTTTCAATGAGGGGGTCAAATGGTCAACAATTAAATTAGGAAAGACTCAAAGAAGTCATTCCCTCCTTATAAAAAAATAAACAAGCTTGCACAATAAGCCATCCATTCCCTTTGTTTTTTTTCTCCCGGCAGTAAGCACATCCACTCCCTTTGTTTTCTCTTACTCCTAGCAGTAAGCACACAACAAGGAAGGAAACTTCTCTTGAGAAAGTGAACAATCTAAAGGAGCTTGTGATGTCTACTTGACTGCTTCTAAGCTTGGAAAGATATTTCTTTCTTTATTTCTTGTGATAGTTCTATATATTTTTGTTTCTAATTTTGGGATGATTCTTTTATTTCTTGACACTGGGATAAGTGGTTTATTTCATGGTTTAATTTTAGTAATGGGCTTTAGATAATAGATATGTATGATGAATTATTAAGTTTTTGTTCTGGAAAATAGTATTAGCCTGTGATGTGCTTCTAAGCTTGGAAAGGTATTTCTTTCTCTATTTCTTGTGATAGTTCTGTATATTTTTGTTTATAGATATGTATGATAAATTATTAAATTTATGTTCTGGAAAACAGTATATGAATTTAATTGCTAGTCTATTATATTTTGACTATTGGTTTATGTTTGACCAGCTAAAAAATGGATAAATTTGTGATCAAACTATTAAAAAAATCAAAAGATTCACTGGCATTACAAGCTTCAGGACCAAATCAAGAACCTTCTTCTAGTGATTGTGTCATTCAGTTTTCTAAAAAGAGTAAGATTGAATTCAATGAGCTTCCAGCAGATCCAGGACTACGCAAAAGAATTTTAGATTATGATGTAAATCAAAGGGATGAAATAAGAAGAGCTTATCTAAAAAAAGGTCATTGTCAACCACGGAAACATAATTTTCCAAAGAGAAATATTGGTGGTGTCATGCGTCGCTTTAGTGCTAAATGGTTTGACATCTATGGTAGTTGGTTGGAATATAGTGTTAGCAAAGATGCAACATTTTGTCTACCCTGTTACTTATTTAAGCCAGATATTGGAAAACAATCTGGGGGTGATACTTTTGTTACGACTAGCTTTTCTGGTTGGAATAAGAAAGAAAGATTTGATGCTTATGTTGGTGATTGTAATAGCATGCACAATCAAGCTTTGAAAAGGTGTTATGACTTGATGAATCAAGACTAGCATATATATTTTGCTTTTCAGAAGCAAAGTGATGAATTGAAAAAAGAATATTGGATTAAATTGCTTGTATCAATTGATTGCATAAGATTTCTTTTGCGTTAAGGTTTAGCTTTTCGTTGCCATGATGAATCCTTAGATTCAAGCAATAGGGGGAATTTTCTAGAGCTTTTGAGCTTTCTTGCAAATCATAATGATGTTATCAATGAAGTTGTTGTTGGAAGAATGCAAAAGAACGTAAAATTGACATCACCTGATATTCAAAAAGATATTGTGAATGATGTTGCTTGTGAAACAAGGAATTCTATCATTAAAGATCTTAGAGATGACTACTTTGCAATACTAGTTGATGAGTCAAGAGATGTGTCTGGTAAAGAACAAATGGCCGTTGTCTTATGTTACATTGAGAAAAGAGGATTTATTATGGAAAGATTACTTGGAATTGTTCATGTTACAGAAACAACAGCTTTATCACTTAAATTTGCACTAGAGAATTTACTTTTGAAGCATGATCTTAGTTTTTCAAGAATACATGGACAAGGATACGATGGTGCAAGTAATATGAGGGGAGAATTCAATGGCCTCAAAAGTTTGATTATGAAAGAAAATCAAGCAGCTCATTATATTCATTGTTTTGCTCATCAACTTCAATTGACCCTTGTAGCGGTTGCTAAAAATCAAGTGGATATTGCTTTATTCTTTAACATGGTGTCTAATATTGTGAATGTGCTTGGTGATTCTTGTAAACGTCAGGATACTATTCGTGAGACACATACTGCCAAAGTAGCTCAAGCAATAGATAATGGTGAAATTCAAAGTGGCCATGGATTAAACCAAGAAACTAATTTGAAAAGGGCTGGTGACACTCGATGGGGATCACATTATGCATCACTTTTAAATTTGCTTGATATGTATTCTATTGTGACTGATGTACTTGAGGATATTGAAGGGAAATGGATAGTTCCTGAGAAAAGAGCTGAATCACGTGTTTTGATGGATTACTTACATTCTTTTGAATTTGCATTCAGTTTGTACTTGATGAAAGTAGTTTTGGGAATAACAAATGATTTGTGTGCTTCTACAGAGAAAGGATCAAGATATTCTCAATGCTATGAAACAAGTTAGAGTATGTAAAACAAGATTGCAAAACATGAGAGATGAAGGACGGGAGTCTTTGTTATGTGAGGTCTTTATATTTTGTAATGTTCATGGCATTTGTATCCCGAACATGAATGATGACTTTAAAGCCCGAGGAAGATCTCGACGGAAAGCTCAACAAATCAGTAATGAGCATCGTTTTCGAACAGAAATATTCAATCAAGTAATTCACATGCAACTTCAAGAAATGAACAATCGCTTTACGGAGGTAAATTCAAAGTTGTTTACATGCATAGCTTGTTTGAGTCTGGATGATTCATTTTCTTCTTTCAATAAAGATAGACTCATGCAGTTGGCCACGTTTTATCCATCTAAATTCTCCAATGTAGAACTCTTAACACTTGATAATCAACTTGAGAACTACATTATTAACATGCGGTATGATGAGGAATTCTTGGAATTGATAATCTTGCTCGAAAGTTAGTAGAGACAAAGAGGAATAGGGTATATCCACTTGTATATTTGCTTTTAAAATTGGCATTGATTTTGCTAGTGGCTACAGCAACAATGGAGAGGGCTTTTTCTACCATGAAATATATTAAAAATCGACTAAGAAACCAGATTGGTGATGAGTGGTTAAATGATTGCATGCTTACATTTATAGAAAATGATGTATTTGATAATGTATCTAATGAAGCCATCATGCAACGCTTTCATGGATCTAAAGAGAGATGGGGACAATTGTAAATGATATTGTAAGTATTTTTTTATATAATTCTGTCTTTATTTATAGTTTTTACTTCAATTCCGAATTAGATGTCTATTATATTAATTAATTAGTTAATGTGATCTATTTTAGTAAAATTTTTGACCCTACTGAGAATATTTTCTGGCTCCGCCACTGATCATTGGATACACATTTCTTTCAACAGACACCATGTTGCTACTGGATTAGTAGCAACATGGACTAGGTGAGGATTCTCCATCGTTACTTAGGGCTTATCATTGAGGTGAGGCTATTCAAGCTTTGCTTTGTTATCCATCCGATCGATTTTGTTGGAACTAGAAGCCATCCTCTTTTGAGCCGAATGCGTCTTAACCTTCATCTTCTTTATGTGTGCACTAGTCCTTCAAATAGAGCCAACATCTTGAGAAGAGAGCCGGCATTTAGCATCAAGTTGTTCTCACAGAGTCACAATGGCTATAGGCAGAGAAACAGAGAGAAGATGAAAAGAGGGTTGAATTAGTTCATACTTGAAATGGGTTCAGGATATTTTAAGAATCGAAAAAGAATTACAATCCTAGTTTAAGTTTGACAAAAGAAAAATGAAAAGAACATTCTTCCCTTACTATCTTTGGAAGGGCAAGACAAAAACTAAAAAGATGGACCTAACTATTTTGCACATACAAAAGATTAAAGACTAGTTCAAACTTGGAAAGCTAGTTCAAACTTGAAAATATCTATTTGGGAAGCTGAATAGGACTTAGCTGATTTGGGAGGTGGGAGCTGATGGAGAGTTTGAAGAGCTAGAATGTTTGTTTTCTATTTTGACTTCTTAGTGGCAGAGGTTTATCTTATGGAGATAGAAGATTTGGGTTTGGATATGGCAGGGGATTGGGAGTGCTTGGGGTTCGATGAGGTATGGCTTGGAGGATTTTTGGTTGAGGTTTCATTTTCAGCTTAGCAAAGGGTTTTGGGATTTCCAGCTTTCACCTCCATACTATCAATACTTTATGTTTCATATTTCTTTTGCATGTTCACCTCAAAATTTTCAGAGTCATTAGTAGGGGTGAGCAAAATTATCCATTAATCGAAAAAACTAATTAACCGATCGAACCGAAACCGAATTTACCAAATCGTTTTGTCTAGTTGATTTTCGGTTCAGTTGATGGTTAATTTTTAGAAATTTTTGGTTAACGGTGCGGTTCGGTTAATTTTTCATAAAAAAATTGGTTAAAACCGATTTAACTGAATTTTTATAGATTCTCAACCATTTTGTAGGTTGCTCATTTTTTTCTTCATAAATTATATAACTGAGGGAAGAAGCATATGTAAACTAAAAATAACGAGGAGTAGCTTTAGATTTATAAAGTTCAGGTTTTATTCTTGTTGAATTGTTTACTAAAAAACTTCTTATGCAGATACATTCTCAGTTGAATAAAGTTTTAATTTTTTGATTGAATCCATTTAATTCTAGATTTTTCTTGTTGTAACCTAATTAGAAGATATTCAAAAGTTTCCCAGAAGCTTGCTAAACGGCGGTAAAGGTATGACAATTTTTAGGTGTTCTAATTATTAATACATGTTACTTGTTCTATAGTATTAAAAGTTTTTTACTATGATTTTAAAAATAATTAGATTGTTTATTTTTGCTTGAACCGAAATAATTAAGTTTTTGTTTCAACTATAATATTATGTTGTTGAATAATAATATTAAAAAAATATCAAATAAAGATTGGTCAATTGGTAAATTATCCAAACCGAACCGAAATTTTTTGGTTAATCGAAAAATTTGGTGCTGTAAATGGTTAATAATTTTCATACATTTTTGGTGAATTAACCAATCAGTTTGGTCGGTTAATTTACCGAACCAACCGATGCTCACCCATAGTCATTAGCATCCTTTCTGAAATCAGCCCCTTTCATAGCCATATAGTGATTAATAACTTTTACTTCACTAAAGGACGTACAATCTTCTGGATTTTCTGACTCAATGGGATTCACTAATTGAGCAATGCCATAATCTGAACTATCCAATGTCCATGCATAATTAGATAAAACCAAGTCAAATCTAGTGGCAACATCCTGAGCCACCTCAGAATTTGTTCCCATGTCATTAGTTTTATAATTCTCATTCGCAAAGCTACTAATATTTGTAATTTCAGCACTCACAAAGGTAATAACAGACTGCATAGCCACTGGCACATAATTCACACTAACATATCCATTTTCATGGTCAAAAAGGGCAATAGAATTATTTCCAAGAGCAGTTAGTTAAAGACTAGAAATTCTCAAATCATTTTCAAGCATAGCAAAAGCAGATAAACATTTCCAAGCACATGTTGTTGAAAACTAGAAATCCTCAAATCATTTTCAATAGCTATAAGAGCAGGTAAATCATTTCCAAACACATCCAGATGAATATTAGAAATCTTTAAAGCATTTAAAGAGCAACTGGGGAAGATAAATCATTTTTAGACATATTCACTTGCAGATTAGAAATCCTCAAATCAGACACGACATCACTATTCACTACATCTACAACATGACAGTTAACATATTGTATATCTCCAGGCATCACAACATTAGAACCAGAGTTCACATTCCCACACTCAACATTTCCAACTATACCACTAACATCAACTAATTTATTACTAGCATCAGCATGGCCATAGTCATCTAAAGTTGCGAAGGAGTTACTTATTGGGACTAGATTTGCAAGGGATGGAATTTTCCTTTTTTCCTGCCTAAGAGATGCCATTTGATGCTGCAGCATCTTTTCTTGCAATAGGGACTTATTTCCCTTTCCTATCTTTTCTAAAAGCTTTTGACTTTCTGAAAACTCTTTGATGGGCTGGCTTTCGGCCGTTTCCACTAGCGTAACAAGCTTGCATATTGTAACCTAAGTGATTGCAATGAAGACAATATTTGAGCTCATTCTCATATACCGGTTTGATAGTACTTGAATGAGTATCTTGAATCAACTCGAACTCCTCCAAGCATGGTTTTTTGAGGTCAATTTTAACATAAATACAAGAAAAGTTGATTCTTTCCTTGTTTATTGTAAGCTCGCCCATTTTGGTAGGAGTCCTGGCTACTTCTGTAATAACCTTCAGGGCCCAATGATTAAAGAGATGATGTCGAAGACCTTGCACTCGAGTCTAGACTGGAGCTATGGAAGGCTCAATGTTAAGATAAAAGTCAGGAGAATACTTCAAGGTTCATGTAAGGAAACTGTCTATTAGCCATTTGCGAAGGCTAATGGATGAGTAATTTGGCGCATTATCAAGAACTATGAGTATCCGCTTTAGATTAAGGAACCAAATAGAAAAATCCCCATCAAAGTTCAAGGATTCAAGATTTTTCATTACAGATTGAAATTTAGTGGAGCCCAAATGAAAACTTTCTACTAGGGTAAATTTAAAATCTTCTATAAATTCTGAGATTACAGGCTTTGAAGATGAAATTGATGTTTTCCTATTGATAATCGATGCATTAAGCAGAGAAGAATCAAAGAAAATGGAGGAATTTTTTAGAGTGCACGAGAGATCTGAATGAGCTCGACAAATTGAGTCGTAGAAGGAAGGGCGTGAAGGAAAGGATGGGGAAAGGAGGTATTTGGGGTTCAGAGGAAAAGATGAAGGTCAGGAGGAAGAACGACCATTAGAGGGATGTAATTCAGACGCTACGATAGGGTTAGCTCGCGGAGGGAAAGGAAGAGAAAGATGGCAAGGAGGCTAAAAGAAGGGTATAGGAGGCGCGGGAAGGGGTCAGACATAGAATTAGAAGACTTTCTCAACTTCCAGAAACGGCGATGCAGTGAGAACGAAGGGAAGGAGTTGAGAACAGGAGATTGACTTTGCTAAAAATGGAAAAAGGAAATGAAGGAAAGAATGCCCCTCCTCTCCCCCCCCCCAAAAAAAAGGAAAATTGAAGAGAGAAAAAAAGAAGGCATGCAAAAGTTCATACTTTTTAAAAAAAAAAAAGATAAGGGGATCATCCCCAATTTGATTTGAGTACTACCCGTAGCCACGAATCCACCCCTGATCTAGGGCTAGAATTAGTACAATCGAGGTTGCTTCGGCCCCCACATCGTCCCTACTAGGGTTACAAGCCCGCGATACTAGTCTCGGTGAATGCAAAAGTTCATACCTTTTTTTTATGCAAACCTTCATACTTACACATACATAGCTTAATACTTGAATTAGTTCATAATTAAACATATATGGCTTAATCTTTAGGACAACCATATGAATATTGGTAGGACCAACTAGATAACATTCTTATCAATGTCATCATTGTATGAGCTGAGCCATAAGGGCGGACCAAAATAGGAGCAATAATCGTTTGAACGAAGCATGAGTGCTTGTTTTAAGGCAAATAGAGGCTCGAAGGCCTCGTATCCATCGAGTTTTCTGCATCTAAGAGATCAAGCATAACGTTGTATGCTACAACCTAAGCATTCCAAAAGTAGATGGTTCATGGAACACTACAGATGCTTCATGGTCCATCTTGTGCCGCGGCCCCCTGAGGCTCAACGTATACAAGGTAGAAGCTAGATGTTTTAGCAAACCAAGTACCCTCGCGGTAGGTACGCAACGCAGAAAATCATCACCAGCCAAGGTTAGCATGCACTTGAGCCAACAATCAAAGAGTCATGCACAGAATGTCGTCACTACTCAATTAGGGATAGGGCATGCCTACAAAACAAATAATACAAACAATCACGCAAGTACATGTGTTGCAACAAGTAATGAGATGATGAGCGAGTATTGATTCCAAGAGGAACTAAATTGTGTTGGAACTAAATTATACTAATGAAAGTAGGGAAGAGATACTGATTGAACATCCACCTATCAGGATATGAAAGCCTAGAATTATAAGTCAATTGGTTAATTACATTATTTCCTTCCTATGAAATCAATAATAGGTTATTGTCTTGAATCTTATGCAATTACATGATTCTTTTGAATTACTTGCAATCAAATTCCTAATTTATTCAATTCACTATATTCCTATATGAATTAACCAAATTATGGAGGGGGATATACCATTCAATTAACTACATATGGCAAGTAAACATGCTCCTATCCTACTCACAAAGTAATTAACTAATTCGCCCATTTAAATAATTAATCTTAGGCTATTTTATTGTCAATTAATCCCTAAATTTTCTTTTCCAATATTTCTCTAGAGTTTAGAGATGCACTTGACTATTGATTAAATTAAATTGAAAAGGCACATATTATAAGAAACACTTTAAAACACTATTAGTTTAAAGGAAGAAAATCATGCAATCAATTCGTAGCGAAGAATCCATCATAATCCTAGAGTATCGAATTAGTTAATAATTGAATTGTCAAACAATATATGAACAAAACAAAACATCATATCAAATCTCCAATTAAAAAGAAATCAAAGGAAGAAACTCTATTTCTAGACGAATCTGATCTCCACTTTATCCTGCTTCGAATTCTACAAATTTTTAGTCTCCAATCCATAAACCAAAACCTGAACTACCACTAAGTGTTTGAAAAGCTATTTTATACTAGGTAACAAAGTCCTCTAAAAAACATAATTAAAAAGAATAAATAAAAAGACTCTTCTGCCTATCTTTTATTAAATCACAATAATTCATGCCATTTTTTTCCACCATCTTGTGCCAAGTTATCCCTTTTTGCAATTTCTCAACTTTTATTCGTGCAATTCCAAATTTTCATCAATTACAAATGGAATTATAATTTCTTAAACAAGAAAATTACTTGTTAAGTCCTAGAATTGATCTAGAATTGATTAAAATTAATGATAATAAGGACTTAACAAACACCCCCCAAACTTAACATGTTGCTCCCCCTTGAGCAACACAAAAAAGGACTCAAAGGCACCTTAAGAAAAACAAATCAACACATGTATAAAAATTTTGCTTCTTTTAGTAAATTTCAGAAATCCTTCAAAATTATACTCGTAGTCAATCACAACTATATTCTAACTTCACTATGAACATATAAGTTCAAATGAATCCCTCGTGTATGTGTGTGATTTCTCTACCCATAGTTACTAGCAATTCGAATTAATTTATGTACAAGTACAAGACTCTATTTTAGCACTCTGTAGGTTTATTTTTCATGCCTATCTCCACTAATGTAAGGATACACTCAATTACTGATCGTTAGGACTTTAGAGCTTGTAAATTGTAATGTAGGCTTGGGTAAAAGTAGGAGGGATATAGATAATGTTAACTCAGTACCAACAAAACCTACTTGTTCATAATCATCATTCATTCTTCCTCAAAACTTATCGATCAATGTTTCTCAACTTTTTATTCTTGGTGCTTATACCACTATACACTTTCTCTTTTTTGCCTCTTTTTTTTGTGTGTTTTTCTTTTTTGATTGAGGCCTTATCTACACCATTTTTTCCAAGATTCAAACTCACAGGTAATGTACTATTCGTTCCAATCTTTACAAACTTTTCAAATATTTTTAATAAATAATGGTGGGATTTAATTTGTGGGATCACGTATTTCTGTTGGCTATTGAATTGATTGTCAAATGAAAAAGAATATTTATAATAAACTCAATAGGAGACTTTAGGGATATAATATTATTTAATAAACCTGAAATGCTCAAACGAATCAATTATGGTCTAACTCATTTACCTATTTGAATGTTTTCTAACATTTTGCCTCGATGGGAATCTCTCATAACCTTGTTTGATCTTTGAAACTTCATCTAAAGTAAAACACAATGCATAAAGATTAAAAATTACTTTTTAGTTAATATTGAATTAAAAAAAATTGATTTTATAAGAATATGCCAGTGGCCGTTCCAAGCACTATTCTAGAGTTCTGTTGTTGTACTTACTCATCCATATTTTATAAACCTTTTTATACAATGTAATTCTAATAAATAATAAAAGTATAGGCGAGTGACTATTTAGCCCTATATCAATTGAGGGTTCAAATATAATAAACTTTTAAAATGTATATATAAATTAAAATATAGTAAACTCTTAAGTAATATGTATGGTAAAAGTAGTATACTTGTGAGTTGATGGGAACTTTTAGTCAAGCCAAGTGTTAAACTTAATTATTCTTGTTTCATTAGCTTGCGTGATATTATTGAACATTTACTTAGATAACAGAGGTTAGGATACATTGAAATATAAGTAGAATTAATAAAAAGTAGAACATAGTTCTATTTAAGAAACAGCTCTCTAATAAACAAAGCTCAACATAAAATCTTACGTCTTAGGTCTAGCTCAAGACAAAAACAATTACTCCATTTATGCCAAGATGATCACCCACTTTTTCTATATGTTCCAAAATAAAGTTTTATTTCTTATAATAAATTTTTTGGTTCAAAAAGTATTCTTTCATTTTAAATAAAAAGACATGACATCATTAATTTCTAATCATTACTCTTGAAAGTAAAAATATTAATACCGAAAAATTTTCAATACAAATACTTTAATATTTAAATCATAATACATGTTTCATTTTCTAGAAAAAGTATTAAATTTGCTTTGAAATGAAAAGAATAATAAATGTAACTATATTAGAATAACAATCAACATACCTCTATTTGCCGCTAAGCATGTACTTCTAGTTATTGAAAAGTTACGCATAAATAAACACAATAGTCCTCACCATTTGTATATATAGTCACGTCTATTAACTTTCATATAGATACATCATTTTGTAATTTATTTTATTTTTTTGTTGTGTTGTTATGGCTTAAATTTTACTGACTCTACTACTTTGAGAAGACCTCTAAAAAGTTCTATTGAATTTTTAAGCCTGTTTAAAATTAACTTTAATTTATTATGAACTCAAAAATTCTTTTCCACCTCAAAAAAATAAGTATATACAAAATCATCGTATTTTTAATTTAAAATGAATCTTGAGTTCGATATACATTCTTAATTTTACACCAATCTTAAAATTTTAACTAATCAAATTCAATTATAAAAATAATTCAAATATCTTATTTTAAAATCTATTCAATAACTTTATTTCCAAATCATTTCCGAACACAAAAACAACTAAATTTGTAAAGCATCAAAATGGTCTTCGTACTTGGAAAATCAAACTCCATACCAAAATTCAATTAATATAAATTCGACTAAAATTCATTCACCTGTGTAGAGTTGAGAAATGAACTCCTCAATCAACTCAAAGAGCCTGTAATATTGGTTAAAGTTTGGACTCCTCTTATTGGCTAAAGTCACATAGGTAGAAAAATGGGAAAAGCATTTTGTTCATGTGTGGGAAAGACAGATGGACACGTGTATGGACAGATACCGAAATCAGAAATGCCGGGTGGTGCCACGTGGAGGTACAGAATTTGGGTGTACTCACAAACCAGCCCACATGTGCTTGTGCTAATGGCTTCTTGGTGTCAAAATCTCCTTTCCTAAGCTGTCCTACTATTCTCACGCGCCAGCGAGTATTTCATTTTTTTTCCCTAACACCAAACATTTGTTTCCATTAATTTTGATTTTATTATAATCAGGTTGAAGCATATTATTATATAAATTTTTATATTTAGTTTTGCTTTAGAATAAAATTTTATTATAAATATCTTTTCATTTATTAATAGTGTCACATTATTTTTTATATATTTATAAATTATTTTTATCAATAAATTATATATTTATATTAAAATAATAATTGACATTTGTAACTGTATACACTTTTTATTGGTCCAACGATGTAAAATCATTAAAACTTTTTAATAATTTTTGAAGAGGAAAAATAAAATTTTTAGGTGAATTTTAGTTCTATATTTTATGTTATTGAACTGAAAATTTGTACGAGCTTTGTTGGCTCATGGAAATATGGAATATTAATTAGACAAAGTTATTGTAGAAGATTAATATGTTTTTCCTTTTGGGATTTACAAAACTTCGGATTGGGGTGCTAAAATAAATGGTTGATATTTTTTTCAATATACATTTATAGTTTTTATCATTTTATTATCTCTCCTTTTCACATACATTTCCCCCCTATTTTTTTTTATTTTTTATCAAATATTCTCTCTTCCTTTAATTTTTTTAATTATGCTATTTTATTTGATACATTTAAACAATTAAGAAATTATCCTATCGTATAATAATAAATAAATATTTTATTTATATATTAAAAATTTAAACACACAAATTGAGTATACCAAGACCATCAGTTATTATAATGTGTGAGATTGAGATACAAAAATTATATATTTATACATGCACATATATATAATTTTTTAATTTTAATGACTTTCACTGAGTTAAATGTAGGTGCCTCAATTGACTGGTTTGAAGGGTTCAACCATCGTGTGACATGAAAATTTCTAAAATTAGTTATTCATTATTGACGTGAATATGGCACCACTATTTATAACACTAGTTTCTATACATGGTGGATAAAATAATCTAAGTTTCATTAAATTCTTAATTTATAAGACTCATTATTGAAAGGTTGAAATTTTTTAAGTCTATCCGACTATTTGTAGATAATTGATTGGAAAGCAACTCAATGAAGAGAAAATAATACTTGAAGATGCAAATGCAAAAGAATAAAAATAAAAACAAAAAAAATTAGGGCATGAAAACCCTCTGTATATTCATCTCGCAAGTAAAGGTGTAGGATAGCGCTCAAGTTATGTAAGTGCAATATCTTTTCCAAGGAAAAAAAATATCACTTTTACATATATTCTTATAGCTAACAACTTATTTATTGTATAAATCAATTATTTTTTATTTTTAGATGTTGTAATAAATCTTGATTTTAGCATGAACATGAATTTATGATGATTCCAGCATGAATGTTCATGCATTTTTGGTGTAAATATTATGCATTTTGATAGTCGAATGAATTAGTATTTTACTAAAATTAATCAAAAATTTGCTACTAATTTTTATACAATAAAATGTTGAAAAATATATATAAAAAAAAGGTCCACTAAATTATAACAAATAATCGGTACAAATCATTAAACTCATCCAAACTAACCCATAATCAATATTTTTCTATTCCAATTTCTAATTGGGCTACAATAAAAAGATAAATATGAAAACAAATTCATATTTTGAATCTGAAAAAGTTATCATACCCATCAAGTAGCTTAATCATTTATCCCCTTTTATTAATCACCCACGCTCCCCCTTCACCCCCAACCCCCAACCCAAAAAAAAAAAAAAGTCATTACCAAAATTTAACATTACACGTTGGGGAAAAAAATCAAAAAACATTATACCTTTTTATTACATTAATCAAAACATACATCCATACATATCATGAAACTAATCTTAACATAATTCACAATCACTATTTTTTTTCAAATTTTCAATTAAAATATACAACACAATGTAAATATAAAAATAAATTCTATATTTTGAATCCACAACCAATTTACATACCAATCAACTGGCTCGATCATTTCTCCCCCTTCATTAATACCAAAAAAATGAAGAAAAAACAATTCCACTACCAAAATCAGAACTCCAAATTCCAACTAACATTATATTAAAAGTAACTATTTTTACACCCCTTTTAGCCAATGTTTGGAATTGTTTTCGATTCATTTAATAAAATAGAATTTTGAGACAGAAAATACGTTAAAAAAAATTATATTTGTTTTTATTTTAAAAAATTGTAAATCTTGCTCATATAATATTTTGTGTATTAGTGGTATCATACAATTTTTTTATATTTATATGCTATTTTTTTAGTGATATAATAATTTACATATATATATATATTAAAGTAATATAAAATATATAATTTTAATTGATCTAATGAATTAAAGCGAATAAACATTTTTAGTATTATTTTAGAAAGAAAAATTAGTTTTTAAATAAAAAGATTTTGTAATAGTTATTAAGTTAATTTTTGCTTTATCATTAGAGAAATTCATTTCCTTAAACGGACTCTACTTGCGAGCGTGGGCTTTATAACATATACATACACCCACAAACATATACACGCACCCCCACCCCTATCTCTCTCTCTTTCTCTCTCTAAAAACACTACTACTAATGAGTACGCTTTGGTATTTGTTTTCCTTCTCCTGATTTTTCCCCATTTCGCGTGTTATTCCCGAACACCAAAATAAACCTCTGTCTCTGCCCATTTTTCCCCCACACAGTACACACACAAAACCAGCATAAATAAACCTATACGAACATATCCATTCAACCTATGGCTGCATCCTCCATATATTGATAGAGGAAAGAGGAATTCATAGCTTGTTTGATTGTTTGGTAGTATTTTTGTGAACAAAAAAGTGAAATATAAGCTGGGATCTTGCCCCTTTCTACAAATGCTCCTTCATTTTGTAGCGGGCAAGGTAATAATATGAAATTAAAGTTGAATTAATGTGAAAATTTAGTTAAAAGTTGGGGGGAGGGGCGTTAATTGAACTGGGTTTTGAAAATTTTTTATTTGGTTTTTGGTAATTTGAAGATTTTTGTTTGTTTGGAATATTGGAATAATCTCTCGATCCGATTCTTCATTCGAAAGCAAGTTTTTATATTTTTGCTTTGGCTTTTTGCTGAAAAGTGCTGAATTTTGGGCTTTTTATTCAACGGAACCAAAAATTCACTTTGATTAGTTGAATCGGAATTTGCTTTTTGCTTCGTTGGAATTTAGGGTTTTTCGTTCTTGTGAGATTGGTTTACTGATGGTGGATTTTATCTAGGGTTTTCGAATCTGATCAGATTGCTGAGGGAGCGGATTGACAGTTGGAATTAGGGTTTGATCAGCAAATTTTGGGAGGTTTGTGGGGTGCAACTGGAAATTCCAAGTTTTTCAGGCACTTGCGGCGAAGAAGTTCACTTTCTAGATTGGAAAATTGCTGGGAGTTGGCTGTGATCCTAAGGAGCTCAAAAAGCCTCTTTAAGTGTAAGCATCATAATTGTGGGAAAGTTGTTTTTCAAAGGGGTATGGAAGAGGACTGTTCACACATATATAATTAATAAGGCACTGGAAAAATCAGAATTTTTTTTGGAACTGCTGATGAGAGAAGTGGTGGGTTTTTTTTTGTTCTTTTCTTGAGTTGGGGAATGATTTTGGGATTAAATCTTGGTGATAAGGTGGAGGAGGTGAAGTTGATGATCAAATGTGGTTCACCCAGTAGACCTGCCATAAGATCATCCATCAGTAAACTATTTTCCTTTCTCAAGAAGTCCTTTGGATTAACATAGTGTTTCTGCAGAGGTTTTTACTGCAAGGGCTATAGCTATCAGCAATTTGTATCCTGAATTTGTTGTCAACTGTGTTTACTCAGTTACTATTGTGCCTGTGGTTGCAGTTGAATTGGGATATTTTTGTTTTTCAAAAATTTTGTTGAAAGAGTGCAGTGTATTTAAGTTGGGTGGGGAAAACTGCTGGGTTTTAGTGTACATTTGGAGCAAAGCCTGAGCTAGCAGAAGTGTGGTTTGGGTATGTGGACCAGTGGAAAGAGGAGCTAGATGGAGCAATAGTGAAGCTGGAAATCAATGTGGGGTCATGGTGCATGGACAGAAATATAGTTGCTGGTCTGTTCCCATATTGGAACACTGCTATTCAGGGAAAGTAATCCAAGAATATTGTTCTCTTGATTGTAGTTATTTTGTTTGTACGGGGAAAGTTTCCAATGTCTCGCTGCTTTCCATTTCCGCCACCAGGATATGAAAGAAAGCAAAGACCAGAAGACTTGGACTTATTGAAAGAGGTTTGTCCATTTCTTCCTTTGCTGATTATTGCTCATCACACTTGAATTCCACGTTATTGCGCCCTCCAGATATGTTTGAATGTAGCAAATAATGAATTTCTAAAGTTCTCTTTCTACTTTAATCAGTGCTAAGTGGGCCCAGTCTGGTTTTACCCCTCTAGTGGATAGCTTTTTAAGTATAGTGACGATTAAGTAATCGTGTTGTCAGTTTAACTGCATGTGGGAGCATGTTATTAACTTACAGAACAAAGCAGTCGTACTGGTATGTTGGTTGAAGTGAAAGAGACTAATAACTGGACCTGTTTTTTGAATTTTGTTAAGCTTCTTGAGTGGACCAAGTTGGGTTTACTGGTCTTGATCTTCTCTTTTTGCACAAAGATATGTCAGTGGATGTGTTTCCCAATCATGCTAGTATCGTTTAATTTTGATAACTTAAATGATTGCTGTGGTGGGTTTGAGCTCTGTTGAGCTTTTGTTTGGTGCACGAAATTGAATAGTGGTTGTATATCTATCAGATCATTTGATTTTCCTTTTTTCTCTTCTATCTCCCCTTGCTTTGATGCAAAAGTCTTTTTATCTGCGGTTCACAAACAGTAAACTTGATGTACCAGCCAAGAAAAGGGGCTTCATAATAGTTTCTGATGATGTATCAGACCTTTATGTTAATTCATATGTGCCCCAGCTAATGTAGTGTCTTAATTTTCACATGCTGTGAATGATTGGCGATCTGGTTGAGGTGTAGAGCTGATTGAAGACATGGTTGATTTTGAGTTACCTTTTATTTTGGGTGTGAGGTCTCTCAAAGGATGTTAATAAAAAAGATGGCTCAGAAAGTTGGTTGACGATTGATATCATTTTTACAATTTGATAGAAAAAATATAAAGGAGTCTCTCAGTAACTATTTGGCTGCTTTTATCATTAGATGTTAGATAATGAACTGTTGTCCTGATTTTAAGAGAGTTAATGATGCTGGTATCATGAGCTTAGAGAATGATGATAAAATTGCTGAATTGTGTAATAAACTAGTCTAGATGAAGTAATTTTGTCATATTCAATGGCTTGAAGTTGCTGCAATTAAGTGCCAGGATTGGTAAAAGAACTTCTTAGTAAGCACATATGACATGGAAGGAAAGAGAAAAATGCTCTTATTCTGAAATTCAATTTGCCTTTCACATCAGTTCATTGCTAGTGAAATAGCACTTATATGATTGTATAAACCTCAAGAAGTTCTTAGCTCATTAGGATAAGAACTTCCAAATTCCAATAGGGAAACATACTAATTAAAGAAGTGCTCTGATTCTGGAGAAATGTATATGTTAAAAAGAAAGTTGTCCCAAAGAACGACTTCTAGGCCAATAGATTGATGCTTACAAGCAAATATGAAGAATCTGAAAACATTGTTGACACAAAAAACTGATAGAAAGACTTAAAAGAAGATTGAACAACATTATCTAACATGCTAGACTCAAATAAGTATTGCAGATTCTGCCATGGACTGTCCTGTCTATTATCGCTATAAATTCAACTATATTACCTTGATGCTAATTCCAAAACAAGTAACAGAATAACTAGAGGTGCCTGGAGCGCAATTGCACAACCTGTGGATTGATGACACGACTTTTTGATCAAGTGTGAATAATCAGAAACACTGTTTACCAAAAGGACTGATAAATGTACTAAGAAGTAAGGCAAGAATTAAACTCTTAG
The DNA here is from genome assembly GCA_018894105.1 of Jacaranda mimosifolia. Taxonomy (NCBI): domain Eukaryota; kingdom Viridiplantae; phylum Streptophyta; class Magnoliopsida; order Lamiales; family Bignoniaceae; genus Jacaranda; species Jacaranda mimosifolia. The sequence goes on along the minus strand of CM032132.1, from coordinate 17,553,397 downwards.
CAGACGTGGATTAAAAATGTTATTCAGGTGGATATACCATTTCAATAGAGAAGTAACTATACTTTATTAATATTGGCACATCATAAACTATAATTGTGTTCTTGTGTTGTGCAGTTCACGTATTCCTAAGTATTAAAGGAGATAGGTAAATGTTTCTTAAAAGAAATTGGACCTACTGAACAAGAGTCTCTTAAAAAAGGTTGATGACTGGTCTTTTTTCTAATCGGTAATAGATAAATGAGTCTAGGTTTCTGACTCGGAGGTTATTTGGTGTTTGCAGGGTATGTTAGCAAATGATACATATGATGCATAGCATGTTGTGGATCATAAGTTTTAATTATATTGAATTATTAAATATTCCATGTCCTACAGTTAGAACCATTATACTTCTAGCCATTAGAGGGGCATAATAAGCATATATGGCGTTTGAGCGGCAAAATCTGTGCCTCGTAATGTGAATTTGCCATTTGTAGCCCTAATTTGTTTAAGCTCAACTGTTTTTGCTTCCAATGCCCCCGTATATGGATTATTTGGTACTCAATCAGGTTGAATAGCCAATTCTAACAAATGAATAAAAAGTCCATTTTGGTCATTGTAGTGGTACTTTTGAAAATTCAGAATAGACTATGTTTGACAATGCTGCATTCTTTTTTTAATCAAAACTGAGTGGCTGTGGCAGTTGGTCCAGGTACTACATTGCTACTAATCGGGTGATTTCTGATTCAGTGATGTCTGCATATAACTAGTGAGTACCTTGTTTCAGTAATAATGGAATGAAATACTGTGGATTTCAAATTAGGATGTTTTCTGTGCTCAGAGTTGAGAAGGGAAGAGCAGTTTGATTTTTATTGCTAAGTCTTCTAACATGCATGTTGATAGTAATTCTCCAAGCATATGTATAGTATCAACAGTCAGAAGGCATAGATTAAATATTAACATTTTAGCTCATGAAAGAGCAGATATTTATCATCTTTCCCCTTTGACAACACACTTACTTGCAATAGAGGACATTTCGGGTATCGGTATGAAAATACAGAACCTATTTACTCGAGCGATTTGATAAACTTCACAAAGGATGTGGTAGCTTAGAACTCATTTTTTATGTCAGTCTGGCTTTCATCTCAAGACAAGTTTTCGAGTTTCAACATTCCAAGTTACTAGGAGGATGAGCGAGTCTGAGTCAAAGAGACTAAATTTTGCTTCTTGATCTACTCTTCAATTTTTATAGTTTACAATGAAATAAGAGGGTGTTTGGCTAAACTTATTTAAAATTTTTTATAAGATCCTACATTTTATAAAGATGTTTTCTCTTTGGAGCTTATAACAGATCTTATTACAAAATTAGTTCTTGAATTGTTTAGATAAACTAAGATTTTGATAATTTATAAGATGTTAATGATAACAATTTTGTAATATAATTAAAATCAAAGAATATTTTCAGATTTTAAAAATAAATTAGAAACACTGTCCCCCCCCCCCCCCCCCCTTCTTGAAAGCACATATGAGATTCAAACATTTTATGTAGGAAGCATGTAAGCTCTTTTCTTAAAAATTTACTGAATACTTTTTGATAATTCAAGAAACCAAATATTAATGTGCTGTGTGTTTTATCAGTGGATGCAATTTTGATAACATGATATGTTTATGCTCTTAAAAAGGAAATGTTATGCCAAGACTGGTCTTCCAATTGCTTTCCTGATAGAGTCAGTTCTCTTTCCTCCTGTCTCCTTACTGCCCTTGTTTTTTGTTAGGTGAGAGATTTTTTTTTTACTTTTCTTTTCTTCTTTTTTTGGTGGGTGGTGAGGGCAATGGATACAGTAACATTTTATGTGATTCTTAGTTTCCTTTCAGTAGATCATGTACATAATTAGATTTGCTTAAGGAGTCACTTAAAATAATTTCGATATCAGAATTTTAATTTGAGAATTCTCTCCCATAGCAAATTTAACTAGATTCCACACCATACCATTGCATAGAGTGAAGTTGTTAGAAATATTGCTGTAATACTGCAGAAGTTATTCTGTGGTCATATGTTTAAAATAACCTATTCACCTCTTTTGAGTCGCTTCTCTCTCACCACCAGACAAAAACAAAGGAAGAATCTAAAGAAAAAAGTGCCAACCAAACACAGCCAGCCCAAAATTGAAACTAAACTGACAGCCAGCCCAAAATTGAGACTAAACTGACCTTTAGGTAACTGAAGAAATGCTGCTGAAAACAAGAGGAGCACTACTATATCAGAAAGGAGTTGGTGAGATTAAATCTAGAATTTCTTACTTGTTTTCCCAAAGCCCCCTTGACAAGGTTCCTTGCAATCTTTGTACACAAGCTTAATTATGGATCTTCGAATGTGTACTTGGAAACTTGTTTGCATGTTTTGTCATTTATAGGGGAAAGTATCAGTGGTCTGTCTTCTCAGCTTAAAAATGACACAGACCCTCCTACAGTTCATTAAATGCTGATTGTGAAATTGATATAGATAACAGCATTAATTTGAGACACACATGCACACAAAAGGAAAAAAATAAAAATAATCTTTCCTGGATACAAAAGTACGCTAGATCTGAGTTAAAGAGCCTTGCGTATTACATAATTTTAGTATTGATGCATATGCACACAGATTTGGCAGTTGCTCCTCTATCTTGTGGTTTGACTCTTTTTATCTGTTAATATCAAAGAAATATAATACAGAAGATTGTCTGGCAGAAAGAGAAATATTCCTTTTCAATGGAATCTTGATATATTTGATTGCATCCTTTCATTCTATCTATAGCATTCTGAAGTGCTTGTAGTCATGATTATTGAGAGATTTTTTCGCTTTTAGAAGAAATATTATACGATGATTTTGATTATTATATCAGACCTAGTGACAGAAACTTAATCACACTGTAATGTTCACTTATAAAGCATTTTATAATTTGTTTAAATCATTTTCCTAAATTCTACACACTTAAATAATAGAATTTAACGGCCAAGTGTTTGTTGTACTGTTTTCTTTCTTTTTTACACACATCTTAGCATAGAACTTGTGTTTCTGGATCTCTAGTTTATGTCATGTAAGTTTCTTGGTCTGAGATTTGGATTTAGCGCATGAGGAGTTGGAACTTTTACTTAGGGTTAGTTATTCTGAAACAAATTTAATTTGCTACAGCGACTTGTCATAATCTCAATCAATTCATTAAAGATTGTGGTTGCTTTGATCTGTCTAATATGGAAGACTATATGCATACATAATACTTCATTATTTCATCTAGTACATTGTAATATGTATTTTGGATGGAATATGCTTATGATTCTTGTGTTTTCAGGCGACGCGCAAAGAGAAAAAGCAGAAAAAGGATAAAAAGGAGAAGGAAAGGAAGAAAGAAAAAGAAAAGAAGGAGAAAGATGGAAATGATGAGAAACACAGAGACAAGACAGACCGAAAAGGAAAACACAAGAACAAGAAGGAAAAGAACAAGGAGAAGAAAAAGTATAAGGAAGATCGGGGCAAAGACAAGGAAAAAAGCAGCATCTCAGAGGAGTCAACAGTTGCTGGGAAACTTGAGGAGAAAAGTGGAGGGAAGCTTCATCCAAAAGGACACAGCAAAGATAGAAGCAGTTTTCTGGATGAAGGGAAAGGTTCTGCCCTACTTCAGGGTCAAAATGGTGGGAAGCCTTCACAAAGCAGCTTGCCCTTCCAGGGCAACGAGGAATCAAAATTTGTGCAGGAATTGGATAGGAGGATCAGAGATGATGAGAAGAGTAGAGGGAGCCAGTTGCCTGAGAGAGTTGCAATTCCGGACAAAAGGGATCAACCTATGTCAGCAAGTACTGCTGTCCGGAATCCTTCTGGAGTATTGGCAGAAGAAAAGGGTGATAACAAAAATAAGAGGGTTGATAGAAAAGTGGATCCTCAAGGACTCAGAAATGAGTTTACTGGTAATACGATGGTCCAGAACCTTACACCAATTGCCAAAAGTAAACTTGAAGGGATCCCCAGACCGGTGGATGAAAATGGCAGAAGGTTGGAAGATAAACAGAAATATAAGGAAACAGGTGACGCTAAGCGGGGGAATAAGCAGAAAGATAGGGATAAGGAAAGCCATGGGAAAGAAAAAGACAAGGAAAAGGAGAAGAAAAAGGATGGCAAGGCAAATGTAAAAACTGAAAATAAGAAAAGCGAGCAGGACAAGTTGAAAGATGATCGGAGGAATGATCTTGGTGGTTTTACTGCTGATAAAAGCAGTGATTTGTCGAAGGATGTCAACAGTAATGCTGTTAATGAAGGAAATCTCAGGAAAAGGAAAGATATGGGTGCAAATGGTTTTCTCCATGGTGAGTTAGAGTTCTATGATTAACTACAGGATAAACTTCTCTATTTAAAAAATATTAAAAATCAAATGTTAGTTCCTTTTTGGGTTAACTATATACAATCTTCATGTGGGCCTGCCTGGTCCTACTCTTTGTTTAAATGCTTTCTCCAGATCTCTTGAAACATCAGTTGGATTTTGTCTCAAGAGTTGATGAATGAGTATGTTAAGCTTAAATCAACCTTTTATATTGGCTGATTAGTGTTGCTTGTTTACAGAGTGTGAAATCAGGCCTAACAAAATGCAAATGCCTGCTCCTCACCAGTCGACAGAGAATGGAAGGAAACTTGAACCTTTCCGAACTCCCACAAAACCCTCTAATGATAAGCATGCTGCTGTTTCTAACAGTGTTCTAGCAGATAACAAGGACCGGCTGATGAATGGCATAATTGAAGCACCAAAACCATCTCCATCTAAACCAAATCCTTCTGCTGTAGCCAACCAAATTGCTGAAGCTTCAAAGACACCTCACTGTGATTCCAATCATTTGAACAAGGCAATGAAAATGCCAAAGATGGAGGATCCAATTGCTGAAGCATCAAGAAGGCCTCCCCATCCTGATTCCAAGTACCTGGCTGAGGTACTAACAGTACCCAAGATGGCGGACTCGTCTGAATATGACGACCAGGAGTGGTTGTTTAGCAAAAAGGATCCTTCAACCAAGATGGAATCAGTTGGAGGGAAGGAGGATCCGCGTGTGTGGTCAGAAGCTGTACATATTGAATCAGCAGGCATATGCGCTCTGCCTTATGTGATTCCTTACTGATTGTTGTCTCATTAACTGCTGTCTGTTGCTGTCCACTTCTCCAGAGAAAGCCGGCCTTGTTGACTAACCACAAAAACCTGGCTGGAAATGACCTGATGTAGCTGGCCTTCTGCGTTCCTACACACGCTTGCCTTGGTTGATCTGAACCGTCAATATGTGCCAGTGGAATGGGATGGCGTCGTCCTGAGTCTGGGGGTGTGAGACGACTGTGGGGGCGGATTTGACATGGTCCTATTCACTTGAGGATGTCCTGAGATGAAATTGAGGAAGTATCGGCTTGAACCAGGACGACTTATAAAAGCTTCTGCAGTAGTTGGATGATATTGCATGCATGCAGCTGTGTGGATTCCTTCCTCCTAATTGAGACTGTAAGTGCTTCTGTGTAGTTCCACGTGGCCACAATTTTGATTTGTAACATAGAACTCTTTTTATTTACATGAAATGTAAGATAGAGGGAAAGAGGAAAGGGAGGGTTAGTTCCATTCATTTCATTAACTTGAGATGTAATTGTTGTTTATAGTCCCATTCGGCTTTTATAATATATGCTTATTATCATGTCTTGGGGCGTTTCCTTATTTTTAGATGCTCTGCTGTCTACTACTATAGAAAGCACAGTTCTAAGTCTCGAGGTGAGAGGAAACAGTTAACCTTGCATAATAATATCATGAATCATAAATATGTTGAATGCTGCATTTATGACGTAATTTTGAATCAATTACTTTTGATAAAAAGAAAAAATCTAATTCACGCATGTTTCTAATATTAAAATTTTTAATTTTACTGCACATTAAAATGTCCTTTATTGATAGATTATAATGTTGAGCATATTTAAGGTTTAACTACTCATTGATAATCGAAGTTCTGAGAATTTCATTAAAGAGGAATCTTATTTAAATACTGTGGCATAAGATTTGATCTTGATTTAATTTCATTTTGAAAAAGTAGAGTTTGTTGTATAAAGGATTTTTTTTCAAAAAGTGGATGTAGTACTAATTCATGATTTGATATGTATAAAGTGAAAATTTTATTTTTGACTCTACGAGAACTTCTATGAAGGCATTTCATTTGCTTCTATTGTATTCTAATTATTCTTCTTATAATCTATTCAACCCTTGATAGAAAAGATATATCTTCTTTATTTTTTGATTATTTATCATAATATTATTTGTTGCTCCTTTACAATTTCGGACTTCAACATAGGGCTGTCAGTTAGTCGGATTTGGATTGGATCAATCATATTTGGATTCGAATTCAATTATCAGAATTCATATCCAAATTCGATCCTATATCCGATAGAATTTTGTTAGTAAATATCATATTCGAATTTGATGAATATTCAAAATTCGATAAAAAAATTGACCCAGTTTAATATTTTTTCTCGCCTCCCCGACCCCAACCCTTCCCCTCCCTTTGGATTATATAAAAATATTGTATTTATAAAAGAAATTTACATCATATTAGAATTTTTAACAACTTTTATTATATATTAGTCTAAAAATTAAATATTTGAATACTAAACTCCTATTTTACATTATATTAATGTATATATGAACTATTATATATTATTATATTTGATATTTTATCAATATCCCTCTTATTTTTTAGGCTAAAAAGTTAAATTAATAGCATAGCATAGATGTTTATATAGATATTAGGTCAATATAATATATATATATATATATATTTTATTTTAAAATTTTTATTAATATTATATATAAGAGTATTAATTTACTAAAAAATTATTAAAGTTCAGATTTGAATTTTTAATGGATTGAATTGCTTAATTTTCTATATCTAATCTACTTATTTCGGATTATAAATATTTATAATTGGATCTGATTCATTAAATATTTTAATTAGATAAAAATTTTAAAATTCGAATCGAATTTATATCGGATTCGAATTAAAATCAAATTCATTGATAAACCTACTTCAACACACATTTTTATCCACACTATTATATGCTGAGCCCACGTTTTCTGGGCTACAGAATACCCTAACATGTTGGGCCAGCCCATAGTAACACAGAGTCCACAACTTCCAATGGCTTGTCTAAGGTTGCCTGGCTTGGCCCAAACGCTAAGGTGCTGGGAGAAGCTATATGGTGAGCAGGGCTATCAATGGAGCAAATTTTAATCTGAATTCGATTTGAATTAGATCCGATTATATAGAATCTTTAATTGATAAAAGATTTGATTCATATGATGCGATTAAAAAAGTTTGTAATTCGAAATAAATTGAGCAAATATGGATATGGCTCGATACAATCCATTAATAATCCGAATTCGAATATATTTAGTATTATATATATATATACACACACACATAGGGTCCTATAGCAACATCAAAGTGGATATTTAGATGAAGGGAGTAATGAACTTTTATGCAATATATCAAATCAGGTATTTTTCATATAAATTATTATATTTAGAGCTTATTTTGGTCATAATTACATTATTTGTTTCTTTATTTTTATAATAGAAAATGATGCGGGAAGAGTAATGAGTAAGAGACAAATGCCTTGATATGGCAAGAATGTAATGCAAATCTCAATTTGATCAAAATGAAGTTTTTTTTTTAAATAAAAATTTGAGTCCATAATTAGTTGACTAAAGAATCAAGTATAACTATGTATTTATAATGCCAAATAAGTACTATTATCAGCAACATAATTTAAAATTCAATGATCGGTGGATAAATGTGGTTAAATTAAATTCTATTATTGCTTTTAAGTGATCAGTAAACTTGAAAATTTATTCATTAATCTATTGTGTATTTTTTTTAAGGATGGTTTTTGAATTTGGATTCTACTAAATTTTTAGAAAAATAATAAATATATGATGATTTGGGGAGTATTCGAATTTGAATTTTTTTGGATATCCGACGGATATCTGACTTTTATCTGAATTCGAATATAGTTATATCAATTATAAATTCTATAGGATCTTAGATCGAATTTGAATATGACATATTACTTTTGAATGAGAATTCGAATCCGAATATGACCCATTGATAATCTTAACGGTTATAACATATTGCCAATTTCGTCATATCTATGGTTAGAGGTGGGAACCGAATTCTGGTAATGGGGGTACCCGATATGACTTAATCGGGTCTTTCCCATTCAGGTAAAATATTTTGTCCTTAAATCCGAACGGGTTATCAAGGGGGCACCCGATTTCGTGTGGGATTACAATGGTTATTTCATTTTTCTTTTTTCTTCTTTTGGATCAAGAAAAGAAAAATGAGAATGATATCCTTTGGGCTTAGTTAAATAGTATAAGTTCTATCAAGGCCCAATTTTCCTCTCGCATGCTTGCCCTTTTACGTAAATTAACATGCCATGCTACCCATTTTTCCTTTCCAAAATTATAGATCCATTGGCATATAATAAATGAATAATTCAGAAATAAGATTTTCAATTTAATTGAATAATATGAAACATTATAATGAATATCATGGTCTGAACTTGCTGCAATATTCAAATTGTTACAAAAAATAAAATAATATTGATAATTAAGTTGGGGCCATTATATATTTATTATTGCAAAAACGTAATTTAATTAGACAACATCTTTCTTTGAAGAAGCTAGTGTAATTTGAGTAGACAACATCTTTATTTGGACAGGCTAATGTGATTTTGACTTATTATCAAAGTCATGGTTAGGTAGTTGTAGGCATCATTGTGGATGGATTAACTTATGGTGATTATATTAGTTGAAGGGATTAACGCTATTTGTCTTATAAAACGTGTTTTAAACGTAAGGAGGCCAACATATCAATGCTGCGCCTTAAAATGCTTAACTTCACGCAGTTAGGTTTTCATTTCAGTTTGGTTTGATATGTAATATGTTGGGTAAATTTTGGGCTCAATTAGATTGGATCCAAAATGGGTGGACTTAATATGAGCTTTAGTTAGGTGATTTGAAGATGGGTTGGATTGGGTTAAAAAATGGATGCAATAAATAAAAAAATTACGTGTCTTGTAGCTCAGTGATATCACCCTCTTCTATCATATGAAAAGGTTTCGTGGTCGAATTTGAATGTGTTTCTTTGTGCATCTTATGTGTGCATCTGGTTGTGGAATTTGTACTTTTATTTTATTTAATTTAATAATTAGATTCTATTGACTTAGGGTTCGTTTTCTTGTCAGGATTGTGTAGGATAGATGTGTAATATAGCGTAACTGAATGTTTGGTGGCATATTTGATCATGATTAATAAAAAGCCCAGTATTTTATCCTCAAGTGTTGGCATTATGTATCCCACCCCCCTTGGCTTGATTAATAATCATAAGATTAGAAGTATTGGGATTAACATATTAGATGACGAAATTATCCTTGTAAAATTTTGTACACCAATATTTTTGTATATATTTATACATTGCTATATATGATTAATTAACAATATATATATATATATATATATCACTAAACTTTGATTTATATAACTAAATTTTTACAAAAATACTAAATTATATCTATATTCAAACTTATTTTTATAAATTTTTTATCTAAGATATATAAAACTTGTTATATAATAACTATTTCTTCCATAATAATAAGATTTCATAACTAATTTTTTTCCTATAAATTGAAAAATAAATAATATTATTTTAAATATAGATCTACATTTAATATTAAAGTATTGATGTAAAATTACAAAGTAATATCCATAAGCACATCAAATATAAATAGTTTAATTTGTGAAATAATTGTAAGATATTATAATAAAATTTGAAAGCTAATCATTTTCTCTTTTCTAGGTAATAATAAATTATAAATGGTTGAGAAAAAAGTAAAAAAAGAGATGTAGTCACTACATACACGGCATATATTTAAACCCTTTCAATGAAAATATTTGAATTATTAAAAGAAGTTGTAGGGAGAAATTTGATATTTTACATTTGTCATAAGTTACAATCTTAAACATCAAAACAACTGATTATATTAAAATTAGGACATCCAAACTAATAATTCAAACAAGCAAGCAAGATATTAGATGATAAATGATATATTTTCTAGATAATTAATCCTACACGTATCAATCATATCCAATCCTATCACTGCAAGCAAACAAGCCCTTATTGTACAGATAATATTCTTGATTTGATAATTGAATTCTATTTGACTATTTGTAATCTTCTCTAAAAAAAAATAAAAAAATAAAAAAATAAATTCATTTTTACACCTTTGAAAAAGTTAATTCAAAAGAAAATAGTAATATTAATGTCTATATATCTTATATTCAATATAAAATCCTGCAATTTAAAAGGATTATTTATTATATTATATGCTTATTTCATTAATATTTTTTCATAATATGTAATTATGTGCATAATTAATTATAGTTGTAGTGCTCATTTTGTAATAAAATTGATCATTTTGAAGAAAAGGACGTCACTGTTCACATCAATAAATGTATATTAAATTTTTAATATTAACTAATATTTAATTCTTTTAACTGTTACAAGATAAACAGAAAGGTCTAACTTCTTATAATCATATCAATATAGCTAAAAAGGACTAAAATATGAGAAACATAAAACTAAAACCAAAAGAAAGGAGCAGATTATATCAAAACAGTGTCCTGCGCGCATTCACATTCATATAACATTAGAATTTAGAATTTTTTAAATATGTTTAGTTAATCAAAAGATTTAAAAGTTTTTCAATTAATAGATACAATATTTATTCTCATGACTTTAATATATAAGTCATATAAAAAATACACAGACTCTAACCAAAGTACTATGATTGTTTTAATTTAAAATTATTAATAATCTAAAATTACAACACTTTGGTAAAAATGAGGAATTGAAAGCAATATAGATTTACAATTATTAATTTAAATTTTTTTTTAATTTATTAAGTTAGTTAAATTTTTTGATTGAATCCATTTTGACCCATTTTGAGCCCAAAACTAATAAAACTCATCCCAATATCCCAACATAACTCATCTCAATTTATTTTTAAAACTTTAAAACCCAGCTCAACCAAAAACCATATGAATTGAATTCAACCCATGATTAATAATTCACTTTGCGACGCACATTTTAATAGAAAATTTTGAATAATTATAATGAATATCATGGTTTGAAATTGTCGCAATGTTCAAATTGTTAAAATATTAGCATTGATAAATTAAGTTGGACTCTATTGTGTATTTATTATGACTAAGGCCGCAAACTAATTAGCCAACATCTTTGATCGAACAATCTAATGTAATTTGACGAGCTATCAAATCATACAGTTGTAGCCTTGATTATGGATGGGTTAACAAGGTGATTTTTTTCTTTTTGGGTCCCAACAAGGTTATTAAATTAGTTAAGGGATGTCGCTCTTTGTCTTATAAGCGTGTTTTCAACCGAAATAGGCAAACACATCAATGGTGCGTGCACCTTAAAATGCTTTACTTTTATGTTTTCGAGGCACAAAAGCACTCGGTTAGGTTTTCGGTTCAGTTTGATTCGATGAATCTGTTTTATTATAAATAAAAATTTAATAAAAGCAATACAAACATAGTACGATGCATGAATATGTATAATATATATATATATATATGTATACACAAATGACAAACACGATGATACATTAAATCTTAAAATTTGAGAAATCGTCACAACACTGATACAATTCTTGATAAAATAATAGTATGAAATAGAAGATATAAAATCAAATATAAATATTCAACACCATAAATTGAGGGGGAAAAAGAAAAAAAAACTCAACAGTTGATGTTAAAATAAACATATCTTGAAATACAACTAAGATAAGAAGGTAAATATCGTCATTCGAATTCCTACATAGAAATAAGCATTAGACTAATATGAGTGTTCAAATTCAATTCAATGTAATAATAATAAAAAAAAATCGACGAATCAATCCAAAAAATAAAAATCGATCAAAATCGAACTTTTTGGATTGAACTGGATTTGATTTTTTAAAACTGATCGATCTGGATAGATTTTCAGTTTTAATCTCAAAAATCGATCTAATCCAAACCAAACTGAAATTTATATACTAACTAGCATGCGTCTGGTGCATGCCCAAAAATAATTCTAAGATTGAAATAATTTATTTTATAATAATATATATTTTATTTCATGTGATTAAAATATGAATTGTAATTATTTTTAGCATTTAACGAAAGAAAATCTATTACTAATTAAATAAAATAATATAAATATTTTAATTTTAAAATATTATGTTTGAAGATAATTTATACTTAAATAAGTTAAAGAATATCAAGAATTGCTAACTCTAACTTTATAAATTATATAAAAATTTATAAAATAATAAAATTTAAAATAAATAAATAAAGAATTAAGAAAATAAAAATAGCGCAGATTCTTTTTCTAAATACACTTTTTAAATTATATATATATACATATATTTATACTTATATATTTTGATATGACAAATAAGCAAATGATTTTTTTAAAGATAATTTTTTTTTGTATGATTTCTTAATAGTTTGGAAGTTACCATTACATTTTCATGACATTTGAAACTTTTAAATGTTAAATATTTTTTGTTAGAGTAAATATATAACTTCTTTGTACTTTATCTATGAAAATAACTTACATTAGGTTATTAATTATTTGATAATTAATTTAATAAGTAGTTTGTAACATACAATTTTATAAGCTAAAATATCTTTTAATATTCTGTATAACTCTGATAAGTAAAATCTATTTATTTATATCTGCAACTATTTTATTATTTTTGAAATTACCAAATAACATATATTATGTACATCAATAATATAATAAGTAAATTTCTAATACTCCATTCAAAAGAAAATATTAGTCTCTCATATGTTTCTTTTGTAGGTATATAAAAATGTAGGAATAATTAAATGGATACTTACTTTTAGTCAGACTTCTTTTTTATCTCGCATTATTAATTCATATAAAAATATTTTTATGAATTATTATAAATAAAAATATTAAAATAAATGTATGCTATATAATTATAAAATAGAGTAATTAAATATATTAAAAAATATAAATGATGTGATTGTTAGGTATTTTAATTTTAATTTTGAAGCATATTTAATATAAATTATGTAGAAGTTATATATATGTATATATATATATAAATTTAAAGTTGTCTAAAAAATAATTATTTAATTAGTAAATAAAAGAATTTATTTGATCAAATGATTGAATATCTTTTATTTATTTAATAATTTTTTATTAAATATAATTAAATATTGTGTTATTTCAACTAAAATAAAGTGATTATATCTATATAAATATAAAAAAATTTATTAAATATGAAAAATTGGTTGCTATTTTGAAATAACTTAATTATCAACTACTTTTTGGGATAAATTTTAAGTCTTTCCAGATTAAAACATATAATTAAATTGAAAAGATCTAACTCTTTAAATGAAAAATAAGTTATATTAGAGCTCATATTTATTAGATAATTTAATTACTTTGTATATCTATTTAATTTTTGATAGTTAATATTATCAGAGTGAATATAAATAACTAAATATGAAATACATCAATTGTGAAAAAGTATTTATTTAGCAATGAAAATTTGATTTTTAGCTATATATACATAATTTTTTATAAATATTTTTTTTTGAATAAAAATAAAATAATTTTCTCATAAAAATATTATGATAAATAAAGATTCAACCAATCAAAATAAACTTATCAAAACATATAATATTAAATAAAAAAAAAAATCTTTCTTATATGCACATAATTAGAAATGGGTAAATCAAGTGTTAATAAATTTAATGAATATTTTATAGAAAAATATATAGTATTTCTTCATTCATTTGATAAGCAAAATGAAATAATTTTAACAACTTAATAAAATTATATTATTTTTAAATATTTCAGAGCATGACATTATTTGAGGCACATTACTCAAATATGAAGTATCTATAATTTTTTTATATAGATAAATCGAGAGAGTAACAACTAAAATAATAATAAAATAAAAATTTAATATCAAAGACAAATTCTTATATGAACATACAAAAATATTTGAAAATAGTACGGAAAATAAATACATAAAATATAATTTATTGAAATAAAAAAGTACTGCATAATGATGTTGTTAATTAATATAAAAATTACAATCCTAAGTTGGTCATAAGAACTTTAATTTTAAATAAATATTGAGAAATAATAAAGTGATAATATTGATAAAATATTTAAATATATTAAAAAAATTTAATTAATTTAAAATAAAAAACAAAACAAAACAAAAATAACATAAAAATGTGTTATAAAAAATATTAAAATTTTTCTACAAAATGAACTTTAAATTAATTAAAAATTATGCTAATTAGGGAAAGAGGTCCTACACCTAAAAATATAGAATTGTACTACGAATAATGTGGAAATAAAATATTAAAAGAATAATTGTAGAATAACAATATTTATCTATTAATAAAATAAAATATTTATCTATTAATCTTGTGATAAATTAAATTTGTAAGATAGAATTTTGAGAGAAGAGTACTTAATATAGTGCTTATAAAATATTTTTAAAATTATTAATTTATTTAATGAGATAAAAATATGATAATAGATATTTTTTTGAATTATCTTATGATATAGAAATCTATATTACAATTCTAGATAAACACAACATGATATTTTAGTTATAATAAATAAGTTGATTGTGTTAAGATAAAATATAAAAGTAAATAAACAATCAATGAATTTTTTTTGATTGAATTAAAAAACTCAAAGTTCTAAGAATTTGACGTATGGACAAAATTGCACGCACAATTAGAATCAAAATTGTATAATTAGATAAACACAAAACTATGCTATATATAATAGTACTAGCATTATTCCCGTGCTACGCACGGATTCTTTAAAATTATTATATATTAATGTAATTATTAAATTATAAATATAATTAAAAATAAAAATATAAAAATAAAATTATCGCAAAAATGGTCAAATAATTAGTAAAAAGTAAATTTAAGATTATTCAGTGAGAAGTTAAAAAGATATTCTAAACTTCCAAAAATAAAAAGTCTATGAATATGATTACATGTCTTACTAAAAAGTAAAAAACAATATGCAACTAAAAAACTAATAGATAGTTGTGTTAAAAATAAAAGTATATGAGAATGATATAAAACACAAGATTGTTGGGTTAAAAGTTGTTGGAAAAAATTTAAAATTTAACACTTTAAAATTACGTTAGACTTAAAAGACAATGAGTATATATTGAGTTAAAACCTAAAATATAAACAATTAGATAATATATTGGCTGCCAATAATTTAAAAAATTTCTTATTTAATTTTAATTTTTGAATAAAAATCAATTAAGTCAAGACAAAACTATGATAGTGAATTTTTTTTTTCAATAAATAAATAAATATATAAAATAATTATAAAGTTAAAATCAATATTAGTATATAAGTTAAACCTTTTATTGACTCATAGTTTAGTTATCCAATAATTAAGTGAAGAAAAGAACTAAGAATATATATTGATAAAATAGTATTTAAATTTTTTAAAAATAGTATGAATTATACATACTTATACATACACAATTACATATATATGAATAAAAAATAAAAATTAAATGACATACTTTTAAAATATAAATATTTAAAAAGTGAAACAAACTTTACAGGTACCAAAACCAAAAAATAGATCTTATCCTATAAAATTATAAACTTAGATAAACAAAAATAAGAGAATTTAAAAATAAATTACAAAATCTAATAAATAAATTAATAACTTAATTCAAAGAATGAATTAAAGGATACAAAATGTATAACAATTTAAATAAAATAAAAATTAACTGATAAAATTTATCAATAATTGAAGATAAAAAATATAATTAATAAAAATAAAATAAAATTAAAAAATATTAAGAGCAATTAATATATATCTAATCTCATAAAATTATAAAATTAAAAGAGCAAATTTTTTTTTTTAAAAAATTAAAAAATGAATTGATAACTTAAACTAAGTATAAACAAAAAAGATAATAAAAATTTATAAAATTAATAACAATAAAAGCTAAATGATAGACTTTATTTATGGTTGAAATGAAAATTATAGTATTAAAATCTAAAAACTCTTCCATCATATACGTAACATCCCTAAAAAAAAAATCGAATCAAAAAGTGAAAAATAAAATCAAACAATCAATAAACAATTTGAAGAATAAAATAAAAAGGCACACAAAGAGACAGAGGGAAAAAAAATGCTAGAAAATAAAGAGGTACATGAAGAAAAGAGTGAAAAAAAATGCAAGAAACTGAGAGTATTAATAAAACGACTTTCGAAACACTCTATATATAATGGTATGTATATAAATTAGTTATTAAAGATAGGAGAAAATTATGAAAAACTTATCAAAATATAGAGTTCAAATGATCCAGGTATTTTCCACATATTGAGAGTAGAGATGAAACAGATTTTTTAGATAAAATGAAATCATTTATGACATATGCTATATGTTTGTTCTATTATCTGTCCTGCTATCTGTTTGTTCTGATATCTGTACTGTCCGGTACTATTATTGTTTGCCCTATCGGCACTTCTATATTGTTCTGAATTGTCTGTACGTCTGATATGTCAGGGGCTATTCCCTGAGTATTTGTAAGTCTGATACGCTAATGGCTATTCCTTGGGTATTCGTTCTGTAAGTCTGTGTACGCTAGGGGTTATTCCCTGGGTATTCAATTTGTCAGCAATATGCTAGGGTTATTCCTAGGTATGAGCGATGTGCTAGAACTATTCCTGGGCATCTACTATCCGTTTGTCTGTGATGTGCTAGGGCTATTCCTGGGCATCTATTGTTATCCTTCGATTGACATCTATTATCCGTCCGTACTGTTATCTGTTGATCTGATATCCGACTGTTTGTTATCTGTTACCGATATAATATGTTGTTCCCAGCTGTTAAGCGGGACGAGCCGATATGTTGTTCCCAGCTGTTAAGCTCGGGACGAGCCGATATGTTGTTCCCAGCTGTAAAGTGGAACGAGCCATTAAGGGACTGATATGATTGTTATGATGTTATATGTTAGATTGATTCGATTGATCTGATATGTTTATTGATTGCTTTTGATTGTTTTCGTATTGATTGACTGACTGACCGACCGGCCGACTGCCTGCCTGATCGACTGTTCGATCGTATTCTGATCTGTTCTGCCTGACTGTTGATTTGCAGTCTGTTGAGTTGATTCTTCCTCAACAGATTCCTTCTGTTATGCTTACAGTTATCCCTTACTAAGTCCTTTGGACTTAACCCCCCGTTTATTTTGATTATCTCAGATAGAGACTAAGCAAGGAATTTGGACTCCAGGCTGGACAGGAGTTTGTTTTATAATAGATCAGATGTTGAATGTATATATGGGAATCATCTGATTGCTAAGTATGGATTTGAGGCATATGATACGTTATGATGATATGGATGGTTTAAGGATTGTAAATATTTTGTTATGTAAGAACGTGAATCTTGGCCTTTACTTTATAGTTTATCTAGTTTGTTAAGTTTGAAATTCCGCTGCTCCTTAATTGGAAATCTTGTGGCATGTATTAAGTTATGTGTTGTATATTACAGGTTTGTTTTAGTTTGAATTCGTTGCTATTTCTGATGAGCATGAAATGTTCGATTATGGGCCTATTGAATTGTATTTTAGGTTCAAAATTATTGAATGGAACGTTTTGATATCTCAGCTTTGGGTTACCCAGAGTGGGGTGTCACATAAACAATTTGAAGAATAAAATAAAGAGGCACACAAAGAGATAGAGGGAAAAAAATGCTAGAAAATAAAGAGGTACATGAAGAAAAGAGTGAAAAAAAAATGCTAGAAACTGAGAGTATTAATAAAATGACTTTCGAAACACTCTATATATAATGATATGTAAATAAATTAGTTATTAAAGATAAGAGAAAATTATGAAAAACTTATCAAACTATAGAGTTCAAATGATCTAGGTATCTTCCACATATTGAGAGTAGAGATGAGACAGATTTTTTAGATAAAATGAAATCATTTTTTTGGTATTTGAAATAAACAAATAATAATTTGTTCTAATCAATAAAATGATTTCAAAAATCTAGATATCTTTAAAAGGAATAAATACTTTCAACTTAATTATCAAAAACCAATTTTTAAATTTAATTAAAAAGTTCAAAATTTTGAGAATTTAGAATTTGATCAAAATTGTATAATTATGGGTCTCACACTGTTTTGCTATAAAATAATTATAAAATAATAAAATTTATATATAAAATAAATAAAATATTTATGTATTAATCTTGTGATAAATTAAATTTATAAGATAAAATTTTGTGACAAGAATACTTAACATGATGCTTATAAAATATTTTTTAAATTATAAACTTATTTAATGAGATAAAAATATGATTATACATATTTTTTGAATTATCTTATACGATAGAAATTTATATCACAATTTTGGATAACCACAACATGATATTTTAATTATAATAGATAATCTGCTCATATTAAAATGAAATACAAAAGTAAATAAGCATCCAATGAAAAATTTTCAACTGAAGTAAAATACTCAAAATTCTAAGAATTTGACATTTGGCCAAAATTGAACAATTAGAATCAAAATTGTATAATTGTGGGTCCCATACCGTTATGCTATATATAATAGTACAAATAGATAGATAATATAAAAATATATATCTTAATTGTAAAATACACAAATAAATTAAAATAAACTAAACCTATGTTTTTTTTCACTTTCAAAAATCAAATATATAGGAATAATTATTGTGGACTTATAACTTTATAGTTGTTTATTCTTACATAATTTGACTTAATTCCGCAAGATTAGTGTGATATGATTGCTAAATGAAATTTACAAATTGATTGATTAAATTAGTTTAATTATAAATAGTAACTTGTCAAATATTTCAATTAAAAATTTAAATTGAAAATCGAAATAACCAATCCAATCCAAACCGATTTAAAATGGATTGAATTGGTTCGGATTTACAATAAAAATCTAACCGATTCAATAGACATTATATAGTTTGGATCGATTGGCTTTTTATCCCAAAATCGATCCAAATCGAACCGCGAACATCCCTATTGGACTGCATATAAATAACACAATAAAAATTGTCTAATCATCTAAATTCATTACAAATCATGATTATTGTGAAAATTTTCATCAACTTTATTTCCTAGTTTATTTTTATTTACTAGTACCTAAATTTGTAAAAATCAAAATAAAAAAGAAATAATAAAAGGAACTCTATTCTATTCTTTACATGTTTGAGCATGCTCTTTTAACCGTATTCAACATGGTGTTGGTTTTTATCTTTCTATTTTCTTTTTTAAAAATTTCAAATATCATATTGTTGTATTGGACACATGTTTGGCACTGTATTTGTGTCCAACATATGTTCAACACTTGCCTGGCAAAACTTTTTACGATGTTCTTGCGTCATAACAAATAAAATTGCAGATACAACATCTATAACAAGCCAGAAAAAAGTAGAACCTGCCATCAATTACTGCCATGGATTTGATCATAGAACCATTTCTTCTTTTTATTTGACACCACAAAACTAATTGACAAAGAATAAAAGATGGGCAGCCACAAAAATTCAGAAGCCAAAATTCACCTTATGGATTGAATGCTCATTTTATGCATAATATTATTTGAAGAGTCACAACCTTATGCTAAAGGTTCAAATAGATAAGCCCCTGTCAATGTCAAAACAATAGGTCCACTAACAGAAAATGAGACTCATATAATAAACACTAAATGTAACTTTCAAAAAGCAAATTGCATCTCTCTCTTGCCTATTCACCATATATCTCCTACCCAATTCAGCAGCCAAAAGAAGCCCAACTCATGTTTTCCCCCCTGCTTCATTATTAAGCCACTTGTCCAAAACTGGTTTAGCCCAGAACCTACTTTCTTGGATATCTCTAGAATAGTTAACATCAAAATGTAGGGGTGAAAGGAGTTGGGGACCCTGTAATGAATTGATTGAGGATGACCCTGTAAAAGGACAATTTCACGCAATACCAAGTTTAATGATCTTTGTATGTATGTACCTTTCATTTCTCAAGCATTGAGATGCCACTAGTCTATATGTGAGGTGGAGAGATGCATCACACGGAAGAGATGACACAATTAGAAAGAATTCGGGAAAAATGTTCTCTTAATCAAAAGTCGAGTTCGATAAGAGTTGCAAGTTGGATCAGTTTAATTCTAAATCCAAAAATTATAGAAGAAGTTGGGACCGCTTGAGTTTGCCCAGCCAAAGCCTTGGATACATAAGTCGGCGTTTGAGGAAAATAAAATATAAATGTTCAAAGAGAATTTAAAGAAATAGTTATAGCTGCATACCTTTAAATATCAAAGTATGGATAATTATAAATATTTGTCATTTAATAAGTGAGCCTTGACTGATGTGGTTTAATTTTGGGCCCTTGAAATACAACTCATCACAAGGATATGATCCATCTAATTGTGATCAAGCTACATCAAATTCGAATACAAACCCAGTAAGATTGAAGGTTCAACGTTGTGACTTTTGTTCGAACGCCTTTGGAAATCGACAGGCGAGGCCGGGCTCCACCACAAGTTGGTAACACTTAATCGAAAAACAAAGTTGCCAACATGATCAGAAGAACACAAAAGTGCAATTATCAAGACATGCATATATATATCAAGTTTTTTCACTTTCAAATTTTGAATATTTCCTTAAATACTTTTAGAATCTGCATATCAGACAAACTCTCTCTAGATTAGACCAATTCAGCCAAGGCCCACTTGCCAAATAGTAGGTAACTGTAAATTACCCAATATTTGGACACTCACATGCATACAATCTTTCTTAAATTCTCTTCCAACACTTGTGCATCATCATATTTTTCAAATACTGACTTGAGCATTTAATAATTTTTATTTAGCAAAATTCAACAATGCTAACCTCTACTATAGTCTTAGGATTGTTTCAGAATCGAACTGACCCATTTTTTCTTATCCACTGGACCTTTAACTAGAAAAATATTTTCCCAAACTGACACCACATTGTGATTCTGTTACCAGGTGCATTTAGCTCCAAGACATCAACATGAATGCAATTCAGTTACAATAGAAATTTCAACTTGTAATTCATTAAATTGAACAGCCAAAAATTGCACCCATTGCCATATATTGAACAAAAGAAACAAGATTGCAAAATTCAGTTGAGCTGCTTGGGGCTGCTGACGAACTTAAAGATAAAATGAGAATTGCAATTAGAAGAACTACACACAAATATATACCATTTATAATTCCAGGTCATAAAGAGAAAATATATAATTATATCTTCCTCTCTAACATAGATGCAACCCTCCATGTAGCAAGCAGTTCTTTTCGAGTACTTCTCTATCAAAGTGTTGCTCGCCAAAAGTGAACTTAGAAGCTATATACATGGTAACCAACTGATCAGCAAATTCACAACGATTCTTTCCTTTCTCTGCGTACTCTTGCCCCCCATGACATATTGTCGTCGGAATCCTTTTGCATACTTCTTCTCTTGAGCTCAGACAATTGAGACTGCCAATTGCTCTTCCACTCACTTTTCACTTCCATTTGCTGCTTGCATACAAGTACCCTCATTTAGACGACTAAAAATGCAGGCGCAAAAGAAATATCCTCTCATAATCAAGAGGAAAATATGAGTTGAAAAGAAAAATATCTCTGACTCGCTGTCTGTCTAGCCACTGGCATGAGAGGGCATTTGGCTTATCGGATGGTTCATAACGAAGAAAATACATCCACAGATCAAAACCTCACATAAAAAGTCAAAGTGGACCTAAATAACGGGGCACTATTCACTTTAGACAAGACACACAATGGAAAAAGCATCAAGAAGTTGCTCACAAGTCTGCCATGCTCTAGCAATTAAATGATTCTATTAACCAAAAAGTCGGCCTAATCATGTCTACCTATAATTGCTTAAATAATGATGCGGCAAATTTTACTTTGAGTAAAGTGACACCCAGATATGAGAATCCAATGATTCAGCTATGTCTATGAAGTTTCTCAACTGTGAACTCCAGAAATACTTAAATTAATGGCTTCCACTTGGTAATTATGACTGAAATTAATAAAAATCTTTTTCAATCACACTCAGGACACTAAAAAAATCAGCAGCACTCATAAATACTCCTTGGGTTTAACGAACTTGGATTAGACTTAATATCGGAGATCCAAACAAAGCAATACAATACAACCTCCTTATAGCATAGCAACATCAGTAATTTCAAAAGATTGTTCTCTTTCACAGTTTCATGCCTTCGTTATCCCCTAATGACTTATATATATCTCCACTTAAAGGTTAGTTATTAGTAGCACTTTTACCGGCTTAGACCTTTTAGCCCTATTACATATAATATCATACGTAATAATTAGGATGTAAATGAATTCACAAAGAACTGCAATAAGACTTTCAGCTACCTTACTTTCTTCCTTGTCAACTGACAATTTTAATGCTAATATCCTCCTTTTGACAATATCCCAAGCCCAAGTTTATGTATGTTATGTATTTCTAGTTCGTTTTCGTCCTTCATTCTCACCAGAACCTTAGTATGTATTCCAACTGGTACCAACAACTATGAAGAGCAAAAATCTATTATTTGTTTGAAGCAAGATTGAGTGAGCATGAAGCCTTTTGCAGAAATATTTCAGAAAAATAGACTCAATTATCAGTGCCATTCTGATTACAGATTATAAAAACATTCTTGTGAAGCAAGATCTAGTAAGCATGAAGCATCCTCTGAAGAAATAGTAAAGAAACATAGACTCAGTTATCAGTAGCTTAGCAAACACACAGCCTACAACAGAGAAACATACAAATCTCGCTATGTAGAACTAAAATATACCGCTTGAGAAAACATTATTATGTGGTTGAACTTCCACTAAAGATCACTCTTACCATTTACCAACAGACTTCAAATTTCATACCCAACTGCAACTAACCATTAACACAATTTTTTCATACACTTACACATACACGCACATATATAAATTTAAAAAGCAACAGAGATATAAAAAAATAAAAAATAAAAAACACGCCCCTACAAGTGTTTATACACCAAATCTGCAATCCCACAAGAAACTAGAACTTGAAATTGTAAATTAACCCACATCAACTCAAATCAAAACAACGAATCTGGCTCCACGAAATGGCCAATTCGATAAGAACCAAGCAAACAAGACACCCAACATCAACCTGAGAAAATATATCAGGAGATAATTTCCAATCAAATTCGCAAAAACTCACCTCCAAAAAAATTACAAAGACCCGCATAATCACACTTTCCTCTACATATTTCCGCACAATCATAAGACATAATTGAGAAAAAAGAAAAAGGGAATAATTAACGAACCTCATCAAATTTGCTACGCCTACGGGCAGTAAAGGCGAGGTGAACCCCTTTGGCCATGTCACGGTCATACAGTTCTCTCCTCCTGGGATCCGACAGGGTTTCATAAGCCTCCTGTACCCGAATAAACCTCTGGGTATACTCCTCAACCCGATTCGGAGGGGACACGTCCGGGTGGTACTTCCTGGCAAGCTGCTTGTACGCTTGTTTAATCTCTAACAGAGAACCCGTCTCGGGTATGCCCAACAGCTCGTAAAAGCTCATTGCAGATCGCTCGGACATGATGTCGTTGACTGTAGATCGTAAGATGGGTCCAGGTCTGGTCCTGAAGGAGATGAACTGGGGTGGGTTCTCAGATCGAGTGGAGTGGAGGAAGGAGAAGCGCATGGCGTCACTTCTGAGGAATTGTTGTCCTACACCATAGCTGCACATCTTGTGTGTTCTTACTCTGGGACTCTGCTTTAGGTAATGGCGTTCTATGCCCATATATATATATACACATAAATGATAAAAAATGAGAAGGGCAATTTTGTTCTGGTGGGGGCCGGGGATGACAATATATATGTATTTCTCTTTTCTGTGCTTTTAATAATATGTAGGGACAATATTTCTGTATGAATATCCTAAAGTGGCCCTTTGGCATGCGGGAGGTGACAAACCTACTAAATTAGTATCAAGGAAATTCCAGCTTTCGTTCTATGCAATACAATAGTTTCTTCCTTTTTATTATTTTTCAAAGAAGATATATATTGGCTGGTTTTAACTGCTCTTATGGGACTCGGAATATGTGATTGATTTATCCATAGGAACGAGACTTGCAATACAATAGATTTTAGTGTTTCATCTTTCATTCTCTTTTTATGGTTGAACGAAATGGAATTTAATAGTTTTATTATAAATATTTGAATTGACTGATTGTTTTTAAAAAAGTTTATTTGGGTAAATTGATATCTTTCATTTATAGAATTGTGATGTAAAATTTCAATGCTTTCATGCTTCAATAATAATATATTGTTTTGTGGAACTGATTTACTCTAAATGGTTTGGTGGTTGATGGTAAAGAAAGCGATGAAGGAAGAAATAGAGGCATCCTGTATATCAAATAATGTTTCATTATATATTTCACTTTATAAATACAAGTATATTTAATTTATAATTAAATATTTAAAAGAAGATACTTAATATTTATTTATAACATATAAAATAAAAGATAAAATATTGATACTGCTCGGTAATGGAATTAGAGTCCTTTTTGAAAATTAGCAAAGTTTAGAGTTCTTTTTCTTCGGAACGCGATGCAAAAAGTTTTCGATTCTCGACTTTTTGCAAATGATTTTTTGTGTGTAGTTTGACATTGGAGCTTAGTACTTATAGTATTTTTGTCTTAGTGGGCTTCGGTCTACTAAGGTTTAGATACACTTCGTGGGCTTTGGGGCTCTTTGGTCTTTTTATTCATTTATAATTTAACTAATTGGGTCATTCTTAGGGACTTAATTCACAATATCATCAAGCTTCCTATTTTCAATTTAAAAAATTTTACTTTTTATGTTGAAAATAATATAAGGTTGAATTTTAATTTTTACCTTACCTTAATTTGTTTGAGTAAACTTTGATAATGTGATCAATTAATCTTATTATTCACATTTTGAAAGTCAGAAAATAGGACCTAATTCGAGTTAGAGTCCAAGCTAGTTCATAATTTGCGGAAGAGAGAGGGGGAGTGGTCGTGGGAGTACTGCTGCCAAGGAGCCGTCGGCCGCCATCGCGGTGGCTACCATGCGAGCCCAAGTTGGGGCGCCCGAGCTGGGCATTCAAGTAGGGCACTCGGCGCCCTTTTGGGCACTTGAGATGGGCACTCGAGCTGGGTGCCTCGATGTTGGGCCGTTCGGCCTTTTATGGGGCTTTGGGTTTTCGTAAAATATTTTAGGTGCTAATTTTTTTGGCTAACACAACCATTCATTTTCCCAATGAAGGGAGCCATCTTAGTACCAGATAATGGCGAAAGTAACTTAATTTCTCGGGGCACTTAGAAAAAATTCTTAGAACTAAAATTTGTGTCCTACGAGCAACATAGAAAATTTTATTTGAATGTTCTATGGTTGGAAGATCCTTAGGGATCGTTAGCAGGGACCATGGTCCTATCAATCACTCTTGCTTTCATTAGAGAGCACTTTGTTCATCATGCATTTGGATAGACCCCGTTGAATCTCGGGTCTAGGAGGGTGCTCTTCGATGTCCGCAAGAAGTAGGTTTTCTCCATAGAACTTAGAGTTTGTGTTGACTCTGCTTTATGTAAGGAATAGTCTAAGGTCTTATAGTAACTATGTATGGGTCAGACGTAAATGTGAGGACTTAGTTGCATCGTACTAAAGTTGAATTTTGTATTGCATAATAAAAAAGGTTGGAGGGACGTGACTCTTGTTTGAGGGTGAGGGCTCATCCTTGAGTATCTATCCATTGGGGTGACTCTTGGTTTCTTAGTGTCTCGTGGTCTCCTTTGGTTCTTTCGCTGTTTGAGGATCACTTGTGTTCACACTTTTGCAGAAGTAGAGTGAAGGCTTTTCTTTTTTTTTTTTTGCTTTTCTACTTCGTAAGACCAAGTAATTGCCAGACGCTTTTCATACACTTTGATGTTATTTGAAATTTCTTCCTTTGTTCTTAAAAGAATTTCTTTCACTCAACTTTGTGTATACACTTAGTCAGTTGAATAGCTTTCATATATAGGTGTTCTTGATGTTGATTGATGTGTGGGTGGGTTGTTTAAACTTTTTGTCATTAAACTTAATAGCGACCCCCTCTTGGAGGCCTTAGCATAATTTTTATTCTTGACGAGTCCCCCTTTGAATGGTCTTATCGCATTTGGGTGATGCAATGTGTGAGTGTTGATGTGAGCCTCCCTTGGGAGGTCATACCATAGTGCATTCTTGTTTGAATCGAATTTGAATGTGAGCCTCGAAGCTAGTGAGGTCCTAACGCAGATATTAAGTATTGGGATGGTGCTGCAAGCCTCGTTTGGGAGGTCTTATCGATGATCTTTGATAAGTTGGCCATGTACCCACTAAAGGATTTGATAATGGGCTTTGGTGGTGTAGCCACGTATCCCCTGTGGGCCTTATGATAGGCTTATGCTAAGATCACTCAATTGGAGGTGCGACCGCTTACCTCTATGGAAGATTTACGGTGGGCTTATGCGCGGAGACCATGCACTCTTGGTGGGAGTTAAAAAGTAGATTTATGCCAAACATAATTCCATTGGAGGTGTATCCACTTACCCCTAGAGAGGATTTATGATGGGCTTACATGTGCCAATCATATACTTCCCAAGGAGACGTATAGTAGGTCTACGCTAAAGTAATTTAGTTGAAGTTGCTGCTACTTATCTCCAAGAAGGATTTATGATGAGCTTACTTATGGCAGCTACGTACTCTCTGGAGAGTCGTATATTAGGTTTATGCTAAAGTAATTTATTGAAACATTCAGCTATCTACCTCTTGGGAGAATTTATGGTGGACTTACGCACGACAACTACATGTTCCCAAAGGAGCTGTATTGTGGGTTTACGCTAAAGTAATCCATTGAAAGTCCTGTTGCTTACCTCCAGATAGAATTAAAGATAGGCTTACATGTGGCAAACATGTACTCCCGAGCAACTGTATAGTAGGTTTACGCCAAAGTAATCCAACTGAAAGTCCTGCTACTTACCTTCAGAGAGAATTTATGATGGGCTTACTCACAGCAATCATGTATTCACGGGGAGCTGCATAGTAGGTTTACACCAAAGTAATTTAATGAAATGTGCATCCACTTACCTCCTGGAAGGATTTGCAATAGGCTTATACGCAGCAACCATGAGAGATGTATAGTGGGTTTGCACTAAAGTTATGTCTGGTTGATGTCAAGTTGATTTCATTGTGAAGTATTGACGGTGGTACATGCCTCAAGAATCTTACCACATAAGGTGTTGTCTTGCACAAATCATGATTAATATGAGCTGCATACAAAATCATGAAGAGCATTAAATAATTCTCATTAAAATGGGAAAATTAACTAGGAGGTAGATGCTATCCATCATCACAGATAATTTTTTGTTTAAAAATAATCTAAGTATTAGACAATGTAAAATTACAGTTGAAAACTCAAACTTCTAAGAAATTAGTTGCTAGGAGCAAACACATTGAGATTGTCGAACCTTCATGCATAGAATTTCTTGAAATTGGAGATATTCCAAATTCTAGCTACTTCCCTTCCTTCCATCATCTGTAGCATGTACGTGCCTAGTTTGACAATTTTGGCTATCTTGTAAAGATCTTTCTACTTGGCATCCAGCAAAGCGGTCCCAAAGCTTATTCTTTCCTCATCACTAGATCACTTATTAGGAGGTCTCTTGGGCGCTCTTCAACATTGTATAACTTAGCCATCCTTGCTTTGTACATTTGTGTGGGTACGTATGCTACTTCCCTCTTCTCAGAAGGTAGGTAAAGGTTGGCTTTCAACTCTTGTGAATCTTGGGCGACGTAATAAATTTTCACTCTCTAACTGATTTCTCCAACTTCTATCATACCGTTTATATTCCATATACTAAGTTGAAGAATGATTCTCTGGTGGATGTTTGGACAGTAATTTGTACACCCATAATACTGAAGGAAGTTCATCCACCATGTTCTTTTTAGCGTCTCCTAGCCATGTCTTGAGATGTTGGAGAATAGTCCTATATGTGACCTTAGCCTGTCCATTTGCTCGTGGGTTGGCCACATATGTAAAAAATTGCTTAATGGAGAGTTCTTGGCACCACACTGAGTTTAGCTTCAATAAACTGAGCTCCATTGTCTGACACCAGTGCTTCGGGGATCCTAAATCTGCAGACAATATTTCTCCAAAGGAATCTTATAACCTCTTTTTTAAATATATGCGCTAGTAGTTTTGCTTTCACCCATTTGAAAAAATAGTCAACTGCAATAATGAGAAACTTTCTTTAGCCAATGGCTTAAACGAAAGGTCCTATAATATCCATCCTCTATTGCACAAAGGGACAAAGGTGATGACTGGTTATAGGAGAGTGTTGGGCTGGTGATTTAAAGGGGCATATTCTTGACAAGGTTCGCAACTCTTCATTAACGTTTAGGATCTTTCAACATGATCAACCAAAAATATCCTTACCAAAGAGCTTTGGTCACCCGAGATCTCACTCCGAAATTATTTTCACAAAGGCCTCTTCATAGAACTTTTTTAGCACTTATTTTTCCCTCATGGGTGGCAGTCATTTAAGCTATAGTTATGAGAACTCGCATTTATATAAGTTGCCATCTAGCAATACAAATTTGGCTGCTCGTATCTTCACTTGTTGAGCCCCATTTGGGTCACTAGAGAGGTTACCATTTTGTAAGTATCTCATAGTGGGGGTCATCTATGTAGTGGTATTGTCCTTTATATCCATCACTCGGGGAAGGATATGATGCACTTTTAAGAATTTATTGATTTGGGGTATCTAGAGTCAAGAAAGTGATTTGAGGCTTTTCACGACTACTAGGACATTGGCAATTTTGGCCAACCATTTACCATCTAAATTTTCTTTAGGCAGTATCTATGTAAGGGTAAAGCTCTCAAATGTCTGGTTGATTGCTCCTACTCAACAAAGATACTTTGCCATGCTATCCTATTTGGCCTCATAATTTCCAATAACTTGATTTATAAAAAAGTTAAGGAGTCACTGTGTGCTTGTCAACTTTGACCATGTAGGCCAACTTCATTCCAATGACTAATGCCTCATACTCAGCTTCATTGTTGGAGGCTAAGAAATTGAACTTCACTGGATACTCGAGTTTGTCTCCTTAGGGGCTTTCAAGAACTATTCCTATTCCATTGTCAGACGTAGTGGAGGATCCATCGGCATAAAGGGTCTAGATTGGAAGAAAGCTTCTAGCGTCATGTCTTATGCGCTCTACTAGAAAATCAACCAAGACTTATGCCTTGATGACAAGTTAAGGGTAATACTCGATCCCCTATTGACGTAGCTTTATAGTCTATTTTACCAGTCTTCCAGAAGCCTTTGGACTACAAAGTACCCTCTTTGGTAGAGAGTTGATGAGAACCATGATTTAGTGAACTTGAAAGTAAGGGTAGAGCTTTCGGGCAGCGGTCACCACTACTATAGCTAATTTCTCAATGAAAGAGTACTTTGGCTCCGAACCCTATAGAAGGTGGTTGAAGTACTACACCTATTGGTGCTCTCTTTCTTGCTTTTGCACCAGGGAAGTGCTGACTTCAACTTCAGTGGCGGCCATATACATGTACAATGGTTCACCCGTCTTTAGCTTCCTTAGTAGTAAGGTTGATGTCAAATATTCCTTCAATTGTTGAAAGCCTCTGTCACATTCTTCGGTCCA
This sequence comes from Jacaranda mimosifolia, assembly GCA_018894105.1. Taxonomy (NCBI): domain Eukaryota; kingdom Viridiplantae; phylum Streptophyta; class Magnoliopsida; order Lamiales; family Bignoniaceae; genus Jacaranda; species Jacaranda mimosifolia. The sequence goes on along the minus strand of CM032132.1, from coordinate 17,523,516 downwards.
CTCAAAGGCCTTGGTTCCTCCCAAGATCTTGAAGAATGACAATTTCTTATATGCAGAACGAGAAATGAAGCAATTCAAAGCAAATAGGCAATCGGCCAGCATCTGCACTTCCTTAACGTTACATGGATGCAGCATCTAGTGTATTGCCTTGATCGTATCGTGGTTAGCTTTGCTGTGTGACATAATGTATACTAGAAACTTTCCTTCACATACACTAAAGGCACACTTTGCTGGTTTAAGTTGTAAATTGTATCTCATCAAGATATTAGAACACTCTCATAGGTCATGGAGATGGTCTCCCTGCTCATGACTCTTGACTAGCATATTGTTGATGTACACCTCTATATTTCTCTTGATCATATCATCGAACATATAGTTCACTAACTTTGGTATGTAGCTGTAAGCACAAATTTCTTTGTCTGCAATTAAAAAAAATTACAAAATAAGAAAAAGCGTATAAATAAAATAAAATTGAAATTTATCAATCAACTGTGGGTTCAATCTCTAATCTAATCCTTTGATTCTTCCTTTTCAAATATGATCTTGATTTTAATGAGCTCCGCAAAAAATGCCTTGAATGTCGTGGATCTCTTTAAATTTAATTTGAAGAAAAATAATGCTAATTTGAGGGCTTTGCACCTTAATCTTGAATAACCGCCAAAATATATGAGCTCTGTGAAGAACGCTTTGAACGCCGTGGATCTTCTTAAATTAGATTTGAAGAAAAATAACGTTAATCTGAGGGCTTTGCACCTTAATCTCGAATCAAACGCCAAAATATATGAGCTTTGCGAAGAATGCCTTGAACGTCGTGGATCTCCTTGAATTTAATTGAGAGAATTTTTGGAATCCTTCAAAGCTTCTCTTACTTGCTTGAATTTGTGTTGTGTGTTGAATGAGCTTTGGTCATCCCCTTTATATAGATATTTGATGGAAGACTTCCAGATTGACTTGAACTTCTATGATAGTTATCTCTTTGATAAGATAATATCAAATATCAAGAGATAATATCAGATATCAAGAAATAATATCAGATATCAATAGATAATATCAAATATCTTCGATTTGATTGGTCCATATACGTAGACATTTTATTTTTGACACTTGTCAATATTTGATTTGAGCATAAAATAAATATAGAGTATTAATTAAAATTAACTATTTATATTTTGGAATTAAATTTAGTAAATTCACAAATATAAATAGAAAATTTTAAATTAATAACTAGCATATTATTTTACACGTGTCACTTCTCAATTGGCTAAAAATCGATATGTCTACAAATGCCTCGACTTCAAGACTTGGTGAATGATGTGTCAATCATCCACGAAAGAGGCAAGGCTTGAAGTATTTGAGAAGGTTTCCTTTTCTCTCAATTTTTTCACATATGTTTGCAACAAGAACATCCTCCAAGCATTCCTCGAGCTATGGTGCCCAATTAATGGGTCAAGTCATAATCTAATTCAAAGTAAATATCCTTTTGATGGGTGTGTCGTATAGATTTTATATTCATATGGGCTAGGAGTAACATGCAGTTTAGGCTCATGCGTCAAGGAGCATATTCAACTTGAATAGACATTTTATACTTGTTCCAATGAGTCCACTTGAATTTGGTTGATAATTTATACTCATGTCAAAGAGTTTACTTTGAGTTTGATTTAATAGACAGTTTGCACTTTTATCAAGGAGTACATGGAATTTTTTTGAATATTTAGATAGTTTATACTCGTACCTAGGAGCCTTATTGAAAGTTTAAGCTCATATCAAAGAGCATATGGGGAAATTTTAAATATTTAGATAGTTTATACTTGTATCTAAGAGCCTTATTGATAGTTTAAACTCTTATCAAGGAGTACATGGGGAGAATTTGAATATTTAGATGGTTTATGCTCGTACCTAGGAGCCTTATTGAAAGTTTAAGCTCATTTCAAAGAACACATGGGGAGACTTTGAATGGGGAGACTTTGAATATCTAGATAGTTTATACTCGTACCTAGAAGCCTTATTGTGGCAGTTTAAGCTCTTATCAAGGAGCATATGAGAAAACTTTAGCTTGGGAATTTTAGATAGTTTATGCTCGTATTTGGGAGCATTATTGACAATTTAGACTCTTATCTATGATCATTTGGATTTTAAGACTTAAGCTTTGGACTTGAAGACTGAAAGATTTGAATATTTGATTTAGAGACCTAAAACTTTGAGTCTTCAACTTGAAGACTTAGAGACTTGAGCCTTTGACCTGAAGGCTTGGAGACTTGAGTCTTAAACTTGAAATACTTGGAGACTTGAGTAGTGGATTTGGAGACTGACTTGATCTATTGATATGGAGACTTGGAAACTTGGAAATTCGAATTTAGATACTTGGGGACTTGAAAATTTGAGATAGTTTATAATCTTATCTGGGAGTATTATTGACAGTTTAAACTTTTATCAAGGAGCATTTGTGATTTGAAGATGAAAATTAATTGCCCCTAGCATCTTCATCATCATCAGTATTACTTGAGTTTTCTAGTTCATCAAAATTCATGCTCATTTTAATATCATGTCCACGAGTTGCCAAATCCGCAGAAGTTTTTAGTTTAATTCCTTTAAGTATGTAGCAAAGACTCCAATATATTCCTTGAATACACATCTCAACTGCTAAAGCCTCCAATAATTGATTCTTGCAGTTAAGATTCAAATTTCTCCAGCGATGGATGTAGTTAATGACAGATTCTTCTTTTCACTGGTGAGTGTTGGTGAGTTCAATTATGCTGACCGTCCTTCGAGTGTTGTAGAAACGATTGAGGAACTCTTATTTCAGTTGCCCCCAACTATCAATAGAGTTTGCCTCTAAGTCAATATACCAATCAAAAGCATCGTCCTTTAACGATCGAACAAATTGCTTGACTAGATGATCTCCAATGTCCCAACATTATTACAAGTCTCAATGAAATGAGCCATATGCTGTTTTGGATTGCCCTTGCCATTGAATTGCTGAAACTTTAGGGGCTGAGAACCAATTGGCATCTTCAAGTTGCCAATCCTTTGAGTATATGGCTTGGAGTAAGTCATAGACGACTTAGAACTTCCATCAAGCTTGTCTTTGATATTCTCCATGATAAACTCCTTCAAGGGGTCAATGGGAATTAGTCCATCAGTGGAAACTTGTAGTTCTTTATTTGTAGTCTTTTCATTTTTGGCTTACTGTTTCTTTGTGAATGTTTCGCCTTCATCTTGAGCCTCAATTTGTTTCTTCACCATGCAGCTTGCATCAAGATTGTCCACTCTGGTCATCAATTTGGAGATTTGAAAGTCTCGCTCTTGGACATGTTTCGTGAGTCCTTCAATAGCCTTCGTCAGATTTGCAACTTGTTCCTCTAATGTTGTAGCACTTGTTACTGTCACCATCGCCATGCTCAAGGAATTTGATGTTAAGTGGGGAATGGATGATGAGAATTCTTCCTTTGAGTCTCCACCATCTTCATTCATATCAACAAAATGCAGCAACACATTTTCTATCGCAAGTGAAGGAGCTACCTCCGAAGATGATTGCAACTTTTCGGACATACTTTTTGTGATGATACTAACACTTTTTGCTCCAATACTTGAGAAATTTAAGGTAGTAATTTTCAATGTTGTAGTCTTGTTGGCGGTCATTTGATACTTGAATCTTGAATAAGGAAAGAGATGAGAGGTAGAGATCGTCCCATTGGGCATGCCAAAATTTGTAAGCACAAATTTCTTTATCTGCGATAAAAAAAAATTACAAGACAAGAAAAATTATACAAATAAAATAAAATTAAAATTTATCAATCAACTGTGGATTCAATCTCTAATCTAATTATCTGATTCTCCTCTTTCAAATATGATCTTGAATTTAATGAGCTTCGCAAAGAACGTCTTGAACGTCATGGATCTATTTAAATTTGATTTGAAGAAAAATAATGTCAATTCGAGAGTTTCGCACCTTAATCTCGAATCAAACGCCAAAAATATATGGGCTCCGCAAAGAACGCTTCGAACGTTGTGGATTTAATTGAGAGAATTGTTGGACTCCTTCAAAGCTTTTCTCACTTGCTTGAATTTATGTTGTGTGTTGAATGAGTTTTGGTCACCCCTTTATATAGATGTTTGATGGAAGACTTCTAGATTGACTTGAACTTCTTTGATAGTTATCTCTTTGATAAGATAATATCAAATATCAAGAGATAATATCAGATATCAAGAAAGAATATCAGATATCAATAGACAATATCAAATATCTTCGATTTAATTGGTCCATAAACATAGACATTTCATCTTTGACATTTGTCAATATTTGATTTGAGCATAAAATAAATACTAGATTATTAATTAAAATTAACTATTTATCTTTTTAAAATTTTAAATTAATAATTAGCATATTATTCTACATGTGTCACTTCTCAATTGGCCAAAAATCGATATGTCTATAGCAGCGTTTGCATTCTTGAGTCCAAAAGGCATCACATTGTAGCAAGATATGCTATGAGCTATAATGAAGCTCATCTTATCCTAATGGGGCCAGAAGGATTTGTTGTACCCCTGTTGTGTGTCAAGTAAGCTCGTCATCTCACATTCTACTAGGGAGTCCACTAGTGCATCTATCCACGAGAGCAAGAATGAGTCCTTCATGCAAGCTTTGTTGAGGTCAATGAAATCGATACATATCCTCCACTTCCTATGGGGTTTGGGCACTAACACCATATTGGCTACCCATTTAGGATATTGGACTAGTCGAATGTACTTCATCTCTAGCAACTTGTACACCTCCAACTTGATTATCTAGTTTTACTCAGCTTTGAAGTTTCTCCTCTTTTGCTTCACATATTGTGCATCTAGGTCTATCTTGAGGTGGTGCATAATGACGTTGGGGGAGATTCTCGCAAGGTTTATTACACTCTACACAAAGATGTCACAATTCTCTCTAAGGAAGCGTATTAGCTCATCTCAAAGTTTGGGTCTGGGAGGGCCCGATCATGGTAGTCTTCAAAGGATTGCTTGCAAAGATCTCTATAGTTCTGAGCTCTTCTCTGGCTTTGAAATTAATTTCCTTAGATTTTGTCTTTCGACCTTGGGACTCTAGCTGAGAGAGGTCTTTGGTATCAATGGCCTAGTTCGTTACTAGCAGAGGAGGCAAGTCCAGTTGGCCATATTTTCCTATTACATTGGGGGTACCATTGAAGCATAGAGAGTTCAAAATCTGGATCTTCTTTACATTTTTAACATTCCTTCTTTTTCGGCAAGAGTTCCCATAGATGAATCAACATGATGCTACTCGGAAGTAGAGATAGGGTCCTTTCTAGAAATCAACAAAGTTCAGAGTTCTTTTTATCTAGAACATGGTGTAGAGAATCTCAGTTATCGATTTTTGCCAAATAATTTTTCATGGCTAGTTTGACTTTTGGGCTTAGTATTTGTAGTGGTTTTTTCCTTTAGTGGACTTCATCATACTAGGGTTTAGATGCTCTTCTTGTGGGCTCAGTCAATTGAGCTATCTGGCCTTTCTATCCATTTCTTATGTAATTGATTGGGCCTTTTTAGTCAATTTTTACATTTTTACCTTTAGGAACTTAATTCACAATATCAAACACCTATTGAAATAAAAGACGTGAGATTTCATTACCTATTTATTTGGTGGCAAGATTATATTTTTTGTCCTATAACTTTATTGGGTCCTATAACATGTAAAATTGCAATTTTAATCCTATATGCATTGAAAAATTGTCACTTTAGTCCTTTTTTTTTTTTTTTTTCTTTTTGTCTTACGGTGGGGGTGTGCTCATTTAGGATTGTTGCCTTCTTGGCAAAACAATTTGCTAATATGTTTAAGTGACAAGGCTAGTTGGCTTATTTTGTTTGTTTTATTGCTTAATTTGCAACATGATTTAGAATTTATGATACATACACAAATATTTATATAAATATATATACTTTATAATTATTTACTAGTTAAAAATAAAAAAATCTAACATACCATATTAACAATATAATTTTAACTTACATACTTAAAAAAAATTTAATTAAATTTATACATAAATTAAGAAATAATTAAAAGTGAAAATTAAAAAAAAAAAGGGAAAAGAAAAAGCAAATTCCTCCCCCACCAAGGCATGGCCAGTGACCATGACCATGGCTATGGTGATCGCCCAGTGGCCAGCTTGGCCAGGCAGCCTTTGGCCATAGCTGCTTGAAAGCTCGCTAGGCTGCCCTATGCAGGCAGCCGGCTCATGGATGCCATGGCTAGCTAGCTATGATAGCTTGGGTGCTTGGAGCCATGGGGCAGTCTGGCAGTAGGGGTAAGGGTTATATTTTGAATATATTTATAATATATGTATATATGTGTATGTATGGGTGCATAATACATGTATAGGGCAAGAACAAAAGGCTCCCTTATGAAAAAAAGTAGGTAGACCCCTCTTTATGTTTTTAAAAAAGTACCAAATTACCCCTCTTTGTCTTGTGACAATTCATGCGTGGCAAGTGCAGTTGGTTCTAGAATTTTTTTTGTTCAAATGTCAATTTTGCCTCTAAATATCAACCATTGGATGAATTAAAAAAAATTAATAGTTTAGATTACTTCAACCTATAAAAAAATATAAAATATTATAAATATATACATATTTATATATAACTGTATTTTTATATAATTAAATATATGTATGCATATATATATATATATATAAACCATGCACCTCTCCCCAACTCTTCTCCATCCTACCAGCGGTGGCCATGGCCGCTTTGCAAGTGGTAGCCATGGAGGCCGCCGCTCGCAGAGATGGGCAACCATGGCCACTGCTCGCAAAGGCTGCTTGGCCACCCGCGGACGTGGCAATGGAGGCAGCGACACGGCCGCTGCTCGCAAAGGTGGCGAGTAAGGTAGGTCGGGGTAGGGGTGGGAGTGGGGTGAGTATATTTATCTTTATCTTTATGTTTATGTTTATTTATTACTATATATTATATATAAATATATACATAAATATATTTATGTATTTATAATTTATTATATATATATTTTATATTTATATTATAGTATATTATAAATGTAGTATGCCAAGTATATTATGTTTTATGTTTGTAAGTGGTATATTTATGTTTATTTATTAATATGTATTTTATGTAAATATATACATAATATACTAATGTATTTATAATATATTATGTTTCTATATATGTTTTATATTTATATTTTATAAAAATAAAAGAATAGAATAAATTAGAAAGATGAAAGTTAAAAATAGTTTTAAAATTTAAAATAAAAAAATTGCTATGAAGGAGATGAAAGAAGATGGATAAAAATATATTTAAAAAGAATAAATAAATAAAATTAAAAATATATGAAATAACTAGGGGTAGTATAATCCTTATATATTAAGGCTAAACTATAGTAGATCAATGAGGGGGAGACGGTGTGCATAGGTTTTAAATCACAAGGAGATTAGTTACCTTTTTTTTTTTTTTTCCCCATTTTCATAGGGGTGAAAGTGCAATTTTCCTCATGTATGTACATCAAAGAACATTTGGGCAAGTCTCTACCAATAAGGCAAAAATGCTAAATTGGCACACACTCGTCATGCTACGTTAGATTTTTTGGCGACTTTTTTGATCTCTGATAAAAAAGGAGACTAAAAATGATAATTTTTCAATATTTATAAGACTAAAATTATAATTTTATAACTTATAGGACCAAAGGCTAAAATTGATAAAGTTATAGAACGATAAACTCAAATTTGCCTTATTTTGGTAAATGAGATTCGTGCTAATTCCATACGCTTGCATCTACTTGTTCTAGAAGGTGAGGTTTGTTTCAATTTAGTTGACATTTATTTCTGTACTTTTTAATCTAGTTGCTCTGGACATGACATATATACCAATTCCGTTGACTTTTATTATTGTATTGTGAATACATATCAATTTAGTTGACTTTTATTTCAATTTTATTGTGTTTTTGTGACATTTGAACTGCACACGTTTGAGGCCTAACTTACTTGTTTAAGAAATAAAGCATTTATTTATTTTGTTATAATTATAATTTTTTTTATACATGCACACACACATCAAGAATTCATTAAATTTAGAACTCCAAACCTCACATTTATATATGTGGGAACAGTGATGTAATTAAACCAATTAATTACTCATCACTATTATGATTTCTGAACCATACACATATTTCATCACATGAAACTTCAACGTAAACTACAACTTAAATTTGGTAAAGTTAATTGTACGTGGATAATCTAGTTAGTTCAAAGACATTAATTAATACGTACGGAATAAATGAAATATCAACATTAAATTGGGAAGAAATGTTGTTCTTTTGGTACTAGCACTTATTTACTTAACTAACAAAGTTAATTAATAGCACAAGTGAAAAGTAGATCAAATTTGGTTTGGTCTTCATTATATTCTTTCTAGAAGTAGAAAGAAAATTCACCTCGGGCGGAGCAAATTCACTCTAAAAGATGTGATTCTGTGTCATGTAAAAAGAATTTCAATATGCAAACATAAATATAATTTAATTGTCTCTTTCTCCTTAATTCGCATTAAGGCTCTTCTGTAAATCTTTTACTTTGTGCAAATATTAATTTCTTTCTGCATGTGGAAATTTATATTTTCATTGTTTTTCTCTTCATAAATCAATTTTTTTTTTTTGAGTCGCATAATTTAACAATAAGCTAAAAATTATCCTTTTCTTGATTATATGTAGTTTTTTTTTCCTCCTCCTTTTGTTTTCATTGTATGATTATTGATTGAAAGTTTAAATTGTCTTTGAAGCTGTGTGCTGGCAAACGATAAAAAGATAAATGAAAACTATACAGTATGATGTTTTAGGTTTTGGCCATGATGAGGTTAAGCTCCTTAAAGATAATTGTTTAGATTGTTTACTTGTATACTTTTCAATTGATAGCACGGTATTGCTAAAATACCTTTTATTTAATAATATTTTTTATAGATTGAAATATTCTTATCCTCTTTGCTTGGATCCGAATATTCAATAAACCTGATTTAAATGCAATCTGTATTTGATTTTAATTAATCATTAGAATTTGAAAATAAGAAAATTCGAATTAAACTATGTGGATCAAAAATTATGTCAAATGGTATCCCTATAAATACTTTTGTTAATATATATATTTTATAGGTATACAATCTATATTTACCATTTCCATTGTATTTATTCTACCATTTACCACTTTTTTTTTTCTTTTTTCTTTTTAACCACTGATTTGAATATTGAAATTTTTTTGTTAAAAACCCACAATAAAGAACCTAATCAATTTGTGTTTCAGGTGTCATCAAGGTGCTTGATGGGGATCTAAGCAATTCAGTCCTAGCTAAAAGATAATTTTCCGAACTCACTTCACATATGAAGATTCGTGTTTTAATTCATCTCACGAAGAAATGAACTTTAATATATGTTGGTTTAGAGTGTTAGGTAAACTTTTTATCAAACAACTTATAAATTTTAAAAATAAGATGTTAAAATTTTATAAGCACTTTTAAAAAAGTAAGAAATTTTTAATTTATTTTTAAAATGTTAATAATTTTTTTAATTTTAATTATATTATATAAAATTTTCACTACCGACATCTTATAAACTCTAAAAATATTTTATAAGAAATAGGACCTTATAGAATATTTTAAATAAGTTTACACTTTCTTATTCTTATATTGCATTTTCAATTTTGTTACAAATACTACATTTTGATTTGCCAATCATTATGACAATTGTCAAATATTGGAGAAGTACTACTTACATCCAACTTACTGAAATGAAATAAATTATAATTTTGCTTAAAACTTTAATTTTTGGATGAAAACACGTCTTATACTATTTCAAATAACTAATTTTTAATTTTAATATTTCATTCATTTGAAATTGATTTCTAAGCCAAAAATTTTCTCTAATCATTAAGTAGGATCCACTAAAATAGTTGGTCAATATTTGATTAAAAACAAATCTTAATACTTGATTAAAACCAGATTTTATAACTAACTGTTAGTGTCCCACATCGGTGAAATAAATAAGTTGTGGTCTCTATATATGGTCTTGGGCAATCTTCATCTCTTGAGCTAGCTTTTGGAGTTGAGTTAGGCTTAAGGTCCATTTTTAATATGGTATCAGAGTCACCCATTCCCGATGTTGGGTTAGCCAATGTTGTTGGGCCACCCATTTTCATGTTATTCCACGCTCCAGATATTCATTTATGGGCGTGTCCCATATTGGTGAAATAAATAAATTGTGGTCTCTATATATGGTATTGGGCAATCCTCATCTCTTGAGCTAGCTTTTGGAGTTGAGTTAGGCCCAAGGTCCATTTCTTAATATGGTGTGTTAGTGTCCCATATTGGTGAAATAAATAAATTGTGGTCTCTATATATGGTATTGGGCAATCCTCATCTCTTGAGCTAGCTTTTGGAGTTGAGTTAGGCCCAAGGTCCATTTCTTAATATGGTATCAGAGCCACCCATTCTCGATGTTGGGTTAGCCAATATTGTTGGGCCATCCATTTTTTGTTATTCCACGCTCCACATGTTCATTCCTGGGTGTGCGCAGGGTGTGTTAGTGTCCCACATCGGTGAAATAAATAAGTTGTGGTTTCTATATATGGTTTTGAACAATCCTCATCTCTTGAGCTAGCTTTTGGGGTTGAGTTAGACTTAAGGTCCATTATTTAATACTAACCTCCAATGGGAGAGCAGTCGAAACTTGAAAGCCCAAATTCAAAACTACAATTTTTTGTTTGATTTCGTCTTAAAATTAACACCTGGTTTATGCTAGTGAAAAAACTAACGATGACAAAGGACCAATTAATTATTTGATTTAGATTAAATCAAAATTGTTTTACTAATTATTTCCTTAATTGGCTGGACTTTATTTTTTTATGTTTTTAGATTGGCCGGCCAAAATAGATTAATTCTTGGTACTAATCATATACATGAATCAAAAAATAAGTTAATTATTATGTCAACTAGTTAAAGGAGTTTACGAAATTAAGTCAAGGAAGAGGCGTGAAGCTAAGGGGGCATCTTTGATGACGAAAATAGTTTTAATTTTTAATATCGTAAATTCTTAACGATCTTTTGCTTGCAACTCTGTGCCTTTTCCACGCCAGAGACTATCATTACTTAATTCGTCGATTGTTTGATAAATGAAGAAGTGGATGATGGAAAGTAATGACCTAAAAAAATTAAAGGTGCCATTCTTCAAAATGTCGGTTTGTTGACATGAGACTTGCCTTGTATCATTGAAGTCAACGTAAATTAATACTTGATTAGAAAATAGCTGTTGCATATGTAGCATTTTGTTTGGTGGACTTAAGAGGTGACTTTCGTACATGTAGTACTTTATTTTGTGTTTTATATTATGGATGGTGCTTCAAGTTGTCGAGTTGTCTGACTTAAGAATTATTTCTAAACCTATCGAGTGCAACTTGAAATGAAACATAATAAACTTTTTCCAAAAAAACATCCAATGAATATATATAATTTGTTAGGCAATTCTTATAAGTTGCCAGATTTGTTGTATTAATTTCGTATAGGTTAAGGCATTACAATCATCATTCTTCATAAAAAGATATTACTTGATATGATCTATGATATTGGATTGGGAAAAGAAAAATAAGATATGATCTACGACAAGTCTCTAAGTATTGGCATTCTAAATCTGGTTTGTACAGGTTCAAGAGATATATTTTTTGTCTGTTGCATTTTTCTATGAGTTTAAATAGCTTCTATGGATGTAATACTTTCATCATAGAGGTTTAAAAGGTGACACTTGCACGTGTATCATTGTTTTCCGTATAACATACAAAATCATATAGGTTTTGTTTGATTTCATTTTTCCATAACATTTCCCTATCAGGGAAAATGAAACCAAACATATATATATATATATATATATATATTATCTTTTACTTTTTCTCCAAGCACACAAACTATCCCTAAAGTACTTCTCTTCCATTCCACAAGATACGCGCAGTCATTACATATATCTCCTCGTTACAATTATAAATATATAAAAATACTAATATAAATTTACATTTTCACACAAACCAAATAAAAAATGTATTGATTTGACATTTAGAGTATAATTATTCCTTCATATTCTCCTAATATACCTATATTTATTTTTTCAAAAACACCCAAAATAAGACCAATTTCAAAATAAGACCAAGTTCTAAGTAGTTTGTTGAGTGAGCTCATTTATTTTGTAATTCAAAATTTTCATTATAAATGAAATACATATCGTTTCTCACAAAAAGAAGAAGTACAAAGTGAAAATAACTAGTCTTCACTTGCACAGTTCTATTGAAAATTCTGAAATTATAACTTTCAAACAGTAGAATTATTACTTTGCAGCGCACTCGTAATTTAAATCTTTTTCGTTAGTTATTTTTTGATTTCTTTAATTTCTTTTGTTTTTATGAATTTTAGTTTTTGATGAATTTGATCATTTTAGTTAGTAGTAATTGTACATTGAATTTGATTAATTATAGCTAGGACTCTTATTTAATTACTACCAATTTGGCGTATCCAAAGCATGTTTTAAAATGTTTAAAGTGCTTTCTTATACTACAATAATACTTATTTATTTTTTATATAATTTAATTTTGTTTTAATAATTTTAATATATTTATTTATTTTTTAAAAAATAAAATTAAAAAATTGTGATAAAATGGTAATTATAGGCATAATGTTGTAACCCAGGAGTATATATTGCGGAAACAATGAAATAATAGTAAATTAATTCGATGGAATTATGACAACAAGATTTAACGTGGTTCGGCGACATGCCTAATCCACCCAACAAAGAAAATGAATTTTATTGATCTTAAATCAAAGTGCAAGTACAAACTTGAATCCCACAAATCTTACGAAAACACCTAACACCCTCGTTCTAAACTCCGTCTTGATAGAATTACTCAAAAGTAGTAAAGAAGCCCTTGTGTTATGTTCGTGATACTTTTCCCGAAAGAAAAAACTGATATTTATAGTCGAAAATTGAAGCCCAAGGCCCGTAGGCTTGCGTCACGCGCCGGGGCGTACAAAACTTGCGCCCCGGCGCGCACAAAACTGCTTGTGACAAGAAAAAACCTAACATGGGCAGAAACTTTGAGCTGGGACACAAAAAACGTGAGCCCCGATGCAAAGTTACTGTTCATTGCATGCCGAGGTGCAAAAATTTTGCACTGGGCGCATGACGCGTGCTTTTATGCCTTTTTGCCCATGTACATGCCTTGGCGCACCTTGGTTCGTTTCGCTCCATTTCTTCCGTTCCTTGTCAATTTTACCTCAAATTTCAAGGCAAAATCAACAATTCTCCACATTGACTTGAAATTCCCATTCATCTTCTTTGTCCCTGCCCCCAATAGGGCCTGTTATTTGAGTTTGCAAACATTAACCAAATCCAAGCAATGCTCGAATTTGATTCCTGGAACAACCTTAGTCAACATGTCTACCGGATTATCCTTAGTCCCAACCATGTCAACCAACATGACTCCTTGAGACACCATATCCTGAACAAAGTGATACCTCACATCTATATGCTTTATTCTCTCATGAAATGCTTGATTCTTTGGCAAGTGTATGGCACTCTAACCGTCACAAAATACCTTAGTGATCTCAGAAGTCTTACCCATATCATCGATCAGCCTCTTTAGCCAAATGCCTTCCTTGACGCCTTCAGCCAAAGCCATATACTCAGTTTCTGTTGTGGACAATACAACTAATAACTGCAAAGTCTCCTTCCAGCTAACCGCGCAACTTGATACACAAAACATATAGCCCGTCATGGACCTTCTGCTGTTTAAATCTCCTGCATAATCCACATCCACATAGCCAATAATTCTTGTAGTAGAATTCGATTGACTATACCTAAAACATCTATCTGCAGAGCCTCTCAGATACCTCATGATCCATTTCACAGCCTGCCAATGAGTCTTTCTTGGCTTGTGCATATACCTGCTCACAACACTGACTGCATGTGAAATGTCTGGCCTAGTGCACACCATGGAGTACATCAAGCTACCCATTGCACTAGCATATGGCACATTTGACATGTACTCCACCTCCTTCTCAGTACTCGGTGATAGATCTGATGAGAGCCTGAAATGAGCTGCAAGTGGCATATTAACTGGCTTGGACTTATCCATCCCAAATGGCTCAAGTACTTTCTCAATGTAATGCTGTTGAGACAAGTGCAACAATCTTGCATGTCTATCCCGGATGATCTCCATGCCCAATATCTTCTTTGCATCACCCAAATCCTTCATCTCAAATTCTTCACTTAACTGAGCTTTTAATTGGTTGATCTCAAATATGTTTCTAGAGGTAATCAACATATCATCAATATACAACAGTAAATATACGAGAAGGCTATCACTATAATTTCGTAATGTACACAACAATCAAACTTGCTTCTAGTATATCCTATCTTGGTAATAAAAGCATCAAACCTTTTATACCACTGCCTGGGAGACTGCTTCAGGCCATATAATGACCTCTTCAAAAGACATGCTTGATTTTGTTTCCTGGGAACATCGAATCCTTCTGGTTGACTCTGTAGATTTGTTCCTCCAACTCACCATACAGAAACATTATTTTCACATCCATCTGCTCTAGCTTTATATCAAACAGAGCAACCATAGCAAGTAAAACACGAATGGAAGTATGTTTTACGACTGGGGAGAATACTTCATGAAAGTCAACTCCCTCTCTCTGAGTAAAACCCTTAGCGACCAATCGCGCCTTGTATCTAGCATTTAACACCAAGAATCCCTTCCTTCTTTTTGTAGATCCATTTGCAACCTATAATCTTTTGCCCTTTGGGTACATCAACTAGCTCCCATGTGGTCTTTATTCATAGCTGCAACCCATTTATCAGAATCTGGTCTGGAAATTACCTTTTTGTATGAGACTGGATCACCTCTTACAAACTCTTCAGCTCAAAGCTTAAGCTACCAGATCTGAGTAACTAAATCGCTGTGGTGGTTTGATCTGCCTCCTCTCCCTATTGCGAGCCAAGCGATAATTTTGTAGTGGTTCATTTTCTTGCTATTGATTAGGTGCTAATGTGCTATCACCAGCTTCATCTACCACTTTCTGTTTCCCCTTTGAAACTTGTGGAGGATCAATATGAATCTCCACCTTCTCCTTAACGCCCTATTGACTGCTTTCCTATTGCTCCACTTTTTTCATCATTGCAGATTCATCGAATATCACATCCATGTTGATAATCATCTTGGAGCCCTTTTCATCATTACACCACAAACGATAACCTTTGACTCCATCAGCATAATCTAGAAATATGCACTCCCTAGCCCTTGGCTTAAGCTTCCCATCCTGGACATAAGCATAGGCTGGACACCTAAATACTCTCAGATTTGAGTAATCAGTAGGAGACCCGGACCAAACTTCAATTGGTGTCTTGCAGTCCAAAGCAATTGATGGTGACCTATTCACCAAATAACATGCAGTGTTAATCGCTTCTGCCCAAAAATCCTTGGACAATCTGGCATTAAAGAGCATGCATCTAGCTCTTTCCAAGATAGTCCTGTTCATCAGTTTTGCAACTCCATTCTACTGTGGAGTATGTACAACTGTGCGATGCCTCACAATTCCTTCCTTGTCGCAGAATTCCTAAAATTCCTTGTTATAGAACTCCAATCCGTTATCAGTCCTCAAGCGCTTGATCTCATTTCCTGTCTGTTTCTCAATTAAGGTTTTCCATTGCTTGAAATTGACAAACACCATATCCTTATGCTTCAGCATGTACACCTATACTCTCCGTGAGAAATCATCTATGAATGTTAGCATGTACCTTGCACCTCCCTTTGAAGGGACTTGAGAAGGTCCCCAAATATCTGAGTGAATGTAATCCAAGGTGCCTTTGGTCTTGTAAATTACAGTGCTGAATTTCACCATGTGTTGCTTGCCCAGCACACATTGCTCGCAAAAATCCAATTCTCCAGTCTTCTTTCCGCAAAGCAAACCTCGTTTGCTCAGTTCTAACATTCCCCTCTCACTCATATGCCTAAGCCGCATATGCTATAGTCTCATAGTATCATTGACTGATGAAGAAACCACTGTAGTACCAGAAACCGTGTTTCCCTGCAATATGTAAAGGCCGTTTTGCTTTTCTCCCTTCATGATAAGCAATGCATTTTTGGAACCCCGCAGAACTCTATCTCGAGCTCTGTACTCACAACCATTCTTATCCAAAGTACCCAACGATATCAAATTTTTCTTCAAATCTGAAACATGACGCACATCTATTAGGGTCCTTACTATCCCATCATGCATTCTGATGCAAACTGAGCCAATTCCTACAACCTTGCAAGAAGCCGTTTCCCATAAGTACCTTACCACCATCGTATTTATGGTATGTGGTAAAACAATCTTCTCTTGGGCATATGTGGTAGGAACAACTACTATCCAAAATCTATCCAGAGATTAGTAAAGTTTCAGCAACGTTGAGAACAAGCACACCATCAGACTCATCCTCAATAATTCCTACGACATCATCCTGTTTCTGATCAAAAGTTTCACCTGCATCCTTCGCTTTTCCTCGTTCTAGACAATTTCGTTTCCAATGCCCATTTCCACCGTACCTAAAATACTTGTCACCTTTTCTAGGATTAGTTCGGGACTTCAATCGGCCTCTATTCCTTCCCTTTTCTCTTGGTCTTCCTTTCGCCACCAATCCTTTCCCGCTTTCACCATTGTTGCTGCCCATGACATGTTTTCTCAACTCGTTGGAATTCAATGAGGCCTTCACATCCTCCATTGAAATCTTATTTCTCCCGTACAGCAAAGTAGTGACCAAGTGCTCAAAAGATTTTGGCAGAGAACACAAGAGAATTAAAGCTTGATCCTCATCATTAATTTTGACATCTATATTAGCGAGATCCAGAATCACCTTATTGAAAAAATCAATATGTTGAGTGATAGATGTACCTTCCTTCATCCTCAATGGGTATAATCACTATTTCAAATACAACCGATTCGTCAGGGATTTCGTCATATATAGACTCTCCAGCTTCTTCCATAAATCTGCTAGCGCACTTTTTGTGGTGACCTCTCTCAGTACATTATTCGCCAATGACAACACCAGAGTACCGTAAGCCTTAGCCATGAACTCATTCTTCTCCTCGTCCTTCAGCATTTTCGGCAAGGAATCTTTGCCCTTTAATGCTCTCTGTAAACCTTGTTGACACAGGAGGGCGTGAACCTTCATCTTCTACAGCCCAAAGTCGTTCTTCCTATCGAATTTCTCTACCTCATACTTCATTCCTGACATCTGATCCAACCTGTTCCGATACCAATTTGTTGTAACCCAGGAGGATCTATTGCGGAAATAATGAAATAACAATAAAGTAATTCGATGGAATTATGACAACAAGATTTAACGTGGTTCGGCGACGTGCCTAATCCACCCAACAAAGAAAAGGAATTTTATTGATCTCAAATCACCCACAAATCTCACGAAAACACCTAACACCCTCGTTCTAAACTCCGTATTGAGAGAATTACTCAAAAGTAGTAAAGAAGCCCTTGTGTTATGTTCGTGATACTTTTTTCGGAAGAAAAAACTGATATTTATAGTTGAAAATAGAAGCCTAAGGCCCGTGGGCTTGCATTGCGTGCCGGGGCGCAAGTTTTGTGCGCCCCGACGTGCACAAAATTTCTTGTGCCAAGAAAAAACCGAACATGGGTAGAAACTTTGAGCTGAAAGTTACTGTTCACTGCACGTCGGGGCGCACGACGCGTGTTTTTATGCCTTTTTCGCCCATGTACATGCCTTGGCGCACCTTGCCTTGCGCCCCGGCGCGCGGCGTCCTTCCAACACGTGCTGGGGTGTGTTCTCCAGCCCATTTCGCTCAATTTCTTCCGTTCCTTGTCAATTTTACCTCAAATTTGAAGGCAAAATCAACACATAAAATAAGTGAGTTATAAATAGTAGTTATGATATAAATTTTAATTATTATAATATATTTACTTATATTTTTTATTGTATAATAGAATACATCTGACGTGATGTATATATTTAAACGTATTTCATATAAGATGGGCATCATAATCACACTTCTTCATAAGGCAATATTATGTGAAACAATCTTGAATTGATTTCTATTGGTCTAGTACGTGACCAAGAGATGGCTTCTATGGGTCTGTAATTTGACTTTTTAAGAAGTTGGTTGAGTGAACTCTATTGGTTTGTAATTCGAAATTTCATGATAAATACAATTAGTTTTATTTTTTACAATGAGAAAAAAGGGGCAGGTGTGACGACTAATCTTTCACTAGTTACACAATTTTGTAAATTTTGAAATTACAAACTTTCAAACATTAATTAACAATTATTACTTTATATCACACCTATAATTTAAATATATTTTAAAAATTAGCTATGTCATTTATTATTTAATTTTAAAAATATAGTTTCTTTGAGTGAAATAAAAAAGACAATTTATGAACAGTAATTATTTTATTAACTCAGATCAAAAGCAAGAGCTTGGAATAGAACATTGTCCATCGAGGTATAAACGGATATTAAACGGATCGGATATACTGTTTTCATATTTGTATCCATTTTACTTTTTGAATATTTGGATATGAACACGGATTTGATGGATATTAAAAAATGAAATCCGAATTCGTATCCGTCGGATATCGGTCGAATTCGGATATATCTATATTCAATTATAATTATTCAGATTTATTCATATTTTATTAAACTTATCCGTGTTTAAATTTTTTTTTATATTCATACTCGATAATAATTATTTAGATATCTATTTACAAAGGTCCAAATAGGTAAATCTATAAACCCATAACAAATACATATTTTCATTAATAGAAGAAACTATATAATTTCATTAAAAAGTAAGCAATCAAACAACTAGCATAATTTTTAATTAATAATTGACTTAATAAAGCACTCAAATGGATAAGATATCCATTACCAAACAAAAGAGATCTTCTCAACAGGTTTATCAAGCCAAAATATTTTCAAATTTTGATATGAAATCTAGATATTGGCAAATCCAAATTAAAAAAGAAGATCGGTACAAAACAACATTTACACCACCTAAAGATGTAAAGGGAAGAAATTTCCTTTTATTCCCTACACTTAGATTAATTTGTATCCAATTGATCTAGTCCTTAAAGGGATACACCCAGACTCATTGTTGATATGCATCTGGATAAACATTTTCCTTCCATTCATAAGGATAAAAATGTTTATTAATACCAATCCATCTTAATGGAAATGAGATCTGTCATTATTGAGTCCGTAGGGCAGAATAAGGATTTGATCTCACAAATTAACCATGCTTATAGCAAAGTCATTATTAAAAAGGTAATGACACTCACCGAATAGGGAATTAGAGCCCAAGAAGAAAGGTATTTAAAATACCTTTATCATCCCAAGTACCCTAAAACATTTAATTATTTTGATTACATGAAAACTTGGGAGGGAGCTCTCTTATATGAGAACATGCAAAAAAAAAAAAAAATAGCTTATTTTTAATGTGCCAGTTAGAAAATCCTTATCAGGTTTTTCCAGCATGGTTTTAAACTTGGTTTGCTGCCTGGGGAATAAACCCCATTATTCTACCAAAAAATGTGCAAGAAATATTTTCTCAATTCAAAGAAGCCAATAAACTTGCAGGAAATGACATGGAAGTCCTAATGTGATTTGCTACTCTTTATGGAGTCCTTTGGATTCTCAAATGGGCTTATGCAATTGGTACCCAACAAGAAGACAATGGATACTGCATAAAGAGGATTTCTTATTCAGAAGGGTATTCATTCATTGGTGGAACAAATTTGAGTTCTTCAATGAAGAAAGTACCTATGGAAGAGAGCAGATTATTCATCTTACACCAGTTCTTCCAAAAGGGATAGAAGACAGGACAAGCGTTTAGAGAAACGATGTCCAAGATATCCAGATAAGATGCCATGGAACTTTTGGAGGAGTTATTTGGCAAAAAGGAGAGAAAGAGAAAGGAGACAATGGATGACAGTGACAAAGACCCCTTTGGTGGCCCTTGGCCCAAGACCCTTATGAAGGTGACTTTGATGAGGAGAAAATGGATGATAGTGATGAAGACCACTTTAGTGGCCCCATGGCCCAAGACCTTTATGAGGGTGACTTTGATGAGGTAATGACTGACCTCACATCCCACTTAGGAGGCAGCAGCTCGTGAAGAATGAGAAGAATAAAGCCAAAAGACTTAAATGGAAGCTTTTATGTTTTTTTCTAAAAAAGGAATTATTATGTTTGTACTTCTTGTACTTTTTCTTAAAAAGAAATTATTACGTTTGTAAAATATTATATTGTATAAACTTTTGAAGTCCGAAACTTGCTATAAAGGACTTTGAGTTAGGAGCTAGGAAGAGTAAATTTTTTATCATTTTATCAGTATTTCAGGTGTATGCATTTTTATCTTGTAAGAAATTCCTGTACTAGTTCTTTCATCTAGTTTAATGTAAGTTTTCTCTATGAAATAAATTAAAGTTTTATTTATATATGCACTCTATACTTTCCGCATTTATTCTACCCAACTTATATGGCGGCAATTTTTTTTTATTTCCTAGTACCTTATTAGTATCAGAGCCATGTTAACCCAAGACTTATCAAGTCCATAACAGTCTTATAGACCAGATTTTGGATAATAAATCCCAAGTTTACTGTTTGAAATGGGGACACCCATAGTCGTGTTTTGCCAAACAATAAGGCCCATGTTGGCAGAAGGCCGTTGAAGGCGTGAGCGGCATCTAAATTGTTGACTGTAATAACATTTAAACCATGGAAAGATTATTCCAATATGCATCTAGGAGATCTAATAGATCTAATAAGGATGAATCTTCTGGGGCTAATAGCTCAAAGATGAACGAAGAGATTATTATCTTTAAAAATTTTGAGAAAAACCTCCAACATTGAAAGTTACAAAAATATAAGCCTAATCATGTATATGAAATCGTATCCTTCAATTTTAGATCAGATTATATGATTAAGACAGTTGAGAAAAGAATTTCCTTAAAAGGAGAAGGTGATACTATTTATTTGCTTTCTAAAATCCTTATTGAGGTACATAGAAAAAAATATTGTTATTTACTTATTGGGTTAGTTCAAGTTGGACTACAACCTTTAACTAAAACAGAGCTTAATATAGCTACTTTAGTTATGGTACGTGATCAACATCATAACAAATTCAAAGATTCCTTATTAGGAGTCGTAGAAACATCTTTATGTGAATGACTAGTTCACTTTAGATGTTTTCCCCATTTTTCAGTGGCAATCCATGATGCTAATGTTCTTGATGCATTAGCATTAAATATTAGAACCCATGGGTATGACATGGACGAAGTTACTAGCCATGTCTCCTTGGTATATCAAGTCCATTATAGAGCTATGAACACTATTATTCCTAAGTTAATGATAGATCCAGAGCAAATAAGCTCAAAAGAAAGAGAAACTACTCTCTTTATAACTGATAGAGCTAAAAGCAATGTTGCCTTGGATGAGAGAATGCGCAGAGAGTACAGAGTGTGCAATAAATAAAACTTTAATTCATTTCATAGAGAAAACTTATATTAAACTGGACGAGAGAACTGCTACAGGAATTTCTTACAAGATAAAAATGCATACACCTAAAATAACTGATAAAACTGATAAAAGTTCTACTCTCCCCTGACTCCTAATTCAAAATCCTCCATTGTAGGAAGTTTTGGACTTCAAAAATTTATACAATACAATATTTTACAAACATATTAATTTCTCTTTATGAAAAAGCACAAGAAGTACAAACATAATAATTCCTCTTTTAGAAAAAGCACAAAAGCTTCCACTTAAGTCTTTTGGCTTTATTCTTTTTGTTCTTCATGAGTTGCTGCCTTCTAAGTGGGATGTGAGGTCAGCCATTACCTCATCAAAGTCACCATCATAGGGTCTTAGGCCATGGGGCCAACGAAGGGGTCTTCGTCACTGTCATCCATTTTCTCTTTCCCTTTCCCCTTATTTTTGCCAAATAACTCCCCAGAAAGTTTCATGGCATATTCTCTAGATAATTTGGACATCATTTCTCCAAACGCTTGTTTTGCCCTCTTTTGAGGATTATCCTCTTTTGGAAGAATTGGTGTAAGATGAATAATTTGCTTTCTTGCATAGGTACTTCTTCATTGAAGAACTCAAATTTGTTCCACCAACGAATGAATACCGTTCTGAATAAGAAATGCTCTTTATGAAGTATCCCAAACTTGTCTTCTTGTTGGGTACCAATTGCATAAGCCCATTTGAGAATCCAAGGGACTCCATAAAGAGTAGCGAATCTCATTAAGACTTTCATGTCATTTCCTGCAAGCTTATTAGCTTCTTTAAATTGAGAAAATATTTATTTCACAGTTTTTGGCAGACTAATGGGGCTGATTCCCCAGGCAGCAAACCAAGTTTTCAACCATGCTAGAAAAACCTGATAAGGATTTTCTCACTGGAACATTAAAAACCAGCTATGTTTCTTTTACATGTTCTCATATATGAGAGCTCCTCCTAAGCTTTCATGCAATCAAAATAATTAAATGTTTGAGGGTGCTTAGGATGATAAAGGTATTTTAAATACCTTTCTTCCTGGGCTCTAATTCCCCATTTGGTGAGTGTCATTACCTTTTTAATCATGACTTTGCTATAAGCATGGTTAATTTGTGAGATCAAATCCTTATTCTATCCTATGGACTTAATAATGATTGATCCCATTTATGTTAAGATGGATTAGTAGTAATAAACATTTATATCCTTATGAATGGAAGGAAAATGTTTATCTAGATGTATATCAACAATGTAGTTTGGGTGCATCCCTTTAAGAGCTAGATCAATTGGATACAAGTTAATCCAAGTGTAGGGAATAAAACGAAATTTTCTTCCCTTTACATCTTCAGGTGGTGTAGCGATTTCATAGGTGTTTGCTGAATAAGCATCTTCTTCTTTATCGAATTCATTAGCCTTATAAGGCTCAGGTGCTTTAGCTCCTTCTTTTGCTACATTGGCGAAGGTTTTGTCCTTTTTAGACTGCTTTGACTTTTTGTCCTTAATAAGGGGTTTTCTAGGCATCCTTTTGTCCTTGCAAAAATTCCCAAGGAAATCAGCAACATAATTTTTACAGCCATCAATATGCTCAATATCAAATTCAAAGCATGATAATAATGCTTGCCATTTAGCAAATATTTTCTTAGATGCAATGTTTTTAACATCTTTTTCAAGAACGCTTTTAGTAGGTTTACAATTTGTTCTAATTAAGAACTTTTTATTCAATAGATCACTTTCAAATTTAGTGACGCATAAAACAATAGAAAGAATTTCTTTCCTAATAGTAAAGTAATTTTTTTGTGTTGGGTTCCATAAACCCGATGTATATCTGACTAGTTGCTCAGTATTGGTTTCTGGAATTCGTTGTTTTAAAATTCCTCCATAACCAACTTCTGAAGCATCAGTTTCTAAAACTTTATAAAGGTTGGGATTAGCAATAGCCAAACAAGGAAGCTCTTTAGCTTTAGCTTTGATTTTTCTTACTGCCTTAGAATGTTCTTCTATCCAAGGTAATGGATTTTTACGAAGCCCTCGAAACAAAAGCTTACAATCTAAAGCCATTTCTTTATAAAAATCTAAAATATAATTTAAACTTCCCAAAGATCATTGTAACTGATTTTTATCAATTATTTCATCTTGGAATTTTTCAGCAAATATTATTGCTCTTTCAATCGGGCTAATAAGTCCATTTTCAATGTAATGACCCAAAAATTTTATTTTGAGCTGGAATAAGCTCATCTTTTTAGCAGAAACTGCTAGTCCTACTCTTTTCGTTACATCTAAAATGTTCTTAAATGTTTATAATGTTGATCAATGTCTTGAGAATAAACAAAAACATCATCAATATAAACAGTAGTAAATTCGATATAAGGATTGAATATTTCATTCATAATATGTTGAAATTTGGATGGGGCATTTTTAAGCCCAAATGGCATAACATTCCTTTCAAAGTGTCCAAAGGGTACAGTAAACATTGTTTTGTACCAATCTTCTTCTTTAATTTGGATTTGCCAATATCCAAATTTCATATCAAAATTTGAAAATATTTTATCTTGATAAAGCCTGTTGAGAAGATCTCTTTTGTTTGGTAATGGATATCTTATCCATTTTAGTGCTTTATTAAGTGGTATGTAATTAATTACTAGACTATGAGCTCCTTTTTCAAGTTCTACTGTATTTCCAACATAGAATCTAGTCAGCTCCATAGACTGTAAATTTGTCTAATAAGACCTTTTTGTAAGAGATCATTAATCTCCTTTTTACGTAATTCCAAATGACGTTGACCCATAGCTATAGATCTAGCTTTGGTAGAAATTTTCTTTTCATCAAATCCTTCTTCATAAGGAAGAGTAACAATAAATTTATTCCTTTGCTAGAAGGCATTAGGAACTTGAGCACAGATTTGCTGTTTTGCTTGTTCTTCAAAAGATTTAATCTTTTCTCTAATTTTTGTACATTCTAATTTGATTTTAAGCAGTTTAGTAAAAACTTCATCCCTTAAGGATTTGAGAAAACTTTCTTTCTCTTCTATAAGAGAATTAAACATATTAATGGTATGAAACCTAGGGGTGGTTGTGAAAGGAAAATAGATGGCATTTCCATCCAAATTTGAGGTAATTCCTTTCTCATCAATTGAAGTAATTGGGAAAAGTAAATGTAAAAATAGATTTCCCAAAATTACTGAGGTAGATAAACCTTTTACCATTATGAATGGCATAGGAATACAGATTCCATTGTTGCATATAGCAGCATCTGAAAGTTTGTATTGTACTATAAGTGGTTGTCTATTAGCAATAGTAACTACTTGGGTGGTTTTGCTATAATATCTTGTAGGAATTATTCCTTCAGAAATGCAGTTAATGTCTGATCCTGAATCCACCGTGGTTTCTACATCCAAAGTGAATTCTTTATTTACTACTAAGGTGACCTTAGTAAACCATTTTTGAGACATGACTCGATCAACAGTGTTAATCCACTGGCATTTTTCTAATTCTTTTCCAGAGATAAAATTTATTTCTCTGGTTTCTTTTTCTTCATCATCTGAGGTATTGAATCCTTTTTTTTTTCAATGGTGAAGATTTATTTGTCTCTAAATAAGAGACTTTAACTCTTAAGTCTGTAATGTCATATTTAAACTGATTTATTTCAACTTTAAGCTCTTGAATTGTTGGTTCTTTAACCATAAGCTTCTTTAATCTTTCCAAAATATTTTGAAAGGAATAAGAATCTTCAAAATTTTTGCACTTTTGGGAGAGTTTAGTCTCCTTATTTTCTTTTGGTTTTTAAAGCAAATAAGTTTCTAATTCTTTTCTTTTCTTTATTGGATCCTCTATTTGATCTATAAGATTGAGGATAAAGCTTTCATCTTTAGTAAGCATGTTAATGCTTAGACTAAAAGCTTTTGCGAAGCAATCATCGCATACACATCCTTCTTTACAACTAGAAGGTTGCTTTTCTTCAGTTTCTTCTTCAGAAGAGTTTGAAGATTCTTCAAAGAATTCTTCTCCTTCTGAGTCTTGGCTCAGGACTTGAACTTCAAAATCTTCTCCTTTTTCACTTATGAGAATTGCCTGCAAGGCTCTCTTTAAATCCTCACTAATATTTAGTGACTGGATTTTTCTCTTTACCCAACACTTATTAGCGTAATGGCCAATTTTACCACATTTATGGCAAACTACCATTTTCTTTCTCTTCTTATAAGAAGATGATGATGTTTCTTGATGCTTAGCATCTTTTTGTTCTTTATAGCATTTCTTTTTCTTTTTATGATACCTTTAAGGTTTTTCACTTTTATGATGATAATTAGCATCTTTATGTTTCTTATGTTTTTCCCCTTTAGGGAATTCAATAGGCTGATAACCAATTTGCTCGCAGAAGTTACCAAATGTTTCTTTGTTATAAAGTGCTTGTTGTTCTAATTGCTGCTTTAATTTAATGTCACTACAAAGGCTAATTCCTTCTGACACGGAGGCAAGATCTCTATAAGTCATTTGTGAATATGGAATTATTCCACTATATTTAGCTATAAGCTTATTTCTAATCCTTTTTGCAAGTAAAGGTGGTAGACCTTATATGAACTTTTCTTTCCAAAAGTCCATTTGACAATCAGATCTGGTCATAATGTTAGAAAAGAATACATCCTTATACCAAGAAAAATGGGATAAGGTAGACACTTGAGACTCATAAGTTGCTCTTGTGATCGATCTTTTTGGAGCTCACTAGTTCCAATAAAATGAGATGCTATAGTATAAATAAGCGTATTAACAACATCTGTTGTTACTTCTTAGGTGTTGGCATTGCTACTAGTTGTTTCAAAGATATATCTTTTAGCAATTTCTGACACATAGAAATCCCACCAATCTTGAAGTTAACCAGTAAATCCAGCAACAATGGCCATAGCAATTTGTTTATCATCATTACCTTTTATTTTCGCCGCTGCTGCAAACATAAGCATAAATTTGATGATAGTCTTTATATTATATTCTGACATGCCATCTATATTTCATTCAACTATAGAAGTTC
This sequence comes from Jacaranda mimosifolia, assembly GCA_018894105.1. NCBI lineage: Eukaryota > Viridiplantae > Streptophyta > Magnoliopsida > Lamiales > Bignoniaceae > Jacaranda > Jacaranda mimosifolia. The sequence continues at coordinate 17,496,902 of CM032132.1, read as the reverse complement.
CATCGAATTGAGCAAATTCTAATTTTTCTTCTAGCTGAAGGTCTACTGGAGTTGGCCTTGGATAAAACATTTTAACTGTTGAGACATTCTTTTTAAATGCCAATCTATTAACCTCGACTTGATCTATAAGATTAGGTTTTTTTAAAGGAGTATTATTCTTTTCCTCTTTATTAAGAGTAGTGATTGTTTCTTTTTGTTTTTCTTTAGAAACTTTAAGTTTCTGGAGTCTGACCATTAATTCTTCCATAAATCTAGACCCTTTTCTAGTCTCTAAGTAGAATTTTGCATCTTTAAGATTTGGAGGTGGTTTTAATGGGACTGAATCCACTTTAGCTACTACTGAAGCTGTAGTTTTAGAGGATTCTCATTTTTCGACAATTTTTGTTGGATCATAACTCATATTAGATACTTATTTTTCAATTCTAGAGGTCTGTTGACCAATAGATTGAAGAAACATATTAGTGTAATTGTTTTGTTCAGCTAAATGATTAATATCACCATTAAGCTTTCCTTTATATGGGACTGCACTTGCTTCACGATTATTGTGGCTTATTTTTATACTTGTACATGAAGGATGGATAGACCTCAAAGGTCTTCCACTTCTTGTTAAGTATGTCTGATAAGTTTCTTCTAAAAAGTTTATAAACTTTTGTTTAGAGAAATCAGGGAAAATTTGTAACACCCCAATTTTTGGAACACTTATTTAAGTTGATTGAAATTAATTTAATTAAAGTTTAGAAGGAATATTGAGAATTGAAGGATTTAATTGTAAATAAGATAAGGACTTGATTGTTTAAAATCATAAAACTTAGGGGATCAATGTGAGTAAATTAACAACCTAAGGACTTTAAAATAATTGAATTTGGACCTATTTTCTTAGAAACAGAAGTTTTAGGGGTCAATGTGTAGAAATGAAAGGTTGAAGGGTTTAATTGAAACATGGGAGCTGAAAATAAGGTGGTTAAAAAGCTCAGGGATCCGACTGAAAGCAATAGAAAGTATGGGGGCCAAATTGAAAGGGTTGGAAAGTACATTTATATATATTGGATTAAGGACAGAAGATACTCAAATTCTCATAAAACATCCCAAACCCACCGCGGCGGTGTTTGGGTAGGTTTTGGTTGCGGCAGCATGGGTACAGTGATTGTGGTATTAATTTTGGTGAAACGGCTAACGGAGGTGGTGGAATTGAGATGGGTGGTAGACGGCGGCCAAGCTAGGGTCTCAGGGTGGTTTTTGGCTAAATTGAACGGTCAAGCAGTGGATGATTGGAAGATTAGTTGAGGGGTTTTGCTCGCCTCGACGAGGTACTTCTAGTGGTGGCGGAGGCTTCCATCTCCAGTGGCGGCGTGTAGTGCTTCGACGGTGGCATTTAGGCAGTGCATTCCAAATTTGATTTCGAATTCATTTGGACTGGTTCCAGCTAGAGATTGTGATCTCGATCTGATCCAATTTGGGTAAATTTCGTATCGAATGTTAAATTCGATTGATTTTTACACCTTTAATTCAATATCAACAAAATTTAGAATTATTAAATTATAATTGCACTCGAGACGATGATTGATTGTGAATAATGAACAAGATTGACTATAATCCTAAGTTCGATAAATTAAGAAAGATTGATTTGAAATTATACTCTGAGACTCGATAATGTATATACTATAGATAACATATAGTTGAGCTTAATCTAAGATTAAGTTGTATAAAGGATATAATGAAAATGGATTATCAAGCCTAAACCTAATAAACTCATAAAATCCAACTGATTTAGGAACCTAGACCCTCGTCCCGTACTGTAAAATAAGTAAAGTGATGAATATAGTTTGTTGAGGGTAATTTGAGGATTGAGTTGGCCTAAGCACGTAAAGTTATTAAGATGGTTAAAACACTAGGACAATAAAGTGGGAATGACTGAGCTCGAGTGAGTAGAGTCTTCCAGTATTGAAGTACCATGTAATTAGAAAATTAAGGCCATTTAAGATAAAAGTTAAATGAACTCAAGTGTTAGAATAACCTTAAGTTCGACAAAGATATTAACTATATTCATATTTAAGAATCATAAGATTAATCAGGTAATAACTCATGTTATCCTATGACAGCTCTCGGTCGTCTGACTAGAAAGCTAGGACCTGAGTGATCATATGACTAGGAATTCCTCTGCATCTACCAGGTGAGTTTATACTCAATAGTATGAGATCCTTTGCTGGGGAAAGGACATATATACTTGTTACTATCTCTTGTTCATCTGTTGCCTTTTAATCTATGTGTTAAAAATAGTACTCCGCATCGCCCTTTGATATTAAGTGCTTCTGTTGAGAAAGCTGAAAAGTGACTTCAAAATATATCTTTTACTCGCCATGTCTAGCTTAAAACAAACTTGGGCTAAATTAGTAATTACATGCTTAACATGGCGAAGTGATGCATTAAGTTATATGCTGTTGGGTGCATTCTGTGATATCAGTGATTATGATTAATACCCTTGGGGGTGGGCCCTAGGATTGCTGTGGATAGATCGGGCGGAACGGACCGACGGCGACCAACCCTCAGCCAATACCCCATTAAATACATCCGACCCCGTGGTTAGCTGGAGGTAGGTAGCCGCGGGGAGATGAGACATGTAGCTAGCTATGTCTTTTGTTTATTAATTATCCGAGATGATGACTCGGGCTGGAGGGATAAAGATTTTTATGTTTTTGAAAGTGGAGTGACAAGGTAGGAGAACCACCGACAATTCTTATTCGTAACTAGTTGCTAAATTGCAAATGATTAAATTATCAGTTTGATATTGATACCTTAAAGCCTCTGTGAGAGATAGTGAATTTTGTGAAGTTTCATCACTTATATGGGACGATGGTGAGAAAGATCACCTTAAATTTTGTCTAAAACATTCTCTCACAACTACTGATAATTATTTATGCTTCTATTTGTCTCTTATGTAATAATTGTGAAATTATCATTCTGTTGTTATTACTATTTTATCTCACTAAGTCATTCGGACTTAAGTTGTTTTATTGTTTCTTTTGTTCTTTACCCCAGATAGGATTGAGTGGCAACGGTAGACTAACCTAGGCAACACATAAGGCAATGAGGGTGAAAAAAGTGCTAAGTGTGATTCGAAATGTTTCGATTCAGAATTGAGTATCCAATAGAGATTGTTGCAGAATTTAATTATTTTGGAATTTTGAGAAGTGTATTTTCTATTGTAAAGATGATGTGTGATACAGTTTGAGTAGCACCATGACTGAAAGCAGGCGCATCCCGATTGGGGCGTTACATATGGTATCAGAGCTTAGGTTTGGAAAGCTGAGCTATGCTAGCATATGATCTTTGGAATATGAATGTTTTGATTAGTGGAGAGCAAGCTCGATTCTGAAATTTGAATGAGGCTTGAAAGTTTTAAGTTAGTGGAGAGTAAGCAAAACTCTGGAATTTGATTAGGACATGAATTTTTGGGGTACTGCTCGACTTGAAGGATGTAAAGGGTTATGATTGGGTGCGCAACCAATGCATAATCCGTAGCTCCTAAGGTATTGAGCATGTGGCTTCTTATGTTTGGGAAGGATAATATCCTTGGGAATTTATATTGAGTGCGAGCATTTTTGGGAAAATTTTAACTAGTATATGAAATGATGACTGTTTTAGATAGAGTTGAATTTGATGGGTAAAGGATCTTATTAAATCATTACTTTGAACATAAAAGTATGTTGTGGTTAATATAATGTCATTTGGGAACTGGTACGTTAATGACTCGAATCTCCTTAGTGTATGAAATATTGAGATTAATGATAGTTAAGGTTGACATGAAAATCTAGCTAAGATTTGAATTTTTGAGATATTGCCTGATATTAAAGGAGTAAAGTATTGGTGTTGGAATGGCCAACCAATATCTAATCCAATACTCTTGAAATGTCAAGCATACGACTTCATTAATGTGTGATGGGATAATACTTTTGGTATTACATTATTGTGCAAGTATGCCGTGTAATAGGACCTGAGAAGCAAAGAATCATTTTAGGATAATTAGTATTTTGGTTTATACATATGATTGAGATTCGTACAATATTGTTATCTCAAAGGGACTGATATTTTGACATTAGAATTGATCAGTGCAAGTACATTGTGGTAATTATAAGGGAAACAGGAAATATTTTTGATAAGGAGAATCTGATATGCACGTTCTATTCTGATTTGTCGGATTGCTTACATACTCAGGTTTGTTTCGTTCTGATTGTATTTTGATTGCTTGTATTATGCTCATGGAGCAATAAGGGCGAAGTGGTCTCTTGGTCTGGATCATGCTGTTGTCAAGGCCGTTCGCTAAACGAGCTATTTGTATTTCCTTCTGATCTGATCCGATTAAGTTGATCCTGGGTTGTTCGAGTCGATGGTTACAACTCCCAAGCTAGCACCTACTAGTAACCTTGAATTGTTAATGATTGTATCCAGATATGTACCTGTTCTGACTGTTATTTTATGATATTGAGTTGCTTCTTCCTCGACAGGTCCCTACTGGTTTGTTATTAAGATTATCCCTCACCAAGTCTTTTAGGCTTACCCTCCTACTTTATCTTTGATTTTCTCATACGGGACTGAGTAATGGATACAAACTTCTAGCTTGGGCTAAAGGTAATATTTTTGTAATAGAATAGGTGTTCATATGTGTATATGGGTTCAAGTGAATGTTAAGCTTTAACTTAGAGATATTGTGAGCTATCAAGTTTAAATCACAAAGAGATATTGTGATCTATCAAGTTTGAATTTGTGATTTGCAGTATATACTAGATGATGAATATTGTGGGACCATTAATGGTATGTATATAGTACTGATGTTGAGGTTTGTTTAAGCTGAAGTCTGCTGCTATCTCTGATGAACTTACAAAATTTTCTTCTTATGGGCCTATTAACTGTTTTAAGGATTAGATTTAATACTGAACTGGTGACATCTCAATTTAGGGGTTATCCTGAGTGGGGTGCCACATGGGCAACAAATTTTGTACTCAAATTTTAATTCGATTAATTTATCAAAGGTGATTGAAGTTTTGGATTCAATCCTAATCATAATACGAACTAAGATTGTTAAATTATAGCTCAAGTTACGGATTAATTTCGTAACTATTATAATATTGAGCCCAATTGACCTGAAAGGATACCTATGATTTGAACAAATATGCCCATACGAGCAAATAGGTAGTTGAAGGTACTATCTAAATTTTGAATGTCAATCGAGGGCCTAATCCCATGTAATTTTGGCCTTAACTCACAGATGGAGTTCGAGGATCAAACGTATCGCTTGTGACTATACCTAGTGTATATAAGTTTTGCGAACCAATAATGAATTATGGGAAGGCATTTGACTTGTTATGAAATCTTAGGTGGTGTTAATGTGAACAATTTTGTTATTTGTTTTTCAGATGTACCAAACCTCGTTTGGTTATGTGAAATATTATATATGTAAGCTTGAACTTCAGGATGACTTGTGTAAATATTTATGTTTATGTGGGTTGATGCTGATGACATTGTAAATTTTGTTTTCAGTAATGTCATTTAAGTTAATACGGTTGGGTGAGCAAGTAGTCCATGATATCTAAATATATGATTTGGCATACTGTTTTAGGAGCATTAAGTTTGGACCCAGTTACTTTTGATGTCAGTATTATGTAAATAGAAAATTATAATATTAATAATTATGTGCAAGTGATGGCGTCTCTTGGGTGCCCTTAAATAATCACATAGTAATCTCCGTATTGATTATAAATGTCTTAGGTTGAATGCTGCAAGTTAGGTTGGTTTAGGCCTATCCTGTCGAGCCAAAAATTTGATATGCCAGACACAAATGCTGATTGAAGTCGGACACAGATACAGGTTATTTGTATTACAATGAATAATCATTGATAGATCTTAACATTCTACGGAGAATACACTAATGGGAAATGTTTAGGAAAAGATAGATGCTAGCGACAACCCTCTTATGTTGATTTTGAGAAAGGACTTTGAAATGAGCAGGCCGAACATAGGATCTAATAGGGATGACATGATTCTCTTGTAGGTTATCTCTTGTGATTTGTTGACGATTACAACTATGTTAGTGAGAGTAGGATAGAATTTGGAAGGCATTTTCCTAGAACGTGACTTCTGTGAAACAATATCTTTATAGGTTGGCGATAAATACTACTTTGTGGAATAATAGTAAACACAACTAACCCAATAATTTTGAAGGAATTGTGAAGGATCTAATGGAAAGGACTTCAGGTAAATTCTTGGGCTTGATTTGCGAAGGGTTATGGAAGGGTTAGCAATCAGAATACTAGAACTTGTGGGACAAGGATAGGAACTAAATGAGCCTCATTGAATATGGGATTCTAATGCTTGGCTCCATGCCTATAACTTGACCCAAGGTAAGGGTGTATAATTTATTTTAAGATTGAACTAAGCTGAATTGTTCTTAACTAGAAGTTGGTGGAAAAGGCATTCTGGGAATTACCTTTTGTTTGTAAAATGGGTACTAGGGACTGATATAACATTATTTGGGTGGTCAGATTCCTACAACATTTGTAGATATGATATACAGGGTATTGATTTATTAGATTGGGTTTAGCAAATCTATTAAGGACAATTAATAGATCTGGAATTTAGGAAAGAGTCATACTACATTCATATCCAATGTTATAGATACCCATAGAAATATCAATTCTGCATTAAGTTAATCAAGTGTCGATTAGAATACATTTAAAGGTGTCTAACACCACAAAGGATCATCAGGATAATCTTACTGAAGTCAAGGTTATAATCGATCGGGAAAAGCTAGAATGTAATTATGTCCGATGTGTAGAGCTCTTTAGGCCTTATCAAATTAATATTAAGAGTATGCTTGAGGTTTTCCTATGTTAATTGGTTCATTGACTGATCTAGTAAAAAAAAATAGTAGCCTTAAGTGCTAAATAAGGACATGAGGTGATTTTGTGAACTAAGGATCAAGATTAACTTATGTCAGTTATCATTCTTCTTGCAGAACGTGCAGGATAGTTTCACGCATCCATGCCAACCAAGAGGTGGGTACATGTCTCACAAGGAATTTAAGTAATGGAAATAGGATTGTTCCGTTTGGGATATAGAACTTGCTGCCCTACATTGCCTCACTACATTAGGTTATTTATGTTAATCATGGAATTTCTTGGAAAGAAAAAAAATGGTCATGGTATATCAGGTTGAAGTACCAGCATTCGAACTAAAGGGATGAGAAGAAATAAAAGGATTGCAAGGAATCTAAGTCATAAGTTAAGGTAAACTAACCCCTACATTACAAGATACGATACTTGCGATTCCTTGAAGGAAAATAGAGTTCTGATTATACCAAAGTTGGAGTCATGGTAAGTTGAAGAAGATCGAAGAATACATAGGGAATACATGTTCTTAGGCCTTAACAATACATCTCAAATATGATCTTCTTGAGGCAGTAGATCCATTGGTCAAAGAAATTGAAAAGAGGAAAATTTTTAGGATGCATAGAGATGTATGAGAAATGTTGGGAGCTAAGGAGGTAGATTGAATGATTGATGTTTGCATTGGTTTATCTTTCATTAGGAAACATAAGGAAATGTTAAGTATTCTTATGCTTACGATGAATATTGGATCATAAGGAAACCATTTTATAAGTATTGGAAAGAATTGAGAGATAAGACACAAGATAGATGATCTCGCTAGATGTGGGACATAGGAAATAGCCCAAAACACTTGATAAAATGTGGAATGCTCAAGTGAGTATAAGAAACCGAAAAATCCACATTAGTGATTTCGACTAAGAAGGATTCACACCTTTTAGGACAAGTAAGAGATACTCGGAATAGGAGAAAAGAATGTGTGGAACCAATTGGCTAAAAAAGATGGGCATCCACAACAAAATTATCTTTGGAGAGAGCAAAATAGTATGTAATGAAGCTACGAGATCTTTCCTACTTCAAATGAGAATTTGGGGACTAGATTCTCTTAAGGGGGGAGAATTGTAACACTCCCATTTTTGGAACACATGTTTAAGTTTATTGAAATTAAATTAATTAAAGTTTAGATAGGAATGTTGAGGATTGAAGGATTTAATTGTAAATAAGATAAGGACTTGATTGTTTAAAATCATAAAACTTAGGGGATCAATGTGAGTAAATTAAAAGTCTAAAGACTTTAAAATAATTGAATTTGGACCAGTTTGCATAGAAATAGAAGTTTTAGGGGTCAATGTGTAGAAATGAAAGGTTCAAGGGTTTAATTGAAATATAGGGGCTGGAAATAAGGCGGTTAAAAAGCTTAGGGACTTGATTGAAAGCGGCGCAAAGTTTGGGGGCAAATTGAAAAGGCTGGAAAGTACATTCATATTATTGGATTAGGGACAAAAGATACTCAAATTCTCATAAAACACCCCAAACCCACCACAGCGGTGAAACACCAGAAAACTACCGAAAAACAGAAAACTATTACGAAGAAAGCTCTCTCTAGCTAAGAGGAGCACAACCATACCAAACTTAACCAAAAATAATCGGCAAAATTGTCGAAAAATAAAGGCCAACGGCAGAGCTCGGGCGGGGTGGCAGTTCTGCCATTTTTGGTGGTGGAAAATGGTAGTGTTTGGGCGGGTTTTGGTCGCAGCAGTGTGGGTAAGGTGATGGTGGTATTAATTTGGTGAAACGGTGAACGGAGATGGTGGAACTGAGAGGGGTGGCGAACAGCGGCGAAGCTAAGGTCTCAGGGTGGTTTTCGGCTTAATTGAACGACCAAATGGTGGCCGATTGGAAAATTGGTTGAGGGATTTTGCTTGCCTCGATGAGGCGCGTTTGGTGGTGATAAAGGTTTCCATCTCCAGTGGCAGCGCGTGGTGGTCCGATTGTGGTGTGTGATGGTGGCATTTGGGCAATGCATTCCAAATTTGATTCCAGATTTGTCTGGACTAGTTCCGGCTTGAGATTGGATCTCGATCCGATCCAATTTGGGTAAATTTCATATCGAATGTTAAATTCGATTGATTTTTACACTTTTAATTCACATCAACAAAATTTAGAATTATTAAATTGTAATTGCACTCAAGACGATGATTGATTGTGAATAATGAACAAGATTAACTATAATCCTAAGTTCGATCATAAGGAAACCATTTTATAAGTATTGGAAAGAATTGAGAGATAAGACACAAGATAGATGATCTTGCTAGACGTGGGACATAGGAAATAGCCCAAAACACTTGATAAAATGTGGAATGCTCAAGTGAGTATAAGAAACCGAAAAATCCACATTAGTGATTTCGACTAAGAAGGATTCACACCTTTTAGGACAAGTAAGAGATACTCGGAATAGGAGAAAAGAATGTGTGGAACCAATTAGCTAAAAAAGATAGGCATCCACAACAAAATTGTCTTTGGAGAGAGCAAAATAGTATGTAATGAAGCTACGAGATCTTTCCTACTTCAAATGAGAATTTGGGGACTAGATTCTCTTAAGGGGGGAGAATTGTAACACTCCCATTTTTGGAACACATGTTTAAGTTTATTGAAATTAAATTAATTAAAGTTTAGATAGGAATATTGAGGATTGAAGGATTTAATTGTAAATAAGATAAGGACTTGATTGTTTAAAATCATAAAACTTAGGGGATCAATGTGAGTAAATTAAAAGTCTAAAGACTTTAAAATAATTGAATTTGGACCAGTTTGCATAGAAATAGAAGTTTTAGGGGTCAATGTGTAGAAATGAAAGGTTCAAGGGTTTAATTGAAATATGGGGGCTGGAAATAAGGCGGTTAAAAAGCTTAGGGACTTGATTGAAAGCGGCGCAAAGTTTGGGGGCAAATTGAAAAGGCTGGAAAGTACATTCATATTATTGGATTAGGGACAAAAGATACTCAAATTCTCATAAAACACCCCAAACCCACCACAGCGGTGAAACACCAGAAAACTACCGAAAAATAGAAAACTATTACGAAGAAAGCTCTCTCTAGCTAAGAGGAGCACAACCATACCAAACTTAACCAAAAATAATTGGCAAAATTGTCGAAAAATAAAGGCCAACGGCGGAGCTCGGGCGGGGGTGGCAGTTCTGCCATTTTTGGTGGTGGAAAATGGCAGTGTTTGGGCGGGTTTTGGTCGCAGCAGTGTGGGTAAGGTGATGGTGGTATTAATTTGGTGAAACGGTGAACGGAGATGGTGGAACTGAGAGGGGTGGCGAACAGCGGCGAAGCTAAGGTCTCAGGGTGGTTTTCGGCTTAATTGAACGACCAAATGGTGGCCGATTGGAAAATTGGTTGAGGGATTTTGCTCGCCTCGATGAGGCGCGTTTGGTGGTGATAAAGGTTTCCATCTCCAGTGGCAGCGCGTGGTGGTCCGATTGTGGTGTGTGATGGTGGCATTTGGGCAATGCATTCCAAATTTGATTCCAGATTTGTCTGGACTAGTTCTGGCTTGAGATTAGATCTCGATCCGATCCAATTTGGGTAAATTTCATATCGAATGTTAAATTCGATTGATTTTTACACTTTTAATTCAATATCAACAAAATTTAGAATTATTAAATTGTAATTGCACTCAAGACGATGATTGATTGTGAATAATGAACAAGATTAACTATAATCCTAAGTTCGATCATAAGGAAACCATTTTATAAGTATTGGAAAGAATTGAGAGATAAGACACAAGATAGATGATCTTGCTAGACGTGGGACATAGGAAATAGCCCAAAACACTTGATAAAATGTGGAATGCTCAAGTGAGTATAAGAAACCGAAAAATCCACATTAGTGATTTCGACTAAGAAGGATTCACACCTTTTAGGACAAGTAAGAGATACTCGGAATAGGAGAAAAGAATGTGTGGAACCAATTGGCTAAAAAAGATAGGCATCCACAACAAAATTGTCTTTGGAGAGAGCAAAATAGTATGTAATGAAGCTACGAGATCTTTCCTACTTCAAATGAGAATTTGGGGACTAGATTCTCTTAAGGGGGGAGAATTGTAACACTCCCATTTTTGGAACACATGTTTAAGTTTATTGAAATTAAATTAATTAAAGTTTAGATAGGAATATTGAGGATTGAAGGATTTAATTGTAAATAAGATAAGGACTTGATTGTTTAAAATCATAAAACTTAGGGGATCAATGTGAGTAAATTAAAAGTCTAAAGACTTTAAAATAATTGAATTTGGACCAGTTTGCATAGAAATAGAAGTTTTAGGGGTCAATGTGTAGAAATGAAAGGTTCAAGGGTTTAATTGAAATATGGGGGCTGGAAATAAGGCGGTTAAAAAGCTTAGGGACTTGATTGAAAGCGGCGCAAAGTTTGGGGGCAAATTGAAAAGGCTGGAAAGTACATTCATATTATTGGATTAGGGACAAAAGATACTCAAATTCTCATAAAACACCCCAAACCCACCACAGCGGTGAAACACCAGAAAACTACCGAAAAATAGAAAACTATTACGAAGAAAGCTCTCTCTAGCTAAGAGGAGCACAACCATACCAAACTTAACCAAAAATAATTGGCAAAATTGTCGAAAAATAAAGGCCAACGGCGGAGCTCGGGCGGGGTGGCAGTTCTGCCATTTTTGGTGGTGGAAAATGGCAGTGTTTGGGCGGGTTTTGGTCGCAGCAGTGTGGGTAAGGTGATGGTGGTATTAATTTGGTGAAACGGTGAACGGAGATGGTGGAACTGAGAGGGGTGGCGAACAGCGGCGAAGCTAAGGTCTCAGGGTGGTTTTCGGCTTAATTGAACGACCAAATGGTGGCCGATTGGAAAATTGGTTGAGGGATTTTGCTCGCCTCGATGAGGCGCGTTTGGTGGTGATAAAGGTTTCCATCTCCAGTGGCAGCGCGTGGTGGTCCGATTGTGGTGTGTGATGGTGGCATTTGGGCAATGCATTCCAAATTTGATTCCAGATTTGTCTGGACTAGTTCTGGCTTGAGATTAGATCTCGATCCGATCCAATTTGGGTAAATTTCATATCGAATGTTAAATTCGATTGATTTTTACACTTTTAATTCAATATCAACAAAATTTAGAATTATTAAATTGTAATTGCACTCAAGACGATGATTGATTGTGAATAATGAACAAGATTAACTATAATCCTAAGTTCGATCATAAGGAAACCATTTTATAAGTATTGGAAAGAATTGAGAGATAAGACACAAGATAGATGATCTTGCTAGACGTGGGACATAGGAAATAGCCCAAAACACTTGATAAAATGTGGAATGCTCAAGTGAGTATAAGAAACCGAAAAATCCACATTAGTGATTTCGACTAAGAAGGATTCACACCTTTTAGGACAAGTAAGAGATACTCGGAATAGGAGAAAAGAATGTGTGGAACCAATTAGCTAAAAAAGATAGGCATCCACAACAAAATTGTCTTTGGAGAGAGCAAAATAGTATGTAATGAAGCTACGAGATCTTTCCTACTTCAAATGAGAATTTGGGGACTAGATTCTCTTAAGGGGGGAGAATTGTAACACTCCCATTTTTGGAACACATGTTTAAGTTTATTGAAATTAAATTAATTAAAGTTTAGATAGGAATATTGAGGATTGAAGGATTTAATTGTAAATAAGATAAGGACTTGATTGTTTAAAATCATAAAACTTAGGGGATCAATGTGAGTAAATTAAAAGTCTAAAGACTTTAAAATAATTGAATTTGGACCAGTTTGCATAGAAATAGAAGTTTTAGGGGTCAATGTGTAGAAATGAAAGGTTCAAGGGTTTAATTGAAATATGGGGGCTGGAAATAAGGCGGTTAAAAAGCTTAGGGACTTGATTGAAAGCGGCGCAAAGTTTGGGGGCAAATTGAAAAGGCTGGAAAGTACATTCATATTATTGGATTAGGGACAAAAGATACTCAAATTCTCATAAAACACCCCAAACCCACCACAGCGGTGAAACACCAGAAAACTACCGAAAAATAGAAAACTATTACGAAGAAAGCTCTCTCTAGCTAAGAGGAGCACAACCATACCAAACTTAACCAAAAATAATTGGCAAAATTGTCGAAAAATAAAGGCCAACGGCGGAGCTCGGGCGGGGTGGCAGTTCTGCCATTTTTGGTGGTGGAAAATGGCAGTGTTTGGGCGGGTTTTGGTCGCAGCAGTGTGGGTAAGGTGATGGTGGTATTAATTTGGTGAAACGGTGAACGGAGATGGTGGAACTGAGAGGGGTGGCGAACAGCGGCGAAGCTAAGGTCTCAGGGTGGTTTTCGGCTTAATTGAACGACCAAATGGTGGCCGATTGGAAAATTGGTTGAGGGATTTTGCTCGCCTCGATGAGGCGCGTTTGGTGATGATAAAGGTTTCCATCTCCAGTGGCAGCGCGTGGTGGTCCGATTGTGGTGTGTGATGGTGGCATTTGGGCAATGCATTCCAAATTTGATTCCAGATTTGTCTGGACTAGTTCTGGCTTGAGATTAGATCTCGATCCGATCCAATTTGGGTAAATTTCATATCGAATGTTAAATTCGATTGATTTTTACACTTTTAATTCAATATCAACAAAATTTAGAATTATTAAATTGTAATTGCACTCAAGACGATGATTGATTGTGAATAATGAACAAGATTAACTATAATCCTAAGTTCGATCATAAGGAAACCATTTTATAAGTATTGGAAAGAATTGAGAGATAAGACACAAGATAGATGATCTTGCTAGACGTGGGACGTAGGAAATAGCCCAAAACACTTGATAAAATGTGGAATGCTCAAGTGAGTATAAGAAACCGAAAAATCCACATTAGTGATTTCGACTAAGAAGGATTCACACCTTTTAGGACAAGTAAGAGATACTCGGAATAGGAGAAAAGAATGTGTGGAACCAATTGGCTAAAAATGATAGGCATCCACAACAAAATTGTCTTTGGAGAGAGCAAAATAGTATGTAATGAAGCTACGAGATCTTTCCTACTTCAAATGAGAATTTGGGGACTAGATTCTCTTAAGGGGGGAGAATTGTAACACTCCCATTTTTGGAACACATGTTTAAGTTTATTGAAATTAAATTAATTAAAGTTTAGATAGGAATATTGAGGATTGAAGGATTTAATTGTAAATAAGATAAAGACTTGATTGTTTAAAATCATAAAACTTAGGGGATCAATGTGAGTAAATTAAAAGTCTAAAGACTTTAAAATAATTGAATTTGGACCAGTTTGCATAGAAATAGAAGTTTTAGGGGTCAATGTGTAGAAATGAAAGGTTCAAGGGTTTAATTGAAATATGGGGGCTGGAAATAAGGCGGTTAAAAAGCTTAGGGACTTGATTGAAAGCGGCGCAAAGTTTGGGGGCAAATTGAAAAGGCTGGAAAGTACATTCATATTATTGGATTAGGGACAAAAGATACTCAAATTCTCATAAAACACCCCAAACCCACCACAGCGGTGAAACACCAGAAAACTACCGAAAAATAGAAAACTATTATGAAGAAAGCTCTCTCTAGCTAAGAGGAGCACAACCATACCAAACTTAACCAAAAATAATTGGCAAAATTGTCGAAAAATAAAGGCCAACGGCGGAGCTCGGGCGGGGTGGCAGTTCTGCCATTTTTGGTGGTGGAAAATGGCAGTGTTTGGGCGGGTTTTGGTCGCAGCAGTGTGGGTAAGGTGATGGTGGTATTAATTTGGTGAAACGGTGAACGGAGATGGTGGAACTGATAGGGGTGGCGAACAGCGGCGAAGCTAAGGTCTCAGGGTGGTTTTCGGCTTAATTGAACGACCAAATGGTGGCCGATTGGAAAATTGGTTGAGGGATTTTGCTCGCCTCGATGAGGCGCGTTTGGTGGTGATAAAGGTTTCCATCTCCAGTGGCAACGCGTGGTGGTCCGATTGTTGTGTGTGATGGTGGCATTTGGGCAATGCATTCCAAATTTGATTCCAGATTTGTCTGGACTAGTTCCGGATTGAGATTGGATCTCGATCCGATCCAATTTGGGTAAATTTCATATCGAATGTTAAATTCGATTGATTTTTACACTTTTAATTCAATATCAACAAAATTTAGAATTATTAAATTGTAATTGCACTCAAGACGATGATTGATTGTGAATAATGAACAAGATTAACTATAATCCTAAGTTCGATAAATTAAGAAAGATTGATTTAAAATTATACTCTTAGACTCAATAATGTATATACTATAGATAAAATATAGTTGAGCTTAATCTAATATTAAGTTGTATAAAGGATATAATGAAAATGGATTATCAAGCGTAGACCTGATAAACTCATAAAATCCAACTGATTTAGGAACCTGGACCCTCTCCCGTACTGTAAAATAAGTAAAGTGACGAATAGAGTTTGTTGAGGGTAATTTGAGGATTGAGTTGGCCTGAGCACATAAAGTTATTAAGATGGTTAAAACACTAGGACAATAAAGTAGGAATGACTGAGCTCGAATGAGTAGAGTCTTGCGGTATTGAAGTACCATGTAATTAGAAAATTATGGCCATTTAAGATAAAAGTTAAATGAACTCGAGTGTTAGAATAACCTTAAGTTCGACAAAGATATTAACTATATTCATATTTAAGAATCATAAGATTGATCAGGTAATAACTCATGTTATCCTATGACAGCTCTCGGTCGTCTGACTAGAAAGCTAGGACTTAAGTGATCATATGACTAGGAATTCCTCTGCATCTACTAGGTGAGTTTATACTCAATAGTATGAGATCCTTTGCTGGGGAAAGGACATATATATTTGTCACTATCTCATGTTCATCTGTTTCCCTTCAATCTATGTGTTAAAAATAGTACTCCATATCACCTTTTGATATTAAGCGCTTCTGTTGATTTTGATTGATATCGCTTTATCTAAAATTGGCAACTGTGTTGAGGAAGCTGAAAAGTGACTTCGAAATATATCTTTTACTCGCCATGTCTAGCTTAAAACCAGTTTGTGCTGAATCAGTGATTGCATGCTTAACATGGCAAAGTGATGCATTAAGTTATATGCTGTTGGATGCATTCTGTGTACAATGATTATGATTAATACCCTCGAGGGTGGGCCCTGGGATTGCCTGTAGATGGACCGCACGGAACGAACTGACAGCGACCAACCCTCAGCCAATACCTTATTAAATACATCTAATCCTATGGTTAGCTGGAGGTAGCTGGCCGCGGAGAGATGAGGCATGTAGCTAGCCATGTCTTTTGTTTATTAATTACCCGAGCTGATCATTTGGGCTGGATGGATAAGAATTTTTATGTTTTTGAAAATGGAGTGACAAGGTAGGAAAATCACCAATAGTTCTTATTTGTAACTGGTTGCTAAATTGCAAATGATTAAATTGTCAGTTTGATATTGATGCCTTAAAACCTCTGTGAAAGATAGTAAATTTTGTGAAGTTTTATCACCGGTATGGGACGGTGGTGAGATAGATCACCTTAAACTTTGTCTAAAACCTTCTCTCACAACTACTGATAATTATTTACACTTCTACTTGTCTCTTATGTAATAATTGTGAAATTATCATTCTGTTGTGATTGCTATTTTATCTCACTAAGTCATTTAGACTTAGGTTGTTTTATTGTTTCTTTTGTTCTTTACTAACCCAGGCGACATATAAAGCAATGAGGGTGACAAAAGTGCTAAGTGTGATTCGAAATGTTTCGATTCAGAATTAAGTATCCGATGGAGATTGTTGTAGAATTTAATTATTTTGAAATTTTGAGAAGTGTATTTTCTGTTGTAAAGATAATGTGTGATACAGTTTGTGTAGCACCGCGTCCGGAGGTAGGCGCCTCCCGAACCGGGCGTTACAAAATTCTCTTTCTTTTCCATCTTTCTTCTATCCATTCAAAGAAATCTTGATGGAATTGATCTTCCATATAGTGCCTAATATAGCGCCTTTGTTGTCTTGGACTATAATAAGTTAAAAACCATTTTTTCTTTAGCTCATTAACTGGGTTATCAAGTCTTATTTGAACTCTTCCTGGAAGCTCAATTTTCTCAGATATAGTAAATATATTATATCCCATATCTAATTCTGTTGGTGAAGTTGGCCTATGAGTTCTTCCTTAACTTGATTCTGGTATTTCAACTAAATATTCCGGCTGAGTAGCTTGTTCTTCAGTTTTACTTACCCTGAAAATATCAGGAACAGTTTTTTCTCTTTCTGACAAGGGTACTGAAGAAGTAGAAAACTTAGCTGGTTTAGGCGACTGGGACCTTGCTCCCAAATTAAGCCTGACTTTTCTGTCTTGTGAAAATTTAATGTTCACATCTCCATCCACATATTGGATAATTTGCTCTACCTTTCTAGGCTCTGATTTTTGGGTCTAGCGATGCTTTCCATCATCCAACATGCAGGAAGATTAATTTGATCCCAAGAAATAGTTTTTGGGACAACAACATTACTTTTAGCTCTATCGGTTATAAAGAGAGTAGTTTCTCTTTCTTTTGAGCTTATTTGCTGTGGATTTATCCTTAATTTAGGAATAATAGTGTTCATAACTTTATAATGAACTTGATATACCAAGGAGACATGGCTAGTAACTTTGTCCATGTCATACCCATAGGTTCTAGTATTTAATACTAATGCATCAAGAACATTTTGATCATGGATTGCCACTGAAAAATTAGGAAAACATCGAAAGTGAACTGGTCCTTCACGTAAAGATGTTTCTACAACGCCTATTAAGGAATCTTCGAATTTATTATGACGTTAATCACATACTAAAGCAGCTGTATTAAGCACTTTTAGTTAAAGGCTGTCGTCCAACTTAGACTAACCCAATATGTAAATAACAATATTTTTTTTGATGTACCTCAATAAGGCTTTTAGAAAGCAAATAAATAGTATCATCTCCTACTTCTAAGGAAATTCTTTTTCTCAACTGTCTTAATCACATAATCTGATCTAAAATCAAAAGATCCGATTTCATATACTTGATTAGGCTTATATTTTGGTAACTTCCATTGTTGGAGGTTTTTCTCAAAATTTTGAGAGATAATAATCTCTTGGTTCATCTTTGAGCTATTAACCCTAGAAGATTCTTCCTTATCAGATCCATCAGATCTCCTAGACTCAGATCGGAATAATCATTCCATAGTTTAACTGTTATCACTGTCAATGATTTAGATGCCGCTCATGCCCTTCAACGGCCTTCCACCAACATGGGCCTTACTGTTTGGCAAAACGCGACTATGGGTTTCTCGTTTCAAACAGTAAACTTTGGATTTCTTTTCCAAAATCTGGTCTATAAGATCGTTATGGACTTGATGTAACACAAAGGAAGGGGAGTTCTGGAAAAAAGATTATTGTAGTTCTCTGAGTTTGTGTCTTTTATTGGTGTTGAAATTTCATTTTGCATAAGGCCCTTTATGAAAATAATGACCAAAAAAATGCACAATAAAAAAGGGGTTGGTACTTATTTTTTCTATTTTTAATTAAAGTTGTTTGTATCTAAGCAAAAGTCTAAATGTGAAATTTTATTAATTTATTAGAAATATAAATTAAGAAAGATATAATACTTAGTGCCCGTTTGGTCTTTTTTTTCAAAATCCATTTTTATTTTCTCCTGAAAATGAAATAGAAGGTTATCAACCTTTTCCCTATTTTTCATAGATATTTTCATTCTT
Organism: Jacaranda mimosifolia; assembly: GCA_018894105.1. Lineage (NCBI taxonomy): Eukaryota > Viridiplantae > Streptophyta > Magnoliopsida > Lamiales > Bignoniaceae > Jacaranda > Jacaranda mimosifolia. Next base: position 17,478,306 of record CM032132.1, on the reverse strand, counting down.
AGCACATTTTTTCAAACACACTTTTACACTCTCTCTCCATTTTCACACTTTATTTTCTTCTACTTTTATTTGCACGACTTTTAATACAAAAATACAATAATATCCAAATACAACTCATTTTCAATCATATACAATTATTTTATTTTAAACAAAAATTCCAAATAATATTTTATTTTCATATTCACACTTATAACTAATTTTTTACTATTTATTTTTATCAAAAAATATAAATACCTCCAGAAAATAAAACCAAACGATCTCATTTTAAGACAACAATAAATTTGAAGTGCTGCTGGACTTGTTGCACCCCTAATTTAGGCTCTGGTATGAAAGCACAAGTATTTATTTTGAGATAACAATTAATTAGAAACACTATTCCTTATTACATTTTATTTATTCTATTTTTTGTAATGTGCCACTTGTCTAGTCTAATGGGTAGTTGGCGGTTGGGGTAGAGTGAGGCAGATGTTAGGTTTAAACTATTAATAATTTTGGTTTTTATTTTCTTTTGATTTTGTATTTTTTATTTTTAGGGTTCAAAATAGATATATCATTTATTTTTTTGCCTTAGAAAATATCGTAATTAACACAAAATGGAGGAGATCGACAAAGTGATGCAACAAAAGATGAAGGAGATACGTAGTCTCCAACCATATGTTAGGTAAATAATTTCACTTGATATATACGTTATATTATGTGATAAAAATAGGCAAAAATATCAATATCTTATTATTTATTTGTATAATTTAATAGTAACATAGAGTACTTTATATTATGTTTGACAAGTGTATGTGTATGCTAATTATTTGTTCTGATGAATTTAATAATTTTATTTAGTAGTAATTGTACATTTAATTTGATAACAGCTAGGCTTTCTTTATTTATGATGACTTTACTGTATAACAACCAACTCTAATTTAGGTAGAGTTGGTCTGTAAATATATAGCTGCACCTAACAATGTGCCTAATCCAAGACAACTAATAAATTTGATTGTTTTGATAATTACTAATTTGATTTCAATGGGTGCCTTAAATGTTATTAATCCATTATTTTTTTTAACATTTGTTAATCAATTATATTTGGACTATCATGAAATAAAACAAACTACTTTAGTTATCTATAATATTCACTTTATATTATATACTTGGTTGTTTTTTTCAATGATGAAGGTTTATCGACTGTTCAAGTATTTTAAATTATATAAAAAAATACCAATACACACACACACACATACTAGCATTTGCCCGATATGATGCACCAAAAATAGTTTTGATATTGAAGTAATTTATTTATAGTGATATCTATTTTATTTAATATGATTAAAAAATAAATTATAATTATTTAATATTTAAAGAAAGAAAAATCTATTACTAATTACATAAAACAATGTGAATATTTCAATTGAAGATATTATATTCAAAGATAATTTATATTGAAATAAGTTTTAGAATATCAATAATTGTTAACTCTAAATTTATAAATTATACATAAATATTTAAAATGATAAAATTTAAAAAAAATGGAAGAATTAGAAAATAAAAATGGATCAGAATATTTTACTAAATACACTTTTTAAATTATATATATACATATTGATATGATAAATAAGTAAATAATTTTTTTAATATATGAAGCTATTTTGAGTGATTTGTTAAAAATATGGAAATCACAGTTAAAAATTTTCATAATATTTGAGATTTTAAAATATTAAGTATATTTTGTTATGGTAAATATATTATCACTTTGCACTTCCTCTATAAAAATAACTTATATTAGGTTTTTATTTGGTCTGTAACATGCAACGTATTATAAACTAAAATATCTCTTAATATTCCATTCAACTTTGATGAATAAAATTTATTTATTTTTATCTATATGCGTAGCTATTTTATTGTTTTTGAAATTATCAAACGACATGATCATAAAATGATAAGTAAATTTTCAACATTCAATTCAAAATAAAATATTAGTCTTTCATAAGTTTTTTTTTAATAATTATATAAAAATATACAAATAATTCAATAGATATTCACATTCAGTCAATTTTTTTTATCTGACATCATTAATCTGTGTAAAATCATTCTTTTATGAATGTAACACCCCAACTTTTAGAACTCTTAAATTGAATTAACAGTTAGTGTCAAGATGAGTAATATGAAAAAATAAATAATAAAGTCAGAAAATTGGGTCTTGATTAAATGTTAATTACATCATTTAGGTTCTATTATATATAACAAAAGTTAAGGGATGGAAAATTAATTAAGGACATAAACCTATGGGATTTTAAATATCTGGAGGCCAAGTGAAATGGTCACTACAAGAAAACTGGCATTTAGTGGCACTAACTTGTTGCATTTTATAATATAATGACACAAAAAGTATTATGGTGATAGTTGTAAAAGAATGATACTATAATTTAATATTTGGTGGCATTTGATTATTAAATGATAGACAAAATAGTGATATTTGATTGAAAATACCAAGATAAATGTATTTCAAAGACATTTAACTAATGTCACTAATTGTTTTTTTTGAAAATACCACTAATATGTAGTTTAGTGGCATTTGATTATTAGATGACATATAAAATGGTGACAATTGATTAAAAATACCAACAAAAATATGATTTGAAGGCATTTAACTAGTGCCATTAATTTTTCTTAAAAAGTGTCGCTCATATTTATTTATGGTGTCACTTAGAAAGCCACAAAATATTTAGTGACACGAACTTAGTGATATTCGGTAGTGTAATGACACACAAGAGTAATAAGGTGATAATTATTGAAAAATGTCACTATAATACAATATATTATTGGCGTTTGATTAATAAGTGATAAAAAAATAGTGACATTTAATTGAAAATACCAATATAAATATATTTACAAGGTATTTAAGTAGTGCCACTAATTTTATAAAAAAAATCTCATTCATATTTATTTATGGTGTCATTTGTATAAAGTTTTTCAGTTTTTTTGTGAGATACATTTTTCAGTTTTTTTGTGAATGATTTCTTGTGCCAACATTCCTTCAGGGACCTTGTATTTATAACTTTGTCTTTGAAAGGTCTTGAGGGTGGGGTAGAAGCGATGGTCGAGAGACTATTCCACAAGAATGAAGATATTTTTTCTTAAGGTAGGTGTATTGGAGAGGATTTCTAGCATTTGCTTAGAACTTGGTACTACTTAGCATTTTCCAGTTAGCTCGAGTGGTATTTCGACATGTTTCTTTAGTTTTGATATTTACTTTTTTTGTTGGCCAAATGTTAGCTGGATGTTTGTCTATCATAATGAGTATTAGCCTTATTTAGGTTGATTCAATTACTTGGCTAAATAAATGATTATCAATCAACATCACAATGCTTTGTTTTTTCCATTTTCTACTAAGCTCATTTCATGTGAGTTTTGTTATTTTTTTCCATATACATAGCATGTTTTAGAACTTTGAGTTCCATCCACAAAGTTTGTTTGCATGAGGTACATAGCCTCGGTGCAAGAACAAAAAGAAAGAGCTTTAGGAAGGATGCCTATGGTTGGCGCTTATTGGTAGTAATGGTGCAAGAGACCTTGAGTGCCCATACTAGGCGACAATTCAGGGTGCCTGCGGTGGGCGTCTATCTTTGGCACCCATGCTGGGTCTCCTATTCTTGGTGCCCATGTTGAGAGGGGCGTCACCACTTGGGACTCTTTGCATGTCTACGGTGGGTGCCTAATAGTACCCATCTAGCTTTTTAGCTACCCGTGCTGGAGGGTGCATCAATTTTTTTTAGGGAACGTCTAGACTTCTTCTAGGACCATTAAGGGTGCAAAGTTTTTAGTGGTTGTTTGAAGACTTAACAAACTTTTTGATGGATTTATGTATGTGTGTGGTCAATTTTGTGACTTTTGAGCAACTGCAAAAATTATTCTAGTGAGGCATAAAGCCTCTTTTGATCATGCTTAGTTGCGAGTTTCGTAGTAGGGTCATCATTTACTTTATATAAAGCAGAAACCTACGAGGCAAAACATTGATCACAGACATTAATTAAATGGCCTTCCGATGTTGAGGCTTAAGTGTTCAGATGAAAAGGATGCATTCATATGCATCCTGAGAAGCCTCATGGTGAGTGTATAGTAGACTAAGGAATCGCTTGTCTTAAAAATTTCTTAAGTGATAAGATATTGTCATTTTCCTCTGAAGAGGATTAGAGATGTGTTTTTTTCCTAGTTATCATATGCCTCCCAAAGAGCCATTTATTAGGTATGCACTAAAGAGTTGCCACCAACTTAGAGGAATTACAGTGGACATTTTTAGAGTGGCTACCATGTGCCTCCCAGAGCGTCGTATAAAGGGATTATATTGGAAAGTTGCCACCAACTCGATGGAGTTACAATGGGCTTTTTCCAAGTGACTACCACACGCCTCGATGGAATTACAATGGGCTTTTTCCAAGTGACTACCACACACCTCTTGGAGGGTTGTATAGTAGGTTTATGCTAGAGAGTTACCACAAACTTAGAGGAATTACAATGGGCTTTTTCAAAGTGGCTACCACATGTCTCCCAGAGGGTAGTATAGTAGGATTAAGCTAGGCGGCAACTACATACTCCTTAAGGAATCTTATAGTGGGATTACACTAAAGAGTCTTTGAGAGCGCTTCAAAAGGAGGCATGTAGTCGCAAACAAGTTGAAGTTATGAGAAGTAATACTAAAATGGTAAGAATTTGCATTTATTTAGATAAATAATAAAGATCGAGTGGTAATAGAGAAAAATGTGCCATTCCCGAGTGACTAGTCCTTACTCACATCAAAGAAAAGAGATTAACTTTCTATGAAAAGAAATGAAACTTCAAAATAAATAAGCAATACTAAATTGAAAACTATGCTAAGACAAATCACTAACACTAGAGGGTGCCACAGGTGGCACATTGAAGCAGCATGAAGAGTGGTTCCCGGCATGCATGTTCCCACAGAGCTGTCATCTTGCAGCGCACCCTAACCTTTATCTTTCTTTTTGTTGTCTTGCTATTCTTTGGTTTGGTTGGTCTTGGAAATAGGGTTCCTAATGTTCTTCAAAGTGTTAGCATAACATTTTCTAAAAGCTCTTAGATCACCAACAACCTCTCCAACCCCATTCTGTGTAGGGAACTTTAACTTGATCATGCAGTATGTTGAAATTGCTGCTTGGAACAATTTTAAGGCAGGTCTTCCCAATATTGCATTGTGTATAGAGGTTTTGACTACTAGGAACCTCACTATTTTTGTGGCTCTCATAGGGTGAGTGCTTAGGGAGAGAGATAGTGTTATTTCTCCTCGAGCTTCCACTATGTCACCTATGAAACCCACTAAGGGGTTTTGATCTTCTATAGTTACGCATTACTCACTCCTACTTGGAGGAACGCATCATGAAAAAAAATGTTCCCTGAATTGCCACTATCTACTAGTATCTTTTTCCTCTATAATTTAGCGAGGGATGTGGTGATTACTAGTGCATATTTGTGGTTTCTTATATTTTCATCTCCAAAGGTGATGCGTGGTGTGGGTGCACGTACTTCAAATATTCTCAAGATGGGATCTATTGCATGAGCTTATGTTTGCCTTGCTACATGTGTTAGTTTCTTCCTAGCATCAGCAGAGTCTCCACCAGCAAGTCCTCATTAGATTACCAAGATGACTTCCATAGAGGGGAGATTGTTAGGATCTCAGTGGCATTGGTGCTCCTTAGGATCTAGGCGGTATCCAATCATTGTCGGTGATCTTCATGTTCTTCTACTAGCAGACCATTCTATTTCGTCTCTCAGGTGCCTACATTTATTTGTGGTTGCGTCCCATTGCCATGGAAGCAAACCCATTTATCTGACTTTGGCTTAATAGGATCTTGTGTTATTTTCTATGGTAGTCATTGATTAAAGTTACATTGTAGTGCTACCATCAGAATTTTTGCCTTATTGTACATTGAGGTTTGTGCCTGCGATCTCCTTGCTTTTTGTTGCTATTATTCCCTTCATCAGGCATCTCTTATTTATGGTCTTCCAAAGCGGTGATGGCTTCCTTTATTTGGATGTGCTTCTCGATGTGCATCAAGAATTTCTCTAGAGTGGTAGGTGGTCCCAGCAATCAAATCCTAAAATTTTATGTGATTCAAATTCTGCTGGATGATGTTGGGTAAAAGCTCTTGATTGATGTGAGAGATCTCATGGACAACCTGGACGAGCAGTTGAGATAAGTCCTTAAAGACTCTCCATCCTTCTACTTGATGATAAATAAATAAGTCGTCGTTTTAGGGTACTTGTGGTTGATGGAGAAATTCTAGAGGAAACATTATGTCAGCATCTCCCATCCAGTGATAGATCCTTTCGGCATCTGGTTGGACTATGTAAGGACATAGTTTGTGAGGGTAGTGCAGAAAAGCTTACAGTATACAGCCTCGCTCAACTCGTAGAGCTCCATCCTTACTATAAAGTTATCCAAGTGTTCTTGGGGGGTTTGTGGTGCCATCAATTCTGGTAGCTTGTGATACCTTTGTTCCAAATGGAATCATTTTAGCTAGGATCGCCGAAGAAAAATGACTACTCTTCAGAAGAATGATGACTAAAGTATGATATTGGCTCTCTACTATTCCAAATGGATGTGGTACCAAAGAAAGTGTTCAAACTCTACTATCTACGGGGTGCTTGGGAGGATCTGTATAGAGTGAAAAGTGTGTCTCTTTGCAAAGGTGTAGGAGGAGCGAGGTATCACATCTAGATCAACTTCTTGCTCGAATCTCTCCAGGGAAGACAAAGTCGTCACTCTAGTGAAAAGATTGTTGTTGCTCTTAAGGGTGATGCTCCTTAACATACTTGGCATTTTCTTTGGCTACAGCTTGGGCAGAGACATTCTCCAACATGATTTTCAATACCTCTTAGATTATGGCTAGAGTGAGATCTCCAAAAGAATGACCTTGTAGTGCAGGCGCCTCCTCGGATGCAAGTTGTGCATTAGGAATGAAATTAGTACTACTAATCGATGACTCTTCACATTCTTTAATGGGATCACCTAGTTGCTATGTTTGCAAGCTCTTAATCTTGTTTGCATTCTCAGTATTTCTATTTCCTTCTTGAAGCTTTTTGTAGACAGTGCTAATATGTTGGTTCTTTGTGGTAGACAATAGAATATTAGTTGTTTTCCTCTAGAATATAGGTAGATAAATCTCGCTTCTCAAAAGTTATCTTGAAAGTTCACTGTTATTTTGCAAATGATTTTTTGAGCCCAAATTTTTTTGGGAACCTTATATTTATAAATTGTCTTTTATGGGCTTAGTCCTATTAGGGTTTTTCTGTCCTTCTTCATGGGCTTAAACTATCTTTGGGTTTTCCACCCCTTATATTTAGTTAGTTAATTTAATTTATTGGGCTATTTTTAATTAATTTACAGAATTGCCCATACAGTATTATTTGTATCGTAATTATAGATGCTATATGTTGTAGGTAGATGAACATATTGATATGACTAATTGAAGGAGCAACAAAGTCCCTTGATGAATTTTAAGGATGATCATAATGTGGATGGCACTTTAACTTACCTAATGAAGAGGGGCATATTTTCAAATCATTCCTCTATTAAAAGAATATGGGGGTATCATCATATTGATTTTTTAATTATAATGACCTATCTACTAATAATGGTGAATTTTTTTTAGTATAGATATTTAGGAGTTACATGATTTGTACATTGGAGAAGCTAAGCTTTATAACTTACTATATGGGGAGAGCTTAGATCAAATTTGGTTAATTGTAACATGAAAATTTGTAGCAGTTCTTCTAGAAAGAATACTAACTATGATATTTGGTTTACGAAAACAAGTGTTCTATTTTATACTTTAGAAAAATTAAACACGAGTAGTGTGATTATGTATGTTAGAATAAATAAATTATCAAATGATAGGGTGAAATCTCAAACTCCTAGGAAAAAAATGAAATGAGAAATATACTATAAAATTAGTGAATTGTGCAATATTTCTTAATAAATTGAGAGCACATTAGCAAAGAATCTTGGAAGATTTTCTATGTCTTTAATAGGTATTGATATATCATCATTTTAGTTAACATTAAGAAGCATTGATCCCTTCTTACTTTTGATATTGATGCTGCATGGAAATGGAATGAGGTTCTTTTTGGTAGAAAGCAGTATATTGGTTTGTTTTCTTTAGAATGTGTGCAGAGAAATCTCTGTTTTTTAAACTTCCTTCTAGTTTGTGATTTTTTGTGAATGATTTCTTTTGTCTAAGTTCTTTTTCGGACTCAGTATGTATAGATTGTAGTCTTGTTAGGCTTAAGTCTGTTAGGGTTTCTCTACCCTTCTTTGTGGGCTTAACTTGAATTTTGGGCTTTCCAGCCCTTTTATTTGGTTAAGTAATCTTAAGTTACTGAGCCATTTTTATTTAATTTATCAAATTGCCCTTACAGTCAATTTTAGTTGTATCACTAAGTCTCCCTATTTTTGATAGGAAGGTTTTTAATTATGTATAGAAAATATATTATAAGTTTAATTTTTAATTTTTTTCTTTACTTTAATTTATTTAAATAAGGTTGGTATTCTAATTAATTTTTCACCAATTAGGTGTGTATAGACACGTGCTTATGTTTGGTGAGAGACTTGAAAAAATTCATTGTTGCTATCGTCGAAAGACTAAGGAAAATTTTGCATTTTATTTGCCTTATGACTTAGACAACCTTTCAAGTGTGATAACTAGGATTGAAATATCAGGAAGGAGAAATAGAGGGAGAGTGCTTTGACATTTGTATTGGGCACCCATTGGCTGCTTGCATCGGGTTCTATGTCCACGTAGGACTTAGACTTTTCCATGAAGTTTTTCTGCTACAAAAATCTTGTGGGATCATTGATAGTGTTCCGCATTCCATGAAGGGCTTAGACGTTTTACGAAGTTTTCTTTGTGACTAGAAACAGTTCTCAACATAGCTTGCTATCTTTTGTTTCGGACGTTTGTGTGAGTTATTCCGCTAGCGGGCAGCGCATGAGGGATTAATCTAATTTGTATTTGCAAAGATTGTCCACCCTGTGAGATTGTTGCATCCTTTGAGTTTGAGAGCATTTATTTGGCATTGGTGACTCTATCTTATGCATTTATTCGAGGGTGATTAAATTTTGATGAATTTAGTACAATCTATGATGGTCTCAATGCAAAGAAATCATTTCATCCATTTGGACTTAGTGCATTTATGATTCTTCAGTTAAGGTCTTGATGAATTTCATCCAGAAGGTTCCCAACAATTGTGGCTTTCATGACCCCTTTGTCCTTCTGTAGTTAGCCAAGTATCAACCATATGCAAAATGATTATTGTCTTAGTCATATTCTTAAGATCTATGTGTTCGTCCCGTGGGTTAGAGTATTGTTGCACTCTTTTTATGATGTAGGTGAGATCACCTTCAGCGTTGACCATAACACAGTGTGAATGAGCGTGATAAAAAGATAGTGGAATTATGCTCTTCCCCTCCACTGATCGAGATAGCTGCTGGAGATTTTGCATTAATAAATGTTTGTCTTGACACAACTTATATTTGTTGTTCTCTTTTTTCTTTGTGCTTCTGTTAAATCATTGATCTCTATTTTTTTCACTTTGTAAAGCAAATGCTCTATTGTGCAGAAAGGGTCGTGGTGATAGGGACTCGCTTTAAACAAGAGACTGCCAAAGTAGTTCAGCAGTAGAGTCAGAAAGATGATGAGTCCTCGCTTATTTATATTTGTCTAAACACTCAGTAAAATAAGCTATCACTAATTGATATAGTGATGCTTTTGTTTTTACTATTTTGTTCAGAATTTACTTCATGCAAATTTTACATCCAGTGTGCACTCTTACCTATTAGACCCTTTGAGATGTTAGGTCACTCCCTTTGGAGAGTTAGAGTCACCAAATAAGTCGGTGTTAGAGTTCTTAAGTTCAATGTGGAGGAGGTATTCATGCATAACTTAGAGTTTCTCATGAAATTTGACACTTGAGAGATCCTTTATGGTTTTTGGTGGAGCTTTGCACTTATTGGAAGACTAGAAATTTTGTTATAGGGTACTATGCTCCAAATTTAGTTTGGTTTCTCTTCCAAAGTTAAATTACTTTGGCAACCCTTTGGAGTTCTTCACAGTGGTACTTCTTAGGGACACTTGTTAGGACGATGGATACTTGTTGAACACACAACCACTCTGTTGGGTACCAATCGAACTAATGCGTTAGAGTGCTAGGTGCTAGCTGGGTGCCCATTTAGGGCATCTATTTGGGCATTTATCCTAGCGCTCGGCCGCAACATTTGATAAGTGCCCAACTGCTAGGTCCTTTTCAAGACAGTTGGGTTTTTGGCAAAACTTGGCACGCAATGAATGACTCAAAAGATTTTATTTAGCTTCATATATACACTAAATCAATTGGCTAACTCTTGATGTTGTGTTGTTACCAATATGAGCTTAATGCACAGTTGGGGTGTGTGAGCGAGGTGTAGAGCATCTTCCAATTAAGCTCGCAAGTCTCCTTGAAAGGAATTTGTTAAGTTAGGTATATGAGCACATGAATGTATGTGTGAACCTTATTAGGGAAGTCCCATCGTGGTATTTAGCCCTAGAGTTAACCTTATTGAGTGCCACACTAGTGATGTCATGTTAGGAGGCTCAATTTACTATGCTGAGTTAATTAAGCTCCTCATAGGTAACATTTTATCGTAGTGCTTAGTTAGTTATCATGAGCATAGTTGGACGTCTCTCTAGTGAGGGCTCGTAAAAAGTAAGAATTATAATAACATTCTGCAGTAGATCTAGTTTAGAAGTTCTTGACTTTATTTATAGTATAGTATAAACCTTTATTCAGGAGTTCTTCATTGTTAGCACTAAGTTTTTAACATTTGTTTGAGGACTTAGTGAAATTCTTGATTGAGTAGTGCAAATGATTAACCAATTTAGTGGATTTCGAGTACTTGTCAATAATGTAAGCATAGAATATGATAAACTTGTTCTAAGGGAGGTGTGGAGCATTCCTTTCATCAGACCTCATTGTTCATATTTTAGGAGGGTCGTTAGTGTCTTTGTAAGATAAAATTCTTCAAAGGTGAAAATTTTATCTTAGGCCTAAGTCGAGTGAGCGTCAATATTGAAGTTTGAATGCTAAGGTGAATAGGGCATATTCATGGGTCTTCTGGGAAGCTTCGCAATGAACTTCAACAACTTAAGGAGTTACTTAACTTCAAGAATTTTTTACTTTTCTAAGTATCAAGATATTGCCACCTTCCTATTTATGTGGACTGAAGGTAGGCATTTTTTTTTTCTTAATCGCGTAGGTGCCTCTCGAAGGGCAATGTGATGGTTCTTATTTTCAAAGAAAGTACTTTGTTTCCTTTATATAACCTTTAGTGGGTTTTTCAGATAAGTTTTCATGTGCCTCCTGAGGGGCCTTTAGTGGGATTTTTCAAAGAAGTTGCTATGTGCCTCCTAAGGGACCTTTAGTGGGCTTTTTTAGAGTAGCTACCACGTGCCTCACTGGGGGCCTATAGTAGGATTATGTCAATGACTTCGTGCCCTTGGAGGCCATATAGTGGGATTACGCTTGGTGGCTACCATGTGCTCCCATAGGAGTTATATAATAGGTTTACGCCTAAAGGTCTTTGAGAGCACATCGAACGAAAGTGTGCAGTTGCTGAAACAACAAAGCTATAAACGAGAAACCTAAAATGTGAGGAACATGCATTTATTCGAGGAATTATTAGTAGGAAAAAGGAGTTGTTCCTGAGTTGGTAGAATTTATTCGGATCAAAAGAAAGGAAACTAAAAATACTTAAAGATAAATAAAAATACTCTTAAAAGAAATAGGAAGAGGTTGTGGGTACTGTTGGCGATGTGTCCAAATAAGGCATGGGACAGTCTGCAAGTACGAGAATGCATTGGTCTTAGGGTTCAGAGCCCACTGGCATATTCTTCTACTTTTGTGACTCATGTGGTGTTGTCATCTGGTTAGTCCTATCAATAGAATGATTAGTGTTCTTCATAATGATGGGGTTTAGGCTCAAGCTTTGGGCGGTGTTCTTTGAGTTGTTCTGACAGCTCTTATTATAAGGAGAGGTACCACGCATGTGGTTAGTGCAGAACCTACTCTTGGCTACGAGTGTTTTTCGGGTGGACTCTCAAAATTCTCTTCTTTTCTATTGTGACACTGCTCTCTAAAGGAGTTCTTCATTTCGTCAATATATTCACTGAGGTATCCTTGTTGGACCAACATTTTGATTTTGTCTTTCAAGTTCCAACATTTTCCCTTGGTGTGTCTACCGAAATTATGGAAGCTACAATACTTTGAGGAACTTTGCCTTATTGAAACTTTTTGTGTCCACTGGGGGCATCGATCATGCCTAGTAGTGTAGCAACTTGGAGTATCTCTAGCCTTTTGCCTGTAAGAGGTGTGTACTAAAGTGTTGTATGTTTGGATTGTTGAGTACTCATGGCCCGTTCTTGGTTGGCGTTAGCTCTTAAGTTCAGCATTTTAGGTATGTTAACGTCTTGGGGAGTCACCATTTCCTGCCTCCTTCTTCGCTTGTTCTTTTGTGCTTAGAGTTTTTTTCAAGCTACGAGGGGATTGCAATTCACGGATCCTTTGACCTTAGTTGCATAAGATTCGTATGAGTGTCATTTGTCATCAAGGGTTACCTCTAAAAGTACCCAAAGTAGGATCAAAGATATAAGCTTGCTTGCATCTTGCCTTTACACCATTACTTTCTTAGTGCTAACATCATCTAAATTGGTTGGTCTTCTCGAGAGCATCGAGGGCGCCTGGCAGTGGGAAGGTCATCTCTATTACACGAACATTATTGGTTGACAAGCTTAGGAAGTTCATCAAGCCATGACCAGTAAGCTCCACTCTTTCCAACTTTCTAGAGATTTCTTAAGACTGCTCGGCCTCTGCATTACATACTTCCTGGGATGTCCTTTCTGGATCAGTATCTTAATCTTGTCTATTAAGTGCCTATATTACTTGGTGGTGTGCCTATAGTGGTGGTGGAAAATAACATCATTTATCCAACTTTAACTTCTTAGTGTCTTTCATCGTCATTTGAGAAGAGTGCAGGATGAGGCCACATCATAGAGCTTCGCTTAGAACCTTTTCTCATGGAACGTCGAGCAAGGCATGGGTAATGGATATCCAAGACTAGTTAAATTTGTGCACCTAGGCATCTTGTCATGGTTACCTTCTCTGTTATGCAGAGCAAGCTCTGAATCTCACTTGTGGGGTTGTGGCATCAATATATGAGCCTGTACTCCGATTTTAATAACCAACAAGAATCTCCTTCAGGGAAAGATTGAAGATCCACTTGTAGAGAAAGAGAAGAGAGACTAATGCTTTATTCAGAATTAGTTCTTTTGGTGGTCTATCTGAGGAAGGCGAAGCCCCTTGATCCCAACAACAAGCTGCAATAGCTCCTTCACATGTTGAGCTGGCTAGGACTCGAGCAATAACACTTTCCAGTAAACTTTTTAGTACGTTTGGAGTTAGCATTGATGTAGGGTCTCCAAAAAATGGTGTCTGGTTCGCGAACATCTCTCTTAGGGGAGTAGGCGTGTTGAGATATGGCTCCGATATTGATCGTGATGTTACTGTAAGTTGGGGGCTTTCTACATCCTCAGATATCGATGACAGCTGGGTATTAAAATAGTGAACTTGGATCTCGTCTGCATTCTCAGTGTTGCTTATTCCTTCTTCCCATAGACGACGCCAAAATGATGCTACACGAAAATGGAGTGAGGTCTTTTCCAGTAGACAGCAGTGTGTTGGTTCATTTTTTTGGAATACGTATAGAAAGATCTATGTTTCTCGAAGTTTCTCCAAATTTGTGATTTTTTTTTTAATAATTTCTTCTGCCCAAATTCTTTTTGGGACTCAATATTTATAGATTTTAATCTTGATGGGCCTAAGCCCATTAGAGTTTCTCTGCCCTTTTTCATGGGCTTACTTGTCTTTTGGGCTCTCCAACTCTTTAACTTGGTTAATTAATTTTAAGTTACTAAGTCACTTTTAGTTAATTTACTAAATTACTCTTATGGCTAATTTAGCAGTATTAGATATGGCTAAAAAAGTTCATACATATGAACTCATGCAGAATCCCAGTCGAAAATCAATGACAAAAGTCATTATAAGTTTGTCTAAATTGAAGTTTTCAAATATTCAAATAAATTAGTTTAGGAAACGATAAACCATACCAAAATTATTTTGATATGGTTTAGTTTTTGGTTGGATATTCTTTAATATTCATTAGGGTATTATATTGGAAAAAACAATGTGATAAAATTTTATAGTTATTAACAAGTGGCAGACTTGAATTATGAAGTATAAGTTTTCTTCAATAATCAATTATATATGATCACTTGATCATATATAACAATTGAAAAAGATTAACTGTAACGTAAATCTGAAAGATCAAAGAGGACAATAGTGAAAATACAAATCAACTAGTTAGTTTATGTAACACCCCGAATTTTGAGATACTAAATAAAATAAAATATGAAAGCGATAAGTTTGGTTAGATTAATTTTGGATTGGATTCAATTACAATCTAGAATTAAAATTTATAATCGAGGGTTTAAATTATAAATAAGAGAAGGACTTGATTGCACAAAATTATAAAGTTTAGGGGGTTAATGTGAGCAGAATAAAAATTTAAGAACTTCAAAAAAATTATTTTGGACTTGATTGCCCAGAAACAGAAAGGTTAGGGGTCAAAGTGTAAGAAATAGAAATTAGAGGACTAAATTGAAGTCTGGGACCAAAGTGAAGGTAGTTTAAAAGTTTTGGGGCTAGTGTGAAGTCGGCCAAAAGTTTTGGGGTCAAATTGAAAGGGTTGCAGAATACTTATATATATATATATATAGGATTAAGGACAAAAAATATTCAAATTCCCAAAGTAAAACCTAAAACCCCACCCGACGGCAAATCGCTGGAAAACATTCGTGAAGCTCGAAATTAAATCGATATTTAGACTTCTCTCGTCACCACGAACAAACCCATACCAAAATCACTTAGAAACACCGGTTAAATCATCGAGAAATTGACAGGAAAATTGGAGATGTGGCGGTAGTAGCGATTTCGTCACCTTGGATGACGGAAACAACATGGGCTATGATGGGTTGTGGTCAGAATGATGTGGGCAGTCTGGTGATGGTTTCAATTTGATGTTTCCACGGTTGGTGGCGGAGAATCAAGGGTGGTGGTTGACGGCGGAGGGTTAGGGTTAGCGCGGCTTTGAACGGCTACTTGACCGACGCGCTGGCATCAAAATTAGAAATTGGATTGGGCATCTTGTTCGCCGTGACGAGGTGCATCTTTCGGTACAACCAACTCTACCTCCGACGACTGAGCACAGTGGCGGTCGGCGATAGTGTTGCGCCTGCAATTTGACATGAGGTTCAAAATAGGATTTTGAGTCCATTTGAGCTATTCCCGACTTGAGATTGGATCTCAGTTTGATCCAATTGGGTAAATTTCATATCAAATATTAATTCAATTAATTTTTACAAATCTTAATTCGATAATTATTAGATTATGAGTATTGAAATATAATTTTAATTGAGATGATAATTAATTTTGTAAGTCGTGAACGAAATGGATTCTAATTCTAAGTTTGGTTAGTTAAGAAAGATTGATTTAAAATTATACTCTTAGACTAGACAATATAGTGTTGTGAATAAAATATAGTTAAGCTTTATCTAAAGATTAAGTTATTTAAGTATTACAACAAAAATGAATTATCAGCCCTAGACCTAATAAACTCATAAAACCCAACTGATTTAGAAACCTGGACCCTCATCATCTACTGTAAAATAAGTAAAGTGATGAATAGAGTTTATTGGGGGTAGTTTGAGGATTGAGTTAGCTCGAATACGTAAAGCTATTAAGATGGTTAAAATATTAAGACAATAAGTGGGAATGATTGGACTCTAGTAAGTAAAGTCTTATAATACTGAAGTATCCTGTACTTGGATGATTAAGGCCATTTGAGATAAGATATAATTGAACTCGAGTGTCAGAATAACCTTAAGTTTAATAAAAATTTTAACTATATTTATATTTAAGAATTAGAGGATTGATAGAATGATAAATCGAGTTATCTTATGACAGTTCACGGGCTAACTAGGAAGCTAGGACCTGAGCGACCACACAACTAGGAATTCCCCTGCAATTGCCAAGTGAGTTTATATTCGATAGTATGAGATTTCTTTGCTAGGGAAAGAATATATATATTTGTTAATATATCCTGATCGCTTGCTTCCTTCCTATCTATGTGTTGAAATAGTACTCCATATCACCCTTTTATACCTGGCGCCTCTGTCGATATTAATTGATATCACTTTACTTGAAATTTGGCGATTGTGTTGAGGAAGATGAAAAGTAATTTCAAAATATATATTTTACTCGCCATGTCTAGCCTAAAACCAGCTTGGGCTGAATAAGTGATTACATGCTTAACATGGCGAAGTGACGTATTAAGTGAAATATTGTTGGACATATTCAGTGATATAGTGATTATACTTAATACCCTTGGGGGTGGGCCTTGGGATCGATTACGAAAGACGGCTGAAATGAACCAACAATGAAAGATCTTTCAGTTGATACCCATGCATGATGCACATATAATCCCTACTCAGTAGGCCAATTGGAAGTAGCTACCTATGAGCGAGATCAGGCATGTGGCTAGCCATGCCTAGTGAGTGATTAAAGTGTCCGAGCCGATCACTTGGTACTTTGGAGAATAAGGATTTTCATATTTTCGAAAGTGGAGTGACAAGATTGGAGAACCACCAACAACCTAACAATGAAAGTGTTGGCTAAATTATATTTAGTTTATCTGATATGCCTGATACTTGTTGCTTTGAAACTCGAAAATTTGACGAAACCCAGTAGTTGTTCAAATGGCATATCAACCCCTTTTGATCACAGTTGAGATTTAATTTTCTATGAGATACGGTGAATTTTGTGAAGTCTCATCACTGGTATTGGACGGTGGCGAGATGGATCACTTTTCATTTTGACTAAAACCTTCTCTCACAACTTTTGGGAATTTTAATGCTTCTATTTGTTGCTTATATAATATTTGAGAAATTTCCACATTGTTATTAGTGCTAAACTATCTCACTAAGTCATTTGTACTTACGTTATTTTATTGTTATTTTTCATTCTTTACCCCAGATAAGGATGAGTGATGAAGATACGCTAGCCTAAGCGACACATGAGGTAATGAGGGTGATAGAAGTGCTAAGTATGATTTATGAAATTTCGGTTCATAATTGAACCTCTAGATGGTGTTACTTGTAGAAATCAAATATTTTTGGATTTTGGGAAATATATTCTCTATTACTCAGAAGACTCGTGATATAAAGAGGGTAGCGTCTCGAACGGGTGCAGGCACCTCCCAGTTGGGGCATTACAATTTATTCTAGGGATGTGACATGGTTGATGCTTGTATTTAAATTTTATATATAACTAAAAGTATTTATTTATTTATTTTGTCTTGTAATATACTTTTTAATAATTTCATTTATTTTAGCTGAATTCATAATAATTAAAATACATTTTTTTTAAAAAAATAAAGTTGATATTGACATAATATATTTTTTTGAAAAATTGAGAGAGAAAGGAAAAGGAAGATTGGAGAAAAGAACGTAAAAAAGGTAGGAAAAATTGCCTTAACATTACTTTGTTGAGAGAATTAATTTTGTTAGTAAAACTTAACAACCGCGATAAATTTCCTAAATTCTCCCACTTTATAAATAACGTAAGTTGATAATCTAATTGATAGGAAAAAATAAAAATAATTTTTTTTCTTTATCCCACTAATTACAAATAGAGTAGCCCTTTGTGGCCACAGGCCCACATGAGCATAAAATTGATCCGAGTTGACAACAGCTATTCACAGCTTTCTACTACGTCATTTAGCGGCCAAAATATTGGATGGTCTCACCGTCTGGCTCAGGCTGCATCCGTCAAATAATTTATTATCCAAGTCCGTATTTGCCCTTGCCGGTTGACACTGACTGGTACAACATTATAGAGGTGTGCCCATGAAAGCATGTCTAAAAGATCAATTGAAAATTAGGAGTTGACACATATGATAATTATTAGTTTCTTTTTTATTAAACAATAAATTAGTAGAAAATTATTCATGAAAATGATAGACGAATGTTCCATTCCAATGAATAACCCTTCGTTTAAAATGTTATTAAAATATTTTCATTGAAGTTTCTTAGACGTGAAAAATAATACTTTTTGTATATTTGTAATATTTATCTATATTATACTATAATTAGAGCGGATAAATATTGATATGACATTCTTATGTCGGTTATCCTATCTCTAAATGCTTTTATCTTTATCTCATCTTACATGTTTGCGCCCTTTCCCCTCTAATATCTTTCTTTATTTTTCAACTACCTTATTTATATAATTTTTAAAAATATGATTGATTCCAATTTATCATAAATTGAAAGAAGCTACAAAATATAATTAAGAAATTATGGTGTCATACAAAACATAAGCAAATATTTTTAAATAATTTTTACATAATATATTAAAAAAATGCAAATTTTACATGCACATACATCAAAATTTTAAGATATGCGCGGCCATAAACTTCACAAAGTTCACATTGAACTTCATCAATTAAAGTCAACACTTGAAAAAAAAAAAAAAGAATTAGATCAACAATTTGACCATTTATACTAATATGTCATCGCAAAATGTTATGTAATTGTCAACTAAAATTAAATTATTAAATTATGTCTATGTCATAAATATGTAATATAAATATCACAAATTGCCCCAATTATTTCAACATATGTTGTAACTTGTAACCTTGTCTCAAATCAAAGGTCAATCCACAAATTATTAAATTCTATTCCTAATATAGCATATATATGTTGTTGAATTGTACATTATGCTCAAAAGTCAAAACACACCCCCTTGCTCTAAGGCTAAGTTTTCCCTTTCAAACATTGATAAATAGAATGCTGAGACGAATCCTTCAACTATCTAACATAAACTATTTACTCCATTTTCTCCAATTCCATCAATTGGTCGGGCTAAAGGCATAATTAAAGAATATGTTTACTTTCTATAATAAAATTAAATATATTATTATATTTAGATTAATCAAATACTCCTTTCCTCCGTCAAGACTCCTGATACAAAAATGGTTCGGTACAAAATTGGAAAAGTATTAGGTAAAGAATTCAATTCAAAAATTGTGATATAATATTGAACTAGTAAGCCTCTTATATATTTCAATAAAGATATTTTGTCCCTCTATTACTAATTAAATTGCTAAAATTATCCTTAAATCTAAATGTATCAAAGAATTTATATATTTTAAACTATCTTACTAAATATAATTGATCAAATCATAGAATTTATATATATTTTTTAAATTATCTTATTAAATATAATTGATCAATGACTAATCAATCAATTTAATTTTCTTATCGTTTTCAATAATCATTTACGCTTTCATCACATCAAAGAAAAAAAAAGTGAAAAAGAACATGTTGTCAGTCATAATCAGTAATGAATAATTATGAAATGGGGTCCTTTTAGATGAGTTAAGAGCATACTTAGCAGAACTGTTTATTTTCTTTTGTTTTTCTAATTAACAAACAAACAAAAATGCGTGATAACTCCTCTAAACCATGGAATTCCAAAATCAATTATAGAAAATAGTTTTTGATTTTCCAGATCAATATGAAAGTGACCTTATTGAGCTCAATTATATTTTGCCATCAAAAGACAAAGAAATCTTCTTGTTTTTTTGTCATTTAATTTGGAGGCAGTGATGTAATATGTTATTTTATTGTGATTAGAAATTCATTACTATTGCTGATATATCATATAGATGGATTATTATACTTGATGTTGATGTTGATGATGATGATGAAAGGTAAAGGATATATGTAATATTAATAGAATCTGAATCATTTATCATGTGTCCTGATCTTCTAATGCATTTCAAAAGGCTATTTTTAACGATAAAAGCATATGTCATAGTCTTTGCTATTGAAGAATTGTACATTCATTTCTTAGGAAAAAAATAATATTTTAGATTATTTCACTGTGTTTAATATGATAAAAATTGAATAATTATTTAAAAAGATAAAAAAAAATGTTAATTAATCAATCATTGACCAGTTATGTTTATGATGATAAAATAGATATACAAATTTTAGGTAGATTTATATTATATTCCGTACACTTGACGATATTAGAATGGTTGTATGTAATTTTTCTAAAATAGTTTTACTTGTAAAATAACAATTCAAAGATAAGTTGTTTCTTTTTTGTGGTTTGCTAATTTTTTAATATTCTGAGATTTTCAAATTAAATTGCATTACTTTGCATATGTTTGCGATTTTATTTTTTTTCAAGAAATAGCTAAATTATGTAACAATGCATCAAAAAAAGTCAAATTCATTTATTATAATATTGACAATAATTTAATTCTGGGATCTTTTTTTTTTTTTTTTTTTGAGGAAAAGAGAAATATCATTAATTAGAATCCAACGACAAAGCTTGTGCAATTACATCAGATCTAGTACATGAAAATAGAGAAACTGAAATAGATTTCCTAGCTAAGAAATGGGCACAATGATTTAATTATGGAATCGTTTGATTATATAAATGAGTGGATATTTTTGATTGAATCATCTACCTATTTTTAATTTCTTTTTCCTCTTAATCAGTGATTGAATCTAAAGTAAGCAATTAAATAAATGATTGCATCAAATATCTCTTAAAAATAAATCAACAATTATTAATCAACATCTTATCTTAAAAAACAATTATCAAGCAACACTTCATACCAACTATATATATATATATATTAACAATTAACTACTATAAAAAATAAATAATTACTCATATATTAGACGAGATTCAACCTAAAATCTGAAATTTTACGAGGTCAAATTTGTTCCTCTTTTAAATTTAATTAATTTTTCTGGTTATACCATTCCAAAAATTCACATTCTAATATATCAACGAAATTTTTGAGAATTTTTTTCTTATGAAAAACTACATTGAACTATCTAAAAATGTCCATCAATCAAAAATTAATTCACTTCAATTTTTCGAAAACTTGAGGAATTATAGATTGTCTTTGGCTGACAGAATTTAAAATAAAATAAATTAAAAATCTTGAATGACTACGGAGAATAAATTCATTATCCATCACAATAATTATAAAAATAGCTCAAAATAAATCTTAAATAAGCTTATCTAATTTGGTTTCGGCTACAACCACCTAAATAAATCTAATAATTAATCTTGATTTCAATTCAGTTTTCAAAAATCAAAATAAAAAATAAAAACTAAGAACAGTTATGTGTGTTTACTTTTCAATATTTTCAGTTTTCAGAGGTTAAATTTAATTATCAACTATTTTTAGACTACGGCTTCATGAGGTAAATAATAGGACATATCTCATAAATTATGTTAATTGGGTTTAGACGTTGAGTGATCATTTAATCTAATGACATCAATTTCGCACATAAAAAATGTGAGGTTGGAGGTTTAAATCTAACAAACTCCTACATTACGTGTGCGTAAATAATAAATTTTAAAAAAAATCTAGTATGTTTACGGGTGGTTGTGGATATACTCAATATGTGTACAAAAAATATTTATTTATTTTTATATAATATATTTTTTCAATTATTTAAATTACATGTTAGCTTGAATTTATCATATTAAATAATACAATTAAAAAAATTAAAAGGAGTAAAGTTAGAGAAAAAAAATAATATAATGGAAGAAAAAAGTAGAGAAAAAAGGTAGTAATACATGGAAGTTGATAGGAGAAAAGAAAGATGACAAAAACAATTTTGCATTTTATTTTTTTGAAAGTTAATTCTATGAATATAGTGAAAAGAAGACATATGAAATAGTTATTTTAGTATCCTCAAGCTTTATAAATAGTATGAATAGTAAGTAATACTCTATTTTGGTATCCTCAAGCTTAATATATGTATTTAAGTGCAAATTTTTTTTTTTTTTTTTTTCAAAATGATAAGAAATTTCTCTCTTTACAAGAAATCAGCATTGAACTTAAAGATTGCTATCCATTTTAAACGGCAAAATTGCATTTTTAGTCCCATACGATAAGGGGGTTCGCAACTTTAGTCTCATGGTTTCTCAAATTTTAGAAAATGTCCCAAAATCTAAAAAAAGTTGCAAAGTTAGTCCCACAGCTCAATTTCCGTCCAAAATTTAACGGGGAAAGCGCGTGTGACGTGCGTGGCACTAGTGGAAAATTTGCTCTTTTAGTCCCATACGTTAAGGGGAGGTTGCAACTTTAGTCCCACTATAGATAAATTAATTTTAAGCCAATTGAGAAGTGACATATATAAAATAATATGCTAATTATTAATTTAAAACTCTCTATTTATATTTTGGAATTTATTAAATTTAATTCCAAAAGATAAATGATTAATTTTAATTAATAATTTATTATTTATTTTATATTCAAATCAAATATTGACAAGTGTCAAAGATGGAGTGTCTATATTTATGAACCAATTAAATCAAAGATATTTGATATTATCTCTTGATATTGATATTATCTTTTGACATTTGATATTGTCAAATCAAAGATATAGGATATTATCTATAAGTGTAAATTATATGAGATTATTCGCGAACGGATTGGGCTTGGCTCAAATCAAATCAAATCAAATTTAAGCCATCGATTTGAAGAAAAATAATGCCAATTCGAGGGCTTCGCATCTTAATCTCAAATCAAATGTCAAAAATATATGAGCTCCGAAGGACTCTTTGAACATCGTGGATATCCTTAAATTTTGTTTAAGAGAATTGTTGAACTCCTTCAAAGTTTCTCTTACTTGCTGGAATTCGTGTTATGTCAAATAAGCTGGGGTCACCCCTTTATATAGGCGCTTGGTGGGAGATCCCAGATAATCTTGAACATAATTGATAGTTATCTTATCAATGAGATAGTATCACATATTAAGGGATAATAATTTAGGGTGTAAATGAGTTGAGCCAAGCCGAGCCAAGCCTAGACAACTGAGCTCGAGCTCGGCTCGTTGGAATAGGCAAAGGCTCAGGCTCGGCTTGCTAAAGCTCGATTCGTATAGGTTTGGATGAGCTTGAACTCGTATAAGCTCGAATGTGCTCCAGCTTGTATAAACCCGGATGAGATCAAGCCCGTTTATGCTTGAAACAAATAATTAGGATTTTTTTCTTTTCAATTTTTAAATAATTTTATTCTTTCTTAATAATAATAATAATAATAATAATAATAGCTCCACTCGGCATGGCTCATTTAAGTTCGAGCCGAATTCGAGCTTTCATCGAGCCAAGCCTGAATCGTTCGCAAATAGTCTCATCTCATTTACACCCATAGATTATATCAGATATCTTTAATTTGACAATATCAAACATCAAAAGATAATATCAATATCAAGAGATAATATCAAATATATTTAATTTAATTGGTCCATAGATATAGACACTCCATCTTTGACACTTATCAATATTTGATTTGAATATAAAATAAATAATAAATTATTAATTAAAATTAATCATTTATCTTTTGGAATTAAATTTAATAAATTCCAAAATATAAATAGAGAATTTTAAATTAATAATTAGCATATTATTTTATACATGTCACTTCTCAATTGGCTTAAAATTAATTTATCTATAGTGGGACTAAAGTTGCAACATTCCCCTATTGTATGGGACTAAAAGTACAATTTTTCCACCGGTGCCACGCGCGTTACACGTGCTTTCTCCGTTAAATTTTGGACGGAAATTGGGCTGTGGGACTAACTTTGCAACTTTTTATAGAATTTGGGACGTTTTCTCAAATTTGAGAAAGCGTGGGACTAAAGTTGCAGACCCCCTATCGTATGGGCTAAAAATGCAATTTTGCCATTTTAAACTTTACTTAATCTTATTCACATTTATTATTGCTTTTTATAGGCTTGAATTTCCTAATAAAATTTCTAATCTTAATCTTATCATTGCAATGTTTTATAAAGAATTCTATATTCTAAATATGCATATGCATATATATATATATATATATATTATATTCTCTCGCATTGCATATATTCGCATTGCATATATTCTAGCATTTATAATATTGCAAATTCATGATTTTTATTCTGAAATTAGACTTAACTTGTTAGACTTTTTGTGTAAAAGAAAAACTAAAGCAGATATTTAATAACATTTTTCAATAATATTAAACTTATAATATACATTTAGTACAAATTCAACAAATAGTTGTGATTGAAATATCAGAAAAACATTTCTTTAGCCTATTATTTATAAATTATGATTGGTTTGAGTGGTTTGGTTCTCATCATGTACTAAATTTGAAGAACATTGGAATCTATATTTTAAATATAAATTAAAATAAGAATTATTGAAAATATTGAATTTTAATGTTAAATAACAACTTATGAAGTTAAGTCAAAAACAATAAGCAATGTGACACTTAAACCAAACATAACATATAAAGATATAGGAAGAAACTACGGACGGCTCCCCAAAGTCTAAAGGATAAAGTCAGATTTTATTGGGATAGGTCAGATTTTACCCGAATTTATTTAAAATTTATGTTTTAGCATAAAAAATAGCATCTATTATACAAGCTATTAATTACAGATAGGTGCCATCCTTTGTAACATGAAAATAATTAAACAACATTCCATAAAAATCTATATATATATATATATATATATATATATATTTATTTATTTATTTTTAAAATCTAAAATCATAATTTGCTAACCACCAATTACCGTGCAGTTTGAGTGGAAAATAATAAAAATAACATTTTTTTTAATTAATTATTCCACTAATTGCAAATAGAGTAGTGCCCAATAGCCACATGACCATATAGAGATGTAAATGAATCGAGCTTAAATTCAGCTCTAAAAAAATTGTAGGGTTGAATTCGAGCTCAAGCTTTATAAGCATCCTCTTAAAGGCTCAGGATCGAGCTCGAGCTCGCGAGCTCAGTATTAGTCAAGCTCGAGTTCAACTCAATAAAATTTAATTAATAATAATAATAATTGTTTAATGTTATACATAAAATATTTAAAAATAGAAAATTTATAAATTATTAATATAAATAGTTATTTAATTAATACATAAAAAATATTTAAAAGTAAAAATAAATAAATTATTAACATATAATAATTATTTAATTAATATATAAAAAATATTTAAAAAAAGAAAAAAAGCTCACGAGCTTTTAAATAATTGAATCTTGGCTAGAACTTGGCTTATTATAAAGATTGAGCTCGAGAAGCTCGACTTGAGCTTGGAAAAACTCAAGCTCGAGTCGAGCTATAATCAAGTTGGCTCGTGAGGTATATGAACCATTTCGACTCATCTTACTCTGCTATGACCATATATTTTCATCTTCATACTATTGGACATAAGCTTTCTAGTTTCTACTATGTCGTTTAGCAGTCAAGTATTGGATGGTCTGTTTGGCTGCATCCTACTGGATTTTTATTTTCCAAGTCCATATTATTCCTTTACTATTTAAAATGAATACTTCAATATCATAGAGGTGTGCTTATGAAAGCATGCCTAGAAGTTTAATTCAAAAAATTGGAGCTAACATATGCTATAATTATTAATTTTTCTTTTTTAATTTTATAACAATTTATATGAAGTGTCAACGAAGTGGGCCGAGGTCAAAATGCTCCCTGCCCCGCTGCTCTGTAGGAAGGCGGGGTACTTTTGAGTCTGATAAAATTCATAATATTTATAAAAAATATTCATAAACAAAAAAACTAATACTAAAAATTATAAAAATTTTAAATAATTTAAATGACTTTTAAAATTTAAAAGGTATCATATATGATATACTGAATTGAATCATCTTTTATAATAGAATATTAAAAGATATAAAAAACATAAATATAAGTATCAAACAAATTTTCACAATTCTTCCTAAGAGTTCTTCAATATGTAAAGTGGTTCCTAAAAAATATATATAGTTTATTAGGAAAAAAATTATGCTACTAAAAAAATTGTGTTTAATATTAGATATATTTTAGTATTATTTCAGACGTATGTGCAAGATTAAACTAATAATTTATTTATTTTTAAATGCGTAACGAGTATTTGCAATATGATCTCATCCCCATCCCGTTTAGCAATCGGGGGTAGGGATGCAATCAAGTAGAATCGAGTTGAGTTTGGCAAAAAAATTTGAGCTCGAGTTCAATGAGCCTAAAATTTTAAGTTCGAGTTCGGCTCGACTCGATTCGATAAAACTCGAATTGACAAATGAATTGTAAATAACTGTGGGCTTGAGCTCAAACTCAAAATAAAAAAATACTAATATAATATATATTTATTAATAAAATAAAATTAATATTTAATTATAAACTGACTCGCTAATCTCAAACCTAAATACAAACGGCTCGAGATCAGCTTGAATCAGAGCTCGAGCTCAAGTTAGCTCGACTCAAACTCGAAACAGCAACAGCTTGAGTCGAGCTAGCTCAAGCTTGGCTCGTGGGCTTGTGAGCTAGCTCGACTCATTTGCATCCTAATTTGAGATTGATATTGACCCTGACTACATTCTCATGGGGAGAAACTTTCTTCTAGATTCGCCCTATCGCGAGGAATCCCCCTAGGGACGGTAATTTTAATATCCCTACAACTTATTGAGAAAATTATCCATAAAAATGATAGATGAATGCACGATTCACATGAGTACTTGTTTGTTTTTTAAGTGTCACTAAGATGTTATTTTTATTTTTTAAGTGTCATTAAGATATTATTTTTATAGTTTTTTAATCGTAAGGAGTTTTATCTTTTATATATTTGTACTATCTATCTATATTATACTATACTTAGAGCAAATAATACATTTGACCTTGAAAATAATATATTCTTCTCCGTCCGGCGGATACATCCCGTTCAATGGCAAAAATTATAATTAGATATACTTTGATCCCATCCGCATCCCGATAAAATCTTAAATACAGCAAGCATCAAACTTTTATTAGTTATAGGAGCATATAATTCACAAAGTCTACTTTGAAATTTCATGAACAAAAGTCAAACACTTGCGAAATAAAACCGACAAATTAATTAGCAATTTAATCCCTTATACTAATCTATAATTGTCGCGCGTGTTATATCACATAGTTCATATTTGTCAATCAAAATTAAACTATTAAATTATGTTAATATCATTAGAAGAAAGATAATATCACAAAATTCCCAATTATTTTATCATGTGTTCGTTGTCACCTTATCATGGGTTCAAGCTATAAGGCTACAAGCTATTAAATGCTGTTCTTGAATATATCACACATATCATATGGTTACAATTTTCAGTTATACTCAACTCAAACAAACTCCTTTGCCGTATTTCCCTTTCAAATATTAGTAAATAGAATGCTTCGAGGAATCCTCGTAGTATTATCAATCATTTACTCTATATTTCTCTATTTTTGTTGGGGTAGGCTAATGACATAATTAATAGTAAGTATGTCACTTTGTATAATATATTTAGTTATATTATCATATTTAAATCAATTAAGTATTCTTTTATAGTGATGAAGACCCAAAATGTAAAGATACTCAATTACAAAGATGTAAAAATATTGTTGAATGAAGTATCTAAACCAAGGGCTGTAACAACTATTAAGCTTCGTTTATATTTCAATAAAGAGTTCATCTTATTCTTTGATTGCTAATTCAATTATCAAATTAATCTTATCCTAAATGAATATATTTTTAAGCAATCTTACTAAATGTAATTAGCCCAATTTCATTATCCTTTTCAATAATCATCATCTACGTTTTTATCACATCAAAGAAAGTGAATATGACAAAACAATTACAAACAATAATGGATAAATTCAGGGAATGCCTAAAATTATTATTTATTTTCCTTAATTTTTTCAATTAAAAAATAAAATAATGAGTACAAAATTGAGTAATCATCCCTCCAAACCACCCAATGCCAAAATCATTCATAAAAAATAGTTTTTGTTACCCTAACTTTATATGAAAGTGATATTATTGAGCTCAACTTTTGCCATTAAACAATACTGAAATCTTCTTGGTTTTTTGTCATTTGGAGGCAAGATGATTTAAATGTTAATTTATTGTGAATCCAAATTAATTACTATATTTTGTTGATCACATAGGTGCATTATTATTTCTTCATGATAGTGAAAGGAAAAAGATAATAACAAGAGAATCTCAATCATTTATCATCCATGTGTTCTCACATTAATTCATTTCAAAAGACAATCCATAATGGTAGATATAATGGTTTAAGCATATAAAACCAATTAAGGGAATCTAAAATCATTTATCATGATTCATGCATGTGTTGTGTGTTCTAACCTTCTTTTGCATTCCAAAAGACAATCTATAATAGTAGTTATAATGGTAATAGATAGTACTACTTGTAATACTTGTACGATGCATGCACTTATATTACGAGGATACGACAGTAGTGTGGTGATAAGCTTTATTTATTCATTAAAATGTTCTGTACATTTTCTTTTCCCTATTCCCTTAATACTTTTTCTTTCATTTTTTGCATTTTTAGTTAAATTTTAAATAAATTACTATTTTATCATCACCACTAAAATCGATTTAATTACCTTCTTAATCATTACCTCTAAAATAGAATTATCAACAAGTATATTTAAAAATATTCTTATCATTGTTACTTTGGAAAGAAAAAGAATAATTAAAATGAAGATGAATGAGCTAGCAAGGGAGTAACGCTCTTTATGATTATTGTACTATGGAATCCAAAAATCAGGAATATTATTAATTATTATCGTTCTTTCTTGACAACATGAATGCCAGCAGCAAATGAATAGTGATATAGGCTAAATCAAATGGGCCTTTAGTCAAAGTCACCCTTATTTCTTATGACATAAATAAATAAATGGGCCATAAATTGAGGCCCATACTTATTTTTTGATGCTATGAGATCATATTGAATTAAGTCCAACAATTAAAGATATTTGAGTCTGATCAAATTTTATAATTCACCTAGTTACATGATCATGAGGTACGCAATCTCTAAGTTTCCCTTAATTTTCTCTATTGATTTCAGTTTTCTATCAAATACTGACTTGAACATTGGAGGGTTTTAACTGAGAAACACAACGATGTTCTTAATAATTTGTTGTTGAGCGGAGCGGATACTAAAACACATTCAAGTCTGGATCAAGAGCAAATTTTTCTGTACTCACACCAAATAGCATAATTGCTTCTTTGGTGCCAAAACTTATCCCCATATATCCCTATTTTGGCCACCAAAACCTTAGCAAAATCTGATGACATTTTAGCCTTGAATTTTTTGAGTATCTATCAAATATCAATAACCTTAACTTCTAAATTCATGCTTTAATTATTTTTCTTACATTTGTCTAAATTTTGTTTGAAGAATGAAGAAAGAGCAATCTAGTTATTTTCTTCAAAATTATTCAATGAATTAAGATTTAAATGGCTCATAAGTGACATAATTTGACCCCTTAATTTCATATTAACATTGTTTGTTGTTCAATGGAGCTTATTGACATAAAGCGCAATTAATTAAGTGTAGGGAAATGGTACTATTGATTTTGGGGAGTTTTCCTATTTCTTTTTTCCATCTTGACTCCGTTGTAGGGTGATATACCCTATTAATCTCTAGGAGCACATAATTAAAAAGTTCAATAAAAGGAAAAATATAATTTGATGGAACGGGTCACTAAGCCTTCACCAAGAATTCAATCAATATAAATATACACTTTATAGCTAAAAGAAACATTAAATAACATGTTAATTGACTCAAGTACTATCTTTCAAACGCATTCTCGAAGTGTAAGCCTACTACCCCATAATTTTCAAAAAAATTCTTCAATTCCGTGCAGCACCATCTAGTTCCCTTCGTGGGAAATGCTTTTCTGATTCACAAAATGTTGAGAATGTAAACGAGATGTAAAGCTTGAGACTCTAACGCCCTAATAAAAGAACGTATGTGATGTAAATCCTTCGCCCTCCATATATCATCATCTTTGGAGAATAAGGCCTTGAAGTAGGAAGGGACAAGCAAAACGCTGCATTGGTGATCTCAGCCTCTCTCGCTAACGTATTGGTGAAAAAGATCTTAGTGGATAGAGAAAGCTCTGCAGACATCATATTATGTGATGTTCTCCTCTAATTAGTCATTGATGACACTCAAGTATAGAATATCATCAAACCCCTAGTCAAATTCAATGATGAAACTGTGGAGATGCTTGGAGAAATCTTGCTCCCACTCTCCATGGGTACCTACCCTCAGAGAGTCACAAAAAAAGTAAGGTTCTTAGAGTTCAAAGCCCATTTCACAGACAATGTAATCTTTGGAAGGTCTACCTTGAAACTCTTCTGAGCAATAGTATCTAAGTACCATACGAAAATAAAGTTCTTGCCTCCTAAAGGGCCAGAGGAAAGAAGTGGAAACTAACGCATAGATAGGGAGTGTGTCGCCAACACTCTGAAGAAAGATAATGCTTTAAGTGCTTTACACTTAAACCTAGACATTTAAATAGGGACCCATCAAGATGGCACAAGGATAAAGACAGAAGCCCAATCTAAAAGGTAATGTTGTCGACTCCCCCAGCAAGAGCCGAGCAACCATAAAAAGAAAGCATATGAGGTCAAGTTTAGAGCTAGGGAAAAGTTCAAGACGGTTGAAGTAATCGCAAGCAATTCAAAGAAAACCCCCAAGCTAGGTTTTTTGGACCTAAACATAAGGAAAAGCACGTAAGGATTAGATTGGTTGTGTTCTAGTTGCAATTTTCTTCAAAAATTAATGTAGCAAGGCCATAGAATGTGATTGAGCATTGTTTTGCAAACGCGAAAAAGCTCATTTTCATTTTCAAAATACAATAGGCCTAGCCCCTACTTTTTATTTTCTCTATCATTTTACAGTCTACCCTCCCCATTTCTGCCAAAAGCTGTCATTCGTCACTCATTGCAGTTTCACTCCCATCCGTCGATGAAAGGTTGTAAATGGTAGTTTGGTTAGGTTATTTACAATGCTAACTAAACTGTGATTTCTTCACTTCTTATATATCATACCTTCAAAACCCTCTATCTGAAGCTTCTATCAATGCAAAGATGGTAAATGGGTGGCTGGAATGGTGAGAATAAGATATCCTCCCCAATGGCAAAACCTTTTAAGGTACACCTATTATATCAACATACAATATATGTGGTACATTGACCTTAGGTTTGAATAAGAGATTGGCGTAAAAATTACTCTTCTCTTAAGTACTCGGGTACATTGATCAACCATAATGTTGGATGAACTAGGATTATCTCATTTTTTGTTGTGATAGTAGTTTGTTGTATTGGATAAACCATGAGTATATTGTGCAATGTTGCTATCACACCTTGTATTTGTGTATAATCTGGCAATTTAGGAATAAGAGTTTGAATACATTTTGTTTGTGTATAATCTAGCTATTTAGGGTTGTAAGTTTCCAGCTTTTATTGGTTACTAGCACATTTTCAAGTTGTAATTAAATGTTTTTTGGATATCACAAGTGCATGTAGTGACTAAGTCTAGGTTAGGATATGAAGTTGGGGATTCTAGATAAAACTAACAAGGGATTGATGTAATGTGAAAACACTAAAAGGTTATTAACCTGCCCTTAATGTTCAATAGTAGGTGATTTAAGATAGAATTTTAAAGGAAAACACTACTTAATGATTTACAGGGATAATGATATAATTATAGACTAGAAAATGGTATTTGATATACAGTATCACACTTAGATTTATCATGAAGAAAGTACTGACGATTTAAGTGCCTCATGAAACTAAATCTTGGGTGAGGTTCATGATTTGCAGTCTATGATGTTTGAGTTCTTTTATTATTGTGGATCCTTGTTTTTTTCAAACAAATACTTAGAGTAATTTGTGTGTTTCATTACTTGTAATCACAACCGATGATCATGCATTACGAATTATCTTGTGTGAATGATGGGCAAGATACTAGTGTATTCAAGCTAACAATATGAATCAATATATGTAATCCTGTTTAATCTACCCAAATAATAATAAAAGGCATGGAATGAGTATTTGTTCATGTTGTTTCTGAAAAAGTTGTCTATTATAAATTGAAGACGTATTTATTGATGCAGTTTGTTTCATGCAGTATGTGGCTACTTATTGAATACGTATACTTTAGCAGTTAGTTTGCCATGTATTTTGAAGTGTTATGTTTGACTCCAAATTTATATGTTGCGTAATAAATGTGTAAAATTTACTATAGTTAGTCGATATTTTATAGTAAGAATATATTTTCAGATGAAATCATCCAAGTCTAATAATATGCTTTCATTTGGTTAGATGAATAGGCAAAATAACAAACATAGGGGTACCATATCACAAGAAGCTCAGTGGGATATCCCAAAAATGGTTGCGCTAATTGAGCTAATATATGAAAATTTTAAACAAGGCTAGCTTCTGCCTTTAACATTCTATACACAAGTTTCATATGAGATAGGAAAACACATGTATGAGCAGACAAGGTATGTGTACTCCGTAGGCTAGCTAAAGAGCAAACTATGTAGGGTTAGAGTTATGTGGAGAAAACTACATGATTTGATGGTTCTTATTGACTCATATGATGATGGATTAAATAACCTGAGACAAGGTGCATTTGTTCATAGTAACTTGAATGAGTGGGAAGCCTCCTCAAAAGCAAATATCAGCGTTTATTACAATGATGAAAATGGTGAAGACCTTATCTTTAACTTTAACAAATGTGTCAAAAAAGCTGCTAAAAATAATAGGTCATCTCGAATTGAGAATGCACCTGGTGCGTAGGCTTCTGTGAACGTTGCCAAAGCGACTAACTCAATGCTTACTCCAAGCTAACATTGAGGCTTGCATGGCTTCACTTTGAAGTATGGAAAGCCTGCCAAGAAAAAAAAATTTCAAAGCGCATAACTCATTCTTACTCAAGATACGCAAAAAGAAGTTCTTATTGACGAGCAATGAAAAGAGGTAGCCCTGTGTGGCATCTTTTGGTGATGCATGAGAGGGCTAATCTATGGAGTATTGTGTTGCTCTTGTGGCTAAATGAAAAAAAAAAAAAAAAAAAACTATTTTTTGGTTGATATATTATGTATTATGTTTGCATATGGTTAATTACTCCATCAATTATGTTGTTCTTCCTTTTTTTTTTTTCTTTTAATTAGGTTATGTGTAAGACAATCTATTATACAAGCTCAATTATGTTTTTCCTTTCTAGTATGATATCCCTTTCTATTGGCATATACTTTTTCCATCACGAATTAATAAGTTTATGCTTTTAGATGCATATGCAACCAATCTTTAGCCTCACTAATGTTATTTTTTCATTCAATGAAATAATAATGTGGAAATTATGTACTTGCAATGAGTTCCCCATTTGGGTTATGTTGTAGAAAATGATATGGATGTGGATGAAGTTATTGGAAGTCATGTTACTACTTTATGTAAAAGCTATCCATCATCTAGATCAGCTGACTTCATCAACTCTGACACTATTGATTTAGACAGCAGTGCAGATTTTGATGGTACGATGAGTTTTCTTTTTATCTCAAAAGTGATTTGCAGGATCCTAAGGGCCTATACACATGAGCTTGTTGCAAGGAAAAGATTGGCTAGAAAAATTGTTAGATAGACATCCAAATTGTATAAAAAATTGCTTGAGAATGGACAAAGTAAGTTTTAATGCTCTAACAAAATTTATTAGTGCAACGCGAGTCATTTGAGAGTAATATATGCACAAGGGTAGGCGTTAAGGAGTCATTAGCCGTTTTCCTCATGATGGTTGGTCTCCATTCTCAACAACGCAGCAAGGGCAAGAAATTTCAACACTTTAACTAAACTATTAGCAAACAAGTGAAAAAAAAAATTATGGTAGCATTGAACAAGCTCCTAAATTAATATACCCACCTGGCTTTCAAGTTGTTCATCTAAAGATTCTGTACGACCACTGACTATATTCATATTTCAATGTTGGTCAGTTTAAGCAACTAAATAAGACCCCAAATATACATACTATAACGCACAACCTCATGGATATTTTAATGCACCTTGTAGGATAGTATTAGTGTAATTGATGATACATTGATTGAAGCAGCAGCACCATCGAGTAGGCAACATGCCTATCATTATTACAAATCCATTATAAGTCAAAGTTATGTTATGACGACATCTGATTATGACTTGATTTTCCTATACTATGGTAGGTTGGGAGAGTAGTGTCAATGACGAATGAGCTTTAGTGGATGCACTAACTAATAACTTAAACTTCCTATGGCCTCTGCAAAGTAATATTTTAATCTTTAAGTAATGGTAAAACATTACTTGACACCAGTTTAATTAAAACTTGCTTCAGCGTATTGTGTAGAAAAATATTACCTCGTGCCCTCTAGCTATTTCAATTTTTCAAGATTCTTAGCATCATATTGAGAGCAAATGTACCATATCCCTAGGTTCAAGGTTTGTTTAGAACGCTATGTGGACTAAAGGAGCTTTCAACAAAAGACGTGGTAGGTTGAAGAATGCAATAGAAAAAACTATCGAAGGCTTAAAAAGAAGATTTTCTATTCTTAGTGGACAAATGCCAACATTATCCATCACTAGACAAGTTTAAATTGTCATCGCATGCGGCGTTATACACAACTTCATTCAGAGGCATTGTTCACACGACAAGTATTTTGATGAAGCTGAAAACGGCATGTACGATTGTGACTATGCTGATAAGGATAGGGTGATGATGTGCATCAACACCCAAACACCTCGCAAGCTGACATTGATACCCAAAGTGCCTTTAGAGATGAATTAGCTTTAGCTATGTTGGTAAATTGTTGAGGATGGAGAGTGTATCTTAATTCTATAGTCTCATTCATCACTCATAACCTTATTTAAACATATTGTGATATATGGAAATGGACTAGACCTAGTTGATATGTATTTAATTGTGAAAAATATACCAATCAACATATTTGACAATTTGATATTAAGCTACTGTATGTCTATTATGTTTGTACTAAGCTAGCATTTTAACGAATCTTAATTATGGTCATATATTTAGGTTACTATCTATGTCGTAATGGTATCTTTTATTATTGCATGCTTCTTGGCAATTATGAGTGTATTTAATATCAATCGATACTCTATTGAAATTGTGTGCTAGTAACAATCCTGGATTGAATTATGTAGAATAATGTCACAAGAATCACCTTCATGCCCTTGTGAAGCTAGACCTATGATCATGTGCATAACTAAACTTGAGTTGAACTATGAGAGATATTTCTGCAGTTGCCCTATTGGCTCCCATCATCATGGGAGCTTCTTTTGGGTTGAAAATTAGGTAAGAGATAGACTCCATTCTACTAATCATCGATGATCGTATGGTCATAGTTATATATATTGTGTGTTTTAATGTTCTCCCACCTACGGCTTGCAATGAAAATAATACTATAAATGTTCATTTCTCAAACCATATGATTTTTTCATAATATTTATTAAATATTTCTCCATTCATTACAACTAATGCACTTTGGATGTACTGGTAGGAAAACTAAAACTATATTTACTTTTCATTGATGATGTGTATTGTTTACAAATCATTTGAATGTGCTAGTTGAAACATTGTCGATTATGTATATTGTATTGAGATGGGAATGATAATTACATTTTGATTAATCCATTGCTATAATATAAACTTAATATAGTACATATCTATGCAAGTACACCCTAATGCAGCGAAATTTAGAGAAAAACCACATCCTTGATACAATAGTTGGATTGATATATTTAAAAATAATAGGGCTATTGAAGTTAAATCTATTGATGTGGGGGATAATGTTGCAAAGATGTCGAATGAGAGTAATGTTGATGTTTCCGACAAAGAGACAGAGCATGTTGATGCTGAGGTTGGGTTTACTACAAATTTAGGCACCATATGATGAAGCCATGTTCATAAATCTACCTTTTGGGTCTACTTCAAAGAAGAAATCCATATCATTAGGCAAATAGAAGATAAGAGATGTGAAGAATTTCGAATTCGAGGCAATAATGGATACATAGATGGAAGATACCAAAGTTATCCTTAGTATTCTTGCAAATAAGTTGCTTTAGTCACCACCAACCCCACATGATATAGAGGGATCGATGAGAAGAGCTTTATTTGATTTATTGACAGTCATCAGCATCTTTCGCTAGATGATCAGATTATAGCAACTTATCTCATTGCACAATAAGGCTAACTGGACGCATTTAGGGAATGCACAAGGAAGCGAGAGCCCTTTTTGTTCATATGTTGTTAGATGAAAATTTGCACTCTTAGCATTATTTGTTTTACAAGTTTTGGTGAAATGCGCTTTATGTAGTAATGCAACATTATTGAACCAGAGCATGTTTTGTACTTGATCAACAAGAAAATTTGCTTCTCTTGCACACTTTAATTGTGATAGATATTGATGTTGCAAAAACTTTTGCTATTGTTACGGTGTATTATGCATTTCATTAATTTACTCTCCTTCGTAGAGGGTCGAAGTAGATTTAGCAGGTTACGTGTGTAGGTTATGACATATATTTAACTTATGTGTGTGCTTTGTACATTCTAATGTGCCAAGTTTTGAATAAGTATTTTTACTATTTTTAGATGCTTTAGGTGTGGTGTTTGCTCATAGATTAGCTGAGTTGCTTGAGTCAGTAGTATGATCTTTGCAAAAATTTTAGATTGAGCACTAATACCTTATAGAATTGTCAACTCCATTAATATGGCTATACATTCAAGCATAGACATGACGACGCCTAAGTTGTAATACTCATAACCACACTGGAAGTGGTTCTGTACTTAACGATCTATTGTTCTGTATAAACTAAAGCCTTGGCACCACTTTCAAGCACCTGGGTTGTAGTTCTCATGACCATACTGGAATTAATTATATTCTTAATTAGAAATTGATTTTGTATTGGGCAGAAATAATGGAGCCTTGGCACGACTTACTAGCACCTAGGCTAGCAAGAATGCCCATTGATTATTTTGTGTTTCTATATGCGTCAGGCCACCAAGTTAATGCACTTTTGATAATAGATAAATTTAAAAAAAAAATAGTAGTATTATGATGCATATGCCCCACTAAATGGATGAATAGGCACAAATGAGGGTTTAAAAAGGAAAAATTACTTCTTATGGTTTATTTCACCCAACTTCAATAACTTTCAATCAAAAAAATTTCTCTCTCACCATCCCTTCGATTTTTGCTAACCCAATTCAATTAGAGTCCCACCAATAAAGCGACATTCAAACTCGTTGACTCACAAGAAAGAAGTAGAAGTAGTTGGGTTAAGGTAAAAGTTTCATTTCGCCATGACTTTTTTACATTATTAGTATATTTTTTACTTTTTAAACTTTATCCCATTACAACTGATTAAAGAAAACTGGGGCAGGAGGAATTCGTATATTAGACTAGGTAGAATTGTGGGAGATTGAGGTGTAAAATATGATTGAGTCTTTAAGATTTGTGTTTCAAATAGGGATTGGGGTTTAGGCAAAGTTTGAATTTGGGTATGGGACTCCTCACCCATGAGATGTAGAGAAGAGTAATAGTTGCAATACAGCATCGGTGGCTATAGTAGTGGCAGACCACTGTGGTTGTAAGTGGATACACAGAGGATCGATTTAGATAATTAAAATCTTGAAATTTTGATTAGCTCATTTTATGGATAATCTCACATTTTCTAGATTTTTTTCTATTACATAGTCTACATTTAGTTAAGTGAGCATAAATGAAGTTGTCACTAAACAAATTAAGTTTAATTGAACTTTGGCTTCTGTTGCTTTGTAGAGAAGTGAATGCTATATACTCCTGATGGTATTACTTTTACCTTACTCGTATCATGATCTGCATAGGCTAGAAATAGAATTTTACAAGTTGAAATTCTGTTGAAACAAGTTATGCTACTTCCCAAAATACGTTGTAGGTTTGATAAGGAACACAATCAATGTGAAACTATACCATATGGCTTATCAATTGGTTATGCATATTTTTCCATCCTCTTGATGTATGATTTTATGCACTAGAACTTGTCCACTATAATCATGTTTGCACTGATAAAAAAGTTGCACCATATTAAGAATCTTAACATTTATTATCTTATATATTTTTATGTGTTTATATAATTTGATTCTTCAAATTTAGTTTATAATTTTGTAGCAACTTAGCACTTTTCTTTAATTCTTCTGGTGTTCAAACCTCTATTAGAAGTGTATCAGGCCTCAATGTCACTAAGGATGTCGCCATCTCAAGTGATGGAGAATGTCAAAGGTCGTCCTCGCCATCAGGCCGTTTGACCATCTACAGGGCATTCAAGCCGCCCCGGCCGACTCTCACCAGTCTACACCAATGGACTTACACTCCAAGGAATTCATCTATTGTGTCCTTAGGTGTAGGCCCTTTCTAGAGAATCTAATAGTTGACATGGTTATAGATACCTTGGAGTAAGTATGTAGAATTATTTTAGCCATGCTAATGATCTTTTTGCTACAAGAAACCAATAATATGAATGTATTTTGACCAAATAGCTCCAAAAAGGTGTAGGTCAGCATTCAATGCTAATTTTGATAGGAAGAAATTGTCATCAGCAAAAATTGTGCAGCAATACAATGACATAAAAGTAAGAAGAAATCAGTTCAAAAATTAGGATTTCACGAAAGCGCAATTGTTGACCAATTTGAAGAGCTAATCATAAGCTTCATCAATTGCAGAAACTAGAATGTATTCACAAAGCCTCCGAAAAATGTCTTTATTTCATTGGTTAAGAAGTTTTGTGCCAATGACTTTGATCACCAAGATGGACAGTTTGTGAGAAATTTACAGAAGCACTATTAACAACTTTTATGATATTGAAGATAAGGATAATGATGAGTTCAACATTGGTTAAGAAGTTTTGTGCCAATGACTCTAATCACCGAGATGGACAGTTTGTGAGAAATGTACAGAAGCACTATTAACAACTTCTATGATATCAAAGATAAGGATAATGATGAGTTCAACATGTTTCTTAGTAGCTACAAAAATATCAAGTGGGATGAGATAATAGAAGTAATATACAAATGACTAGTAAATTACCAAATCAGTTCAGATATCGAGGAGGATGAGACCACTGAATTCAAAAATTAAGCTTCAAGACTAATCCATTGAGGTCGTAATACAAAGCTTGGCACCACTTTATTTCCAGCAAACTGTTTCCAAGTAGATATTGCAGTGAAGTGAACAATGATCAAGACTTGTTGTCATATTGTGTTATCATTGGCTAGCCTATACATATTGGAAGCATCATTTTCTTTTGTAGATCTTCTAAACCGCCACTAGTTCCACAAAGAAGGGGTTATGGTACTCGTCGATGATCACAAAGATGTGCAGGAAAGCAAGGGCATCCATTAGTGAAGAAGGAGAAATGTGACAGCCAAAGCACCCATCACTGAGATAATTATCAAATAATTTATGAAGGAAGGAAAGGGCGAAGAACCATTAGTGACACGTGCTAGTTCGTCGTGACCACCCCCAACCACCTAGACCCTTACATCATGCATCCATCGCTTACCAGATTGCTTAATTACGATCCCAATCGGTGAATCAATACACGCATTATGGGAGTATAATGTTAATTATTATTGCATATTAAATGCAAACCGACAACTTCTTTCCAAGTTCATGGGGGTCAACATGGGTGACTTTGGACCTCTTCCACCAGCAACACCACTGCGTATAGGACCATTTGACTGCACTAAGAAAATAACAATGATCTAGACAATTGTGTAGTTGTTAGTTTACTGTGTTATTATTTTGCCTATTGCAAATTGTTGCATTGTAGCATTTATGTTGCAAACTGTAGTATTTTGATACACACTAGTATGTTGTTTTGTGAAGGAATTAATTATAAAGTTGCTTCTATGAAGTTATGAACTATCTTTCATGCATATCATTAATGTATAGTTTGATGGAAACTAAGTTAGATTGCTGTGATTTTAATCTGGAAATTGCTGGCATAAATTGGCCTTGGTGCATTCTCCTTTTTTACATTTTTTGAGCCACTAGAGTAGTGTTTCCTTGTCTCTAGAAATCAGTCTTTCATTCTTAATATTTTGCTTCATTAGAAATCAGTCCAATATTGAAAAATATTGAGAACTACAAGTGCTTGGAAATTACTGCAAACTTAATGTTGCTAAGTTTTTTTATTATTATTATTTTTTGGGGGTTGGAAATCATAATGTAAATTTGCACCAAACAGATATAAACGATGAGGACACACCATCATTTTTGCACTACAAAATGGCCATCATTAATCCTTTGAACAAGCCTATGTCTACAAAAGAAAATCTAATTTCATGAGTTGAAAAGGAAAGATGCTATGAGAACTACTGTATAATGACAAATACATTGACAATACCCCCTTTTCTCACACGCCTATAATGGCTTCAACTTATCTCATGCATTAAATAAGCTACTGAGTGTATGGGAAATTTTGGGACAAAAAAAGCACAACATATCAAACAATATTATGTATCAAGCATAATATAGCTATTTAAAACTCTTCATTTGCCAATAGTAATATATACCAATAGTAATATATAATATCAAACAAAAGATTATATTATACAAGATTATCCCAATCTTAAATAATCTGAAATGGGCCAAAATTAGGGTACGTTATTAATATTTTGCATCAAACGCGTCCTTATTGTACTTACAATATCTATTATATTATACCATAATTAGAACAGACAAATATTGGCACGACAATTTTATAATATGTTATTTGCTATGCAGGTAGAAAATTTACAAAGTTAATTTCAAATTTCATTGATTGAACCCAAAGCACTTGCAAAACAATACAACAAATGGTAATTTTATCCCTTATACTAATGTATGATCGTGATATGTTATGTTCTTGCTAATTAAAATTAAATTATTAAATTATGTCAATCTCATAAGCATGTAAGAGTAAGATGATATCATAAGATTATCAATCATTTTAACATATATTTATTTTAACCTTGTCATGAATTCAAAATCAAAGGCCAATCTACAAATTATTAAATGCTAGTCTCAATATAATTAACATATATGTGTTGTTAGAATTGTACATTATATTCAAATACATTTCCTTTGATAGTATCAATCATTTATTTCATTTCGATTTCATGAAGAGGCTATATTGAAAATTTAACTACTTGTTAATTTTATATGATATAATTGAACATACTATTATATTTAATTTAATCAAGTGTTTTTTTTGCGGTGCAAAGATTCATAGCACAAAAATAGTTCAAAATATGAAATTATAGAAGTACTAGATGAAAAAATCTAAGCCAAGTGTGTCATATAATAATTAAACTTATTGGGCTCTTTTATATTTCACTGAAAAGGTCATTTATCCCTCAATTACTAATTAAATTATCAAAATTATTCTTATTTCTAAATGTATTTTAGGATTTGTATATTTCAACTTTCAAATTGTCTTATTAAATATAATTGATTAATGACTAATTAATCAACCCAATCTCATTATCCTTTTAATTAATCATTCTCACTTTCATCATATTATATAAAGTGAATTTGACCAAACAATCATAAGCAGTTAAATAATCATGAGATAAAATCCTTTTTTAAATTAATTGGAGGATGCATAAAATTATTACTTATTTTCTTTCCTTTTTCAATTAAAGAAATTATTTAAAAAAACTAAGACTGAAAGGTACAAACATAAGTAATCATCCCCCTCCAAACCATCAAATTCCAAAATCATCTTACAAAATAATTTTGATCTTCTAGATAGAGAACAAAGTGACCTTATTAAATTCACTTTTGCCATCAAAGAACAAATAAATCTTCTCCTCCTCCTCCTCCTCCTCTCTCTCTCTCTCTCTCTCAACTTTTTTTTTTGATGTTTGGAGAGGAAATCGTTTGTTTTGTTATTTCATTGTGATCAAATATAATTTCTATACTTTGTTAATCACATGGGTGCATTATTTTTTTCTTCATGATAGTGAAAAGAAAAACATAATAATACCAAGAGAAACTCAATCATTAATTATGTTTTCTAATCTTCTAATCCATTTGGAAAAACTTAGTGGTTATAATGGTTTTGGCATATGCCATCATCTTTGATGTTGAAGGGTTGTACGTGCATTTGTTTGGACAAAGACAGACTATATTTGGAAATTTTTCCTAGATTGAATAGTCATTCTCGAAAAATTAAATTAAATATTTCTCCTTAAAATTTAATTTTTTAAACAATAATAAAAATACTAATCATTTTGAATTATCACATCAATCAATATTATAATATTTATATTTTTTAATTATTATTTTATTAAAAATATATAGTTTTTAATTATTGTACCATTACAAAAATAACATATAATAACGTAAAAACTTGATGTGAGATTAATGAAATAAAAATTAACATAGAAAGACATTTATAGTAAAATTTATCCTTCCTTCAAAATATAATCAAATATAATTTTATTTTCAATGTATTCTTCACCTCCATTTACAAAATATATCATCTCAAAATAAAACAAAATATAGCTTTTTTAATATCTAAGTGGTGATAATGCAATTCAATCTATTTATTATTAATTTTTAAAAAAAAGTACCTAAATTTTTTAATAATGTAGTAAAAATTAATCAATTTTAATTTTTTAATATTAATAAAAAATAATTTAATTCAATATGTAGAGAACAATGGGTCACACTTAAAACATCAAATCCAGTATGGATTCAACATCAAATTCAAGCCCCCTAATTGATAGATAAACCAGTTAATTACATAGAATATTACGCATAAATCAATGAAGATCCTTGGTTGAATCTCCATATGCTTCACAAGGTAAGATAATATCAAAAAATTCTCAAATATTTTAACATGCATTGATTGTAACCTTATCAACTATTCAAATTTAAAGACCAACCTATACACTACCAAATGCTGCTATTGAATGTAACATACATATTTATATGTTGTTAGAATTGTGCATTATACTCAAAGACTCTCCATTGCTCTAGCCTTTCCCTTTCAAATATTGATACGTAGAATTCTCAAATGAATTTTTTCGGTAGTATTAGTCATTTATTCCCTATTCCTCCAATTTCATGAAGGAATGATGCTATAAATATAAATTGCATGTTCATTTTATATGATATAACTCAACATACTATCATATTTAGTTTAGTAGTCAAGTATTTTTTTGCAACGTACGTATAGATTCACATCACAAATTAGTTCAATGTAAAATTGCAAAAAAATAAGAGAAAATATCTAACCCCAGTTTTGTCATATAATAATAAAAATTATTAGGCCTTTTTAACATTTTAATGATAAGATCATTTTATCCCTCAATCACTAATTGAATTATTAAATTATTCTTAAATCATCTTGCTAAATATAATTGACCAATACTAATTAATCAAGCCAATTTATCTTAGGGCTCATTTGGTTTGTTGGACATGGCTTGATAGATAATTTTACCAAGCCATGTCAAGTGTTTGGATGTAAGGATAAAAGCCCAAGATCGATATAAAGCCCAGTAGATAATCCTACATTCAATTGATAGTGCATCCACCCACTTAGGCCAAATTAGGGGAGGAATAAAAAATTAGACTTATTACAATTATACCCATGCAAATTCATAGAATTAGACATTATTACCCTTAAAACTACACAAAATAACATATTTCAACACAAACTAAAATATCTGTAGCCTTTCACTATTTCCCCAAATCGTGAGAAAGCCTGTAGCCCTAACAAAGTGAAGAAATGTCTGGAAAGATGCTGCCCATAAAGCATGACCCCCCAAGATGCAGCCCCCGTTGAGTAAATTGAAGGTAGGATTGTTGATAGTGTTGAGTAAATCAAAAGGGAGAAAGGTAAGCTATTTTCTTCTGTTTTATGTACAGCTCATTTTGCCAAATACTGTATAAATAGCTATTTAATTGAATACATAGGGGGTAAGGAATGACTGTTTTGATAGAATATCTTCATATTTTCGATGGGCTTTGTTTCTTATGTGCAATGCGTATAAGAAAATCGGTCTAAATGTTATGTCTAGAATTATTTTATATATATACATATATATAATTTTTTGATAAAATGAGCAACTACATTTAACATGTATATTTAGAGGTGTATTTGATATATTTTGTCATCTACTTGCGATAGAATACATAGGAGGAAGGATTGACTGTTTTGAATCTTTTGATAATTGCTTGGGCTTTGTTTCTTATGTTCAATACATATAAGAAAATTGGTCTACATGTTATGTCAGGAATATTTTTATTTTTTTTTATATATTTTTGTTTTCTGATAAAACGAGCAGCTATGTTTAACATCTATATTTATAAATGTATTTGATATATTTTGTCATCTAGTTTCAATAGAATACATAGACGGAAGGTCTAACTGTTTTGATAGAAGATCTTCTAATTTTCTATAGGCTTTGTTTTTTATGTTCAATGCATTTAAGAAAATCGATTATCATGTTATGTTAGGAATGTTTCTTTT
Source organism: Jacaranda mimosifolia (assembly GCA_018894105.1). Classification (NCBI taxonomy): domain Eukaryota; kingdom Viridiplantae; phylum Streptophyta; class Magnoliopsida; order Lamiales; family Bignoniaceae; genus Jacaranda; species Jacaranda mimosifolia. The sequence goes on along the minus strand of CM032132.1, from coordinate 17,433,687 downwards.
TCTTGTTTTCGTTTTCTGATAAAACGAGCAACTATTTTTGAATTTTTCTAACATCATGATTTACAAATGTAATTGATATATTCTGTCATCTACATTGTCCTCCATACAACATTCGCTCGAGTAACTCCTCATTGTCAATTTCATTTGTAGTTGAAGATAATTCTAGTCTGGGTGAAAAAGTATTTCATAAAAACTCATGTTCTTCCTTTCTTGCAAGCGTGCTAGTTTTAGGCAAATTTGATACTTATCTTTTAGAAATATCTCAGTGCCAACTAAGTTAGAGTATCATTCACTTAAGATAGCTTGCTAGTTAGTTATAAGTGAGTAATTTCCATTGATTTGAATTGACATTCATATTGGATAAAGAAATTATTACTTCTGAAGTTATTGTTGAATTAATATATATTTATCATTGTTGGTATAGTTGTTTCAAAGATGAATATATCTACGGAGCACCAAGAGATCCTTTTGTTACTTGAGAAGATCATGAGAGATATTAAGTTTTTTCTAACATTATTTTTTCATGCATATCGAGCTCGTGTTGGGCGACGTGTGACCATAACATATCAGGCAATTAGCTTATAGTTTGACAGATAGAGTACCTCGCCAAATTTAGCATTTGCATGAGATTATAGATATTGATGATGTGTCATGCATAGATAATTTGAGAATGAATAAAAATGCCTTTCCTCACGTGTGTTTCCTCCTAGAAACTGTAGGTGGTCTTGTTGCTACAAGGCATGTTAGTATTAGTGAGCAAGTAGCAATGTTCTTAAGTATTTTGGCACATCATAAAAAAATACATATTGTTCACCATGACTTTCATAAGTCCAGCTACACTGTTGGTAAGCACTTTAGTGCTGTTCTGAAAGCATTGCTTAAGTTGCACACATTATTTCTTGTTAATCTGGAGGCTGTTCAAGAAGATTGCACCAATGAGAAGTGGAAATGGTTTAAGGTATCTTATGAATGTTACTAACTAGCAAGCAATTTTCATGGCATACTAGTATGATATAACATTGATTGCAAATTGATATTGTGTTTATTAATATAGGAATGCCTAGGTGCATTAGACGATACTTATATTGAAGTAAGAGTTCTGCAAACAGAGAAAGCTCGATATTGGAACAGAGAAGGGGAAATTGCAGTAAATGTACTTGGTGTTTGTGATCAAAACTTGAAGTTTGTCTACATATTAATTGGCTAGGAGGGTTCTGCTGCAGATAGCCGGGTTTTGCGATATGCCATTACTAGATCGAATGGGTTAAGAGTTCCTAGTGGTATTTTCTGATTAATACTATTGTCGAAAAATGCAAATGTTTAGTCCCTATATCCTTGTGCTTTTTATATTTCTAATTAAACATTACGTGTACAATGTATGGTACAAGAAAGTACTATCTATGTGATGTGGGTACACAAATGGCGATGGTTTTTTTAGCATATAGAGGTGTTAGATACCATTTGCAAGAATGGGATACTGGACATTCTGCACCCTCAAACTTTCAAGAATTTTTCAATTTGAAGTATGCTAAGGCTTGCAATGTCATAGAGAGGTCATTTGGTTTATTGAAGTCAAGATGGGCTATACTTAGGAGAGATTCATATTACCCTATCAAAGTGCAGAACCGCATTATCATAGCTTGCTCCACAATTTCATTCGAACTCAAATGCCAATAGACCCATTAGAGGCTAAACTTCCTGAGATTATTAATCCTAACAATGATCCAAAAGTTGCTTTCATTGACCAAGTAGAGTCGTCACAGTTTTGGACTGACTTGAGGTACAATCTAGCTAGGTCTATGTATGCATAGTGGAGAGGGACTAATTAGTTACCTGTATGCATGGTTGTGAGATTGTAATACTATTTTTTAGCTATATGTATGTACTGGCGAAAGCTTGTATATCTATTGAAATCTTCTGGCCATTTAAATTTTACATGTTTTATTCACTTTCTAGTATTATATCAATTTCCCATGACAACGTTTCACATGCTTGTGTATTTATATTTTATAATTGTCATTTAAATGAGCCATACAATTACCATGATACTAGTTTAGATTATATTTCTTGACACAAAAACCTTTGTCAGAAAAGCATATTTTGATGGCTTGCAGGATTAATGGAGCAAACCGCAAGCAAACAGAAATTTGGGTTAAGAAAAAGATCAAATAAAACAAGAAGATCTTAGACTACCTAAGAAGAAAGGGCTTTAGTGTCTGCACTGAAGGATCTAGTACTGAGAGGTTGGAAATACAACAATGGATTCAAGACTGGATACCTCAGCCTTCCTGAGAATGCTATGGTCCAAGCTTTCCTGAGAACTAACATAAGAGCAGATTCCCACATAAATTCCAAAATTCATGTGTGGAACAAAAACTATGGCTCTTTAAATACAATGCTTTCAAGGAGCAAGTTTGAGTAGAATGATGCATCTAATACCATAGATGTGGAAAATTTTGTCAAGGTAAGGAAAACTTTGTCAAGGTACGAGCATGCCTTTTAATTAATTTAGTTCCTTTTGTGACTAATGAGATGCAATGATAGAATATAATCTTGCTACTTAGGTTTCTTACTTGTTCAAATGGTTGGTTTCATTTGTTAGCATATTCTCAGAGCAATATATTAAAGCACTTTTGTGTGTAGCTTATCTTTTGTAGACTGACAGCAATGCACATACAATGAGACACAAGGCTTGGCTATTTTACAAAGACTGGTGCGATATATTTGGGAAGGATAGAGCAACAGGAGAAAATGCAGAAGCTTTTGCTTATGTAGTTCAAGAATTCCTTAACAAAGACACCACAAAACAAACTGAGACTGGGTGTGATTCTGTGCCCGTTTTCCCACTAGAGGATGAAGAACCAAACTACACGTCAAATGTATCGTGGTGATTCTAGTGCAACTACGAAGAGTAAATCCTCAAGGAAGAGAAAGTCCATCCATGATACTGATAAGCGTTACTTGGAATTGATGAGCTCATTCTATGAGAAGACGAATGCACGATTAGGTGATATTTCTAGAAGAATTGGTTTTGAGCATGATGCAAAGGGTGTGTTGTGAAGATAATACTTGATGGCAGAATTTGAAACATTTTGGGATCAAACTTGTGTAAATTTGTGAAGGCTTATTAGATGTGTTTTCATGTTTTGCTATTTAAAGCTTATAACAGCTGCTATGCATGGTGTTTTGACTAATATCGCATTGGGATGCTCTGCTGGTATATTTTGTATCTATTTGGCTGCTGAATTATGAAATTGATGGAACATGTTTATGTTATAACATTGCTTTGATGGGATTGTTATTTTGATGGATATTATGTGAGAAGCTGAGTGTTGGTTTAGTGTCTGGTGGTGATTTTTTATGCTTTCATTGATGCTATGTACAAGGAGTTTGTTGATTTTAGATTGCTGTTTTTTGGATCATGTGTGTACAGATTCAATTTGTACCTATAAAATATGTTCTCTAAGATTAGCTTCTATCCTTGCTTAGAACATGTTTCTGGACAAATAGTGCTGGAGTTATATAGGTGATGTTGTATTCTATTTTTTATTACACCCATTTCGTGTAAGGATGTATACCTTGTTATTAGACCAAAGATTGTCTGAAGAATCAGGATTATGCTATGGTCTTGACTGCTTATTCTACACTGGCTATGGAGTCCTAGAAAACCTAGAAAGGCTTAGCTTACAATAAAATTTCCAAGTCCCAGAACGAATTCAGGTTTTGAAAACTAAATAAAAATTCATCAGGTTTCCTCCAGATTCCCCTCAATCGTTTCATTAAGTGTTCTTTTAAGAACAAAATGTTATCTGAAGTGTTTGGGGGAACTCCTATGGCAATCTGATATAAAATAGAGTCCTAAAGACACAACAGATCAACAGGTATACTATGCATTGTCATTAGTATTTAGATATTTTTTCATTCGCCAATCAGAAGTTAAATAAGCGGATTTTGAGAAAAAAGCAATATAAGGAATGGCCCCCTATCACAAGTTGCTGCCACAGACCTACAAGGGCTTGCAAATGGTAAGGGATCTTCATGTTCTGCTGTAAGCATGATTGTTTGCTCTTTTGCTTTATTTTTCCTGTATTGGTTCAGAAGACTCAAAAGAAAGAATAGCAAGATATTTCTCTTACTTCGTTTACTCTCACCAAATTTATCAAGCAGCATTTCTAATTGATCTTTTCTCAATCACTAGCGATTTTTGGGATGACATATGGAGCTGGAAACAAACAGCATGAAATACAAAAAGTGCATATTCCTTTGTTACATCCATTGTAGAACTACATCTATGAAGTATTTCCCGCAATACCTTCTTGGCATCCTCTTCCATCGTATCCAAGCAAAATACTGCACTCCTAAGGCAAGAATCATTCCAGCAAATCTGATAGCCATATATGGTAAACATTATCAGGATATGATTAATGGAAGTTTCTACAGAAAACACGTTCATGCTCACGAAAAGTGCAGTATTTGTCATATTTAACAACATAAATCAGAAGCAGTAGCTTCTATAAAAGATAGGCGGCTGTTTAGACTTTAGAAGGTTAATTTGACATGATTTGTGGAGCCTTAGAAATAATGAGAATAAGTCAGGTGTAACTGGTTTCTTTCCCCTTTCCCATTTTCTAACAAGAATCTCAACACTTTTACCTTCATAGTTAGCATTACTGGGACTTTCACAACTATGCAGATATTGCATCTTCGTCGATGTAAAAGACATTAGAATTACTGGGGAAAATAGAAAGGAAAAATTGCGTTCAGTTGGAAAAGAAATAGAAATTTAAACCCCGACTAAGTCGTCTTTTTTTTCCTTTGGTAATCATTAACATGATCTCATTACTGCACCGTATAGATGGTGAAAAGGAAATTTAGCAGACAATTCTCCATAACAAGTTGCCAAATAACATGATAACATAATGTTATATTAGATTGAAAACATACATGGGGTACATGGATTACACTCCTTGCTATACTTGGAAAAATGAAGGAAGTATAACCTCGTTTCCATAAACACACATACAAAAACCAAAGATAAACTTGTATGTGTACTAAACACACTTGGTTGAACCATATTCAACTGAAAACTTTGGTAATACAAACACCACCTCACGATGGCAGCAGTAGACAGCAACATGGAACAACAGGCCACTCTAATTGAATTTAATAGGGGAATTAGATGCACTTGAGCTAGGTCCAACACTTGCACCAGCACTGAAGACATCCAAATAAGAGATGTGTTACATTAAAGGATTCGAGGCTGAGTCAAAAGCATATCCATGCAAGTAAATCGATCCGGAACCTTCATAGCTCTCTTCAGTGGTTGACGAAATGGTGATAGCAGGCAGAGGACCTTATGCTAATAGTTGATTTGCAGGCTTATTCTCATCATCAAATTTAGACTCAACAACAATCACATTACAATCATTCAACCGAGGCACGATAGCTTCTCCTCCAAATATAGCACAAAGCTCATAAAACTCCAGGTCACCATGTGTTTGATATGCATATCCCATATGGTATTGCTGCAAAATGAATGAAGTTAGAATGCCGTGAAAATTCATGACTAATATTACTCCATGATAATGCTAGATTTAAGTACAATTATACATACATATATGTACATACCTTAAGGATGTAGTCCCAGACAAATGGTGGAGCTCTTACTTGGTTGGTTGTTGGATTATATTCTACCTCGGATAGTTTTGATATCCAACCAAAAGTCCTATGCCTTTTTTGAAGAAACCCGACCCCTTTTTTGCAATGTTTAAAGGTAAAACTAGTGTGAAATTGGTTGTTCACAACATTAATTGCAATTAAAATGGCATGTGCATTGATATGCCCGACGCGAAAATTTCCAAGTTTTGCTTGATCTGCCAACACTTGAATAAACAATTTGTCAATTGGCATGGTCCATTCAACATCATACAGAAAATCTGTTTGCTTCAATATTTTCTTTGGAGGCATTTTTCAGGCTTCTCATAACAAAATATCTTTTTGTTATGTTTTGGCACAAAGTTGTCCGGTGAAGATGCAAGCCTATTTATGGGACAAAAGAGGGTTCACATGTAGTACAGTTTCTTATTCGACCATTGCCTTCATCTCTCCTCAATCCAACCATGCTTCTTCTACAGAGTGTTGTCATTCAAGCATCTCTTGGATGGACTACTAGAAGATATGCTCATTTGCGAGTGCGAAAAAAAAAATGCTGGATGCTTTCTAATGTGTTGTCCATCGAAAGGCATGTCATTGGATAATACAAGTGCAGAGAATATTTCCTGCATACTCTTCATTTGCTTGTAGCTTTAGCAAAATGACAAAATGTTGGCCACAATTTCATTTGAAAACAGGCAGAATCTCTCCACATCATTTTCGTGGAGAAATGTAGAACAACATCCAAGAAAAAAATGCGGTCCCACAACAGCTTTCTGATTTATGCTTCCTAGTGCCTTGGATTTGCTACAAGAATGGGATATATTATTTATTAGTTGTGTATAAGAAATAGAAGTTGTGTATAAAAATTCCTTGTATTAGTTATTTATTAGTAAAAGAACAAGTAAGTTGTATTAGTTATTTGTTAGTAAAATAAATAGAAGATTTAATTATTTATTAGTTGTGTATAAAAATTCAACTTAGAAGTTATTAAGATACGTAATCATTTTATTAAGTCAATTTCCGTGAACACTGGTTAATTAAGTTAAATTAGCAAGTATTACATGTTTCTCTAATAAAAATTCAAAAGCTACTTATCTTGAGCCTTTTTAAGCACATTGCCATGATTAACATACAAGTACACTTGCATTTGGATACCGTGAACCAACAATTTGGATAACTTCTTAATTACTACTAGATCATTCATGCGTTACATAATTCTTACAAGTTGGATAATACCACCCAAAAAATTCAAGAAAAATAACTAACTACTACAAATAAGGTCACCATCTATGACAACACAACCACGAGCATCATTTTTTTTTGCATTTGCTTGTAGGAAGCTAATTCAGCCTCAGTACGATTGATACGGTTTAACAATCTTGGAATAATCTGTTTCAGTCAAGCACACATTTTCGGATCACACCAAACAAAGAAGTTACATTTTCGCTCCTGTCATCAATCCAAAATTCAAAAACTTGAGATTATATTAATTTTCAAAGTACCAAAAAAGCTATAACATACTCGATAAAAAATAAAAATAAAAAAATTCTTACCCCTCTCAATGGACATGACATAAATCTTCTTCCAGGATTATTATTGGTCCATGAAGTTTGCATTTTATCAATTGAAAACCACAAAAACAATGTAATGGTTCTTCTCCTACACTCCCTCTAAATCAAGATGTGTTACTACTACCCCTACTATAATTTCCACTACGAGTGGTGCTCATCTTCACAATAAATAAATAAGAACCAAGTATTCTGCAGGATTCAAAATAAATAAGTCCTACAAAATATGCATTATAAACATATCTTATTCCTAGTATCAACACATGCTTAACAAATACAAGTATCAAGACATGCTTATGCCAACATAATGATATAATTTCCTCACAACAAATACATGACAACCAAAAAATTTTAATTATTAATAAACCCCAAACCAACCAATTGTACATACTTTTCCCAAAGTTTATTTCACAAATTACATTTATAATATGAAAATGAATAAAATATAACTACAAAGACCATGCTCTAGTGATCATGCACAGTACATACTTACACGTAGATGCTATATCAGTCGAAGAATCGGCATTACAATCAACAATATACGATAATACTTGGCGAATCTAGCACTCGGAATTTGCAGTGAACAAGGTCCCCAACTAAGAGGTTGTTCAAAGTATTTCACAGTTTCTAATGGATGAAATGAGGAAATTAAGTGATAGAAATATAGGGACTGAGGTTTCTAAGATGGATAGCAAGCAAGCAAAAAAAAATGAGGAGAGTCATGGTGATGGAATCTTCAAAATGTGAATGAAATGAGTCTTGGCAATACAAGAATGAATGCAAATATTGAGGTTTCTACTTGTCTTATTATAATGGGTATTTTAATAAATTCATTACCTCAATTATTTAATCCTTGTATCCAAATAATGGATTGCTAAAACAACTATTATCCAAAATGTGTACCAAAAGTCGTACTTCCAAAAGTCTTCAATGATCACTAAATGCACCACAAAAAGTAGGGTTAATTACCACGAGCTCCCTCAAAGTTTAACATAATTAAAGAAATTTCTCTTGTGATTTGAAAATTTACATGTACCTCTCTTGTCATTGATGGACATCTAGAAACCCTAATAAAATATGTAAAATGACCATATTACCCTTAATAATTTAAAAAATACATAAAAAAGTTGAAAATGTGAAAAACCTAAATACCTAAAAACCTAGAATACCTTTAAAAAATATTTATACATGTATATTATATGTGTGTGTGTAAAATAAAATATATGTATATACACATAGATACCCACAAAACATATATAAATATATATGTACACCCATAAAAATATAATATATATATATATATAATTATATGTACATGTGGGTGGGGAAAGGAATTGGTGCAGCCGGCCATGGTGGCTCCTTGCCAGATCTGGCCATGTCCAGGCAAACCTGCCATGGACATGGTGACCATATTTTGCCATCATGATGGCAACCATCACTACAAAAAATTTATATATTGTAGCACTAATTTAGTGACATTTTATGATATAATGACACAAGAAAATAATATAACAATAATAGCAAAAAATGCCACTATAATTTAATATTTAGTGGCATTTGATTATCAAATGACAAATAAAATAGTGACATTTGATTGAAAATACTGTGATAAATCTATTTCAAAGATATTTAATTATTTCCACTAATTTTTCTTAGAAAATTGCCACTAATATGTAGTTATGGTGTCATTTGAAAAAAAAAGTCATAAATATTTAGTAGCACTAATTAAGTGGCATTTTATAGTGTAATGACACATAAAAATAATATAGTGATAGTCGAAATAAATATCACTACAATAAAATATTTATGAGCATTTGATTACAAATGTGAACAAAAACATAATTTGATGGCAGTTAATCAGTGCCATTAATTTTTCTTAAAAAATGCCACTCATATTTCTTTATAGTCTCATCTAAAAAAAATGCCACTTAGTGGCACTAAATCAGTGACGTTCCATATTTTAATTACATACAAGAGTAATGTGATGATAATTGTAAAAAAAAAAAAAAAAAAGTCATTACAATACAATATTTAGTGACGTTTGATTAATAAATGACAAATAAAAACAATGATATTTGATTGAAAATGCCAACATAAATGTATTTGTAAGGCATTTAGTAGTGACACTAAATGCGAGTAATTTTACCCTCCATCTAATTACCCGTCGTTTTTTGGCCCAACCCGCGGGTACCCATGGGTAACCCATGAATAATTATTTATATTTTAATTTTTAATTTTTCTCTAATTTTTGCAACTATTTTGGAAGGTGTTATACTTTTTTTTGTTAATGATATCAACAATATTTAAGTGGTGTTTAAACTTTTAGTTCAACAAACTTGACATATAATGAAATTTAAATTTAAACTTCGAAATATATTATAACTTAAATTTAATATATGTTTAAATATTTAAGTTGTAGTTTTCAAAATAAAACATTTGACATGCTTTAAAATATTTGTTCAATATTATATTTGAAATTTGTAGCCTCTTTTATTAATTTTATTTAGGTAACGTTTAAATAATATTATGTAAAATTTAAAAAAAATACTATTTTTTCTTTATATATATATATATATATAATAAATAAATTCGTACGGATACCCGTGGGTTATCCATTACCTGTGACTACCCATAGTCACGGGTAATGGGTATACTATCTCGCACCCAATAAAAAATGGGTAATTTTACCCGCGGGTAAATTTACCCAACACATTCTTACCCGCTCTTGGGTTACTCACGGGTACCCATTTGCCAGGTCTATATATACTAAACATTTGATAGGTAGCTTAATGGTAAACTCATATATTTGCAAATAGATGGTTTCAGGTTCAAGTTTTATACAAAACAATTGAGGTATGTTGGAGTCTCATATATGGAATACTGGAAATAAATTAATATGTAATCCAAAATAATCTTTTGTGGCATTTAATTTAGCATGTTAGCTAATTAATTTCTTATGGCATGTTAGTATATAATCTAAAGGAATTTTTTGTGGTATTTTAACATCATTATATATATTTTCTGTGGCAAGTTAGCATGTCATTTAAAATTGTTTTTGTGATATTTTAATATGTCATTTATTGTACTTTTTATGTCGTATTACCTTATCATTTAAAGAAATTTTGGTGGCATTTTAACACGTCCCTACATGCATTTTTAGTGGCATCTTAGCAAGTCATCTAAAATTATCTTTAGTGGCACCTTGACATGTTATTTACTACATTTTTGATAATATTTTAATGTATCATCTAATACATTTTTTGTTGCATTTTATTAACGTCACAATAGAGATAAATTAATAACATTTATACCTTTAACTGCACCGCTACAAGCGACACTTTTAAAAAATTCCATTGAATATAAAATTACCACTATAACACTTTTTAATGCCACTAAACGCAATTTTTCTTGTAGTGCATTTGTTGCCACAATGGCCACCACCTACTGCAATTGGTTGCCATGGCTATGGTAGCCATGGCAACCATGTGCATATAGGTGGGTGGGGCTCAGAGGTAGGAGTGATGGTGGGGAAGATGGAGGGACGACAAAAAAAGGGAAATTTTGAGAAAAATAATTTAAAATTTATAAAAAGTATTTTAAATTAATTATGTTTAAAATTACTAAAATTATTATAATTTATTTCATTAAAAAATTTAATATTTATTAATATTTTAATATATGTAAATTAATATTGAGTAATTTAAATTATTAAAATTATACTAATTTAAGAAATAGTATATTGTGGTTTTTGAAGAATTTTTTACCAAAGAATTTTAAATTATAGTAAGTTAATTTTAATTAATTATTTTTAAGATACTCAAAAAATGTTGTTCATTAAAAAATTTAATATTTATTAATATTTTAATATATGTAAATTAATATTGAATAATTTAAATTTATTAAAATTATACTGATTTAAAAAATAGTACATTTGTGTTTTTGAAGAATTTTTTACCAAATAATTTTAAATTATAGTAAGTTAATTTTAATTAATTATTTTTAAGATACTCAAAAATGTTGTGTATATCAACAATATTAAAATAACCTTTAATATAGGTTATATATATAAATGTAGTACAAGGATTAACTTGTAGGATTAGATTTTTAATTGATTAGATTAATTAAATAATAATAAAATTAGACTTTGACAACTAAACCCCCCCCCCCCCATCAAGTTTCATAAATTACAACTATACCACACATGCATAAGAGTATTTTTGACCAATAATATAGTCATCATTCAAGTTCAATCAAATGAGAGGCAAAATTGAATTTTCAAAAATTTTCAAGGCTGTCATCAACAAATTCCGTTAGTTTAACTAACAACAGGACCTAATTGTTAGACAACAAAAAACCGTAGAAGAGGTACATATAATTTCTCAAATCATAGGAGAAGTTTTTGTAATTATGATAAATCCCAACGGAGATCGTGGTAATTAACCTGAAAAAGTAATATCATAATTAGCTCTAGGCAATAATCTAGACATTCTACGTATGAGGCTGAACATAAACTTACAATCCATTGAATATCCCAAAAGGAAATATTCAATAGATGTACATAGATTTTTTGACTAAAACTTATATAATATTCTTTTTTTTAATATTTAATTCATATAGAATGGAATATTGCATACTTGATATAAACACATTTTTAAAAATTTCAAAACACGACATAACTTTTCACATGATTGTTTAATATTGTAAGTATTTATATAAACAGTCACATGTCTTATAATTATGCAACTGATAACAAATTTTTATCGTTTTTTTTTTTATATAGTTATATCAATGTGAGTTGAAAAAAGAAAAAAACTTGTATCAATGATTACTTTAGATTCTAGAAGTTTAATTTACATTACATATTTGAAGATAAAAAAATCTACTCATAAAAATATAAAAGAAAAACACTTTTCTGTTCGAGTAATTTTAGGAAAACTAAGGCTTTGTTTGGATTTGAATTGGGGCATTCTTCCAAAAAAATTTGAGAGAATGGATTTTGGGAAGTGTGGTTGGAGAATGTGATGGTTGTTTGTTTGTATTTTGGGAGGTAGATAGAAAATGAATTGAGAGAAAAAATTTTGTTAGTTTGTGTTTTGGGAGTACAAGATGTCACATCAATAATTTTTTTATTAAATTTGTGAAGTGAAATGAATATTTTAAAATTATTTATATATATGTATATATAGATTGTATGAATAATAGTATATGTATATATTTATAATAATGAGACAATTGATTGAAACTTTGAAAAATGCGTTAAGAGTGTGAATAGTGGGAATTTTTTTGAGGATAAAATTAGTATTTTGGAAGTACAATTAGAGAATGTGTAATGTTTGTTTTTTAAGTTTTGAGAGTTCAAAAATAAATTGAGAGTTTGTAAACAAACAAGCCCTAAATTTTAATCAAATTTTTTGCTACTCATGTATTTTCTAAAACATTAAAAAATACCAATTTATTCAAAACGTGTTAAGACACACCTTGAACTATATGTCAGCCCTCAAAACACGTCATCAAAAGTGACTGGAATTTTTTAATTTTTTTAATTTACTAATACACGAAGTGGAGGGTCGAATATTTGATTTTATTTTCATTCTCATTTCCACCATTTTTAAAATTCAAACAGATAGTTAATAAAAATAAATTAATATTTAAATAGATTGTTGAAAAAATAATGATTATGTTATGTTTAGTATGTTGTATGTGGATAGAAATAGAAATAATGATAATAGAATGAGAAGATACATACTTTATTGAGAGAAAATATATAGATTATTTGAGAAAGTGTTTTGAGAGTAAATGAAAATTATGTTGAATGAAAATGTGTTAAAAAATGATGTGTTTTAATTTTCAAATAATAGAAAATGTGAAAATGATATTTGAGAATGAAAACAAACAGGCCCAATTGTTTGGCATTATTTTCAACACAATAAGACTGACTTTTTAAAGTCTTGGTGCATTATAGAAGCATTGCTGGGCAATCTTAGCAGATATCTTTCAACTGGTAAATAGACAGGCACAGAACTCCAATATCCATAACTCAAAATCAGCTAAAGCCTTACAACCATGAAATCACCTATAAACATATCCTTCCAACATCAGCTCTCAATTACAGCTCACAAGGGACACCATAAAACAGGACCAAAACTACTTAAAAGCATCAAAACATCAAAGATTGGGAATTCAAAATTCGCAGTTTAGCCACAAAAGCAGTAGGAACCCTCATTGATCATTGTTCAGGACATCCTCTTCATCAATCATCCTCGGAAAAAATTTAAACAAGGAAAAAAAAAAAAGGAAAATAGAAAGAAAGAAACTGAAACGCAATAGAAGATGGGTTGAAAGAAAAACACAAAAGAAACAAAAAATGAAATGCACCAATCCCAATTAGAAGGATTCAGCTCCCAATCCACTAACATCCAGCATTCCCTAGGAAAAAAGTAAAAAGAAAAAAGAAAAAAAAAAGAAAGAAAGAAAAGAAAAGAAAAGATAGAAAATGTGCAGGAGAATAGGTTACCGACCAATTCAGCAATATCAACTCTGCTATAAGAGGTGAGGTGAAAATCTAAAGGATGGCCAATTATTTCCATTGTTCTCTCATTGACAATAGTTTTACTTGAAAATCACTTCTATGAATTATATGACCCAAAATTCTTATCTAGGTTAAACCTTAGGATACAGACAAAGCTGCTGATAGATGAATACCCTACTTACACATAATGTAAAGAGAAGCAAGCATTTTCTCAATCAACACAATGCCCATCTAATCGCAAGTACACAAATCTCAAGATAATAAGGTAAAATAAATCAAAATCAGAAACAGTAGAACATCTCTTTGATTAACTTATTCAATAATGGAATACATCTTTGTCACATCACACTCAAAAGCAAACTTTCAATTTCTCCGTTTTCATTACAGGTAAATCTTAGTTGGGTGCATGTGTCATGTAAATGTTTCAGTTCTTGAATCAAGAATGACTTTAAATTAATCCACAAGTTAGCCAGATATGAAAAGCATAATTGATCACAAGCTTGTAGATAAAGTGTTCAAGAAAACAAATGAACAAATGCACACACACACACACACGGTAGCATGCATATAGTGCAATTCCTGTTACGAACCTAACCTGGATGAGCTGGCAGGATTTCTGCTAAACTTCCCTATCCTATTTCGGGAAAACATACAGATTCTATTATTCACTAAAATAAGAAGGGCAGGCATCACAGAAGTCTTTATGCTTGTAACTAAAGAAAACTGAACACCAATAAAAGGCTAGAGAACCATTTTGGTCTACAGTTGCTCCTCTAAATTCATATACGATTATATGTTTGTTCTTTTGACTTTTCCCTGCTTGATCTCATTATTATAGCAGTAAATGCATGAAATAAAATATTTGAGAATATTTGTAGGTGGCTGTGCTAATATCACAAATATGCTTATGAGCCATATCAGGATCTCATACATATCTAACCATTCCTGATAATTTTGCAAGTCATAAGATGGATAGCAGCATTATATTCATCTCCAAAATTATAGTTGAAAAACATTTCATATGAGCTACTCCCTGTCTAGTTTAAAAGTCAATGATTTGGCAGGAAGTGAGAGCCTAGTTTGCTGGTAGTCAGGGAGTGTAGCTTGAACCATTAAATCTTCAAACATAATAACACCATTGCATTAGTGTAATAAGTTGGAGATCCAACAGCTGACACTAACATGAATACATCAAGGTGAATTGCAGAGAACGAAGATGTAAATTTTTTTCACTCGAAAGGAGCACCCAAGAATATTGTGTAGCATATTTAGTAATTCAACATAAGAAAGGGGGTTTCTGATAAGAAAAAGGAAAAAGAAAACTATTTCATTTCTTTCTTTTTTTTTTTTTTTTTGGATCCAGTAAACTACTTCATTTCAATATTTATACAACATGAGATTTGCCATGTGCATCCTATGGTCCAAAAACCAAACCTTATCTTGAATTTGTAACCCTTGACCTAGACCTTATTCTGAATCTACATTCTTGCCTGGTTTATAACTACAAGTTCAACCAAACATGTCCTATCTAGAAGAATTAACCATGACACACAATTTTTTGGGTGTATTGTTATGCCTAAGGTTGGGATTGTCTGTGTGTGTGTGTGTGTGTGTGTGTGTGTTTTTCCACTTTTTTTTTTTTTTTTGTTCATTGGGGGGGGTGGGGTGGGTGCAGTAACAAATACAGGACAATGAACTTTGTGGGCCTCCATCCTCTTAACAAGAAGGTATTATAAACATATAGCTGCATAAAACTTCCAAAAATCAGCATTGCAGCATGAATTGAATTGAATGAAGTGAATACAGACTTCATTTATATCAGTGCTGTCAAGCATGAGGTAAATAAGCAAAGCCAAGAAAAGAACAAAGCACAGCTGCGCTGTTCAGCAGTGACAACCCATAGACAGTCCCCTATTTATATTTTCTACAGTGGAACTAAAAGTAATGTTTAAACAAAGAGATTACCTGTTCAGAAAGAACAAAAGACTTGACCAAGAAATTAACCAACCAACCCGGCAACATCTGACTTGGAATCAGCTTAAGAGACTCTTGCCTAACCAAATAATGTTCAAGAAGGGGGGAAAGAGAAGAAAAAGGGCAAGAGAGAAAGAAAAGGAGAAAAAAAGGGAAGAAAAACAGAAAGATAAGGAAAAGAGCATAGGAAATGCACTGTGCGTATCAACAAGCTTAAGTTTTATTTATTGATGCTTCGTTCCAAAAATTTTAGCCAACATTCTCAATTCAAATAAAATATATATATATATATCTCAACAGTTGACCTGCTACTAGACTACTAAAATCTGCAGTGGCATACCTTTTATATATAATCAGATATAAACAACCATGCCAAATTCATCTGATTGAGCACCAAGAAATAGCAGCCAAATACCTGCATCTTTATGGAATGTAACATGCTCACTAAACCAGTAAATTCAAATCGAATGCGAAACTTATTATACGCCATATCAGAGAAAGCCATCAATCCTGCCAGTAACTGTCCACCAGGGCAAGGGGAAAAATCACAAGACCACATATCGGACTTGTGGGATCAACTCACCAAAAATGAACTTAAGCAAATTAGACCTTGTCATGCTAGTGTGGTCATCTTATCCAAATTTTGGATTCCAACATACAATTATTAACTAAAACGAGCATAAAAATCATCAGAATGGTAAATAACTAAAAAACATCTAACATAAGGGCAGAGTGACATCTTGAACAAAGTTACTCAATCAGACAGAAAGAATATATGATAATTTAAAGAACATATACTAACATGAATTTACCAAATTTTAAGCAGACACAATGACATAAGTTCAACTACCTATTGATAGAGAGGTTATAGTCCAGCATACATCAATTAAATAGTTCTGGAAAAAACATTTTCATGGTCGGATCTGAGATTGGCAGAAACACTTCTTGAACTGTTCTAACCAAATCAAGTACAGCTCCAGACCCCAAAGCAATTCAGCCTCAACCCTGCAAAAGAAACAGACAGAGAGTACATTTATCATTGAAGAGCGACAGACCACCTAATTATGTTGACCATCTAAAGAGAAGGTCCAATTTCTTAAGAGCCTTCCTTTCTACCAATCTGTGATCAAACATCAGCACATAAAGCTCTTTGAAGCAGAAACATCAAGGCTTCATATTTCCTTGAGTTGACATTTTCAACATTGTTCTCGTATCATCATTCATCTCTTTTGGCTTTATTTGAAGAACTCCCATCACTTCCAATCTTGTCATCCTTCATATCCACTGGCTCATTCAACCTGTCCACAGAGACATCATCAGATGTGACAGATCTGTCATTCTCAGCCTTTAATGCTTTATCTTTGCTTTCAACAGGAACAATATCATTTAAGTTATGATTATTTTCAGTAGAGTTTGACCAAGAGCGCTTCCTATGTTTTGACTTGTGTTCATCTGAATGTCGTGGAGATCCCTTACTGCCTTTCCGATGCTTTCCTTCAGTTGACCTTGACCTGGAGCGCCTTTTATCCCGGTTTCTTGATTTGTCCTCTCTGCTCCTTTTATATTTCTCGTTTGATTGATGCTTATCTTCCAGAGACCTGGACCTTGAGCGTCTTCTGCGTCTAGATCTGCTTTCGTCCGAAACTCTTGGGGAAGATCTCCGTCCATGATTTCGACCCTCCACTGAATCTGACCTGGAGCGTCTCCTATTTCGGTTCTTGGACTTTTCTTCCCTTCTGCTGTCTTTCTTATCACTAGAGTGATGCTTAGCTTCATCAGGCCTTGACAAAGAGAGCCTTCTATTTTTTGATTTATTTGCATCATCTCCTGAAGATGAAGACCTTCTCCTATGATGGCGAGGAGATCTTGAATCAGGGCGGGATGACTTCCTTGTTCTTTCAGTTGAACTTTCTCTACGGCGTCTTGGTGAGTCTAAATCATCTCGATAGGACTTCTTAGTATGAGGGCTCACACTTCTGCTCCTCTTTCTCCTGGAAACAGGTGAATCATCATCACGGTATCTACCAAGGTCTCGCCTCCTGCTTCTGTCACTGCCATCCCTACCATCTCTGTAGTATCTCCGTTCCTTTTCATAGCTTGCATGATAGCGAGATCTCACAGGTGATCTAGATCTATAGTCTCGGATGTGGCGAGTAGGAGGTGAGAATGAGCGAGACCTCCGCCTTGACCGATAATGGATAGGAGATGCTGACTTGGACCTCGACCTAGATCTTGATTTGCCACGAGTTGTAGATGGTGACCTGAAACATCGTTGTTAATCAGTTTAGAATTGACTTATAAGAAACTAGCTGAGGAAAGCATAAAATTCCAAGAGAAATAGTAATCTGCTCAGACTTAAGCAAATAAGAACTCAAAAGGCAAAGAAGGGACCTGCCAAAAAGAGTAATTAATCATATGCTTCTGGAAGCAATCGAGAAAGATCCATACGAATGTCAATCAAGAGAGAAAAAGACTTTAACATAAGGTTTGTTGCAAAGTAATGCCACAAATCTCAAGGATCATATAACTGCGAAATTTCCCAGCAACAATTCCAAACTCAGGAAAGATTTTCTTTTTCAATTAGAGGAAAAAGGAAATCTTGACTTATTGAGTCAGAATGAGTAGATTACTACCTAAAATAACTCATATTTGAGGATTGTAAGAAAGTTGACTCATTATCAAAGAAGGTTCAGAATTAGTATATATTAGATTCATTCATGTTTAGTATAATAGCAGAAGTCGTAAGATTTGACTTCTTTTCTTTAAACACCAGATTCCAGCAGAATTTCACACGAAACAGGCTTCAACAATTCAAAATAAAAACCTTCCAACAACTTTTCCTTTTTTCTTTGGTGTCAATGTAAAGCTATGAATAGTTAATGACTTCCAGTAAATATAAGGGAAAAAAACAGTAAAGATCAAAAACATGTATCTAACGTGCTGAATGGACAACTCACAACCAAAGATAAAAAATTGAGCATCCCATATGCTCACTGCAAAAGGCATTCACCAATCTTAAAATGAATTTTGGCCTTAAAATCTCCCACACTGACTTTTTGACTACAACAAAGAAACAGGACAAGCTATTAAATCCTAGACAACGCATTTATACTGCCAAGAAAACAGTGAAGATGGACTATGTTAACATAAAAAACATGAATTCAAAAACCCTAGCTGAAAATCTGACAACAAATGGCAAGCATTAAAAAAATATACTTCCTTTACAATTCTTCATTTTGGATCACATCATTTCATTTAGAAGCTAAAATAATATTATCCTGTTGCCATACCTTAAGCACTTCATCAAGTGAATTCACATCAATGACACTAATAACAATCTTCTTTAGTAATATCATTTGAAGATGGCATAAAACATTCACCTCATACCTTGATTTTTTATCAGATTCCTTTTCCTCAATGACAAGTCCATCAGCTTGCAGCTTCTTACTTATTTCTGCAGCCCTTGCTGCAGCTAATTCTGTTGCAGACTTCATGGTTGCTGCTCTGTTAGCTGCCTGCTGCGCTGTCAATGTTTGCTGCATCAAGAGCGCCTGCTGAAATTGCATTTGTTGCATGGCAACAGCTTGCTGCATCACCATAGGCAAAGATGACGAAGCCAATGGTGAAGGCAAAATGGGCTTTGGAGGAAGTGTTTTAGCCATTTCAACATTCAATGGACGACCCCCGACATCCATATTATTCAATGCCAAAGCAGAAGTGGCTTCTTCCGGTTTCAAGTATTCGATATAAGCAAAATGTTTAGAGTCCGTAATGGTACATTCGACAACTGTGCCACAAAATCCAAAGAGCTGTTTCAACTGATCCACTGTCAGAAGTGGGCTGAGATTACTAACTTGTACAGTTTTTTTAAGTGAATCAGCCTTCTTCTCATTGTCAGCTGAAACTGATATATGACAAGCAAAAATGATTAGAAACATTCAAAGTTGTCGAGAACACCAATGCAACAAAGAAAATGAGCTCAAAGTTTGAGCATTAGGAAAAATTTGTTTCCGTTACTTAATGAGAGGAAGGCAATCCAAGACAGAAATACTAATTTTCAAGCAAGTCACTAAGTGTAAGGCAATCTACTAATATTTTAATGGATATTGATATTTGAGCTAGAAAAGTTTGCAAATATTACTGAACCAGACTATAACATACAACTAAAGGAGCCAAAATTGTAATACTTTATCTTACCAGAGGAGTCTTTTGTGGACTGAGCTTGAGCAGCAGCATGGGCTTGCAGGGCTTGAGCAGCAACAATTGCCTGAGCAGCAGCCATTGCAGCAGCAGAAGGTGCCATCGGCACTTGACTGAGCGTTCCCATTGTAGTGGTGGCAGCTAATGCAGTCATCAGCAGATTATGAGGGGGATGATTAAACTTGCAATCAGTATTTGCACACCGTCCATTAAGATATTCTCGACATATTTCTCCTAAAGATGATCCCATTCCAGGTAAAATCACTCCACCTGAGGCCCCAGAAACAACACCTGGAATCATACCAAGCAACCCTGGAAAAGCACCAGACACAGAGCCAGAATAATTTGGCATATTGGGCATGGTCTGGTTAACTAAATTAGGAAATGAAGCTGCTGGAGCCATGCCAAGAAGCCCTCCAGTAGGAGTTCCTGAACAACAAATAAGCAGAGTTTAAAGCTCTTCCAAGCAAAGTAATTCCTTTAGCAGTAAGGAAATGAAGAATGGAAGCACATAAGTATTTCATTTCATAGACGATGTTGTTCAATTATGTAAGAAAATCAAAGGTACTTAGTTTCTACCTATTGATGTGGAAACTATTTCATTTCAGGTTTGAAATTCTATTTATGTTTCATAAAGACACATAATCTCTAATATCTTACAGTAAAATTCAACATTAACCAAAAATCAGACATAACAGAGCCACAGATGTATAGGATAAAAAATGGTTTACAGATGGTGCAAAATGGATTTAATATTATCAGAGTAGTAGTCCGTACAAGTAACATGATTACAAAAGCCTAATATTGCATACACATCATAATTGATTAAATGTCAATAGATGATGGGCATAATCAACAAACATTGAGTAAGATGCACAAAAAGAAACATGGCCTCCAAGAACTATCAACTCTGAATCAAAAACCAAATAACAGAAACTCAGACCCACAGAATAGTAATATTAGCAACAAAACATAACCAAGGACCAATTCAAAGAACAGCCCCCTTTTGATAAAATAATGATGATGAAGTCATACCTGATTATACAATATTAAGAATGAACCCAATTGCCGAACATGCAGATGGCAATCCAGCATTGAACTAGGGCCTCATTTTCTCAAATATTTCATACTTAAGGGAGCAACATAGTTCATATAAAAGTTAGCAGAGAACCCATTACCCATTTGAACAAATTGTAGCACGAGACATGAACAGAAAAGGCACTAGCTATGATCTATATGTACCATCATAAACCCAATTACTCAGACAGCAGGTTCTGAGTTCTGACAGTCAAATTTTTTACTCATAACCAGTAAATTAAGCATAACCATGAAATTTCTACGTGCACATGACACCTGTATTTCTGACTATAAATATGAAATATCGTCCCAATTATTTACTACACATTACTTAAAACCTATAAACTCACAGAAATTATTTAACACGACAGCTATTTTTCAAGACAAGGTAAAACTCTAACAAGCTCCATGAGGTCTTAATGCCATTCAATATAAAGTATCATTGAATGAATTTCTCCTTCCAGTACTTTTTTTTTTTTTTTTTTTTATGATATGTCTCCATACTCCATAGTTAAACCAAAAGAATAAAACCCTGCATGGTTAAATTCTAAAATTCAATTTCAATCCACCAATTTCTATAAACTACCAAAACCAGACATCATTAAACAAACCGACACTGCAATATCATCTGGGATCAGCTACACTTGCATGTAACATACACAACCACCAGGCAATATCATAAGGGATCAGCTATATTTGCACACAAAATCCAATAAAAGCATCATGAGATGATTCACCCCAGCATATGGTCCACATCCACAAATTTACACCAAAAAAGTTTCTTCTGGCAGCCTTCTAATTCACCACAATTACTCCAGTGAACAAACAATCACTACACCACAACAAAATGTAATGCCTCTCTTTCAACATGCACTGTTTTTAGTTGTGCCAATCAATTAGAACGAAAGCACCAAATTTGAGACATAAACAAACAGCTCCACAGGCACAGATACATACGCACATAAATTTATGCAATGCTGATGACACTTGGCTCCAACATTTACTTAAGATGCTTACGGAAGAGGTACTTCTAGTAGGTGGATACAAAGTCCCTAAAGAAATTCTGGAGAATCTGTAGAACTTTGATCCATCTATTTCTTAAGATTATCAAAACTACAAATTACTCAACAAGGTCACAAGATAATGTCATCTAGGATCCACTACACGCACCTAACTAAACACCCATACATGCATCGCAATCGTGCATTGATAAATGTAGTCAAACAAAGGTCATATAGAAACATAAATTAATATGTGACTCACTCTGGGAGTATTATTGATCATGAAATAGCAGCACACCAAGAGATAAACATAGACGCGCATGGACCCCTATGCACACACATAGGGACAACTATATACTTATACAATGCAAAGAGCATCCAACCTGAGCTAAAGAAAACTGGAAATGGACTTCCCATAATAGGCTTCCCATTGCACTCCACATTCACCATATAATTTCCTCTCTTGGGCACCACATAAGTCACACTATAGCTTCCATCCCCCATATCCTTCACTATCCCGTCCTGCTCACTTCCCCCAACTCCTACCCCTGGCGACACCCGAACCTTCACTTGGGCCCCTCCCTTAACCACCTTCCTCCCCTCGGCGTCCTTCGTCATCACTGTAAACGTCGCCCCCACGCAAGCCGTCCCACCCGCAATCCCTGCCCCTTGTGCCGTGCACCTCGACGGGTCCACAGGCCCAGCGGAGTGGTCTCTCTCGGACGATCTCTCTTCGTCTTCGGAGTCCGAGGAAGAGGCTGACGCGGCTGAATGGGATTGAGGCTGTTGGAGTTGAGATTTGTTGAACGTGGCTTCAAATGCGGCTTTGGCAGCGGCGGCCTTCTCGGCCTCACTCTTCAGCTTGGCTTCCTCCGCTTGCTTCACCCATATCGGCTTGGGTGCAGCCGCAGCTGCCGGATTGTTGTTGTTACTGGTGTTATTATTCCGATCGGCCATATATTGGGCAGTTTTTCACGAATGGCCAAACCCTAATTTCAACGGTCGATAAAATTCGACCTAATTCCAGGAGAGGGAGGAATATAGTGCGGGGAAGCGTGGGAAGAGACGAACTTGTATTGCGATTTTAGTGCTGGGGTGGATTTTAGATTTGGAATAAGATGAGGGGCCTATTTTGAATCTACAAGAAAATTGGGACGAAAATTGGAGGAAACAAGGGCTATTTGGGTTGATTGTTAAAATTTAGAGAAAAACAAAAACTATGGTTTGTTTGGTTCACAAATTTCTAACAAGTTTCTGAAGATGAGAAGTGATCATTTGGAATATTAAGGCAGTAATTATTTGTTAGCCAATGTCTCATTTTTTATGTTTATAAGATTTTTGGATTGTTTTTGTGTTTTAGAAATATAAGATTGAAAAATGAGGTTATGAATAGTTGTGAGATAAAGCATAATGATTATAATAATGTAATTGATTGATGTGATGTGAGATTGTGATTAGTTATGAGATTGTTTGCAAAAAATGTTTGAGAGATTTGTTTGAGAGAATAAGAATATTTTATGAAATTTGATTTTTTGGAAGGTTTGTTTTGAATTGAGAATATAAAAAAAAAATTAATAAATTGCATTTTTTTGGATTACTGTTTAAAAATTGACAATGAATTAATTTATTAATTTAGAAAAAAATAATTCCAACTAAGTAAATAATAATTTATTTTTTTCATCAAATATATTTCAACAAATTGTTTACTAATCAAATTAGTTAGAAATTTAATTTTTTTAAATAATACGTGAAAAGAATGAAAAAATCCTGTTGATCGAAATTTAATTTGTAAATAATTTTTTTTCTATTTTTGTGTTTTAATTTTTAATTTTTTTTAAGCCAAATTTCTCCCAAAATTTATAATTTTTTTGGCAAAATAAATTATATAAGCCAAAATTCTTTTTCATCCCTTAATTCAGAATAATTGTAATAAAAATGAACTAGTCTTGTCCGTTTAATTTGAAAATACAATTTGAATGATATCAATAAGAAAGTTACGTTATTCATACGTTTTTTTGCCAATTACATTTCATGATTTACAAAAATGGAATTATTTAGGGTACTTTTATTTGATAATAAATTTCTTAAAAAAATCATTCAAATAAAATAGAATTAAATATTTAAATCCAAGACATGCAGAAAAATAAATTATTTAGTGCGAATAAAAATGTCGAAAAAGGAAAATTCTCACATATTGTGCTTATATCAGAAATCTTAATTATATGAAAATATAACATATTACTGTAAAAATTACATATTCTTGCAATTAAAAATAAATAAATTTCTCAAACCCGAGTTACATGAATATGTTACACATTTTTAGCAAAAAAATCAACATTTATTGCAAAAAGAAAAAATTTGCAGGTAAAGTGACGTATGAGACAGGGAGAGAGGGGGACACAGGTGAGGTTTGTGTGTGTGTGTGTGTGTGTGTGTGTGTGTATGTCAATGTGTGAGAGAAAAAGAGGAAAAGGTAAGCCATGAATGGAGAGAGGAAATTTAATTGTAGACGAGGATTTTGAGATAAAAACTCAGCGCTTGTCTCACATTCAAACGGACGCTCACCTATTTCTTGTGTCTCTAAGGAGGAGAAACAGGAACTTCTCGCACAAGCAATCAGAAGCTAAGGGCCATTTGGTCTTATTTCCAGTGCCATTTGCTAGTTTTCAGTTATTTTCAAAGCTCATTTTCTTTTTTTATTATTATTTCAAAAATAAAACATATCATTTTTGATACATTTTCACCTAACATTATTTTTATTTTTATTTTTATTTTCATTTTCAAATCATATTTCTCAATAATCTATATATCTTCTCTCTCTATTCTATTATTTCTATCTCTCTGTACCTACAACATACTAAAACCAACATAATCATTACTTTTCCAACAATCTATCAAAATACAAACTCATTTTCAACTCATTTGCGCTAACTACTATCTAACATGTTGAAAATGATAGAAATGAAAATTAGAAATAAAAATAAAACCAAATGGACCCTGAAGGACCTAATATTAATTACATCAATTTTGCAATTTATGTCCAATTAAATAAAGAGATTAAGAATTAATAATACAACAAATATCTAATTTTTTTTACCATAAATTATTGTCATGTTCCAAATTTGGTATGTAACGTCATTTCATTTGACATATGCCTTTAAATTCTTGATGGTATTTGATTTCGTTTTGGTGTGCTTTGAAAGAATGATTTGGAAAAATATTTTTGTCGTTGGTTGAAAATGTGTGAAAATGAAAGAGAATGTTTGTTTTATTTTTTAAAAAATAAATTTTGCTATAAATGTCTTTTTTTGTAAATTCTTGTCTAATTAGTAGTGGTATATCAAAATTTTATATTATTATTGATATAAAAAAACAATACCCCATTGGTAAATAAAGTAAAATAATAAATAAATAGGACCGATTAAATAAATAAATAACAAAATAAAAGGCAATGAGTCCAATCAATTAAGCCCATCATAATGGGCATCTCGACCAGGTAGGTCTAAGCTCACGAGTGACTTAACACTATAAAATCAACTTCTCAAAGTCAAAAAGGATACAAAAAATCATTTGCAAAAAATCTTGAGCTTTAACTCTACACAGATGTGTTTTGGAGAAAGAACTCTCTAAAATTCGCTGCCTTCCGAAAAGGACATTAACTTCATTTCTTAGCAGTATCATCTTAATGGTGTTTGTGAGAAACTCCCATCTAAGAAAGAAAAAACATTAAGAATGTAGATAAGGGCTAGAGCTTGAGATTCTAATACCTAGGTCGCCCTAAGAGACGAGAACACGGAAATTAACTAGCCTAAAGCATAGTCACATCCAAGCTAGCACCCAAAGCGCATTCACCACAGGAGGAGACACCAATGCAACAAGCTCCACATCCTGGAGAACTAGTATTCCAGATAACCCAAGAGGCGTTGATGGTGTTATTTGAGAATGCCTCTATGCAAATTATGGCCAAAGCAGTTCCCCAATACACTGGAGAATGCTACCCTCAAGCACAATCCCAATCTTCTCACTAGAGAAAGAAAGTTCCATTCCCTAGACATGATAGAACAAAGAAGAATACAAAAATTGAGGCATTGCTCCTTCTCCATCTCAATAGGATGATGTCCGAGTTGACTCCTCACGATGTTTGCCCATTGCCTATGGAGTTCATACTCACACGATCACGCCCAACATATATGAGGAGTAGGAAGCAAGTACATCCCTCTGGCTGTCGCTCTCTTGTGACCCAACCCATTATGTGCTACTATCTTGGTGGAGTAGTTTCCCCCAAAGAATGAAGATTGCTAACTTGTTGGAGTTTGATGGCACATTAATCCCTTAGGAACACCTAGACAACTTCATCACAAGGAATAAGTTTTTTTTTATCTAAGTGAAGTTGTCTACTACAAGTTGTTTCACACCACTCACCAAGCGCAATCTAACATGATTCAACCAGTTGCCAACTGGAGCTATCACAAGCTAGGAACAATTGGCGCAGCACTTCCTCCATAATTTCTCCATCAACTGCAAATATCCCAAGATGATAGCTTACTTATTCACTATTAAGTAGAAAGGTGGAGAACTTCAAAGAGACTACCTCAATCGCTTCATTCAAGCATTAAATGAGATCTCCCACATCAGTTAAGTGCTCTTGCCTAGCATTATCCAATAAAACTTAAGGCATGAGAAGCTTCAAGAGTCCATAGCTAGAAAGCCCAACCACACTTGAGGAGCTCCTCACCCGAGTAGAAAAATACATCCAAATTGAGGAGGCAATGGCCTCTCAAAACACTAGTAAACCTAAGGCGCAAGGTAAAGGAAGAAATAACAACAACATGAAGTCAGTAGACTGTAAACGTAGCCCTCATAGAGCTTGCTCCACCTATACCCTTCTTACAGTATCCATGGCAGACATCTTGGTTGTGGCTAGGGCTGTAAATGAGTCGAGCTCAGCAAAAATTTCAAGTTTGAGGTCGGCTAATTTGTAAACTCATAAGCTCAAGCTCAAGTTTGAGCTCATTGAGCTCCAAATTTTAGGCTCAATTAGCTTGAACTCGTTAATAAATATCAAGCTCAAGCTCAATAAGCTCATAAGACTTCGAGCCACAATCGAGCTTAAGCTGAGCTCGAGCACACCATACACCCTGCAATATTACAATTTCCAAATACAATACCCATGGCTGAAATATCACAACTTCCAAAGCAAAAGTAACAAGCAACTAACAAACTCGAAATCCATATCCATACACACCAAAATAGTAGCAAAATTGCACAATAACCTTCAAAAGAACCCAAAAGCAACCATATTTTACTTCAGTTATGTACAATGATCTCCCAAAGAAAACTAAAAGCAACAGACAATAACATGTTAATATTCATATACATCTATATAGCAGTATAGTTGCACAATGACCAAAATTATGTCCAATGTTTTGAAAAGATAGAAAATAAGCAACATCCAATATCATCCTTAGTTTTCTCTTCTTTCTTCTTAGCATTTAAACCTACAATATAAGGAAAAGGAAAAAATAAAAAAATTAGACATATTATTAACTCGAATATCATATATCTATTAAGAACGAAAAGAAAAAAAAAATTCCATTACTCTACCATATCTTCATCATCAATGTTGAACACCTACAATGATAAAATAGAACAAATATTTAAAAATGCCCAATAACCAAAAGTAAAAGAATATATAATGGAATATAATATAAAGTAATTAACTAATTACCGAGAATAAATCATCCGATTTTAGTATCATCAATAGGGAGATTGACTTCTATGGCCTTCCTTTCACTATGCAATTAAGTATAAATATTAAGCAAATACTAACAACAATAAGGGCAAAAACAAAATTACATAAAAGTAAATGGTTTAACCTTATTCTTTTTCTTCACTCCAAAGCGATTTCGTAGCCAATCTCTTCCACAAATTAATATTTCAACTATCTCTGTATAAATGAGGCACAATAATCATCAATCACTCTACTCCGCACACTGAAAGTGGCTTCTGAAGCAATTGTACTAACTAGAATGGCCAAGATATCTTTTGCCATAGCTGATAATATTTTATACTTCAAAGCATGAACTCTTCACCATTCTAAAACATCAAGGTCACTTCCCTCATTTGCATTACAAACATGCTCTTCAAGATATTCATCTAGTTCAGACTTTTGAGGTCGAATAGATTCAATCTTGTTCACATACTCTACATACTTAGACCAGTTAGATATTCCAGTAGTGCTTATTTTGTGACAAAGCCGCTTATGGAGGATGTTCGCTTGAGTATCCTCACTCGATTCACTTTCACCATTATGCATAGCCTCATTGTAATGCCCTAAAAATTTTGTTTCATATTTAATAAATTACTTATATTATTTTATTTTGTTTTATTTAGTGTTTCAATTAAAGACATGAAATACCATTATTTTAAGAATATATACATATATTAAAAATTAGAAAAGAAAATTTAAATTCCCTTCTAATAATACAACGATAACTATCATATTCAATCTTAACTTTATATCAATAATAAATCTTTAAATCTTTAGTTCTAGTAAATTTTACTCTTCTAGGTTAGATTATAATATTACTAGGAGTATGAGTTATTAATTATAGGAATTGTTAAATTTTATTGAATTAGAATTAATAGTAAGTAATTATCCTAATCATAAAGGGAGTATAATTAGAGTCCTCTTTCGAATAAAATACTACTCCATATTTATAGTTCCTTGAGATAAAAACCCTAATCATATCATACAACAAAAGAAAAGAGAGAGAGAGAGAGGGAGAGAGGGTCGTCGGCTGCCACATAATAGTACCAAAAGACATCTGGTGTTCCATCGAAGCAACCTCTACGGTCCTAATCCTCATGAGTAGAACTGTAATTTTATATTGCTACTTGCCATGTGAAGCCTTAGATATATTGTCATGGTAGGAGTACTTTCTTTCCACTATTGTGCTTTAATTAATTATGTAGATGGTGGATCCATGAATTGGAAATAATCAAAAGAAGCTTTGACGAATTTTGTTGTCTGCTTATATAGTGCCGATTTCTGTGTTTTCTTTTTTTCTTCTTTGAAATTTCAATGTTGAAATATTAAGAAAGACGGATTGCATCATATATATATATATATAATCCTACATACATTTTGAGGCATGTGCCACCAGTTTTACTATTACTAGTATCATATAATCATACACACACAAATACAACCTAAATTCTTATATGTGAATGTGTATATATATATATATATATATATATATGTTTGAGGCATGTGCCATTAAATTTCCTAATTATTATTACTATTTTTGTTAAAGAGTAAAGTGTAGATTTTTATGGTTAAATTGATTTTGATATTTGAAAGCTACTCTTTATCTTTCCGTAAAACTATTATTATTATTTATTTTCTTTTAATGGGATTTAAACAAGAGTCAAGGCAAGTTTTGGTTTACTGTGATGTTTCTCTTAAATTCATGAAAACAATTTTCTTCTCTTTTCTTGTTTTGTTGATACAAATTTGAAGATTTATTTGCAATTGAATTCTAGAATTTATTTAGGTTGATTTTCTTACTTATAATTTTGGGATTTTGAATGGACTTTAAATGAGAAAAATATATATAATAAATATAGTACAAACTCGATTGAGTGTAATCAGGATCGAGCTTGTGTGTGTACAAGAGTTAGATTAAATTATCTTGGAACTTTTATAACGTAATCCATTGACAACCTTTTCGTTCTGCACTGCACTATCTCTACAAGAAAATTAGCTTTTAGTGACTGAATTTTGGTGACCAACAAAATTGGTCACCATTCATGATCGATTAATGAAAAATTAGTGACTAATTAAATGTAAAAAAATTAGATTTTAGCTTTTGACGGTACAACAACTAATAAGTGACCGAATGTGTGACTGCAATTTCATCGGTTACCAATCTGTCACTGAGTCTGAGGCGAACATTAATTCAATCACGAAGTAATTGCACAAGTTGGCGGTTGGCCAGCTTTATTAAATTCAATCACAAATTGATCACAAGTTAATATTCGTTACCAATCAGTCACTAATTACGACCAATGTTTCTATCATAAATTTGCTACTAACAACTTCGGTCATTGATCAGTCGTAAACTTTCCAACTAGTATTCGATCAATAATCAGTTACTAATAGAAAGCAATATTTCAATTACTAGCCCATCGCAAGTTGAATTCAGTCGGTAATCAGGCACAAATTTGTGAATCACACATCGATCACTAATTGTGACCAATATTTTATCACAAATTTGTCAAAACCTTTTTCAAATCACTAATCAATCATACTTTTGTCTATTTATTTTTAATTTTTAATTTTAGTAAATATTTAATTTACTAAATTGTTAAAAATGGTAAACGAATATGGAAATCATAATGAGATACTTATAAATACTCATAATTCATGTATAGTTAATTTGTAAAATATTTACATCACAATTATCTTAGTCTTTTCATAAAGAGTTGAGATACAACTTTTATACTTTGACTGATGCTAAACGTTCTTAAAATTAATTTTTAAAAGTCATATTTATTTTTTTAAGTAGAAGAATAAGTCATTTTCATTTATTTTTAAATTTTGAATAATTTTATTAAATATTATATTAATTAAGTTTTTTTTTATTATCATGATATTTTATAGGATGAAAAACATGTTATTTGTAGAAACTTTTAAAATTGTAAATAAAAGTTATTTTTAATTATAGCTTAAAATATCAATAGGTCAAAATTTTATATTACTATTATTGTATATTAACTATTTTTATATATCTGTTTGTACTTTTTTTTTAAAATTGGAAACGTAATTTAATAATAGTTTTACATTACACAACAATGTTATAATTCCTTATCAATTATTTTGACATAGTTTGAAAAGAATTTAAATTAATTAAGAAGTATTCATGAAAATATATACTTTTTCGATTAATTAATTAAAAGATATTTCTTGGCCCCCTGTTTTTTATCTTCTTCCACTTAAGGGAAAAAAAATAAAGACATCCGTTATTTGAGCGATTAGAACTCGCATGTATTTCTTAATGTCAAAGATCTCCACCAATTGACCTAAAGCTGAAGCTAGTCGAAGGTGTTACAAATGAAGATCAAGCCTTAAAATCAATCATTCTTCCAGATTCTCAAAATGGATACACTTTTAAAGCTTAGGCCCACTATATTATTAAAAAAAAAATCTGTGGGCTCACGGACGTTAATGCTCAATGGAAAGACAAGTCATTATTAATGCGGGCTAATCAAAATGGACACAACAAGTGATTAGTGACCAGTATGTATCAATCATTTTGGATCATTAATCCACTTGCCATTGTCCCAAAAACACCCAACAATTTTTTTTAGCACCGGTATGTATTAAATAAAATTGACCCGAGTCCTATATATCTGCCACTGTTTCTAATTCAAAATTTAGAATGCACATTTATCCGAATTCTATGTAAATATACTGTGCTTCTAATTCAAACTCTAGTCTACATTTGCTCTTACTCTTTCTTCTCATTTTCACTTTAAACTCCATATTTCTTATTACTCTTTTTTCTTCTTTTCATTTTAAAGTCTACACTCCCTCATATTTTCTCTTTTCTTTTTCACTTTGCAGCTCATAGTCCATACGTAAAATTGATTTTTACATTCCTTTTTACGTGTTTTGTCTATTTTAAAATTTACACTGTAACACCTTAGAAATTTTTATGATTTCATTTATATGTATATTATCAATATTTGAAATTATTTAATTTTATTTATTAATTATTTTACAATTTTGTGGTCAAAATTATAATTTTATATACTCAATTGCATGACTTAAGTTTCCTAGGGACTAAATTGCAAAATGAAGAAATTGAATTTAATAAAAACGGGCAGCAACGTTTTCTTCTTCCTTCTCGACTTTTCTTTTCTTTTCTTTTTTTCTTCTTTCCTTCTTTCCTTCTTTCTTTTCTTTTCCTCTACCTCATCACGGCTAACCACCACCACCACCGGCAACACCCTTTTCCTCCGAACCAACACCCCAAATCAACTCCCCTCACCTCCAGCACTCGACCAACACCACCATACGCGGTGGACGACAGCCGGAGCAGCACGGTGGAAGATGGCTGAAAACAGGTTCACGGCAAGCAACTGGGTCTCTAGTTTTCCGGCGTCTGACGGTGCATCTGAAGTGTGGTTTAGCTAGTACTCGACGAATGGAACAAGGTGGGAGCATTGCATGGTGGTGATACGTGGCGGAGATGGTGAAAAATCGACAGAAGAGCTTTGAACCATGAAGGCTTCAGGGCGGGTTTTGGAGGGTTTTCCGGCGGCCATTATTGAAACCAAAGGTACCATTGGAAAGCTCTCAGCGAGAGGAGTCTCTGGGTGGTGTTCCGGTGATGGTAGACGGCGGTGACTAGGCAGAATCATCACCTCGTCGCGATGATCACATGCATGCGGTCTGATCGTGGAGATTCTTCTTCGTTAGTGAGATATTGGTGTATAATGATATTTTTTATGTATGTAATTGTATGTATATGTTTATACATTTTGATCATCATAAAACCTTGTATTACCATATATTATGATGGTATTGGTCGATCAGAACACTCATGCATTAAAATAGAACACCTTTGATCGATTAAATAGGCCTAGTGAATCCATAATGGTATTATTTCATGTAAACTATAGGTTATAAAGTATAAAAAGTGTAGAAAACCTCAATTTTATGTAATCGATATTTAATCGACAAAAGCTTGGATTTTTATTGATAAACTGGATTATTATGATTAATATCAAGTACCATTATGAAACTATATATATAAGTGAACCCTGTATACGTCTATATATCCGATACTAATAGTATGTTTAGGGCAGTAATATCAAATCAAACCCTAACCAACATATCAATAGGATAATCGCTTAGACTTAGGGTTATTGTTGGTATGATTCTAAGTGTTAGTGATCGTTAGGGTTGAACATGGATTTCAATATAAGGTTACCTTTTGAATAGGTGATGGAGGATTCAACGCTGAGGATCAATAGAGTTTGACTGCATTATTGACATGATTAAGGTGAGGATCTACCGCTTTGGTACTTGTTTGAGTAAAGCAATGTTATCGTTGATTTCTGAACCCTATGAGGTTCTATTGATTTGATTATTGATATTGTTTATTGTTGCTATCTGAACCCTGTGAGGTTCTATTATCTTGATTCTCGTTATTATTTATCATTGATTTCTGAACCCTGTGAGGTTCTATTGTCTTGACTATCGTTATCGTTTACCGTTGATTTCTGAACCCTGTGAGGTTCTATTGTCTTGACTATCGTTATCGTTTACCGTTGATTTCTGAACCCTGTGAGGTTCTATTGACTTGATTATTGATATCGTTTATTGTTGGTTTCTGAACCCTGTGAGGTTCTATTGTTTTGACTATCAATACCGTTTATTGTGAGTGAACCTTGTTAAGTTCCAATGACTTAATTATCGTATGTGGAATACTGTTAATCGTTGAACTTGAGAATCTTACTATGTCAATCGTGTATCGAAACTGTTTTGAACCAATCGATTGTTACTATTCTCGCCTTGAATATTTCATCGTTTCGTATGTTATTGTTCAAATTGAATTTGTACCGTATCTTGTGGTTTGCCAATTTGGCACTTCATTTCACTTATCGATATTTGTGATAAACCCCTGTGAGGGTTACTGTTTCTGAACTAACTGTATCTGTGATCTGTTAAGATCTCTTTGATTATGTTATCTGATTCGGATACCCCTGTGAGGGTTATTTCTGTTATGATTCTGATTTCGGCTGGTTTTGGCACCTAGAACGTTCTTCTGATAGATGTTATCAGTTCGTTCTATTATCTATACTGTTCTAATATCCGACTGTTCCATTATTCGACTGTTCTGTTATACTGTCTGTACTATTTCTGTTGGCCTTGTCGGCATTATTGATATTTGGTAGTAGCGTGTGCTAGGGATTTCTTCCTAGGCATCTGCCACTGTTATTGATCTGTTACTGAATGGAGAATTGAATAGCCAAGGGCTTGACTGGTACACTAGGGATTTCCCCTTAGGTATCGGCACTGCGCTCGGGATTTCCCCTAGGCATCGCATGGCATGGGATACGTAAGGAATTTCCCCTTGGGTATCGCTGCGTTGTGTGCTGTATGCTCCATATGGGCACGACCATGCACCAAGCTGCTATGCTTGAGCTACTGTTATTGCCGAGCTGCCATGCTCGAGCTACTGAACTTGTTGTTACTGAACGGTTATTGAACTGTTATGGAGGCACAAGGATGTTCCGATATGCATGTTTTATTTAGTTTATTGACTTGCATATGTGTTGGGTTTGCTATTCTTGTAATTTTATTTCGCTTATGGAGCAA
The DNA here is from genome assembly GCA_018894105.1 of Jacaranda mimosifolia. Classification (NCBI taxonomy): domain Eukaryota; kingdom Viridiplantae; phylum Streptophyta; class Magnoliopsida; order Lamiales; family Bignoniaceae; genus Jacaranda; species Jacaranda mimosifolia. The sequence goes on along the minus strand of CM032132.1, from coordinate 17,399,292 downwards.
TAAAGCTGGAGTGGTATCCCAGTCTAGATCAAGTTGATGTTCCGGGCAAACGAGCCACATTTATACCTCTCGACTGTGATCGATTGAGATGTCCCTATACCTCCTGGGCAGGATCGGTTGAGATGATCCCTCCCTACTGTGATCGGTTGAGATGTCCCTAAACCTCCCGAGCAGGATCGGTTGATACGAACAGGCCATAAAGTCGACGGTCACAGTGTCCGACCTAGCAATTTTAGTAACTTGGTTTCTTGATGTTTCCTTTTTGCTATGACTTATCGTTCTTATACTAAGATATTATTGATTGTTATCTATGTACCTTGTTTTTCGACTGGTCATGCATTGCTTTCGCTATCCTCACTGAGTCCTTATGACTTACCCTCGTGTATTACTCATCTTTACTCAGGCAGGTATGAGACAAGAGAATATGAGGACTGACAAACCTGGTAGAGATGGTTGTACTAGAGCCTGTTTATGTATATGTATGTTTGACTGAGCTTTGGGTTGTTTTGTTTAAAAGATGTTGTAATATGCTATGAATACTGTTATACTTATGGTTTGTAAGTATGAATCTCGGTACTAGTGACGACTTTTTGGCTTGAATGCTATTGAACTTTTCATTATGCTATTTAGCACTCTGATATTGCTTTCGCATTGGGATTAAGTCTGTTGTAAGGTTATGATGTTGCTGATGTTATTATTGGGAAATTGTGAAAAAAATTTATGGGCCTATTGATTTATTTGATGCATGTTAAGGAATGAATTGGATTAGAGTTTCAGCTTAGGTGTTATCCCGAGAGGGGGCGCCACATATACTCCGTCATATTTGTTCTTTTTCACTTTGCAGCTCATATTCTTTACACGGAACCCACACCGAATAATTCTCTGCACGTAAAATCAATTTTTACCTTTCTTTTTGCGTGTTTTGTCTATTCTATCACATAATTTGTATAAATATTATCGTAAATTCTAATTTTCTCTTTTTTATTTTTTCTTTGTTGATTTTGTTTGTAGATTTGAGGAAAACATTTGGCATCATTACTAAATATTTTGCTTTCATCATTTTTAGCTTCTTTATGTATTAATTTATTGATCATTTCTATTGTTTTATTTGTACAAAATTTTACATGAGATGCACATTACGCTGTATCATATCAAGACATTAATATATGGTACACAATAAAAAGAAAATAAAAGGCATATTTATTGAAGAGTACCACCTGCAATTCTAATAATTTTTAAATGTAAAAATTTGATTGATTATGTCAGTTAGTGCATTTACCAGATGGGATTTTTCAGGTGAATTCTTGGAACTAACTAGCATGCAATTTTAAAATAAGCAAAATTACTAATCAAGATGGGATAAAATTGGGTGGTTGAAAGTTTCAATTTTTATTTCATTCTTTGAATTATTATGGAGAAAAATAAAATGTACTTTGAAAAAAGCAACGATATTGAGCATTATTTTATCATAGTTTCTTTAGAAAGAAAAAAGTATATATTTTTTAAAAATATTAAATATGAGAAAGAGAAAGTAAACATATTTTTTAGGTTAGGAATTTTATGTCATGAATATAATAAAGGGTGGATATATTGTAAAGTTTACGAATATGTAATTTCTTTTGTAGATTTGGCAGAATATATATAATGTGTGTGTATATATATATATAAAATTATGTGTGACAGTAAAAGAACAAGGGGGATAATGGTTTTTGAAGCTTCCACTAAGCAATCAAAAACGGTTGTAATGTTTTGTGTTAAACACTTTAGTAATTTTATTTGTATTTTGATAATATGACTCATTAAGTTTGTATAATTGATTGAGTATTTAATATTTATATAGTTGTTCATCTTGTTAAGCCATGTTAAGTTAACATAGTGTGCATTGCATATCTTGTACATTTTTTCAATTGCAGTATATAATCTATTTCTAATTATTTGTTTATTATTGATTTTTTTACAGAATGACTATTGGAGGAAGGGGATCTAGTGGGAAGCTTCAAGGTAGAGGCCGAGGCCGAGGTGCACTTGAACAACAAAGGTCAAATGCTTTAGAAGTCCCCCCCCCCCCCGAGGTGGAGACGGAGATGGCAAATGAGCTGGAGGATATTTCCGCACAACATCTTCATGAGGATGTAGATATCACTCTTACTCAATTTCAGGAAAGAGAATCAAGTCAAGGCCCGAGCATTTTTACGTCGAGGGTGATAGGAGCTAGCCATGGGGATCATGCACCAAATGATCTTGAAATTCGACCATGGATCAAGCCTTATGGAAACAAGTCTGTTTACTGATACTTATGGAAAAATGTTATTAATATCTCTTTGAAGTTATATATGTTATGTTTTTCTTAAAAGGGAGATAGATGTGACTTTATAAAGAGCTTTTGGTTAAGTTTTTGGATATTTTGAATTTGATGCAAGCTTACTAGAGTTATTGATTGGATTGAAGTAATGGAGTAATTTTTAAGTATGATTAGTGATACAGAATTTATTTAAATGTTATAGAGTTTCATATGTCGATCAATTGAAATATACCAAACCTCTACATACTTCAATTCCTACAAACTCTTTTAATTGAATATGTGAATGATAGAAAATATATTCTAATTAAGATAAATTAACATATACATATATATATATGCATAAGTTGTGGCTGTAGTGTAGTAACTTCTTAGCTTACACACCCTTTTATGAGATTGCTTCTCTCTTTATGTGCTGCATTCTTTTGTCCTTATGGCTACTAAGTCTTTATGTTATCTTCTTCCAACTTAAGAAATTGTGATAGAGATCTTCATAATTATTGTAGTTTTAAATTTCTATCTTTTTCCAATATTGAATCCTTCTTCCATTATACTCATTAAAAGTCAACCACTGTCTGTTTAGCCACCAAAATAGAAATTGTGCTTTTAAGGATGCAAATGTGGTGGGGCTATTGAACTTCTCGTCAGTTGGGCATTTTGTAAAATGGTGTTTCTCAACTCATTTCAGTCATTCTTTCGCACATATGGAGGTGAATAATAGGATGTTGGTAGGAACACCTTGATAGGCTAAAGGTGTATTTTTCATTTCTTTATCTTTATTTTTATCTGAGTGGAATCATTTTGTGTGTGATTTTGTACCTAGTTGCTCATAAGAAATAGATTTGATTGTTTTATACTCAGGGCTAGTTATCAAAATAGGATTTGATTGAGGAAATGTTGCAGATACTATTGTTTATGTGGTTTAGAGCTATACATTTTCTGTTATAAAGTTGAATTATTCTTTCATTTTCCTTTTTTGCCATTCTATTTTCTTATTTTCTCATATATATATATATATATATATATATCCAAATTGCCTCTAAGTAAAGCTAATTAATATTATTTTTGTATCTTATAGATTTATTCCAAATATTACTTCCCGTAAAATAACAGAGATCTTGAGACAACATTTTGGTGGGTGGCCTAGTTGGAGTAAGGTTGGGAAGATAAAGAACTTCTCTATGGAAAATTTGGAGTAAGTTATCTTTTTGATAGTTTTTATGCATGGTAAATGAAAATGTAGATATTGCTTAACTAATTATTTACAAATGAGATAGGAGCGCTTCAGATGGTAGCCTGAGCATGAGGTGGGTATGACTGAAAACAGAATTCACAACATTACTAGCACTAAAGTCTTAACAGCCCGAATAGGTGCATGCCGAAATAGTAAGTTTAATTACATATTTCAAAGTTCATAATAGATCTAGGTCCATGATCCCACCAGTATCAAACCCTCATAAGCATAAGTATCTACATGGCGTTATAGGCTTTAACTTACATAACAAGTCTTAATCCTGCATATCTGAATGCCATTAACAAAAACTATATACACTGATGCAGCCTGTGATGCTCTACCTGCTACCTGTCACAACCTAGCTAGAAAAATGAATCAAGAACACGAAAGAGGATAAGTTCGAAGATTTAGTGAGAAGAGGACGTAACTATTAACCAACACATAAGAACAAGGGGAACTAACGACATAATTCTAATATGATGGATAAATAATCGAGCCAAGAAAAAGGAAGAATCAAGGCGATCAGAAGTTATAAAATGATACTACATAATAAACCTTGAATAAATAATACTTAATGTAATGGGTGTACACAATAAGATATTACATAATAACAGAAGCAATTTTAAGCAATAATAATGTATTGACAGAACATGAACTCGATTGAGCGATAGATGTAATAATGAAGACGTGACATAATAAAACATCATAACAGATGCCATATACAAAACTTAGCAGGACTATTGGCAAAACCCAACCGTGTTGCTCCCAGAACAAGACATAACAACATAATATGAATAAAATCTTCCTTATCTTTCCATTGCTCGAGCACTCAGCTCGGCATGAAATATAACTGACATGTGGCATGACTAGTTGCATACCGAATCTCGCCACTCGTAGATAGCTACCTCTAAGTACCTACGAGTCAGGATCGCAAGTGGGTATTAGCCGGAAGACTAGTTACCATCGCTCTGTTATGCCCGGTCGTCTTTTCGGACCTAGCCCAGAGCCCAACAACCCGTGGCGTCCTTATGGGTAAAAACATCCCAAGAGCATCCCTAAGGGTGACATGACATAATGCTAACAAAAGGAATACAATACAAAATCCTAGACACGAATATAATCGAATGTTGAATAGTAAATGCAAGTTACGCATTATATTGGCCGATAGGATCGTTTAAATGACACGAAAAACGATAAGCTCAGAGATACGATAGAGTAAAATAGGTTGGCAAGACCACTTTAATAAAAACACATGCACAGAAGCTAACAATGAGTACAGGGTCAGTCGGCAAAGCTGTGGGGTGCTAGGGACGAGAGCCTGATAACATAAAAGGAAGTTTTGAGCACCAAAACCATTGCAAACAGACAGGAATATATAGACAAGCGGATATGATTCATTTCCCAAGAGAAAGAAAGGCTATAACCTTACCTTAAAACTTCACAAAAGTGCTATCTAGGTCCTACTGTCCTAGAGACCCTGGCTCCTTGTCACCTATTCCAATGAAATGTATATAAATATTAGTACGTCTATGTAGTACTTTTTAATTAAGTTACTAGAACATCTATAATTTTTTCTATTTCGAGGGGTATCTTGATTTAATTAATCTTTCGATTTAGATTGAGCATGGCAATTTGCATTAAATTGATTTTTTGTTTTATTCTTTTTGATCATCAAGGCTATTTTACTATGATTAACATATTTTGAGTGTGTTAAAACAATCATAAGTTTTATTCCGAAGGTAATGTGCATCTATCTCTCTAAAACGTACTAGCGCAGGTAGATAATATTAGCGAGGTGTTAATAAGTCATGGGTCACAGGTGTATGAATTATATACAAGATGCATGAACAAGTTATAGGTGTAATCAAATAAAAATAAATAAAATTATTTAAAAAATTCCATTGGAATTGCGAGGTATTTGTGTTGAAATATATTATAATTAATATTTAAAATAAAAAATTCATCGAAGATCTAATGAAAAAGGGTTGGAAAATTTAACAAGAATCGACAAATTTGCGAGGCTTTTTCATTTTAAAATATTTAAAATAATAGTTTAAAAAATAAAAATTTGTTGGAAAGCTAACTGAAATCTATCAAAGATTTTTCGACGGTCCTTTAATAGAAATGCATTCATTTACAATGGTTTAAAGTCAATTTAAAACCCGTGGTATTCAGGAAGAAGAAAAAAGAATGATTGAGAATAATAATACATAAGAGTTAGTGGAAAAACCTACTCACAAGGATGGCTCATACCAAACTCTTTTTCACAATGCAAGCATAATAGCCCAAGACTATTAACCAAGCCCAATTCTCACTGATAGGTGTTGTTGCTTCCAAGTCTTGTCTTATATGATAGTTGTGGCCATTGCCAAAAGAAGCCTTAAGCAATTCTCGGGTCATTTTTGTAGGAGGGAGGAAGAACAAAGGAAAAAGCATCAATCAATAGGCAACCATTGTTGACTTTTTTGTGGTGTTGCTGAAAAGTAAAGAAAAAAAAAACTTGCTATGAGCCTTTTTCCAACGATAGAGATTCCATCATAATTTCTATTTTTCAACAAATTTTCGTTGGAATCCTTCGAAAAATTCCGTCAAAAAAAATGATTTTTTCTTGTAGTGGTAGTTTATAAAATTTGTGAAGTAAAAGAACTCTTCTCCATTGGCCAAAATAAAGACAATAACGTCATAGGCATAGGTGATGTGGGAGATTCTATAGCCACCTAGTCCTGCAATACATGCAAGGATCATTCCTGAAAACATGATCCAAGTTGTGAGAGAAAGCATTGGCTATAATGACAAACAAAGCCGGGGATAGAGGGTCTCCTTGGCATAAGCCCCTCGTTGATTTAAAGAATCCGTAACTTTCATCAGTAATGAAGAGGTTGAATTAGCAATTTTTAAGAGTCGCCGCGCCAAGTTGATCTAATGCTCTGAGAAGCCAAAGTTTAGAATACCTGATATAAAAACTCCTATTGCAAGAGATTATAAGCTTTGGTCATATCCAGCCTGATGACGGCATCACCATCTCCAGATTTAAGGTCAATATCATGAATCATTTCTTGCGCAATAAGTATATTCTCAGTAATATTACGCCCAACAACAAAACTAATTGGTTCGTTGATATGATCTTGGGTAGAATTGCAGCAAGCTCGTTGTTCATTACTTTTGTGAAAATCTTGTTAATGATATAACACAAGCTTATTTGCATGAATTCGCCCAAGTTCAAGGGTTATCAACCTTTGGACTTATTTGATGCCATAGGTTCAAATTAAAAAGAAAAAAGAGATATACTTCTACCCATATAATGATCGACTTTTATTAATTATTGCCTTTGGATTTCAATTTGAAATAGTATATATATACATATACATATATATACTTTCTACTTATATAATGATCAATTGTTATTAATTATTGATTTATTATTTACTTATCATATTTTAATACAATAATGTATTTAACTAATTCACTTACAAAATAAACTATCAATCCTATGATATACACATTTCTTAATCGTTGCATTCATAAAAAAAATTTAAAAAGTCAATAGTCTACTATCATTTTGTTAACCCTCGTAACAATTCTAATATTAATGTTCCTGTAAATATCATAAATCTAATTTTAAGGTGGAGTATAAATTGACACTGCAAGTAAAACTATCAAAATAAATCCTACTATTTAAGTTATAATTTAAATTAAAGGGAAGTTAACGACCACATCTTTTACATGTGATTTTCTTAATTTATTTTTAACAAAATAAGTAAACATGCTGAATATTATTTTATAAAATATGGCATAAAACATACATTTTTTTTAAATAAAACAACTAAATTTATAAGGGTGTGGTAGTATATAAAATTAAAACTGACCATTTTCTAAAGGGATGCTGCCAAATTTATGAAACTGTTGTATACCTTAAGATTGAAACTTTTAATTTGTGGTCTTTTCAAAAAAGAAAATGTAATTAGTGCTAAATTAATAATACGCTAAACTGTGGCATATGGTAAAAGTTTGTGAATTGGTCCAAGCTTACTCCTGTAAGATGTGGAATATGGTAAAAGCTTGTGAATTGGTCCAAGATCACTCCAATTTTAGTGGAGTCTTAACCATTGAAACGCATGCATATCCTTCATGGATTATTGTAGAATGGTATAAAAATACAACTTAAAAAGAAAAGAAAAGAAGTATTGAAAATATTTTTAAAATGTGACATCATAATAAACGTAAAACAAATTCACAAGTTAAAACAAAAAGATATTTTAAAAGAACATTTATATAAACATTATTACTTTATCTTTCTGATATTATGCAAAAATAAAAATGTACATATGTATTCATCTATGTATGTTTTCTTCTTAAATTTTAATAATAAAATTATAATAAAAATATTTTAAAAATTAAGTAATAGTATTTTATGCAAAATATTTTAAATAACTTTTTTTTATTTTTCGTAAAATTTTAAAATTAAATATATTGATGCATTACTCTCATTCAATTCACAATTCTAATTCCTCAACCTAGCACCATTACTTTCACTTTAATTAATACTTCTGTAGAAGTGTATTAACGAATTTGATCTTTAAATATAATATTTTATAATAATGAAAGATTCTATGCTTTGAGGAATTATTATGCTACTTGCCCCCATTCCTGGCATTTTTATTCATAATATTGAAAATTCATGACTCATGGAAAATATAAACTAATTAGATGGCAATTTATCTAGAGACAAAGAAAATGAGGAAATTAAAAAGACAAAAAGAAAAGGAAAATAAAATAAAAGGAAAGAAAACAAGCCAATGCACGTGACTAACACGTGCTCCATCGAACTATAAGTACTCATACTATTACTGAAAACCCTAGTCGGCAGCCCCACTCTTTAGGTTTCTGTCTTGCTCTCATCATTTTCAATTACGGTTCTACTGCGATATATTTGTATGCTTGTATTCGTATTTTAGTTCAACAATGAGTACATTTAACTCTAGTCTTTTGAATTGGTTGATTTTTCAGGTAAAGAATTAAGTAGGGTTTAGGGTTTCTTTGCCTCCCCAAAATGGCTCCTGCTAAAGGTACGCACCTTTTCCCTTAATGAGATTTCAGATTTTGGGATGTGAGTGTTGTTATTTTTTTGGGTTTTAATTGTATTAAAATATCTTCAAAGTTCAAGTGAATGAAATGTTGTGTGAGTGGTTTCTAGTTTGATTTAGGAGCAATTTTTCTTGTTTTTCTTTCTTCTTTCTTTTTCCCCCTCTTTTCTTTAGGTTTATTGGTTTATGATTAATTGAAATAAGTTTCACTGGTTTCAAGCATTTTCCAGAATTTGAATGTTTTGGCTCTAATAGGTTTTATGATGTGCTATTGCTGGAAACTTTGTAAAGAGGGAAGATTTTGGGTTGGGAGGGAGATTGGATTTAGAATAAAATAGTTTCTCGTTGTCTTTAAGGGATTGAGATTTCTCAGCTGTGAGGAGTATAAAAATTGAAGGAAGCTGAAACAGAGACTGATTAGTTATGTCTTGTTAATAGGTGTTTCAGTATGTATATTGTAAATCATTTGTCCAAGTCCAAACGGCAGGAAATTAATTTTGCTGGTGTATTTATTACAGGGGTAATGAATCTTGACAAAGAAAGTAAATGTCTCTATGGAAGGGCTCTTGGATCTTTTATGATGATTGATAGCTTCTCAGCAGAGATACAAATGTTGAATGATATATGGAAATGTTGATAATCAAACCAGTCCTGGTCTAGGGTTAAGTAATTACTGTAGAGGTGTGAGAGGCCTAATGTTCAACTCCATTTATTTTTGAGTAAAATCTTTTAATTTATTTCTCCCTATGTGGGTAATATCTCCTGGGCATAGTTGGTCGATCACTCTTGTACTCAGTAAGCCAATAGGAGCTACAATTGTTTTGCTTGAAAAAGTTAAAAACATTAATTTTGGTCTTAGAAGGTATGTAACAATGACTTTGTAGCTATAATGTCTTTTGAAAAACATTTGTGCAACCATCACCATCGGTTGTCACAGAAACTGGTTGTGGTCTCTGCTGTTTATGGCAATAGTTCCTTTACGCATGATGTCTCTTCGCGTGGTCAGTTCAGATTGTTTACTGTTTCAGCAAAGCAGCAGTCTTGCTGTCATTTAATACTGCCCTTTTTCTTTGTAATATTGTAGTTGATCCAGCTAAGAAGTCAGACCCAAAGGTTCAGGCCTTGAAAACTGCAAAAGCTGTAAAATCAGGTTCTACAACCTTTAAGAAGAAGTCCAAGAAGATACGCACAAAAGTTACATTTCACCGTCCAAGGACATTGAAGAAGGACAGGAATCCAAAATACCCTCGTATCAGTGCTCCGCCCCGTACTAAACTTGACCAGTACCAGATTGTGAAGTATCCACTTACCACTGAATCTGCAATGAAAAAAATTGAAGACAACAATACCCTTGTTTTCATTGTCGATATCCGTGCTGACAAGAAGAAGATCAAGGAAGCAGTCAAGAAGATGTATGAAATCCAGGCCAAAAAAGTTAACACTCTTATCAGGTAAAAATTTTCTTAGATGCTTTTTACACTTGCTATTTGTTTTGATTCTGTCAAGGCTAGTCTGGTTACAGCTCTGGGCCCTGCAACTAGGAGGGCTCAACTTATCTTCTAGCCCTATTCAGAGTTAAGAATCACACACTATTCTGACAGGTGTTTTTTCCTAAATAATTACATGTTATATGTAGATGAAAAATACTATCATATCATGTTCTGTTAAAGTTTTAATTTCAAAATATTTCAAGTTTCCCGAGTCTGCTTCTATTGGATGGTTTTACTGAGCATTCAGTAGCTGAAATAATATTATATTCAATTCTATAATAGCGTCAATGAACATCTACAAGAGTACCATTTTATGTTAAGAAGCTGGACCAAAAACAGAAAGTCAACTATCTAATTCCCTTTGTATGGGGTTGGCCCCTTACAATTTGATTATTGTAAAGTTACTATCAGCAGTATGGGATGCATAAGTTGTTGATGCTTGCCCATACTTGGCTTATGTAACTGAAAAATGCATCTTTCTTGAATCATATGCTTTTTTACTGTTTGCCATTTCTGAACTTTATACTCTACTATTTCAGACCAGATGGGACTAAGAAGGCTTATGTTAGATTGACTCCCGACTATGATGCTCTGGACGTTGCCAACAAAATTGGAATTATTTAAGTGATTGGCTCTTCAGTTTTGTTTGGATTTTTCTTTTCTGGAGGTGGGATCTGAACCTGAAAGGCGCTCAAAATTAAATCAAGAACCAAATCATTTTCATTTTAGATATTTCTGCTTCAGGGTAGTATTTTCTTGAGATATTTAAGGCTGTTGATTTTGTTGTGCTGCCAATGCACGAATCTTTTTCTGCTTGTTACTTCATTTTGCCTGAGTCCTTATTCTTTATATAGATTTTTTGTACGTCCATGTTTCTTTTTGATTGTTAATGAAATCTTTGTCATATTCAAGCGTAACGACAAAGAAATCCCAGGAATATTATTTTTATGTCTGGAGGTCTGAGGCTGAGCTTCTTTTGTTTCTGTTTTCTTATTCAGACTGAAAATGTTAAAGATTTCCATCAGTTGTTTCTGTGGTCCTATACATATATGATGTTTTTACTTGTTCAAGATGCTCATCATTGAGTTAATGGAGATAAAATCTTATTCGTTTTGATCGATTTCATGTTTAGGTGCATATTTATGAGCTGCTCCTTCCTTGTTTTGCCCCTTTTTCTTTCTTTCTTGTGAGGCGTTTCTTATATTTTTTTTAAGAAACACCTCGTCATTTTTAACTGCTGATGCTGTCTTGATTGCATTTTCTTTCTACGGTCTTCCCTGGGGTTTCAAGGAGAGTGTTTTGGGAATATAATTTGGGGTGAGATAGGAGATTTTGTTGTGAGTGAAAATATATTTGATGTCACAAGTTTCTACATTATTGTATATTACTTTTGTAATGATGTAAAGTTGAAAAGTATATATTTACATTAAAATAGTAATTAGTAATTAGTAAATATAAATATATAAGTTTTAATTGATGAGATGATTCTAAATAATTAGAATTTTATAATAATGTTATTGAAGCAGTTGAATTTTTGAGGAAATGTTGGGTTTTGCTTCGGCATAATTTTAACGTTCTTGGAAAATAATTCTAAACAATCAAATATTTGTTTTTCTTTTTCTGTTTTATTTGTGCATGTGTGTGTGTGTTCTATGTTGTCTCTACTTGGTAAGTATTTGCAAAGTGTGAGACTTATAATTAACTATATATTTAAGAAAATATATTCAAGACTTTTGATCTATCGGCCGAAAATGTATTCTGTGAATTTTCTAGACTTTCGGAGTATTTTGTTGCGGTGGTACGATAATTGACGCGGTCATGTTAGTTACACTTTTATCCGGGAATTCCTTATCACTAATTTTGGTAAATAAATGATGAAAATTATATGTTGAACTTGAGGTTATAATTGAGTTCATTTTGAATTAAATTTATTTTACCCCTTTGTATTATGGGGTAGGTGTTAAATACTCTCTTATACTATTAAAGTTTTTAAATATCCCATTTCAAAGTTATTTGCTGTTAGTAAAATAGTTGATGGTGTTAAAATTCTACGGTAAATTATTGATTTAATATCAAAAAATAACATAAAAATTTGAAATAAGTGGTATTTTTTTTTTTTTTTTGTGTAGATAAATCTATTCTTGTTGTAATAATTAAAAAAAAAAGTGATTGAAAAAGAAGGGGTATGTTCAACTTACTTTTCTTCTCTCTCACAAAGAAAAACCTTAAAGTATCATCCCAAAATTCTAAAATAGATCCAGTAGAAATTTGTTTATGAATACTGAAAGATATAGTGCTGTTAATCGATTGCTATATGTCAACCTTGAAACTCTAGAATTTTGGGATTTTTTTGAATTTGCTTATTGAGTTAGAATTTTACAAAGTAATGATAATTATAAGTAAAATATAACAAAATCATACATATTATTATAGACTTTTTATATCCCAAAATGAATGTAGATTTAGAAAATTTTAGACAAACAAGTACAAAATAAAAATATGTATAGTGGTCTCATGTATTTTTTTGCACAAGCAGCCTTTGTTTTGTTGGTTCCATAATATTCTTTTTTTTTTTTTATAAAAAAACTCTATAATTTTGGGATTTTTTTGAATTTGCTTATTGAATTAGAATTTTACAAAGTAATGAAAATTATAAGTGAAATATAACAAAACCATACATATTATTATAGACTTTTTATATCCCAAAATGAATGTAGATTTAGAAAATTTAAGACAAACAGGTACAAAATAAAAATATGTATAATGGTCTCATGTATATTTTTGCACAAGCAGCCTTTGTTTTGTTGGTTCCATAATATTCCTTTTTTTTAAAAAAACTCTAGAAGTTTGGGATTTTTTTGAATTTGCTTATTGAATTAGAATTTTACAAAGTAATGATAATTAGAAGTGGAATATAATAAAACCATACATATTATTATAGACTTTTTATATCCCAAAATGAATGTAGATTTAGAAAATTTTAGACAAACAGGTACAAAATAAAAATATGTAAATGGTCTCATGCATTTTTTTGCACAAGCAGCCTTTGTTTTGTTGGTTCCATAATATTCTCTTTTTTTTTTTTTTAAAAAAAGAAATAATTTAATATTTTTATTGGATTAGGAGTTGGATGATGCCTTAAGTCCTAAAATGACAGTAAAAAAATTGAAGTAAGAAACTTGAGTATTATATGGTAACTCACAAAGGTATTTTGAACATAAAATTTTCAAATGTTCATATATATAAAGGGAAAATAATTTTAGTGCCCCATCGGCCAAACAATCGTTACTTGTCTAATTGCAAAAAAGTTTGAGAGGGATATTTGAATGTTTTGGTAGTATATGAGATATTTGACACCTGCCCTATAGTAACTTTTTCAAGAGGGTAAGTAAAATGAATTTAACTCAATTTTTAAACAATTTCTAGCTCAAATTAAGAATATTAAGTTCAAGATTAAAATTTTTAGATCTAGCTCAAACAACTTTTTCAAAAAAATATCTAAATTAGTTCAACTTTATTAATTATTTTATTCTTTCACAAGGTCAGAATCAATCTCAATTATTATTATTTTTTAATAAAATATTATAATTATAATATTATTAGCAAATTTTAATTAGTTATTAATGAAAATAATAATATTGTTAATAAACTTAAATCTTTAAAATACAAAAATAAAAACCAACTAGCTTGAAATTGGAACTCGAGCGAAATCTTGCTCAAACCGATTCATGATCTAGCTCGTCTCATTTAGCACCCTCATCAAATTCATATTTTGCTCCAAATTATGGGATTCTTGATTTTATGAAAATATGAAGTCAAGTATGCATGCATTAATTATGCCCAATATTATTTTCAAAAAAGAAGTCTTAATTATTTATCAGTTAAATAATATTTTAGTGGCCACTCCATTTTCTCTACTGCATGCTTTGACGCAGCCCGCAGGTTGCAGTTGGAAACTTAATTATGGAAATTAACTGTCGTTGGAGGTGAAAAAAAAAAAAGCACTCACATCAGAGTAGGTTTTGAATAAAAATGAAGTAGACTAATAATTAATTCTAAAGTGCTCAAAGCTGTCATTTTGTCAAGAGATGAGTTTGGAGGTTCCCGTATATCAATTTGATCCTCTATTATTATATGTCATTGTATTATAACATATTATGTAAAATTTTAATTTTTCTTTTTTCACTTAAAATTATTGTCTTTATATTTTGTATGATCAGATTCGATTCATTAAATATTTAAGCGCGATCCATCATCTGAATCGTCCATAATGTACACATGGGACTATTCTACCATATCAAATAGATGGATATGTTAGGTTCACATCAGTTCTGTAAATATCTTAACCACAAAATAATAAAATATGCATTATGTAATTTCTAATATTTTAAGAATAATTTTTATACTATTAAATCTTTATTAGTCTAAATGTTGGAGGATTTTTGTGAGAATCACCTCGCGACCCTGTCTTCTCTATAATTTCAAGTTAAGTCTCACCATGCATCCTGCTACTTGAAAGACATCGGATGATATTGCCAATCACCAAGATTAGTCCTACGGTTTTGGGGGGGGGGGGGGGGGGGGATGGGGGGTTGGTGCTGGATCTTGATTGGCTGGCATGGTTGAATTCACCAAAAAACTTGCACTTCAAGAAAATGGAACTCTTAGAAAAGTAGAAAGATGATGAAGACATTAATATAAAATTAGGACAACATGTCTTAGCACTAAACTACATGGAAATGAGACTAATGGAATTGTCAATGCTAAGATATTATATTACCTTGGTTTGGTCTGACTTTGAATTCTTTCGGCCTACCAACCTTAATTTCCACAGTAAAAGGAAAAAAAATATAAGTCTATTAGATTTGTTTTGAATAGTTTCCAATCTGTGTTTGGTAAAGGGATATTTCTAAGAAAGTGCTGCATCCTTTTTGGCTAAGTACAACATAGCTGGATCCAAAGGCCATATATTCAAAAGTATTACATGTTCACACTTGAAGGAAGGGCTGCCACACAAGAGAGAAAAAACAAAATAAAGAAAAAGAAAAAGGAAAAAAAATGTCATCGGGAATCCATTGCTATATAAATGTAGAATTTTGGAGTACTCATATTTGTGGGATTTTATTCTTTTTCTTCTCGTCCCGTAGAAAATCTTCTACTTTTACCTTCTTTCTTAAAGGTTTTAGCTTGAAGCTGAAGGGAAAGCAATGGAAATTGAGTGCTATAACTTGATCAATAGGTTACCAGAGGAAGTTCTCCTTCATGTCGTTTCTTTCCTCCCGTTGAAGGAGGGTGTAAGAACGAGCATTCTTTCAACCTCATGGAGGGCTCTTTGGAGACCATACATTGTCAATGTCGACCTTGATTCAGACAAGATAATGCAAGAAATTAGCAAATTTCTTCACTCTTATGAGACTCCTGAATTGTTGAGGCTTTTGTATCAAATTCCACATGATGACAAAATGAAAGAAAAGTCGGATATATTAGCTGCTAAGGGAGTGGACAAAGAGCTCTTTCTTGATTTCTCTAATGAAGAGCAAGAGAAAGAAGCTTACATCCTAAGACTGAGGCATCCTAGTAATGTGGCTATTTTTGTTTCTCTCAAGACTCTACACGTAAAATCTGTTACTCATACTGACAAGGAATCCTTATCTGTTCTGTTCTCAAATTCCCAGTTTCTCGAGTGTTTGAAGATCGAGAAATGCTGTGGTCTTCATTGTCTGGATCTTACAGCCGGTGCCACCCTTGAAAATGTGATGGTCTTAGACTGTCCTGATATGTCTGAAATATCCATTTCTTCATTCAATCTCAAGTCGTTCACTTATAGAGGCGTCCTTCCTCAGATCAAGATCAAGAATTCACCTAATCTAATCGACTTCACACTTGATTTGAGTGAGGGATTAGGCCAAAATGATTTCGACTGTGAGGAAATATTGTCATTATTGGCGAGTATAAGAAACATAGAAACTCTTAGTATCTCCGGATGGCTTATTGAGGTGTTGTTCTTTCTCTATTTCCACTTGAATACTAAGTTAGTAACGTCAATTTTTTTCTGATAAAATTTCCCGTCCACTTGAAAAAAGTGGCTGTGTTGTGCAGGAGTGATTTTCCAACGATTGGATTTCCGTTTCAACAGCCTAAAACAGCTGCGCGTTTCTGAGCCCTGCATCAATAGATCGAAGCTTGATTCGTTGGTTTTCTTCCTAGAGATTTTTCCTTCCATCGACACGTTGTGTATCAAAGTAAGAATTAATCTAATCAAAGTCTTATAACGCGCATGTTTTCTTCCTAGGGATTTATTTTATCTACTTTTGTATTATAGGATTACGATTTTTTGTTTTATTAAGTTTCTATTTTTAGGAGTATCAGTTAATTTATACTTATAAACAGGAGTGCTTGTTATTCTAGAATACACTGATGAAGCTTGTAATATTTGTGAAATACTAATTTTGAAATACAAGATGAACAATCCAGATAGACTGAATGGTAATTTTGAGAGTGATTGTACTGGAATTATTTTTTGTTTTGGGTTTTCGGTTTATCAAATAAATATACTTTTGCAAAAAGGAAAACTCTGATGGACATGGGTGATTTTGTCAAACTTTGTAAATATGTATATTCTATTTTCAATTTGTCGAGTGTCATAAAATGTGCAAGACTGTTGGTTGTGATTTGTGGATTCTTAGTAAATCAAATCTTGCACCTAAATTGCCGTTGCTGTGTGCCCAATAGGTTTTATGCATGACTAACTTGTGTTATTGTCTTCCTGCAGATTGATCATGACAGCAAAGATTTAACTTGCCCTTACTTCTACCAGTGCTGGCACGAGCCTTATTTCGGTGTGGACGATGCAGTTTTGAAGCCCACGACTTGTTCTAGACTCGACTTTTTAAGGGTTGTGGAAGTAACTGGCTTTGAAATCCAGGAGTATTATTATGGTTTGAGGCTGCTTGATGTTCTACTGAGGAAAGCATTGCTGTTGAATTCTATGGCAGTGAAATCTTTGGATGATATCCTGTGGGAGGTGACAAAGTTCCCTTTGAGCCAGCTAAAGATTGTTTGTGGAAACAAAAAGGACATTGTTGCTGTTTTATCTCCAAACAAGGACTATTATTTGGGGTTTCTCAAGTCTACAGGGTAGGACATGAGTAGAACCGACAGTGAGGCGTGCGAATAGTTATTGATTGTATTTCAAAGATTATGAATTGATTTAAAATTTCAATCTCGAATATCTTCAAAAAAGAATAGCCAAAACAATCCATCTGGCTGGTCAATCTCAGAGATTTTATTGACCAACAGTAACATTGTGTGTGTCCATACGTATTATCATCCACGAATATCTTAATTAGGATAAATAATGGCTTATGCTGTTTATGTGTAATTGCCACTTCATCTAAACTTAGGTTGGTTGGTTGAAGAAAAAGAGGGAGGAGTACTATGTGCCGAGCTATTTAAAATTTTAAAACTAATTTAATATGAATTATTTTATAATATTAATTGTAAGATGTTATATATAATTCATAAGGCAATAATCATTTTTGAACCTTCATTTCAAAGATAATCATATATAATTCATAAGGCAATAATGAACCTTCATTATTAACAATCATTTTTACTTGCTAATCTTCTCCAAAGTTATAAAAACGATTAAAACCTGTACGGATATATAAAAATAATCATAACTTTAGGGTAGCAACAATATTGAACCTCCATCTATGCAGCTATCATATTTTCTAATTTTCATACATTTTTTATTGAGTATTTCTGTGATTACAATGATTATGTTAAATTTGTAGCTAACATCTTTTAAAAGGATTTCATAGACATATAACTAATTATAAAACAAAACCACAATATATATAACACTTCACATATAGCTTTTGTATGATTTCTTAACGACATTTCTAAAATAGTTAATTTGTTTCTTTCTTCCATATTTACTCGCTTTCTTCACTAATCAACTCTTCATATATTTTAATGACTAAATCATATACTTTATTGTTTGGTCTTATCCCTTTGAGTAACGTACGTTTGACTCCACTTATTTTTGACCCTTTTCCCATAGCAATCATTAGAAGTAAAAAGTTAGAAAGATAATGTCAGTTTACAATACCACAAATTCACTACTTCCAATTTGCCGAAAGATAAGGAAGTAGTCGCACAAATGGACAACATAACCCATAATCTTGAACAATGGCCAGCGGGTAGTATGGCCACATCACTCTCCCTACTTTTGTGGTTCAGTTGTAAGAGCAGAGTTATTTTATTCGTGCCTAACTGCGATCTTCTTCAGATGAGGAGGGTTAGATTTGATTGGTTGGACTTTGTTTGCTCCAAAAATTAAGGTGTGCCAGTGTATTTGTGTACATGCACAGTAACAAAATAAAAATATAAATTTTGTAAATCGAGTGCTCTTGAAGTTAGACTTCTTCAAACGCTTGAGCGAAAATGAAAAGTGCAGCAAACTAAACACCTCTGAGGTCCTTTTCTTAATCGACCGTAGGATTTTCAATAATATTAAATTTATGTGACTACTTTTTGAAGATTTGCAACGAAATCGAATGAGTTCTGTAAGAAGTCATTTATCCAAAAGCAAATAAGTTACCAAACAGGATAAATGTAACTATTGTGTAGATTGAATGTATTGATGTGTGTCGTTAAAAAATTACAACGCTTTTTAGTATGAACAATTTGCAATAAATTGAGTCCTAGAAAGCCTCAGTTTGTTTGGGATGAGGTATATCTACCGTATAATCTAAGATTTTCAAGAATCTTGGGCATGTTCTTTTATGTTTTGACCATTTTTTAGAATTTTTTTTGGGGGAATGAGTTTTGGGAGAAAATTTGGAGAATGTGTTATGTGTTTCTTTTTGTTTTAGAAAAATATGGAAAATGATTTAAAAATGAGTTGTTTGTTTTTTTATATTTTAAGGAGAGACAAATTCTACTGTAAATGTCAAATCAGTTGCTTTTTTGTTAAGTTTGTAGGATGAAAATAATTTTTTTTACGTATTATATGTATGCATTTTTATAATTGGATGATGTGTGTGTATACATATATATATGTAATGATTGAAATATGACTGTAATTAATTTAATTGATTATTTATTTTGAAATTTATATTTTATAAATTTAATATTAGTAAATGATGTATTATTTGGTTATATTAATAAATATTAATTATTCATGAAATCATAATTATATTTTAATTATAAAAAATTAGCTTATATCATAATCATTAATATCGACTTATAAAAAAAATTAATTACTATAAATTAATTATAAACTAATTACTATCTATTAATTAAAATATAATTATTTAACTATTTATTACTTACAATTTATTTATAAATATAACTTAGTTATTTATTAAAATAAATAATTTTTTAATAATTTATATATAACATTTAATAACAATTCATCAAATTAAAAAAATAAATAATATTATATTATATTAAATTACATCATCTTAAATTATTTATTAAATAAATAAACATAAAATTTAATTATACGTAAAACATGAAACATAATTAATATATAAATAATAAATTATTTAAATAAATTAATTTAATAAGTCGTTTAATTATTTTAACTCATTATTTAATTAATACATTATTTAGTAAATAAATTACTTAGTCATAATCAAATAATTCTACTTAAATTTAATTAATTCTCTCAACAATTACTTTAAGCATATCAATATTAATTTATTAGACTTAATAGATTATTGCATAAGTATCACCCTATAATCAAATTTTTTATTGTAAATTTAAATAAATGTGAAGATTAATATTTAATGAAGAATATTTTTTTGAAGAAGATTAATTTATTTGTTATATCAAATTGAAACATCTTAAGTTATTTATGAAGTGAATAAATATTTTTAATTGATACATTAAATATTAAATATAACTAATACATTATTTAATTAATAAGTAAATTTAATTAATTTAATATGTTATTCAATAAATAAATTATTTAGTAATAACATAAATAATATTTAATTAAATTAAATTCATTTTTTAGACTATTAGTTTAATTAAATCTGTAAACATAAGTTTTAGATTTTTTTTACCTAGTAAAATTTTAATATATATATATATATATGTGTGTGTGTGTGCATGAATGAGTGAAGTGAGAAAGTGATAAATGAATCGGTGATGCGAAAGGTAGAGTGAGAAAAGTGAAGAGGTAGGTGTGATTTTTAGGGTGTAAGGTTTTTTGAGTGAATTGAGGGGGATTTTTTGGGTATAAAATTTGAATTTTTGAGAAAAAGATTGGAGAATGTGCCTCAATTTTAAAATTTTTTTGGGGGTTGGAAATTTTTTTGGGAAAATGTAGAAGAACATAGCCCTTCTCTTTAAGTTGATCTTCTGAAAGGTTGGTACCGATGGTATAATTGGTATGTCGAAATAGGGTGAAAATGGAATTTGCATTCCCAACTCTATTCCTAAACCTATGCTTGGTATAGTTTAAAAATGGGAATCTCCACTCCCGTAGGAATCCTTATTCCAAAAAGCATAGGTTTGACCATTCATTCCCTCTCTCATAGGTTTAGCTATTCTTAATCTATTAGGAATGAACTTATTTTTGTATTCGACGGAATTATCCTTTAATAGCTAATAAGAGAGTTTTAAACCATCACAAGAACTCTTGTATATCTTCTTGATGGTATCTTCTTTTCTACATGAGTTTTTCTCACAATCTTTGAACTTTGTTAAAAGAGAGATTAACCAGATACTGTATTAGTATCTCTTTTATTTTTATTCAGAAAAAAAAATTTTACTTTCCAAAATATAAATAAATAGAAGTATCTAATAATCTCAAATAAATAAATAATTATAGATGTATAATAATTAGATATAATAGTTTGTGTTGTGGCCGTATTAGTATATCCATTTTACACAATATTACTACAGAATTTGCATGTCCAATAAAGTCTTCTACGTAATAAAGGTTTAATATTTTCAACCACTGGATAGTTCATGGAGAAATAAATATGTGATAATAAATATAATACCATACATATTTGTGAAATAAAAAATTAAAGATTTTCTGGGAAAAAAAGATATAGAATCATAAGATATTACAGACAATATATGAATAAAAATATTTTATTTTACTAATTCTATACAAAGGATAATTTGGTCATTTTGGTAATTGAAAATACTTTTATTCTAGGTAAAATTCACTTTATCCCTTTGTACTCAAATTTCATCTTACTTTACCCCCTTGTAATTTTAATTACATCACTTTGCCTCCTTGTACTCTTAATTTTACTTCACTTACTTTATCACCGTTAAAGCCTCTTTAATTTCTGTTAGCAAACCAAGCAAAAATGATTAGATCACCATATTTTATATTAATATACTAAAAATGCCTATACCTCAATATTTTTTTGCCAATCTCTCCTAGCTACTCTTCTCTTATATAAATACATAAATTTTATACAAAATAATATTAAAATTAAATTAAAGATCCAAGGTAAATGCTGAAAAAAAATAAAACTTGGACATCACTATTGACTGCACTGCAAATATATCAAAAACTTACATCATGCACCAATAGTACATCTCTAGAACAAACAATGATTTCTATTAAAGAAAACACAATTAATAATATGCAGACCCTATTTTTTCCTCCATAGAATTGCTTTACTACTCCTATTTTATTACCTAATACATCCTTCCATGAAATTATCAAAAATCGAAAGAAAAAAAAACGCTGCATTTAGCACAAAGTAGCAACAAAATTACATGTAAGTGAGATTCCACATGGACATTTAAAATCGGTCTTTAACATATGCGTTTCATTGTATGTCTTTGGTGATTTTATATTTCTAAATTTTCAAATATAAATTTTTCTTTTTTATGGAGAATATGGGTTTTATTTGTTAAATAAACAATTAAAAATTATGGGCAACTTTGTCTTTTAGAAAGAAAAAGTTAACGGTGTTAAGAAGATGAAGAGAATTTAATGTAATTAAATAATTTAAGTAAAACTGAAAGTACAGGAAAGGAAAGTGATGCAATTAAAAGTATTGGGAGGAGGGGTAAAATGAGACGAAGTTTGAGTACAAGGGTTAAAGTGGATTTTTCATTTAATCTATTCCTTCCTATTATTACTAAATATCAATCATAACATTGGAATTAAATAAGGAATTCACGATTTGGTTCCTTTCTCATTCCTTATACATATGAAGCATAGGATAAGTCATACTAACATCATTCCTTTCCCATGCTTATTAAATTTCTAAATCCATTCCATTCCTACCTAGTTCCGATCAATATCCTTGTTATGATTGGTGTATAGGAATGGGTGGGAATGGACTAAGATATCTTAAGTCCGTCTGTATGCTTAGTATAATTTAAGGATATGAATCCTCATTCCAGTAGGAGTCACCATTCGCAAAAGCATAGGTTTGACCATTCTTTCCTTCCTCTATAGGTTCAGTTATTTTTAATCTATTAGAAATGAACTTATTTTTGTTTTTAATAAAATTACTTTCAAATATTTGAGAAAAGAATTCTAAATCATTACCAAAACTACTGTGTATAACTTTTTCATGGTATCTTATTTCCAATAAAAGAAATCTTCTCTATAGGAATTTTTTCCATAATTTTCAAACTCCATTAAAAAAAAAATAAATTTAACCAATACTGTATCTTTTTTTTTTTTCACCTAGAAAAAATTAATTTTACTTTCAAAAATATAAATAATCATGATCTTTTACAAAATAAAAAAATTAAAGATTGTATAAACATAGAATTATAAGATATAAATAATTTATCAATATAATATTTTATTTTAAGAATTTTATACAAATGGATAATTTGGTCATTTAAATCACTTTCATCCTATTCCTGCTTATCATTGCTAAATACCAAATATGATATTAATATCAAAGTAAAAAATGATAATTCAATTCCTTTCTCATTCCATATCATCCAAGCATAAAATAGTTATACCAACATCATTCATTTCCCATATTCATTCCATTCTTAAAAACATTCTATTTTCACTAATTCTATTCCTACATAGTACATACCAATTGCCACCTAATATTCAAGTTACACACATGCATAGGGCTGTAAATGGATATTCAAAAATTTATTTACTGTTCGCATTCGTATCCGTTTATACAAAATTTATCTGCATCCATTTAAAGCGGATATTATCCGTATTCGATTAGTAGATATCTGATTATAAATGGATACAGATATGGTAAATGCATACCTATCCGTTTAATATCCGATCCAAATACATATTTATTAAATAATATATTATTTGTATTTTCCAATAGAAATATCATAATCCATATATGTATATATATATAAATTATAATTGAAGAATTGAGAAGAAAAAAGAATAAATTTAAAAAATTATTGTAATATAGAGAAAAAATTGAAAAATAAAGTTAATCAACATAATTATTGTTAGTTGACTTTATAATTAATATACTTAAATGCCTTTATTATTATTATTAATAACTACTAATAATTAATTATAAAGTCAATTATTAATTAGAAATTATGTTATTTGTTTGATATATTTTGTTTTAATGAAATTATATAGTTCATTCTATTAATTAAAATATGTATTTGTTATAGGTTTATAGATTCATGTATTTGGATATTCGTAAATGAATATCTAAATAATTATAATCCAATATGAATATAAAACAATAATTCGAATACGGATAAGTTTAATAAAATATGAATGCATTTTAATAATTATAATCGAATAAGGATATATCCGAATCCAATCGACATCCGACGGATACGAATTTGAATATCATTTTTAAATATCTGTCAAATTTGTATTCGTATCCGAATATTCGAAAAGTTAAACGAATACGAATATGAAAACAGTTTATCCGATCCGTTTACACCCCTACACACGCACATGCATAATAATAATAATAATAATAATAATGTATATTTATATATTTTGACTCTAAAATCAGAGGCGACAATCTAGTTGAGACGTTTTTTGAAGGCTGTCTCTTTGTTGCGCGCTGTTTGCATTAATGAGTCACATTAGACAATGCACCCTCCCATCAATACCCATTTTATTTTTCTAAAAAGCTATTTCTATCTTCTTAAAGTTCACTTTCACGTGATATTTCTCTTGCTTTCAAGAAACATTACGCCAACAAGAACGCTAGCAACAAATCTTAACTTCTTAATCTCCCTGATTTTCCAAATGCATGGCTATCTTTGAGTGCCATGTAATGGTTTCATTGGGTGAGATCTTTGTGGACGGGCCTTTGGCAAGGAAAGGATCGATCTTTTGAGGACTTGGTGCTCAAAACGCAAGGCAAGAGACTATCGCTGAATATTGACCTTGGTTGATTGCTTCGCCTATCATAGGAAATGGGGCAAGCTGGAGCCACAGTGTCAAGCGTGCCCATTCAGAAGTATATATATGGTGCAAAACAGGCATCTTGAAAGCGACAAGGGCGAGTATCTCTATCTACAATAAGCTGGACTTAAGCTACTTCAAACGGGCCTTTTCTTTTGGAAATTGGAATCATTCCTCGAAAAAAAATTGCAATTTTGGTCCCACAACTATTGCCTGTTTCGATTTCATTTCATTTTGATATAGAGTTAGCACATTTAATCCATTTTGCACTAAATTTTAGCACATTTAGTCCAATTTTTGCAAATTTGGTCCATCAGGCTGCAAAATTTTTAATTGGGCCCAATTATTACATAGTCAGCATCAATTAGGCCTAATTTGTGGGAATTTTATGACATTTGTCATTCAATTCCACGTCACCATCCATGTCATCGGCCATATCAACCAAATGGTTGAAACCAAAATAAAAAATGCTGAGGGAAAAATAAAAAAAAAACAAAAAATATATTAAAGAATATTATTGTGAAGATATGTATAGACATATATAAACATATAATATATAATAATATATATACATACATAATATATATACACACAAAGGCATCCCACCCACCTGCTTGCATCCCTCCATGACCCGTCAGCACTGTTTAAAAAATCGGACCGGACCGGCTGGTCGGACCGGTTGGACCGTCAACCGGCCGGCGAACCGGTCCGATTTTCTCAAAAAACCGGAAAAATGAAAAAAATGCCATTTTTTGAAAAAATCGTTCAAACCGGCCGGTCGGACCGTTGAACCGGTGAACTGTTCACTGTTCAATTGAACCGAACCGATTTTTCCATTTAATTTTTAATAAAATTATTATTATTATTATTTTTGTCTAAATACAAAGTTTAAAGATTAAAATATACTTTACAAGCTATCTAAAAGCAAAAAAAGCTTAATTTAGAGTTTAGAATTAACTTACACACTTTCAACTTTAAACTTTGGACTTGATATATTTAAATTGTTGTGATCATTTATAATATGAATTGTGAAATTTGGATTGTAATATTAGACAATATCATTTAAGCTCTTTATGTTTTATATTTTGGCATTTTATTCATTTTTAAGTAATATATATAATATAAATATATATTTTATAATTATGATGTCACGGTTCAATTGCGGTTCAATTACAGTCCGACCAACAGTTGAACCAGTGAACCGTGAACCGGTAAATTTTTCGGTTCAATAAACAGTCTGATTTTTCAAACACTACCCGTCATATCTGGCGGCTGCCGCTGTCGTGCGCCACTACCATGACAATGGGTGGTCATTCCTGCAGGCAGGCGGGCGGGCGAGCGGGTGGGTGAGGGGAAGGGAGGGGAAATGAATATGTGTAGGGAAATAGGGTATGGAGCGAGGGGCGGGGAGGGGGGTGGGGAGGTATGGCAGCAGTAGCTGCCCATGGTTGCGGCGAGGGTTGGGTGGGATAAGGTAGATGATAACATTAAATATATTAATATTATTAAATTTAATTACTTTGATAAATTATTTATAAATAATATTATTAACAAATTATTTAAATTATTTTTAAATACTGTATAGTATTTAATATTATTAAATATGTAATATTATTTTAAGGGCAACTTATTTATAGATCTGTAAATCTAGTTTCACTTTAACATTCAGTCCCTATCCATGTATTTCTTAGTTTGGACTCCCCATGCAAAGTTTCAATTTTGATTTCACTCCCCACCCACATAAAATGATTGAAATGACCTTAGTTCAATAGTTTTTATTTGTTTTTTTATTTCCTAATTTCCTAAACGCTGCTGACCCATCTCTCTCTCTCTCCCCCCCTCCCGTTTGTTTTCTATTCATCTTCCTACGGCGAAAGATTCTTCTTTCTCCTTTTTTTTTCTTTTCATTTTCTGTAATCGGTTGCAACATACTAGTAAGAAGTAGGCTTACTTTGTCTCAATTTATCCCCACTTTATTTTGAGGTGGAGTATATTAATTGTGCGTGGAAGAAGATAAGAATTCGTGATTTCAAGTGTAATAAGAATGTCTTCGAGTGGCCCAAATGCTAAAACTCAGATATTAGGAAGTTTTATATATAATGGATAGCTCTATATTCTGTCAATTTATGAAGGTATGAGTTTGATAGAATTATTATTTCAGATTGGGAAAAAATGGCTTGGAAATAGTTTTAAGCTTAATAAATTGCAACATTTCGCACCACATTATAAAATGCACGTCATTTTGGAAACTGATAATGGTGTTTTGAATATGATTTGATTGCATATTTTGCTTAAAATGGGCATCGTTGATATTATGGTTGTCTGAAAAATGAACTGAAAAGATGCATTGGTAAGTTTCTTCATATTTTCATTGCACTAATTCTTCATTATACTTCCAATGTGTTTCGATTAATACCTGATTGGTATATGTTCTTTCTCCTTAATAAGATACTTTATTTATATATTATCATACTTAGTAATCCACTGATTAATACTAGATTAGTACAATTTAGTACTTCCACTATGATACTTTAATACTTCTGCTCAATCTGCACATTAGTAGTTGTAGGAGTTTCTAGATGATAGATCATAATAAATTGTGTGTTTTGGATTTACATAGTTGGATTTACATAAATTGTGTAGGTTGTAGAACAAGATGATAGAATACATTGCAAAATGATATAATGTTTTGGAAGCAAGCTTGTGCGTCTATTGAGTAAAAGTCACTTTCCTATCATTAAGTGCAAATTGATATAGCGACATATTTGTTTACTGTTTTATTGTATATTTATACTTGAATTACCATTTTCCATTCCTTATTAAATAATAGTTTGATTGCTTTTATTTCTCTTCAATTAGGAAAAAGAGGATGCAAAGAAGACAAAGAATTAAAAGAAGATGGATTACAAACAGACAGTGTACACATGCTTATGGTAGTTGCTAAGTTCGTCCTTATTTGGAGGATATGTTAAATTGTAGCATTTGTACTATATTATATCTTAATCGGAAATTTTTTATAAAATTACTTGTGTTGTATACTTTGTAAAATATGGACATATTGTACTATTGTTTTGATGTAAAATAAATCATGAACGAGTATTCTTTTTTAACTACTGAGAAGATTTACATTGGAGCTATTATCTAGATTTATTTTTCATTTTATCAGAAAAAGTACCAACATTAGCAATTATGTACTCTAGAACTGCGTTTATGTGTTTAATTTGTCAATGTTGTGTGCTTATTGTTTGTGTTTATGCACTTGCTTTTCAAAGTGCGAGATGAGACTCAATTCGATACATGAAACAACAAATAAGACCACCTAACATGACAAAACCATAGTTTGTTGAAGAAATAGTTTGGATAGGCATATGTAGAATTGGTTTGGAACACAAACACTTACATTCAACCACTCACACACTCATTTATAGTAATGTGAAACTGTTCATGTATAATTCCCCAAATCCCTAATGCGTTGTTAATGCTACACTATGGTCTTATGATCACGCAATGACCAAATTAGGCCGAATTGAATTAGATCCCTTATGTACTGAGAATGATATCGAAAATTCACGAAAATGTACCTAGTATAGGCCTTTATGTACTCTAGAACTGCGTTTATGTACTTAATTTGAAAATAGTATGTACTTATTTTTCATATTTATGTACTTGCTTTCCAAAGGCCAAGAAGCAATCTAGGCATGAATAGTTACTAGTTGGAAAAAAAAGTACAGTTGAAAACCAATTGTATGTACATCCTAACAAAATAATCTATATCCTCATCACTAAGCTTTTCTGCCAACTCTTTCAATCTTTTACAAATCTCGATTCGAGTGACATTTTTACTTTTTTCCTTCAAATAATTGTTCAATAGTTTCTGACTTTATCTTTATATCAAAATTCATAGGTTGCCCCACGTGCTGAAACCCCACAACAGTAGAAAAGTCCCTTGCAGTAAAATGAAGCCTAATATTGTTGCCAAAAATAAAAGAACAAGACCTAATATCAAACCTTCTTAAGAGAGCTTCAACTCTAATAACACTATTAATACTCAATTTACTCAAACAAGTCATTTTAAGGTATGCAGAAAATGGGGTTCTCTTTAGTGCTTCAGTGTGTGAAGCTCATCTTACTATCCAACTCTTTCATAATATTTTTAAAGTACCTTAGAGAGCACCAAGAATATAGCTCAGAGTCTCTATTACCTTCGGTAGTTTGGTGTGCAGGTCTCCGAGTTTTAGCCATTATTTTTGCAGAAAAGAGAGAATACATAACTACATAAATACTGCATTGGAGGTTTTGGAACAAGTCACAATTTAAATACTAAAAGTTTGAATTTTTTACCAAAAAAACTTGCACAGAATACTGAATTGTAGGTGATGAGGGTTCGATCGGTTGGATAGAGAACCGACTTTGAATATTGGTAGGACTCGACCTGAAGGGTTTGTATTCTCACTTGGAAAGGGAAGAATCCTGCAATCACAGTAAACGTTAGGCTAGCCGAGGAGCCCTCGGCTTAGGCCCTCCGATGCTCAAGTAAGTAGAAATCGACCTCAAATATTGAGTAGCAGAGTAAGGGCTTTTAGATGTATGAGTGCGTACCTATGGAAGGCTGGGGTGAGGGTATTTATATCCTTCTCCTTTCAAGGAAATGTCTGGGATGCCCCTGGTACACCCAGGGGCCCTTAGCCTTGGGGCAGGGGTAATTAGTCATTTCCCCGCCTGGCATATCCCCAGCTAACTGCCCTTCCAGGTTTCAAGGACATGATAGTACACTGTAGCAGCACCTGCTGTGTCAGGCGGTGAGGGGGATGGCATGCGCCATTAATGTAGAAGCGTGATGCCTGTTAGTGCATTTAATGCGGTGGCAGAGTACTGTACTGTTCTCGACCTCCGACTTGACCTCGACATGGTCGACTAAGGTCGAGGAATTCCATGGGCCTCGGGCGCCTGACTGGGCCTGGCGCTGCGCCTCTAGGCTAACTGGTCGAGTGAAGTCGATGAGGCACATGGGCCCTCGGCACCTGACTGGGCTAACTTGGTTTAGGCCTAGGTACTTGGGCCGTCCCATATCACGAGTCCCCCCACTTCGCAAGGCTGAACAAGGATTCGATGAAAAGCATTGGGAAGTAGCGAAATTAGTTTTAGTGACGATCGACCAGGGTTTTTGAAAATCGACCAGGGTTCGACGCATTTATTGAGCGGTTACATTGTGGCGCGCGTGGGGCGGCGTGGCGGTTACAGGCATTATTGCAGACGCTTAGTTTGCCGCACTTCTCTCCCTATAAATACCCACGGTAAATTGGTCAATTTTACTTTTACCGCATTAGCATCTGGTTGAGCGCATATCCAAACATCTTCGCTTCCAAGAGTTCCTGAGTTTAGTCTTTGTATTCAGTGAGTGTTCCTCTGCTTCTACTTCCTGTCCTCTAATTTTCTTTCAGAATCATGCTGGGATTGTATAGCTCTGAGGGTAGTCAGGGGGGGGATAGTGAGGACACCCAGTCTCATAGACGTAGGTATGCTTCTGGGTCATCGCACGAGTTATTGAGCAACGATTCCAGTTCCAGCAGCTCGAGCAGCAACCGCGGAGGGGAAGAAGTTGGGCCAAGCCATATTTCCCCCTCGCGAGGTCGACTGTTTACCCCAGGTCATTACAGTGAAATAATATCTACCATTAACCCTGGGGACTTGAGGCGTCTCAGAGAACTGTATCACATCCCTCCCGAATATCAACTTTTGACCCCTGGACCACCTGGTCGAATGCATCGCGCTCCTGCTGGCTATATAACTATTTTTAAGGACGCATTTACATGTGGCCTTAGGTTCCCCCTAAGTGAAAGTATGGTTGGTCTGCTTAGGGGTCTTCAAGTATGTATAACACAACTTCTACCCAACTGCTTTTCTACCCTTTGTAGTTTTATAGTTTTGATGCGTTTGTTTAATCAACTTGCCAGTTTTGAAAATTTTTCCAACCTTTCTCATCTTCCCATGTCCTGCAAGTCGGGTAGCGCCGACGAGTCGGGGTTCTACTGCCTCACTGTTCGACCCTGCCATAAATTCCTCGTAGCCCCCTCTTCTTTGTATGCGCAAGAGTAGAAAAAATGATATCTGTTTGTTCGAGTGGCGGGGGGTTTCAATATTCCCCGGGGTTGGTGGAGGGGGCACATCAATATACCGGGAAATCTTACTCCGACCTGGCCGAACACATTTGTGCGGGACCTGGTCGAGTTTGGCCAAATGGAGGCCTCTATTTTCATCGAGGAGAGGCATTTAATGTTGGCTGGACTGTCACCAGCCCCAATAGATTTTCCTGCGCATTATCAAATAGGTAGAGACACGTCTTGCAATTTGTTATCTTTTGTGTTGTGCATGATTCTTTGTTTCTGACCGTTGCTAATTTGATGTTGGGCAAATCGTGCAGCCATCATGAACAGATCAAGAGCAGAGGTGCTGGCTCGAGCAGAAAAGAATCAGCAGCGGCGACCGGGGGCTGCCGCTCATCGAGCAGATGTTGCAGCCGAGGAGACACGTCGGGTGGCCGTGGCACCTACTCCATCACCTAGTCGCCCACTGGCGATCGTAAGCGACAGCCCCGCAGGTCGGAGTAAGAGAACCATGGTTGAGCAGGGAGGTCCTACTCCTAAAAAGGCTGCTACCAGGAAGGGCAAGGGAAAAGTAGCTGGGTCAGGGCCGCCAACTAGTAACGACCTCTTCGGGGGTCGAGGGGACGATGTACTGTTCACCCTATCGAAATTTCCCTCTCTTCGATTTGGGGCCGAGCCCAGCCCCATCGTACACAATTCTTTATGCATGGACACGGCGGGGCCAACCAGGGCTGCCCCCCTGAAGGTGTTGCTGGCATGTCAGTTCTTGGCTGACCAGAAAAGGATTATGGGGCTGAGCCAGTCTGCGGCCCTTCGAGAGTTAGCCTACCACGCCAACATGGTAGGGTTTTCCATCTTTTATTCCTGTATGTTTGCACTTCGCTCGAGCAGATGATAACTTTTATGTTTCAGGTCGAGCAACTGGGCTACAATTTCTATCGATGATCCAAGCTGGCCCTGGTTGATCGGAAGCAGCTGGAGGCTGGGGGGATGCTGAAATTTTGAAGGCTCAGCTCGAGTCTTCTCAAATGTGGGCCGACGAGCTGGAAAAACAGGTCGGCCAGCTGACTAAGGACCTGGAGCAGAAGGATAAGCAGGTGATCCTGGCTGTTAAGTAAAGGACCAAAATGGATGACCTGGTCAAAAAACTGCAGTTGGATTTGCAGGTAGCCTATGATTCCGATCGATCAGCGGGCCGGAATGCATGTTTGGTAGAGGCCCGAGCGGAGTTCAACCGGGTATTGCCACAGGTGCGTCGAGAAGCTGTGCAACAATTCTTGGTCAGTCCAGCTTTCCAAGATGCAAGTGTTTTGTTCTCCCTGGATGACGCCCGGAACACTTTTGAGAAGGCCATTAAGCAAATGCAGTTTCTAGGCTATGCCCTTTCGGGCTGAGGATTGGTCGCGAATGAGCCATGCACTCGATGAGCAGCTGTATCCGTACCCCAAGGAAGAGGGCGATGCGGAGGAGCCAGTCGTCGAGGCAGGCGAAGTGGAGGGCGCGCCGGAGGTCGAATTGACTGCCGAGGAGAAAAGGCGGGCTGAAATTGACAGGAAACTGAAAGCCGTCGCCCAGGAGTTTGAATTCGCCGGCGACCTTGCCTTCAACGTGTCAAAGGGGAGAGCTGATGTCGCCGCCTACTTCCCAATCCCCGAGCGACAATTTTTATAAGATTCAGCAGGCCCTTCTCGACCGGTGACTACCGCAGTCCCTGTTTCAATTGCCCTGCCTGAGTCCAGACCATCCGCTACTCCAGCTCCTGTTCCTGCCACTGCTCCCGATGTAGAAGAGGACGGCAGTTCTAGCTAGGCCTGGTTTTGTTATTTGTTTTTGTTTTATGAAATGTATATGCCTCAATGAGGCTTTTTCAGAACGATTGCAGAATTCTTGCCTTGATGAGGCTTTTTGGAAATCATGAATGATGATTTGCTATTTTCCTTTACTCCAATTTCGATCATAATTTTTCTTGCTTTTGTTATAAATTGCTTTCGTAAATGTGTACGTGTTTTGCAAAACATTAATTGGAGTACTTGTTGTTTTGCATATCGGAATTTTTAGATAAATGCTCGCGAGTGTAGCAAGTAATTTTCACTCATGTTCTTCGTCGAATAAGGCTGTGCTTTTCCCAAATTCATTCTTGACTCTTGTCGAGCAAATTGTAATTAATCCGCTAGCATAATAGCTAGTCTTTAGGTTTGGAATGACCTTAACGATTGTAGAGCAGGTCTATCACCATTGTAATTGTAATTAACAATTTTAATTAAGTCGGCACGTAGGCCTCGACTACGCAATGTAAAGGGCTATTTTTCCTACTACGAGGTCGGCTGCTTGGTGTCGACACAAAGGCCTCGACTTGGCGGCGCAAAGCCAGTTTTTTTGACTGCGGGGTCGACGCTTTGCTCTTGGCGCAAAGGCCTCAACTTGGCGGCGTAAAGCCTTTTGTCGACTGCGAGGTCAACTCTTTGGTCTCGGCGCAAAAGCCTCAACTTGGCGGCGTAAAGCCTTTTGTCGACTGCTGGGGTCTACTATTTGGTCTCGGTGCAGAGGCCTCGACTTGGCGGCGCAAAGCCTGTTGTCGACGGTGGGGTCGACTATTTGCTTTGGGCGCAAAGGCCTCAACTTGGCGGCATAAAGCCTGTTGTCGACTGCGGGGTCGACTATTTGCTTTGGGCGCAAAGGCCTCAACTTAGCGATGTAAAACCTTTTGTCAACTATGGGGTTGACTATTTGGTCTCGGCGCAAAGGCCTCAACTTGGCGGCATAAAGTCTTTTGTCGACTGCGGGGTCGACTATTTGGTCTCGGCGGAAAGGCCTCAACTTGGTGGAGCAAAGCCAGTTTTGTCGACTGCGGGATCGACGCTTTGGTCTTAGCGCAAAGGCCTCAACTTGGCAGCGTAAAGCCTTTTGTCGACTGGGGGGTCGCTATTTGAGAATGATTCAGTCTGTTTCATGCGGTTTGAACGTATCATAATTTCACTTCGTTGTAGGATACAAAGGTCGTCAATGGATCGTTACACAATTTTTTTTTTCAAGTTTACTGCATTCCAAGGTCGAGGTAGCTCGCGGCCTGATGCATCGGCTAGTCGGTAGGCGTTGTTTTTTGACACCTTAATCACTGAATACGGTCCATCCCACTTTGGGTTGAGTTTCCCTACGTTCTTAGACACTTCTACCTTCTTGAGAATGAGGTCGCCCACCTTGAAGCTCCGGGGTCGCACTGTTTTGTTATAGCGGTCCGTCATCTTCGAGCGATATCACTGCATTATGTTGTAAGCTGCGTGGCGCTGCTCATCGACAGTGATTAGATCCAGTGTCCTCTCCGATGCATTTGTTATCGGGTTATAGTGGATCACCCTTGCTGTGTGTTGAATCAATTCTGACGAAATTACTACCTCGGATCTGTAGACTAGGCTGTATGGGCTGTGGCCCATGGCCGTTCGAGGCATCGTCCTGTGTGCCCAAAGCACATCAAGGAGGTCGTCTGCCCAACTGGCCCCAGTCCCCACTATTCGACTCTTGATGTGGTTGAGGACGGTTTTGTTGGTGACCTCGGTTTGTCCATTGGCCAGCTGGTTTCCCACCGAAGTAAAGTGTTGGGCGATCCCCAAGGTCTCGCACCATTTCCTTGTGCTTTTGCTTTGAAATTGGGTGCCGTTATCCGAGATTAAGACCTTAGGTAACCCAAATCAACATATTATATTCTTCCAAATTAAGCTTTTAATGGCCGCGTCGGTGATCTTTGGGACTGCCTCAGCTTCCACCCATTTAGTAAAGTGCTCGACGGCCACTATGATGAACTTGCGCTGGCCAGAAGTCTTCGGGAGCGGCCCCTACTATATCGATCCCCCACTGGTCGAATGGCCAAGTGATGTTAACGTTGATCATCGGTGCGGCCGGCTGGTGCTGAATGTTCGAGTGGATCTGGCATGATGAGCATTTTCTAGCGAAGTCGACGGAGTCTTTTAGCAATGTCAGCCATAAATACCCGTAGCGGATGACCTTGTTTGCCAGGGATCGGTCGCCCGAGTAGTTGCCGCAGATGCCAGCATGTATCTCCTGCAATACCTTGTTTGCTTTGTGGGGTCTAGACATCTCAGTGGAGGTCCTGCTATCGATCTCCGATACAGCTGGCCATGCTCGTCTAGCGCATACTTAGCTGCTAACCCCCTGAGTCTGCGGGTCTCCTTGTCGACATCGGGTAAGGTACCTCGACTTGAGTAAAGTTTGATTGGCTCCTGCTAAGAGAGGGCTGTTTCCTCGATGCATCCGACGAGGCCCTGATCGGTGGCGATGACATAAGGCTTTTAGAATGTATGAATGCGTACCTCTGGAAGGCTGGGGTGAGCGTACCTCTGAAAATGTTTGGGATGCCCCTGGTACACCCAGGGGCCCTTAGCCTTGGGTCAGGGGTAATTAGTCATTTCCCAGCCTGGCATATCCCTAGCTAACTGCCCTTCCAAGTTTCAAGGACATGATAGTACACTGTAACGGCGCCTGCTGTGTCAGGCGGTGAGGGGGATGGCATACACCATTAATGCAGAGGCATGATGCCCGTCAGTGCATTTAATGCGGTGGTAGAGTACTGTACTGCTCTCGACCTCTGACTCGACCTCGACATGGTCAACTAAGGTCGAGGAATTCCATGGGCCTCGAGCGCCTGACTGGGCTAACCTGGTTGAGTGAAGTCGATGAGGCACATGGGCCCTCGGCACCTGACTGGGCTAACTTGGTTTAGGCCTAGGTACTTGGGCCATCCTATATCAGTAGGTTTTGTGTACTACAACTCACAATTTAAATATTGAAAATTTAATTTTTTGTACCACAAAGACTGCACAGAATATTGAATTAGAGGTTTTGTGTAGTGCAACTCACAATTTAAATACTAAAAGTTTCAAAATTTGTAAAAAAAAATAAAAAAAATGCACAGAATACTGATTTGGAGGTTTTGTGTACTGCAAAGTCAGAATAAAAATACTAAAAACTTGAATTTTGCTATCAAAAAAATTGGAACATAATACTGAATTAGAGATCTATACTGCAATTCACAATTTAAATACTAAAAATTTGAATTTTGATACCATATTATTTAACAATAATACTAATCTTATTAATCATGAGTTTGCAGGAATAGATGCCCAAGAAATGCTTAAACATGATGTATACACATCGTATACACCATAAGTCAGATAATATCCCTAAATTTAGTTGCAAACAACTAATATACACTACACTTTATATGAAATATATAATTACTAAATTCAAATAACTGATATTTGAAGCATACAATTAAAACAACTATTGAAGTATAAATTGACAATATTCAAGTATAAAAAACTTATATTAGGAATTTTTTTAATAAAAGAAAAGACAAACCGTGGTAAATTGAGTATATCAAAATCTAACCTAACATAATAAACAAACATGAAACAAGAAGCAAACAGAGTAATGTACTTTATTCTTTTCTATATTTCAATACAAAAATAACAAAATAGAAAATTACACAACTTACCTCGTAGGCTATGCAATTGAGGGGCGAAAATAGAAACCCTTCTAGCTATGGCCACAAAAAGAAACAAAAAGAATGGAAAAAAGTCAGTCCCCAAATAAGAAAGTAAAAGGGATGAAGATTTTGTTGCAACACCAGTGCAAAAATGGCAAGAAGAGCGTCGTTGTTGCGTTCACACGTTGGGTTTGCACAGATGGAGGGAATGGGAAGAGAAAATGTGAGGGAATGGGAAGAGACAAACATGGGGGAATGGGAAGAGAAAATGTGAGTTGTGGGGGTAGTTGTGTAGGGGTTTCGTGGTTCGGTTTGGAGCAATTTTGGGACAAAAAGCTAACCGATCCAAACTATATAATACATATTAGATCGGTTTGGATAAGTTAGATTTTTATTATAAATTCGATCCAATTCAATTCATTTTAAATCAGTTTAGATTGGATTGATTAATTTAGTTTTTTAATTTAAACTTTTAATTGAAATATTTGACAAGTTACTTTGATAATTAAACTAATTTAATCAATCGATTTGTAAATTTCATTTAGCTATCATATCACAGTAATATTGTAGAATTAAGTTAAATTATTTAAGAACACGCAACTATAAAGTTATTAGTCCACAATAATTATTCCTATGTATTTAATTTTTGAAAGTGAAAAAAATCCTAAGTTTATTTTATTTTAATTTATTTGCGTATTTTACAATTAAAATATATATTTTTCATACTATTAGTATATAAATTTCGGCTCGGTTTGGATTGAATTGGTTTTGAGATTAAAACCGAAAATATATCCAATCCAATTGGTTTTTAGAAAACAAATCCAATTCAATCCAAAAAAGTTTAGTTTTGATTGGTTTTCAGTCTTTTGGAATGGCTCGACATTTTTTTTTTTTTTTTTTGTGGGTTGAATTGGATTTGAACACCCGTAGAGTTATGTGAGTAACGTTTTTGTTAGTGGGAAAGTAGAGAGTTTTTTTATCATTTTTAATATAAGTGAGGGCTTCTTTGTCTTTTTCACTCAAGTGGGGAGTGAACTCAAACCTAAAGTTGGAAGTGGGGAGTTAAAACTAAAAAAAGGGTTGATAGGGACTGATTCCTAAAATATAAATTGGTTTGGGGATTTTAAGCTAGTCAACCCTTATTTTAATGTTTCGTTTTGAAATTGTATATCTATTTTATTTTAATTAATTAATAATTCATTTAAATTTATTTAAATTGTTTTAGAGATATTATTATTTCAAAATCATTAAATATATAATTCAATTAATAAATATATTTAGTATTTAATAGTATTAAATTAACTTGATTATTTAAATAAATTGTTTTAGATATGTAATATTATTAAATAGATTATTTTAGATATGTTTACTATTTGATATTACCAAATACATGACATTATTTTAGATTCTTATTATTTTTAACTATTTATTATTTTATTATTAATTAATAAGAGATTTATTAAATTTTAATTGATTATTTGAGACATGTTTATTATTTTAATATTATTAAATATAAAACTAAAAATTATCAAAATTATATTATTATATTAAATTTAATTATTTAAATAAATTACTTTAAATATCTAAAATTATTAATTAAACTTTTTTAGATATGTTTATTATTTGATATTATTGATTGCGTGACATTTATTTATTATTTTTATTAATTTTAATTTATTTATTATTTTATTATTAATTAATAAAAAATACATGCATTACAGACAGTGGATGATGTGGGCTTGCATGACAAATGGTGAAAAATCCTCAAATTTAAAGCCCAATTGAAGCCGACTTAGCATGTGCGGTCTCAATTGAAAATTTTGAAGCCCGAAGGACCAAATGTTTGAAAAATTGAACTCAATATGCGAAAACTTTATGCGTAATAGATCAAATTTACTAACCCTAAATAAAAAAAAACTAAAATTGAAATAAGTAATAGTTGATGAACTAAAATTACAATTTTCCCTTCAAGACACTGACTTTCTTAGATGTTCAAGCGTTTTCCCCCCAATAGACACCTACTTTGACCGGAAGATTGCATTGTGGACTAAGGTTAGGGGTTTTAGCCATATATCGTTGGCAGGCAAGTCAGTAACGGATTAAGGTCTAATTATAAGTTATTTTGCTAAGAGGTCTAGCGTTGCCGGTTGCGGAGCCAGTTAGAGCATATCCGCTTTTTTCATTTTGGTTATTTCTGCTGTGTAATTATGTTAGTGCATGTTAACTCCCAAATAATAGAATTTTTTTCAAGTTGTTTTTGTTTCAGCTTGGGGTAAGAAACTCGCACTGGGCCTAATTGTTTTGGCATTTTTGTGTAAATTAAAGAGAAATATGGTTCCAGCATGACGCCATTTGGTCAGTTTAATTGTGGTTGCAGTCATATTTTCTTTCTGCACCTATGCTTCAACAAGTTTGTCTGGAAAAAAGGAGAATTGTTTTATATTTTGGTTGCAAGGACTAGAGAAATTGGCAATGGTGAATGTGCGGCAAACTTTTGCATAGTTTTTATCAGTTCGGAAAGAACAGTTTCCTGATTTCTTGTTCCTTGTCGCGACAAAGGTACTTTTAAGGATGGTGGAGGCATTTCCAAGAAGGATAGGCTGAGATGGGCGACCCTTCTAGCTACATGGAATTTCTCTACAGCCTACAATTCGCTAACACGATGAAGAGCAGGGTGATCCCTTATAGTCCCACCTTAAGGCTAGACAACCGGACTATTTCAATGTTCCCTTGCACTTGTCGTAACTATGAATGCTAGCCCTTTAAATTGATACATTTTCAGGAGTCTCGCGCTAACATTTTCAGTGGTCCCCACAATACAAGAAAATTTACATATAGTGGCACTAATTTAGTGACATTTTGTAATATAATGACACACACACAAAAATAAAATAAAATAAATAATAATAATAATAATAATAGTCGCAAAAGAATAGCACTATAATTTAATATCTAGTGGTATTGATTATTAAATGACAAATAAAATAGTAAAATTTGATTGAAAATACCGTGATAAATGTATTTTAAAGACATTTAATTATTGCCAGTAATTTTTCTTAGAAGAATGCCACTAATATATAGTTATGGTGTCATTTAAAAAAATATATCATAAAGTATTTAGTGGCGCTAACTAAGTGGCATTTTATAGTATAATGACACACAAACATAATATAGTGATAGTCGAAATAAATATCACTATAATAAAATATTTAGTGTCGTTTGATTATTAGATGACATATATAATAGTGGCATTTTATCACAAATATCAATAAAAATATAATTTGAAGGCATTTAATTAGTGCTGCTAATTTTTCTTAAAAAATGGCACTCATGCATGTTTATGGTGTTATCTAGAAAAAATGCCACAAAATATTTAGTGACACTAAATTAGTGACATTCTATAATTTGATGACATACAAGAGTAATATAGTGATAATTGTAGGAAAAAATTACTATAATACAATATTTAGTGGCATTTGATTAATAAATGATAAATAAAAATAGTCACATTTGATTACAAATGCCAACATAAATGTATTTGCAAGGAATTTAGTAGTACCACTAATGATTTCCCACAAATGTCTTTGATATTTCTTTATAGTGTCATTTATAAAAGATGTTGCAAACTATTTAGTAGAACTAATTTAACTTCATTTTACAATATAGTGACACTTTAAAATAATATAGTAATAGTAATAAAAAAAATACCATTATAATATAAATATAATGGCAATTGATTAATAAATATTAAATAAATATAATTTCTTAAACAAACTAAAATGACTATATTTTAAAGGAATTTA
Source organism: Jacaranda mimosifolia (assembly GCA_018894105.1). NCBI lineage: Eukaryota > Viridiplantae > Streptophyta > Magnoliopsida > Lamiales > Bignoniaceae > Jacaranda > Jacaranda mimosifolia. Next base: position 17,359,413 of record CM032132.1, on the reverse strand, counting down.
ATTAGTATTAATGTCTTTTTAAAAAAAAGAATAATACACATAATTTAGTTACGGCTTGAAATGAAATAAATATTTCATAATTACATAAAGTATAGGTATGTTAATAATTGTAAAATTTATTAATTTATATCTTATCATAATATATTGATTAAATTAACTACTTAATATTCTTTTAATATTGTATCAACTAAATTAACCATATTTTTAAAAGATATTAAAATTTAAGTTTTTACCCATCTCGCCCTCCCCCTCCCCCTCCCCCTCCCCCTCCCCCTACATTATGCTTCTACTAAATATTTTCTATCTCTAAATTTAATCTCTCACACCTTTTCAAATGTGATATTTAATATAAGTTTGAGTATATATTAAATAATTCAAAAAATAGACCTTCAAATTATAAAAATAAATTAATATTTTTGACTAAAAACATTGAACATTTGATAGGTAGTTTGATGGTAAACTCATATCTTTGTAAATAGATAGTTTCAGGTTCGAGTCTTATAAGGAAAAATTGGGGGCATGTTGGAGTCTCATAAATGGATTACGGGATGTAGATTAAACATGTCATTCAAAATAATCTTTTTTGACATTTAATTTAGCATGTTATTTAATCTCTTATGGCATGTTAGTATGCCGTCTAAAGGAATCTTTTATGGCATTTTAACATCATTTTATATGTTTTTTGTGGCAAGTTAGCTTGTTATTTATAGCTATTTTGTGACATTTTAACAATTTCATTTATTATGTTTTTCGTGGCGTATTTCTTTGTCATCTAAAGGAATTTTGATGGCATTTTAACATGTCACTACATGCATTTTTAATGGTATATTAGCATGTCATTTGAAATTTCTTTAGTGGCACTTTGAAATGTTATTTAATGCATTTTTAGTTATATTTTAAAGTACATCTAATACTTTTTTGCATTTTATTGATATCACAATAGAGGTAGATTAATGACATACACTTTTGAAAAATGCCATTAAATATAAAATTGCCACTATAACACTATTTAAATGGCACTTTTTAATGCCACCAAATGTAATTTTTTTTGTAGGGCCATGAGAAGACTAAAGATACTTTCAATGCTTTTCGACTGAATAATAAATCCTATTGTTGATTGCAATGTCGATTTCTTAAGGTGATAAAGTTTCTCTTGACCCAAACTTGAGATGTACCTACGATGCAGAACCCTAAGGATATATTGATTCCGAAACCCCAAATACACAATGTAACATCCAAAAAAAAAAAAAATGTAACATCCCTAAAATTTGATATTTCAAAAAAATAAGGATTTAGAGTTCAAGAAATTGGTTGGTCGGATTTTAGGGCTCGAAGAATAAATAAAAAGGACTTGTTTGTAATAATTTCAAAAGTTTTGGGGTTGATTTGAAATTTGAGAAAACTTGATTTTTAAGAGTCTTGAAACTTTGTGGGTCAAAATAAAATTTTTTTGGGTCAAAGGGGTTAAAATGACGCACTAACTAAATTTAGGGCTGAAGTGAAGAGTTTCAAATCTTGGAGGACTCGATTGAAAACTGGAAAAAAGATTTGGGGGTCGAATTTGAATATCTGAAAGTTCCCTATAAATAGTCCAATTTCCATTTTCCTCCCCCATTCTTCCTTTCTCTTCACCGTTTACACCTCTCTCCCCCTCATCGGCGAACTCCTCTGGTGACGCCCTGAAACGGTAAACTAACCCGCCCAACCTTTTCTTCTCACTCCCAGGACCTCAACCATACCACAAGCAGGTCACCTTCTCCAGCAAGATGTCGGAAAAATAAAGCTCAAAGTAAGCTCTCGTTGGTGGTGATGGGTCTCCAACCTTCGGCGACTGAAGCTGGAATATGAGTAGTGGGTTTTGTAGTGCTCAGCTTAAGGAACATTTTGGTAACCTTGTATTCCAGTTTGGCACGGATGAGGAGAAGGAATCGAGCTAAAATTGTGCGGCGGCAAGTTGTGGCACAGTGAGTTTCAAGCGGCAAGAGTTGGATTGAGGATTATATATATATACATACATACACATATGTTATACCATTTATCTCATAAATATTGTATAATGAGACATACAAAAAAGAAATCTGATATGGGACCTGGATTCGGAACATGCATGTACTATTGTAAGTTTAGTAAGCACGAATTTGTATCATAATGTGATAATCTTAGGTTAATTAAGTTAATTAAATGATTAAAACTCTAATCTTGTGAAATTGAGACTTAAGTAACAATAATTAGGCTAATTAAGATAGTTGGGATATTGTTCTAATTTGGATAATGAGATGAGGTCAATTATATAAATAAGGACCTGGCTATGCCTTTTGTTAGTACCAATATAAACCCCATAAATATTCCCGTATTAATAGCATAATTAACTGTACCGTAATGATAGTACTGATTGAACTCTAAAACTGCCATATTAAACGAATAGTTGTCGATTTTAGATTATTGATATTATAACTGTGATTAATAGGGTCGAATGAGGATCTTGACATGGACTTATTCTTTTGGATTAGGTGACGAAGGAGTGGGTCCCGTGGACCAATAGGTGGTGATAGCATATCTGAGGCTAATAAGGTGAGGCTCTTCCATTATGGCCTTGATTCTATCTATTCTTGTGGAATGACCCCTGTGAGGGTTCAATGTGCTTGTGTACCGTACTTTTTCTTATTATTGAAACCCATAAATTATTTGAGATCTTTCTTGTCGTCTGTTGCTTGTTTCGTAAACCCTGTGAGGGTTTGTTTGATTAGTTCTTGCTTCTAATATTGTTCAGTACAATCCATAGTCTTGCCAGCACTCTTGTTATGTGTTATAGCTTTAGTTGGCCATGTTGGCTTACCTGAATTGTTTATTGATATCATATGGCCTTGTCGGCATATTTGATTACTAAATTTATTTATAGATACTTATACGCAAAATCTATTTGGGCCGAGTGCCAATCCCAGTGGAATGCTTGGATTACTATTCTAGATTTGTATCATTGTATTGGGGATAAAAACAGTGTTATTGGCTGACTTGATTAGCGATCTTGACTTTGGGCAATCAGGGGTTGACTGTGGCCTAAAGCTTGACCGGCGAGGATTGGTCCTACCAATTCGTGTGGTTGCGATCTTGTCCTCGAGGGAGGCTTGATATGCGAGGATCGGTTTTATGGATTCGTGCTAAAACGGTTTGACTAGTTAGCTACTCGTCAAGGCGATATAAGGGGGTAGGCCGTTTTACGATCGGATCAAGGAGATATAAGGGGGCAGGCCATTTTACGGTCGTATAGTTTATACCAAATCAAGGAGATATAAAGGGGCAGGCTGTTTTACGGTCGTATCATTTATACACAATCGGGAATAATAAAAGGGAAGGCCGTCACACGGTCATATATGTAAAATATACTTATACTGCTAGTTTTATAAAATGTTTTTGTCTAGTTTATTTTATAAAACTGATCAAAATCTTGGATTTTGGAATCTGAATATTTCATGAAATAATTTGTTCACTGAATTTCATTAAATCTAATCATGTCTATGAGTTCTAAAATTTTCTGTGAAATTTATTTAAATGTAAAATGGCTCTTCACGGGTATGGGATGGTATTTATTTAGCTCTTTAAAGTGTTGTACAAGAAATACTATTTTCTAGTTTTAGTTCGTAGATTCCGTAAACTCTTTCAAATCTCCAATTCCCAGATATGTAACTTGTATTTTAGATATTTGAATTCAGAACAAATGTTCTTTTTACACTTGTATATTGTACTCCATTTCATTCTGATTCCTCCTATACTTGCAAATGCTTGCCTCACTGAGTCATTCGGACACCCTCTTTGTGTTTTTTCTTTTGTTCTTTGGCCAGATTGAAGAGTAGAAGACATCTTGAGCTCGGGTTACCCTTTGGCATAATGTAAATATTATTATCATGACATCTATAATAATAAGAATGTGAAATGTTATGGTTGTAATGTAACAGGGGTATATGTTATAAGTTAGTGTCTTTTCTTATACGAAGTGTGAAGGATTAGAGATCCTGATGAATGATGTATGTATGTAAGTTAAATTATGGGCCTTTGAGGAATTGTGACTTGTTATTAGAATTTGGGTTTTGCTTGTCATTTTCAGCATGACTAGCCTAAATTTTAAATTATGAAATTTCTTAGGTTGAGAATGTTGGAGAGTGTAATTGGTTTTGAAAAAAATAATAATATTGGAATAGCACCTCGATTCGAAGCAAGAACCTCTCGGACGGGGCACTACACACAAATTGATATTGAACAAACCCTAAAATAAAAATTCTTCCTATTGGGCCCCTAAGATACTTGATCTTAGAAATGTAAATAATAGGAAATAAAAATTAAAAATTAAATAAACACTAGAAAAGATTTGTAACACCACATTCGGGAGGTGTCTGCTCCCATTCGAAGTGTTACATCAATTAAATTTCCAAAAAAAATTCAAAATAAGTGAAAACCTCCAAAGTTCTCAATTTAAACAATACCATAATAACCTAAATGATAAGTAAGATCCAAATCAATTAATGACATCTATGTCAACTAGTCATGCTACAAAACTGCAAGTCAAATCTCAGTTTCCATAATTTACAATTGGTCAAAGACTTGCGTCAAACATCATAGGCTCCAATATATTACACTTCATTAAAAGATAAATACATAATCTAATGACAGATATATTATTTATATTGCATACGTATGTCACATCCTTACCATTTTTAGATGCCTTAATAATACTATTTACACTATGTACAATCACCTAAGCTCATGGCACCTTCTATTCCTTCAATCTGGGGTAAAGAACAAAAGGAATAATACAACGAGCGTAAGTCCTAATGACTTGGTGATGTAAATATCAATATGCATCATCAGTTAGGGTGATTAGAACACAATATAAATCTATATGCGCACATATGTAATAAACATTTATTTCGATTATGAATAATTGAAAGGACACATTGAGATCAGATAATTAAATAGAACTTCAAATAGCAGATAAGATTACTGCGACATATCAAAACTGCAACCTTCATTTCTAAATCTAAAGTGAGGAAGATATTTCGAACTTAGGAAAAGAATTCTCTTTTTTTTTTTTACATGAACATTTGGTAAAATTGTTTCATAATAGACTATCTCATGAAATTCATGGGATAAGATTAGGGGTGTAAATGAGTCGAGCTCGAGTCGGCTGATCAAAATTTTTTAAATTAAATAAATATATTAAATTATTAATGTATCATAATTATTTAATAATAATTAATAAAATAATTTAAATTATAATTATAAATAAAATATATATTACAATGATTACTATAATGATTTAAATTATAATATATTATAATTATTTAATTATATATAATAAATATTTAAAATTAAAAAAGTAAATTATTAATATGTACTAATTATTTAATTAACATATAATAAATATTTAAAATTAGAAAGAAATTAAATTATTAACATATATTAATTATTTAATTAATATATAAAAAAATATTTAAAAATAGGAAAAAGCTCATGAGTCAGCTCATGAGCTTTTGAACAACTAAAATAAAGCTCGAGCTTGAGTCGAGTCATAATCGAGCTGGCTCATGAGGCTCGTGAGTCAGCTTGTCTCATCTTACACCCTTAGATAAGATTGAAATTGGCAACTCTTATGTGAAAATCATGTCACTTGATCCATCTCAACACCGTCACTTCTCAAATTTTAATATATTTCATAGAAAATCTCGAATTACAAGAATCCTTGTAGTACCAATTGGTAGAACCGATCCGCAACACCAGTTTATGCCACAATCACCATACAAACTAGAATAACTTACAGGCCAATAAAAGTAGCCTCCACGACCAATGTATTATAGGATGGCAGAGCGTCCTCCACAACCAATGTATTACGAGCCGATAGGATGGCCTCCACAATCAAATTATTACCTGCTAGTAGGACGGCCTCCACAACTAAAGTATTATAGGCCAGTAAAGTGTCCTCCACAACCAATGTATTACGAGCCGATAGGATGGCCTCCACAATCAAATTATTACCTGCCAATAGAATGGCCTCCACAACTAAAGTATTATAGGCCAGTAAAGCGGCCTTCACAACCAATGTATTACGTGTCGGTAGGACGGTCTCCACAACCAATATAAATCAATAACAAATAGTTATCAAGATTGCCTCACAGCCAACATCATAAAATGTGGCGATGGACTCTATAACATATCAGTTAAATCATTTTGTAATAGTTTCAGTGTTTCAAGAATCCCATGATTTTATTCACGAATTTCAGGACCCAATCTAGATAAGAACATTAATTTTTAGGAAAGTATTATTTTTAGACAAGTATTTGATAATCAATTTCTCAAGAATAGTATAGTATGAGGTGTTTAGTCAATTTATCAAGTACAAAGAAAGAGTTGTGGGATAAATGCATTAGAAATGAAACAATATGGTTGATATATTAAATATGAGCATGTAGAAAGGAACATGAAGTAATATCAAATTGCTATACATAAGTTCTTTTCACAGAAAAGAAGTCTTGGTAATATATCGAGTATAAACCTCACATGATGATCTTGAGCAGTGGAGGTTTTCTCAATGAGCTAGCTAGCTCGACCATTCGTTACCGAGTTATCCCTAAACATATTATAAGAAATCTTGAGATAATTATTAATCTAACTTCCTAATACCTAAAATCAATCTATAATGGGATCAAATAGATCAAATTTGAAGGTACCAAGTTTCAATTCAAACTAACACGAGAACCTCGCCTCTTAAATAATCATTTAAGTAAACCAAATCCAAAAACCTCTTCTTCCTTAGATGTTCCAAATCTTATCTTAATAATTTTCAAATCAACTTCTAAAATTACCTTGTTTAATTTTTAATCTAGTTAGTCATTTAGAGTTCTAATCTCACAATACAATTTCATCAGATTTTGAAAATTAATAAAATAAAATTCGATTAAAGGATTTTTATCAAATTGGCAAGGATTCAACCCAATTAAAGCTTGGAGGTAGCCTGGATGTGTTCGGAATGAGATTTCCAACTTTTTGCCATGAAGTTGCCAGAGCCACCGCTGTGTGCAGTCGCTGGAGCTAGGATGAGACCACACTTAGAAACACCTTGATGTGTGGGAGCAAAGCCCACAAGCAATTTTGTGCTCTATTGTCTATAGCCTGATTAATTGAACAAAAATTGCCAAGTCGCTGCCATGCCATTATCCTCAATCCTTTATTTCCAGCCAACAAAACTTAAAATTGGAGCCACAAACAGTCTCATCTCAGTGAACCCAACGTTTTCCACCTTTTACTTGTCCACGCCACTTTGTGGAAACTCAGGTTTGGCTTGCAGTTTTATAGCATGACTAGTTGACATAGATGTCATTAATTGATTTAGATCTTACTAATCATTTGGTTAGTATGGTATTATTTAAGTTGAGAACTTTCAAGGTGTTCAATTGTTTTGAATTTTTTTTGGAAACTCTATCAGAGTAAAACCTTAGACACGAGCAAACATCTAGGGCCGTAAATGGATATTCGATAATTCGTTTAGCATTCGTGTTCATATCTATTTATACAAAATTTATCCGCATCTATTTGAAGTGGATATTATCCGTATTTGATTAGTAGATATTTGATTATAAATGGATACAAATATGGTAAATGTGTATTCGATCTGTTTAATATCCGCTCTGAATATATATTTATTAAATAATATATTATTTATATTTTTTAATAAAAATTGCATATTCTATATATGTATATATAAATTATAATTGAAGAATAGATTTAACCAACATAATTATTATTGGTTGAATTTATAATTAATATACATATATAGCATTGTTATTATTAATTAGTACTAATAATCAATTATAAAGTTAATTATTAATTAGAAATTATGCTATTTGTTTGATTGCTTTCTTTTTAATGAAATTGTATCGTTCTTTTTATTAATTAAAATATGTATTTGTTATAGGTTCATAGATTCGCGTATTTAGATATTCGTAAATAGATATCTAAATAATTATCATTGAATATGAATATCAAAAAAAATAATTTGAATATGGATAAGTTTAATCAAATATGGATGCATCTGAATAACTATAATCAAATACGGATATATCAAAATTCGATCGATATCCGACGGATATGAATTCGGATATCATTTTTAAATATTCGTCAAATTCGTATCTGCATCTGAATATTCAAAAATTTAAATGGATTGGAATATTAAAATAGTATATTTGATCCGTTTAATATTCGTTTACACCCCTACAAGCATCTCCCAAATGGGATGTTACAGAGGTGGTATCACAGCTTAGGTTTGAATACCTAAGCTATGTTAGAATAGGATCTCGAAATGTGAAATTTTTGGACTAGTGGAGATTAAGTTTGACTTGAAAAATTTTCTAAGATGTGAACTTCTGGGATATTCCTTGATGTCAAAGAGTAAAGGATTGGTATTGGGATGGCTAGCCATTATACAGTCCATTACTTGTGAGGTATCAGGCATATGATGTATTAATGTTGGGGGAATAATATTTTAGGATCACATTGTTGTGCGAGTATTTTTTGTGATAATAGAACTTGGAAACTAAAAAGTTGTTTGGGATAATAAGTATTTCGTGTATATAAGGAGATCATTTGTGATGATTAGTGAATGAAGTGCATATATGATTGTAAATCAAATATTTAGGGCAATTAGTTTATTGATAACGAAAGAGCTCACTAGTGTGATTATAGACTGACAATGAATAAATAAGGAGGGAGAATTGCTCGTCAGAAATGAGGTTATGAGAAATCATTTTGTAAATTCGAGGAAAAGGTAGAACGTTATCATAGAAACAATAGGCAAAAGTGACAAGTTCTCTAGAGATGATAAGAAATAGTATCTTAACCTCAACTCGAGAAATTATTAGAACCCAACAATATAAACTTGAGGAATAGTTGAAAATATATGGCATATCTCTATACAAAGATGAGTATATTTCGTATATAATCATACAAAGAATGAAATGAAATGTATTATCTTGATGATCCTAATATTATATTTAGTTAAGTCGGCTTATCCTCAATTCGATAAATAATGAGTGATGAAAGTGTTATCTAACCTTATGTGTAAAGATGATGTAAACTCAATTGCTAATATTAGTTTGATATAATCATATTTCTATTTCATATCAAGTGGAGTGTGTTTGTGTTTAACGCATCTTTGTATATTACTATAAGAACTGATAGAAGTTGAATACTAATTAAAGAGATATTCTATTAAACACTATGGGTTTTGCGTAATCTGTGAGACTTGGAGGCTTTATATACTAAATGGTGTCACGGGAGTAACCTCAACCATTTCCCTTGTCTTGGGCTATTAGGGGTCATAGAGGATGTCCACCTGTTAATCACGCTGGAACACAAGAGGGTTAGGTAGGAAATACTCCTAACTAAGGACACCTTATACAAAAAGAGAGAATGATGCCAAACCCATCTATAAACCCGGGAGTAGGGAGACAAGTTGTAGAACAAATGTTCATTATGTGGTAGCAATTCATGCAATTTATCAGCAGCAAAGTCAAGTCTGGTAGTTTTCAAAATATTGTAGAATTACTACAGATCGAATGCTAGAACGATTTCTTAGACACAACCCCCAAGATTTATGGGTGAACCAGATTAGAGAGTTGGAAGTGTGGATTAAAGCTGTTGAGAAAAATTTTCAAGTGCAGCATTACCCAAACAAACAGAAAGTTAAGTTTGACACTTTTATCTTTGAACAGGACACCTATCATTAGGAGTGATTCTTGGACCAACGGTGGAATCACGAGGGTACACCTTATACATGAGAGAACTTCAAAAGTGAATTTACGAATAAGTTTATACCTGATGTTGTAAAAAATGCTTGGGAGCGGGAGTTTATGTATCTTATTCCAGGATCTATGTTGGTGTGCCAATATAAAGCCAAATTTAAGTGCTTAATCCAGTATACACCGCATGTATTAGGTGATGACGGGCGTAGAACACGAAAGTTCATTGAAGGGTTAAAAACTTGAGTTAAGGATAATCCTTATAACTTGTTAATTGCCCACTTATAGCAGAGCTATGAATGGGGCTATGTAGGTAGACTTAGAATTTAAGGAGCTATGTAAGATTAAAGAAAAGATTAAGTAGAGAAAGACTTTTGGGTCCAGGGCTCAAAGTGCATAAAAGAAATGGCTTTAGAAGGAAACAACAAGAGATTCAAGATAAAGCGACACCTAGACACCCTTTTCAAATTGGAAATAATCATCATACATCACAACCAAACCTAAGAATAGCTTATAGATTTTGTGATCACACTCGTCACAAAGAACCCACATGTTGGAAAAAGTATGGAAAGCGCATACAGTGCGGTAGTGATCAACATTATGTCAAGAATTGTACTAAGAACAAGAAATCAATCTTACATATCCAAAGAAACAAAGGAAGATAAGTTATGGAGTCTAGTCGAAGACAGAGGGACTCAACTAGAGCTAATGCCCTTACTATGGGAAACATACCAGATTTAAATGATATTGTCTAAGGTATGATTTATGTTCATAATATTTTGAGAAAAAATACATATGATTTTGATGCTACTCACATTCTTACATCTGCTTGTTTCACCTTGAAGTTAAACTAGGATTTGAATACAAGCATGATTTAACCCCTTAGATATGGAAGTGGTAACTGACATTATGAACAAGACTTGCCCAAGTTGGATTAAATAAGTTTCAGTATCCAAACCTTTAAGAAAATGTACCCATATCTATATCTTATATAACTAATGACATGCATTGATGCTACTCTAAATTTTCTTGGATGTTGAATGAGAATTGGGGACTAGATACTCTTAAGGGAGTAGGAGTTGTAACACCCCAAATTTTGAATCCTTAAATCTAAAGTTATTATTTTAGTAAAATAAAATACGAATTCAATAAATTGGGTTTAGATTATTTTTTAGTTAAATTTTAATTGAAGCTTATGGATAATTATTGACAGTTGAGGGATTTAATCGTAAATGGGATAAAGGTTTGACTGTCCAAAATTATAAAATTCAAAGGCCAAAGTGAGAAAGCTAAAAGTTTAAGGACTATAAAATAATTAAATTAGGACCTAATTTCCCATAATTAAAAATGTTAGGGGGACAATGTAAAAACAATAAAACTTTCAAGGACTGAATCGAAGTTTAGGGAGGGAAAATGTAGGCGATTAAAATCTAGAAGGACCTAATTGAAGATGGTGAATAAATTTTGGGTCAAATTGAAAATCTAAAAAAGTTCCTTTATACATATAAATTAAGGGCATTAATTAATCAAATTCTCAAAACCTACCCCAACCTACAGATGACCGAAAATTAACTGTAAAACTAGAATATGATGCCATGGTTACCTTTCCCTAGCTAATGTGAACTTTTTTCCATACTAAACACCATATAAAACAATTGTGGGAAAGGGGGAAACAGCGGCGGTCGGTGGAGCTTGACGACGATAGTGGCGGAAGGGACGGCGATAGTGGCGAAATAGTGGTTTTCGATAGTATTTAGGGGCGAATAAAGGGTGGAAAACGATGGGTTCATTGAGATGAGACTATTAGTGGCTCCAATTTTCTATTTTATTGGTTGCAAATAGAGAACTAAGGGTGGTATTGTGGAGACGGCGGTGGTGTGGTAGGCTTTGTTCAATTAATCGGGCTACTGACGACAGTGTGCAAAATTGCTTGAGGGCTTTGCTCCTATGCATTAAAGCATTTCTCCAAGTGTGGTTGTCTCCCAACTCCGGCGACTGTACACGGCAACGGCGACTTAAAGGCAGAAAGTTGGAATCTTAATTGGAAACATTGGAGCTAGCTCCAAGCTTGAATTGGGTTGAATCCTTGCCCAATTTGGTAAAAATCCTTCACTCAAATTTTATTTGATTAATTTTCAGAATCTGATCAAATTGAATTGTGAGATTAGGACTCTAAATGACTAACTAGATTAAAAATTAAACAGGGTAATTTTAGAAGTTGATTTTGGAATTATTAAGCTAAGATTCGAAACATCTGAGTAAGAAGATTTGGTTTTTGAATTTGGTTTACTTAAATGATTATTTAGGAGGCTAGGTTCCCGTGTTAATTTGAATTGAAACTTGGTTGCTTCAAATTTAATGGATTTGATCCCATTAAAGATTGATTTTAGGTATTAGGAAGCTAGGTTAATAATTATCTTAAGATTTCTTGTACTATATTTTGTGATAACTAAGTAACGAAAGGTCAGGCTAGCCAGCCCATTGAGAAAAGCTCCACCGCTCAGGATCACTAGGAGGTTTATACTTGATATATTACGAGACTTCTTTTCTGTGAAAAGAACTTATTATTGTAATATGATATTGCTTTCTGTTCCTTTCTACATACTCAAATTCAATATATCGGCCATCTTGTTTCATTTCTGATACACTTATCTTGCAACTCTTTTATTGAACTTGATAAATTGGCCGAATACCTCCTACTATACCATTCTTGAGAAATCAATTACCAAATACTTGTCTAAAAATAGTATTTTATTAAAAATTAATGTTCTTATTTGGACTGGGTTTTGAAATTCATGAATTAAATCGTGAAATTCTCGAAACACTGAAACTATTACAAAATAATTTAACTAATGTGTTATCGGCTTGCCAAATTTTATGATGTTGACTGTGAGACAGTCTTGATAACTATTTGTTATTAGTTTATGCTAGTTATGGAGGTCGTCCTACCGACCCACAATACTTTGATTGTGGAGGTTGTCTTATTGGCCCATTATAATTTGGTTGTGGAGGCCATATTTCTAGCCCACAATAATTTGGTTGTGGAAGCTGTTCTAACGGCCCATAATACATTGGTTGTTGAGGCTGCACTACCAGCCCATAATACTTTGTTTGTGGAGGCCGCATTACTGGCCCGTAATACTTTGGTTGTGGAGGCCGTCCTATTGGCCTGTAATAATTTGGTAGTGGAGGTTGTTCTACCGGCCCATAATACATTAGTTGTGGAGGCCGCTTTATCGGTCCGAAATACATTGGACGTGGAGGCCACTCTTATCGGCCAGTAAGTGATTCTAGTTTATATGGAGATTGTGGCATAGACTGGTATTGTGGATTGGTCCTATCAATTCATATTGTAATAATTCTTGTGATTTGAGATTTTCTGTGAATATATTAAAATTTGAGAAGTCTCTTCACTAGTATGGGATGGTGTTGAGATTGATCAAGTGATGTGATTTTTAGATAAGAATTTATTATTCCAGTCTTATCCCGTGAATTTCATATGATAATCTCTTATGAAACAATCAATCGAGTTTTACCAAATGTTCACGTAAAAAAAAAAGAATTATTTTCCTTAGTTCGAAATATCTTCTTCGCTTCAAAATTAGAAATGAGGGTTGTAGTTTCGATATGTCGCATTAATCTTATATGCTATTTGAAGTTTTATTTAATTTTCTGATCTCAATGTATTCTTTTAGTTGTTCGTATTCAAAACAAACGCTTGGTACATGTGTGCACATATAAATATATACTTTGTTCTATCAACCTAATCTGACGATGCATATTGACGTGTACCTCACTAAGTCATTTGGACTTACTCTTTTTGTATTGTTCCTTGTATTCTTTGCCATGGATTGAAGGAAATAAAAGGCACCATGAGCTTGGGCCATTGTGCATAATATAAATAGTATTATAAAAGAATCTACAAATGGTAAGGATGTGATATAAGTGTGTAATGTAAATAATGTGTATATCATTAGGCTACGTCTTTGTTTTTTAATGAAGAGTAACATATTGAAGCCTGTGATGTTTTACGTAAGCTTTTGAGCGATTGTAAATTATGAAAACTCAGGTTTGGGTCGCAGTTTTCTAATATGACTAGTTGGCATAGATGTCATTAATTAATTTGGATCTTACTTATCATTTGGATTGTTATGCTATTATTCAAATTGAGAAGTTTGGAGTTGTTCACTTGTTTTGAATTTTTTTGGGCACTTTGATTGAAGTAACATCTCAGACTGAAATAGGCAACTCCCAAATAGGGTGTTATAAAATTAGTACCTTGAAAGAATATATTCAATTTCTTGATGCAACAAGCAACATAGTGGTTCTTCTTGAGAGAAAAATGCAGAAATAAAACTATGTTAATCATAAATCTGCTCATACACATTTTAAGAGAGTATTTATACTCTCCTTGCAGGCCCTAATTAAAATAAGACATAGATTAGGCCTATGGATAATAGTCGAAGCCTAAATCCAATTTGGAAAACAATTGTGACTTGGTCAGAGCTTTTTCTTTTCTCCATGAGTTCCACACGTTTGGGACTTCTTTTAACATTCTTCTTGAGCTTTTTCAAGCCCTACATGCCGAGTACAAGGTGATGGCTATCCAACTTTATTCTTTTGACTTTTTGACTTGTTCTTCTCTTTCATAAATCATTCTTGGTGCATCTCTTTTCAACAAATGACACAGCTAAATTTGCAAAGCCATCTTTCAGCCTCTTTGCTCTGCTCCTATGATAGGTCCTACTGGTATGTTGCAATCTTCATTGTGCCCTCCAACGTTGAAATGACCATTGTGTCCTCTAGTGCTCATATAAGTCCCTTTCTCCTAAGAAAAAATTAGTCCTTGAATTTGAATCCATATCAAAAGAAGAAGATCAGAAACACTAAATGTAGCAGAAACTTTATACTCATCTAGAATGTCAATCTTGTAAACGTTTTCATTATCATTTGGACTGGACCATCTCTTCTAGCATCAAGGTTGGATTTTCTTTAATTAGGAAAGTTTTCTTTTCTCAAATGAATCCAAACCCAGTCACTAGGTTCAAAAATTACTGCTTATGCCATTTATTCACTCTTTGGGCAATCAACTTGTTTCTCTTTTCAATCATCTCATGTAGCTTCATATGTATAGCTTTAACCTTTTTAGCCTTGCTTTCACAATCTAAGCTAGCAATATCACTCAAAGGCAAAGTGTCAAATCCAAAACAGTAAAAGGATTAAAATCATATACAATCTCAAAAGGTCAAAAAATCTGTAGAAGAATGTATTGACCTAATAAGCAAATTCAGTAAAAGGCAAATAATCCTCTCAAGTTTTCAAATTCTTTCCTACAACAGCAAGCAATAAAGTACCCAAAGTTCTATTTACCACTTCAATTTGTCTCAGTTTGTGGATGACAAGTAGTAGAATACAAAAGTTTAGCACCTATCTTACCTCATAACTTTCCAAAAGTCGCTTAAGAACTTAATATCTCTATCAGAAACAATAGATTTAGGGACACTATGCATTCTCAAAACTTCTCTACAGAACAAATTAGCAATGTTAGTGGCATCATCAATTTTTTGACAAGTAATTAAGTGTGCCATCTTGCTGAATCTATCAACCACAACAAAGATACTATCTCTATCCTTTCTAGTTTTAGGCAATCCCTGGAAATATCAATCCAAGGTGCAGTAAGAACATGTAAGGGTGTATACAATCCATAAGGCATAAACTTAGATTTAGCCTGTTTACATACGATACATTTAGAACACCTTCTCAACATTTTTTCTCATACCAAACCAATAAAATGCTCACTCAAAACATTCAAATTCTTATGCACACCAAATTGACCCTTCAATCCACCACTATGTGATCCCTTAACCAGCAACTCACACATAGAACAAGCAAGCACATAAATTCTATTGCCATGAAATAGAAAACCTTCATATAAAATTTATTAAATGCACCACACTCATATGCAATATACAAATCAGTAAAGTCAACATCAGTTGCATAGATATCTTTAAATTGTTCAAATCTTGACAACTTAGATAGTGAATTTTTCATGAGTTTATTGTATTTGTTGAGTTAAATATATTCATTTGATTTGAGTTATTGTTATTTAGGCATTGCAATTTAAATTCATGTAGTTTTGAGCTTATGATTGGAATACTTCGGAATAATACCTATAAATTTAATTTGTTATAAAAGGTGTAGTTTTCTTTATTGAATGAAGACATGAATGTTTTTATTTAGAAAAGAACCTATGAAATTTGATTTGTTTTAATTGTTGATATTCGTACTTTTTGAAAACCACAAGTTGGGAATATTGATAATTTAGTTTGATGTAATTTTACATAAAATAATACATAAATATTGGTGTATGGATGATTAGTAATTAATATGAAGAACTATTGGTACTAATTGATTATAAATTTCAATATGGGCATTACAAGATGCAAAATATTCGTTTTAAATTTTTTATTAAATTTGCAACGAAAAATTTCATAGCAAAGACATAATAATTAAAAAAATAAATTTTGCAATGGACAATATCCATCACAAATGGTAATTAATAAAATTAAAACAAAACGAAAAAAAAAATTGTGACAGTTAATATATTCATCGCAAATTTTCAATTTTGTGATGGACTTATCTATTGCATATTTGGAAATGATTTCCATTGCAAAGTTATCACAAAGTTGACGCTCAAAATCGTTACAAATCCGTTGCAAAATTTGTCATAAAATCAAATGTTGCAAAACCAGCGTTGAAACTTACAACAGTGATTTTTGTGATGAATTTTGACTGTCACAAAATCTGTCGCAAATTCTATCACTAATTGCAATGTTTCTAGTAGTGTTGTTTGGAGTGACTTTACTCCATTTGTAATTGTAATCAATAAGGGAAGAGTGTGAGCTCTTCTTTATCACCATATGTAGAGCATAAGTACATCTTTATTAATAGCATGGAACAAAGCATAAGCTCTTTTAGTCGCCAATCACTGATAAATCGTGAATTTTCTTTGTTTATGACTTAAAACAGAAGATTTACTTTTCTAACATAAACAAGAATTAATACTTTAATCATATGTTGTCACAAGCATTTTTAAGAAACAATAAACCATTAAAAGATAAATAACAACATCTAAACTGAACCAGGAAAAGCCTATTCGAGCTGTACTCTTGCTAGGATAGTAAGGAAAACTCTACACTTGATACTGTTGGTATATCAAGGTGTTGATTTTACCTTGAAATTAGGGCTGGATTGACAAGAATTGAAAGAAAAATGGATCAAAATGGTGCGAGGGCCTATGAGCCGTTTTGAATTTTAGGCCTTGGACTTCATTTTTCGTGTATATATTTGGTGTTTTCTTTCGTGACAAATTGAGATAGACATAACACGAGAGTTTCTATACTGCTTTTGAGTTAGTTTCTTAATACATAGTTTAGAACAAGGGTGTTAGGTGTTCTCGTGAGATTTGTGGAATTCAAGTTTTTACTTGTTACTTAATTTGAGATCAATAAAATTCCTTTTCTTTGTCGGGTGGATCAGGCACATTTCCAAACCACGTTAAATCCTATTATCATATTTCATCGAATTACTTTATTGTTATTTTATAGTTTTAACAATAGATCCTCTTGGGTGTCAACAAATTAGTATCGGAGCATATTGGATCAGATGTCAGGCATGAAGTACGAGGTAGAGAAATTCGATGGAAAGAATGACTTTGGGTTGTGGAAGATGAAGGTTCACGCCCTCCTATGTGAACAAGGTTTATAGAAAGCGTTAAAGGATAGAGATTCCTTGCCAAAAATGCTGACAAATGAATTCATGGCGAAGGCTTACGGTACTCTGGTGTTATCATTGGCGGATAACGTACTGAGAGATATCATTATGAAAAGTACACCAGCAGGATTATGGTCAAAGCTGGAGAGTCCCTATATGAAAAAATCCCTGATGAATCGAATGTATTTGAAACAACAATTATATACATTAAGAATGAAGGAAGGCACATCTATTACTCAGCACATTGATTTTTTCAACAAGGTGATTCTGGATCTCGCTAGTATAGATGTTAAAATTGATGATGAAGATCAAGTGCTAATTCTATTGTGTTCTCTACCTAAATCTTTTGAGCACTTGGTCACTACTTTGTTGTACGAGAGGGATATGATTTCAATGGAGGATGTGAAGGCCTCATTGAATTTCAATAAGTTGAGAAAACATGTCCTGGGCAGCAACGATGGTGAAAGTAAGGAAGGATTGGTGGCGAAAGAGAGATCGAGAGAAAGGGAAAGGAGTAGAGGCCAATCGAAGTCTTGAACCAAGCCTAAAAATGGTGACAAGTATTTTAGATGCGGTGGAAATGGGCATTGGAAACGAAATTATCCGAAATGAGGAAAGACGAACGATGCAGATGAAACTTCTAATCAGAAACAGGATGGTATCGCAAGACTTGTTAAGGATGAGTCTATGGTTGGCTTGTTCTAAACATTGCTAAAACTTTACTAAGCTCTGAATAGATTTTGGATAGTGGTTGTTCCTACCACATGTGTCCATGAAAGGATTGGTTTACCACATACCAGAAACATGATGGTGGCAAAGTGCTTATGGGAAACGATGCTTCTTGCAGGGTTGTAGGGATTGGATCAATTTTATCAGAATACATGATGCCATAGTAAGGACATTAACAGATGTGCATTATGTTCTAAATTTGAAGAAAAATATGATATCATTGGGTACTCTGGACAAGAATGGTTGTGAGTACAGAGTTCAAGATGGAGTTCTGCAGATTTCCAAAGGCATGTTGCTTATGATGAAGGGAGACAAGCAGAATGGCCTTTACATAATTTAGGGAAACATAATTTTTGGTACTGCAGCAGTTTCTTCATCAATCAATGATACTACGAGGTTGTGGCATATGCGGCTTAAGCATATGAGTGAGAAGGGGATGTCAGAATTGAGTAAACTAGATTTTCTTTGTAGAGAGAAGATCGAAGAGCTGGATTTCTGTGAGTAGTATGTGCTGGGCAAGCAACACAGGGTGAAATTCAGCACTACAGTTCACAGGACCAAGGGCACCTTGGATTACATTCACTTAAATCTTTGGGGCCTTCTCAGGTTCTTTCAAAATGAGGTTTTAGGTACATGCTAACATTTATAAATGATTTCTCACAAAGAGTATGGGTGTACACGTTAAAGCATAAGGATGAGGTGTTTGCCAATTTCAAGCAATGGAAAATTTTAATTGAGAAGCAGGCAGGAAATGAGATAAAGCGTTTGAGGACTGACAACGGATTGGAGTTCTGCAATAAGAAATTTTAGGAATTCAGCGATAAGGAAGAAATTGTAAGGCATCGCACAGTTGTATATACACCACAGCAGAATGGAGTTGCTGAACGGATAAACAAGACTATCTTGGAAAGAGCTAGATACATGCTATTTAATGCTAGATTGTCCAAGGATTTTTAGGCAGAAGTGATTAACACTGCGTGTTATTTGGTGAATAGGTCACCATCAAT
Organism: Jacaranda mimosifolia; assembly: GCA_018894105.1. Classification (NCBI taxonomy): domain Eukaryota; kingdom Viridiplantae; phylum Streptophyta; class Magnoliopsida; order Lamiales; family Bignoniaceae; genus Jacaranda; species Jacaranda mimosifolia. The sequence goes on along the minus strand of CM032132.1, from coordinate 17,340,119 downwards.
TGCTTTAGACTGCAAGACACCAATGGAAGTTTGGTCCGGGTTTCTTGCTGATTACTCAAATCTGAGAGTATTGGGGTGTCCAGCCTATGCTCATGTCCGGGATGGGAAGCTTGAGCTAAGGGTAAGGAAGTGTATATTTCTAGGCCATATAGATGGAGTCAAAGATTATCGTTTGTGGTGTAATTATGACAAGTGCTCCAAGATGATTATCAGCAAGGGCATGACATTTGATGAGTCTACAATGATGAAGAAGGTAGAGTAGCCCGAAAGCGGTCAACAGGGTGTTAAGGAAAAGGTGGACTTTGAACTTAACACTCCACAAGTTTCAAAGGGGAAACAAAAGGTGGTAGATGAAACTAGTAAGATCACATTATCACCTAATCAACAACAGGAAAATAACCACAACAAAATTATCGCTTGGTTCACGATAGGGAGAGGAGGCTGATCAAACCACCACAGTGGTTTGCTTACTCAGATATGGTAGCTTATACTTTGAGTTCAGTCGAGGAGTTTGTAGGAAATGATCTAGTTTCATACAAAAAGGAAAATTCCAAGCCAAATTCTGATAAATGGGTTGCAGCTATGAGTGAAGAGATGGAGTCTCTATACAAGAATAGTACATGGGAGCCAGTTGATGTACCTAAAAGACAGAAGATTGCAGGTTGTAAATGAATCTACAAGAAAAAAGAAGGGATTCTCGAGGTTGAAGATGCTAGATACAAGGCACAATTGGTTGCTAAGAGTTTTACTCAGAGAGAGGGAGTTGACTTTCATGAAGTGTTCCCCCCAGTTGTAAAACATATTTCCATTCGTGTTTTACTTGTCATGGTTGCTCTGTTTGATATGGAGCTGGAGCAAATAGATGTGAAAACAACATTTCAGCATAGTAAGTTGGAGGAACAAATCTACATGAGCTAGCCAGAGGGATTCATTGTTTTTGGAAAACAAAACCAAGCATGTCTTTTGAAGAGGTCATTATACGGCCTAAAACAGTCACCCAGGCAGTGGTATAAAAGGTTTGATGCTTTATTACAAAGATAGGATATACTAGATGTAACACCTTTAAAAATGCATTGATTTTCATATTTTATTTAAGTATTAATTTATGAGAACTTTAATTTATTTATTTGACTTTCAAAAGTTTTGTGGGTTAAAACGCAAATATAAAAGACTTAATTGCATCATATTTTAAAAATTATGAGGGTCTATGTGTAATTTTAATAGTTAGTGGACCCAATGTGAAAGGTTATCACAATTTGGTGGCTAAATTGAACTTAACAAAACTGATGGGGGCCAATTTGTAATTCAGAAAAGGTTAAATCTATAAATAATATATTTTCAATTTTGTCCCCCACATTTCTTTCTTCCCACCGAAACACCATCTTCTTCCTCTTTCATCGGTGAACCTCCGGCTACCACCCCAATCCCCAAACCAGACACATAATCTTCTTCCCTACTTCACCCTAATCACGAATAAACCCTCCACTACCTCCATCTCCAGCGAGACCATCGAGAAACGTAAGGCCGATCTGAGCCGTGGCGAAGTTTACTGGGTTTCATTTTTCGGCGACGAAAACAAACATACAATTAGTGGGTTCCAAAGGGTGCAGCTTAAGGATGATAATAATGGTCTCTGATTGAAGTTTCTGGCAATGACAATGGTGAATTTTGGACAAAAAGTCACGGTGTCAGGGAGCTTTCAGGCTAAAATTTAAAGGCAATCCGGCTGCGAATGGCAAAATTGACCTTGACATCTTGTTATTTAAGCAGAAAGGCACCGTCTAATGGTGTTGTTGGTCATCTCCGATAGGAATGGATGGCGGAGCACAATGGCTGTGGAGGAACAGAATCTTCTTCTTGATGAGAAGGATGTATGCACGAGGTCTGATCATGGAAATTCTGATCCGATAGTGAAATATTTGGTAATTAACTAGAAGAAATAATTTTTATATTGCATGTATATCTATATATACACGTTCAAATCATATCTAACTTGGTATAATTGGAAAGAATAAATGGATCGACTGAAAAATATAGCCATGCATGGGAAATCATACATGCATGCACATACATGAGCTCAAAAAAGCCCAAAATTGTATTATTTCATGTGATCCATGGTTAGATAAGCCTATTAAGTGAAGAAAACCCTAATTTTATGTAACCATGACTTAAGTGACAAAATTTGAATTTTATTGATAATTGGGTTACCATAATCGATATCATTTAATGTTATAAGGTTAAATATGTAAATTAGGGATCCAATTGTATTATTTTATCGGTATAGGATGAACTCCATAAATAATTTATATATGCGATATGAATAACATGTTTATGGTGACAATACTGAAGCATAAACCCTAAACATAATATTAGGTGGATAACTACCGAAAATGGGATTGTTATTGAGATGATTATGAATGTTAGACATCATTAGGGTTGAACAAGGGTTTTGAAAGAAATTTACTCTTTTGAATAGGTGACGGAGGAGTTTGCCCCGAGGATTTGTAGATATTGACTTCATTGCCGAGGTTGATAAGGTGAGGATCCATTAATCTAGCACCTCTTGTACCTATTAATTTTCTTGATAAACCCTTGTGAGGGTTGGTATTGATTTGATTATTGCACTCCGTTAATTATTGTTACCTCTGTGAGGGATTTGCCATTTAGGTTCTTGCTAAATGGTTCTTGCTTGTATGAGCTTATTCCATATCTATCGTTGAACTCGTTAGGTTCTGCTGATTTGATATCTATCTTGATTAACGTTGCTTGATTATCTAACCCTGTGTGGTTCTGTTAATTTGAAAATGATTGATATTTTATCCATTTTTCTTGAAAATAACTATTCTTAATCGAACTCGGTAAAGTTATCTAAATTTCTAAGTTTTGTCTGAAACTGAATCGTACACCTGAGTGGCTTGTGGTTTTAAAACTATTTTGACCACAACTGATTGACCGTTCTAGCACCATGAACTTTCACAGTTTTATCGATTATTCTCGTTGAATTGAAATTGTTATTGTCAAATATCGTATTGGTTTTCTTGATTGTTCAGTATATCGTACATCGCCTTGTTGGCAAATTTGCTTAGTTGTTCTGCCCTACTGGCAAATGATATTTGAAAATCTTGACTGCAAGTGATATAGGAAAATTGTTTAGGCCGAGAGCCTTGCCAAGCTGTCATGCTTGTGCTATTGTTATTGTCGAGCTGTCATGCTCGTGCCACTAAACTATTATTGTTGATTGATTGTACAGTTACAGAGGCATAAAGGTATTATGATATGCATTTTTTGCTTTTTTCTTGAAATGTATATTTTGCTATGTTTGTACTATTATTTGTATTTTGCTTGTGGAGCAATAAGGCTGGAGTGAGTTCCAAGTCTAGATCGGGTTGATATCCCAGGCCAACTGAGCCGTCTATATTTCCTTCCGAATTGTGATCGGTTGAAAAGCTCTAAACCTCCCGAACACCATCGGTCGAGATGATCCCAAGCCTTTTAAGCTAACAATTACAACATCCCGACTTAGCATTTGCTAATTGTTTGGAAATTGTCATTTTTCTTCACTCTGGTATATGATTGTGCTTCCATAGTTCCAAATGGTTGACTCCATTGTTATTGTTGACTCTTGACAGTCGTCTATTATTTTGCCTTATTCCTCATTGAGTCCTTATGACTCACCCTCGTACCATTTATTTCTTTTCAGATAGGTATGAGACCAGAGGCTTGGACTAAGGGTTATGAATTGATGTTTTGTATTATTGTTTAGTGAATGGATGTTTATATATGAATTCACCATTGATTATATTTTGGTATTAGAAATGTGTAAAATGTTGGGACAAATGTAAGACTTTTAGTATGTTTCAACTATGTTGCTTATGTTGATATCTTGGTTCTAATTATTGATGGGTTATTAGAGTGAATTAAGCACTCTTATATTATGGTATTAAGTTTAAGGCATGCTGTGAGTTGTGATCATTGTGATTTATTGGAGAATTTTTGAAAAAAATTTATGGGCCTATCGGATATGATATTACATGCTACAGGATTGAATTAAGTGGCATTCCGACTTTTAGGTTATATCCCAAGTGAGGTGCCACAGGCATGGTATCAGAGCTTGGGTTTGGAAACTCGAGTTATACTAGGACAAGATCCTAGGATACGACCCTTAGATGTTTTGCATATGTTGAGAAATTCTGTGTGATTCAAGGATTTGAGGTGAATTTGATTTACTTGAAATTAATAAAGGAAGTTATGTATTACATAATGGCAAATGGACACAGGGAAGGCAAGGATCCTGTAGAGGATGATGAGAGCATGGAAACCCTAAAGGAAAAAACTAGGGCTCTGGAGGCGAAAAAGGAGAAGCTAAGAGAAATATGCGAAAACCTTGATGAAAGACTTTATAACTTAAGAGAGACTTTAAGAAATAGTCAGGTTGAAAACAATTGCTTGATGTTAACAATAGGGGCTAGAAGCTACATGGTAGCAAAGTTAAGAGACGATCCAGAAAGGGAGAAACGACGAGTTAGCATTACTGAAGCACAAGTTGAGGGACTTCAGGCTATCTGAAGGCACATGGAAAAGACTTTTCAGTTGTGAGAAATTGACTCCTAGAGAATCATAGATATGAACTACATCAACATGAACAAGATCAAGGAGATAATAGCTTATTACGGTAGAGCTATGGATCAGGTTATATGTGTAGGCATAGGCATCGATGTTGGTGCCGGACCATCTGGAGTCTGCCCCTCACCCGAGCATAGACATGGGCCTGGTATACATGTCTAGGAGGTGCCTATGAGGATACCGGGAATTGTACCTACAACAAACCCAGAGAAGGATCCTGCTGATAAGAAGCCCATGATGGATCCAGTACTGGAGTTCTTGGTAGATGAGCAGCCTGATGATGCTGATGCGGAGATCCCAATAGCTTATGAGGATGTAGAGATACCGGTGGCTGAAAAGGATGTGGAGATACTAATACTAGATGAGGATGTAGAGATACTGATACCAAATAAGGATGTGGAGATATAGATGGATGATGATGAGGAAAATGTAGAGTTCATTATCACGGACATAGAAGACCTGGACTAGATGGTTTCTGATGTAGATACGAAACTACTATATATATAGACTAGTACAGTTCTAACCCTTAGGTCGGGTAGCATGGGCTATAGTTACTCAGATGCGATGGGAGACCCATCACACTAGCCTTGTCCTTTTTTTACGATTGGGCATACAATTAGCTTAGCCAATTGTGAATATTTTTGACGTGTATATATTACTATAACTGCTAATGCTAACTTGATTATAAATAAAATTTTACCATCGATTACTATATAACTTATATGGTGTGTTAAATTACCTTTGTTTCTCTCTTTCTTTTTAAATTTTGGAAATTTGAAAGAATTGATTTATTATTCAAATTTTATTTACGAATCAATGGTAATAAGCTTAAATATCAAGGAATCAAAAGACAATGGCATCCCATGAGAGTAATGATGTTCCCGCCCCAATGAGAGAAGGTCATAGGGGAAAGCTAGTGGGTAGAAGACCCAATGTACCCCAAAATCCTAGGCGGGAGGCACCTACAAACCAGCAACCCTGGTAAGAGGAAGAAATTCCATAGACTAATCTGGTTGACCAGCCACCTATGGGTGGTTAACCTATCAAACCCAGGAATCCCTAGGGACCGAGGCACTAGCCACATGGCCAAGCCAAAGGTGGTAGGGCAAGAGCTGTAAATAAAGTTACTGACGATCGAACATTAGAGTGATTCTTGTACTTCCAACCTCCCAAATTTTTGGGAGAACCAGATGACAGAAGGCAGAGGAATAGATAAACAATTTGGAGAATATATTTGAAACCCTCCACTACCCTTGATGAGCAAAAAGCTCAATTTGTTGCATTCTTATTAGCGAGGCCGAGACGCAGTTGGTGGAAAATGGTAGATTGAAGATGGACAGCTACAGGGACCCAGCGGACAAAATTTCACCAAAGCATTTATGGACAAATATATTCCTCTGGTAGTCAAGCAAGCAAGGGAAATGGAGTTTATGAATCTAATCTAGGGTAGTCAAACAGTTAGTCAGTATGAGGCTACATATAGTCGATTGATTCAATATGCCCCTTATATAATGGAAGATGAAAGTCGCCAAATTCGACAATTCATACAAGGATTGTGATCGGAGTTTAGACAAGCATTAGCTCTCTTTGATCTACCAAACTTCAATGTTGCGGTCAACAAAGCTGTACAGTTGGAGTCAAAATTGCAAGACATTCAAAGAATTAAGGATAGAACCCGAAAGGGTAGGCCATACCTAGAGGGCAAAGTAGTGCAGGAATGAAACAGCCCTAACTGCGGATCGAGAACACAATGTCTAGAAACCCCCAGGCTAGCAGAACAACAAATCAGACCCAATGAGGGACACAAAAAGAATGTGAATATTATGGGAGATCTAGACATGAAGAAGAGATTGCTGGGTGAAACAGGGCATGTATCTAAGTTGCGACAACGACCAGCATTTCTTGAAAGACTATCCTAGAAAGGAAGGCCCAGTGCCCGCAACGAGAGGAAAGCAAGTGGTAGGAGCCAAAGGGAAACAAAAGGTGCAGGCTCGTGCCTATGCTTTAACAGAAAAAGGTACGCTAGATCCAAATAAAGTGGTAGAATGATGGTCTCTATACCTAGTATCTCTGGTAATGCCTTGTATGACCCCGGTGCATTTTATTCTTTCATATCTTCTACTTTCTCTCAAAAGTTAAACAAGCAACCTGAAATTATGATATATCAGATGGAGGTTCTAACCTCTCTAAGGATAAGGTTAACCACAAATACTATATAGCGGGCAATAATTTTTTCACCAACCAAACTTATACAGATACCCATTCAAGGGTATGATCTGATTCTTGGGATGGATTGGTTATATAAACATCAAGCACATGTGAACTATTTCACCAAGAGTATTACACTTAGGGATAAGACGTCGATGTCAACTTGCCAAACCACAGACAATGCTACTTCAGTGTCACTAATATCAGCATTAGAGGCTAAGAAGATTCTAAAAGAAGGCGGGCAACAATTTTTTACATACCTTATAAATAAGCCCCAAGATACAGCCAAAATAGAGGAAATGGATATAGTGGCTACGTATCCTGAGGTATTCCCAGAAGAGTTGGATTTGATACCTTCTGATAGAGAAATAGAATTTATTATTCACACTCTACCAAGTGTTGTACCTATATCTAAGACTCCTTATAGAATAGCCCAAGCAGAGTTGAAAGAGTTGAAGGACCAACTTTAGGAACTACTTGAGAAAAAGTTTATAAGACCAAGTACTTCTTCGTGGAGAGCCCCAGTGTTGTTCATTAAAAAGAAGAACATATCCCTGAGAATATGTATTGATTATAGGGAGTTGAATAAAGTCACTATCAAGAATAAGTATCCTTCACCGCACGTGGAAGAGTTGTTTGATTTGCTACAAGGGTCTACAATCTTTTCAAAGTTGGATTTAAAGCAGGGATATTACTAGTTAAAGATCAGAGAAGAGGATATACCAAAGACTGCCTTCAATTCCCGATATGGTCATTTTGAGTTCATAGTAATGCCGTTTTGTTTGAGTAATGCCCCGGTGGCATTTATGGATCTAAAGCATCTAGTGTTCTGGCCATATCTGGATAAATTTGTGGTTTATCTTTATAGATGACATCCTTGTATATTTAAAATCTCGAGAAAAGCATACAGACCACTTACGCTTAGTACTCAGAACTTTGAAAAAGCATCAATTATATGCTAAGTTTAGTAAATGTGAGTTCTGGATAGAACAAGTAGCCTTTCTTGGACATATTATCTCCTGGGATATGGTAGGAGTTGATCCCTCTAAGGTAGAGGCAATAGTCAACTGGAAGAGACCCGAGAACGTAATAGAAGTTCATAGTTTTCTAGGTCTAGTTGGCTATTATAGGAGGTTTGTACGAGATTTCTCTAAGTTAGCTGGCCCATTGACTAAGCTAACACAGAAGAATCAACCATTTAACTGAGGTGATAATTGTGAGAGAAACTTCCAAGAACTCAAGAATAGATTGACGACACCCAGCCCTGGCTCTTCCAGATGGATTCGAAGATTTCTTAGTTTATACACACTTCTAAAGAATGGCTTGGGTGTGTGCTGATGCAGAGAGAGCATGTCATCGCCTATGCATTGAGGAAGCTCAAATTACATGAAGAAAACTACCCAACTCATGATTTAGAGTTAGCTATGGTTATATTCGTGCTATCAAAATGGAGGCATTACCTCTATGGAGCCACATTTGAGGTATATACTAACCATAAGAGTCTCAAATATTTGAGTACTCAAAAAGATTTGAATACGAGACAATTCCGATGGGTAGAATTCCTTGAGGATTACAATTTCTCAATTGCGTACCACCTAGGGAAAGCAAATATGGTAGCAGATACCCTAAGCCACAGAGCTAGAATAGCTCACATGATAGGAACAACAAAGTTGAAGGTTCCAAGTCAGATGCTATGATAATAAGATAAAAAGTTTGGCCTGCTGGAGTAAATGTGCAACCAGAATTGTATGCTAAAATACAACAAGCTCAAGCCAATGACAAATGGGTATCAAAAAGAAAGAAAGCATTTAAGAGGTTTGGGCAATCTGAGTTCAGTACCGATGGTGAAGGTACTCTTCTGTTTCGCAAAAGAATTTGCGTGCTGGAAGAAGTAAAAAGGAGATTATTTGATGAGGCACACAAGTCAAAGTTTGCGATACATCCCAAGGGTACAAAGATGTATTGAAACTTGAGAAAGCAATTCTGGTGGAACGGAATGAGGAAGGATGTCGCAGATTATATATGAAAATGACTAACCTGTTAGTGAAGGCGAAGCATCAATGACCATCAGGGCTACTCCAACCACTTCCAATACCTGATTGGAAATGGGAAAAAATCACCATAGACTTTGTAATAGGCCTACCAGTGGCCCAAGGTAGATATAACAGCATATGGGTGATAGTAGACAGACTGACTAAATCCCCGCACTTTCTATCTATCAAGACACAGTACAGGGTCAAGAAGTTAGCCAAGTTATATATCAAGAAAATTATCAGATTACATGGAACCCCAATCAGTATTGTGTCAGATCGGGGTCCAAAGTTCACTTTAAGACTTTGGAAGGCTTTGCAAGAACATTTGGGCACAAGGTTGCAATTCAGTTCCACTGCCTATCCCCAAACAGACGAACAATCAAAGAGAACCACACGAATATTGGAAGATATGCTACGGGCTTGTGTTTTGGATTTTGGTGGAAGTTAGGACTGACACTTACCTTTAATTGAATTTGCATACAATAGCAGCTACCAGTCTACAATTTAAATAGCTCTGTATGAAGTGCTATATGGTAGAAAGTGTCGATCTCCATTACATTTGGATCTTGACGAGTACAAGAGCAACGACCATAAGACCCTAGGAACTATAAGAACCGAATTGATCCAGGAGACTATTGAGAAAACATAAATCATTAAGCAGAGAATGAAAACTGCACAGGACCGATAGAAAAGTTATGCAGATAAGAGGAGAAGGGATTTAGAATTTGAAGTCGGTGATCAGGTATTTCTTAAGGTTTTTTCGAGGAAAGGTTACCTATCGAAAAACTTAATCCAAGATACGTTGGTCGTTATAAGATATCTGAGAAAATCATACCAGTAGCGTACCGCCTAGAGCTACCCTAGGAAGTGACAGGCATTCATGATATTTTTCATGTTTCGCAACTTTGGAAATATCATCCTGATCATTCACATGTTATCTCTCATGCCTGTGTGTCTCTATAAAGTGATCTAACATATGAGGAATAGCCAGTTAGAATTCTGGATCGAAAGTTTCAAAAACTTAGGAATCGAAGGATTCCTCAAGTGAAAGTTCTATGTCGCAATCATAATGTTGAGAAAGCAACTTGGGAACTAGAAGATCTTATGCACCAGCAATACCCTGAACTCTTCTAGTACTCAGGCGAGAATCTGGGGACCAGATTCTTTTAAGAATGGGGAGTCTGTAACACCCCTAGAAATGCATTGATTTTCATATTTTATTTAAGTATTAATTTATGAGAATTTTAATTTATTTATTTGATTTTTCAACAGTTTTGTGGGTTAAAATGCAAATATAGAAGACTTAATTGCATTATTTTTTAAAATTTATGAAGGTCAATATGTAATTTTAATAGTTAGTGGACCCAATGTAAAGGCTATCACAATTTGGTGGCTGAATTGAACTTAACAAAACGGATAGGGGTCAATTCGCAATTCAGAAAAGGTTAAATCTATGAAAATCTATTTTCAATTTTCTCCCCCATATTTCTTTCTTCCCACCAAAACACCATCTTCTTTCTCTCTCATCGGCGTACCTTCGGCCACCACCCCAATCCCCGAAGAGGACATATAATCTTCTTCCCCACTTCACCCTGATCATGAATATACCCTCCGCCACCTCTATATCTAGCGATACCACTGAGAAACATGAAGGCTAATCAGAGCCGTGGTGGAGTTTGGTGGGTTTCATTTTTCGGCGACGAAAACATACATGCAATTAGTGGGTTCGAAAGGCCGCAGCTCAAGGATGATGATGATGGTCTCTAATTGAAGTTTCCAACGACAGCGACGGTGAATTTTGGACGAAAAGGTCACGGTGGCAGGGAGATTCCAAGCTAAAATTTAAGGGCAATCGGGCGGCGAATGGCAAAATTGACCTAGGCATCTTGTTATTTGAGTTGAAAGGCACTGTCTAGTGGTGTTGTTGGTCATCTCTAGCGGTGGCAGCGGAAGAATAGAATCTTCATCTCGATGAGAGAGACGCATGCACGAGGTCTGATCTTGGAAATTGTGATCTGATAGTGAAATATTTGGTAATTAACTGGAAGATATAATTTTTGTATTGTATGTATATATATACACATTCAAATCATATCTGACCTTGTATAATCGAAAAGAATAAACGGATAGACTGAAAAATATAGCCATGCATGCACGTATATGAGCTCAAAAAAGCCCGAAGTTGTATTATTTCATGTGATCCATGGTAGATAAGCCTATTAAGTGAAGAAAACCCTAATTTTATGTAACAATGACTTAAGTGACATAATTTGAATTTTATTGATAATTGGGTTACTATAATCGATATCATGTAATGTTATAAGGTTAAATATGTAAATTAGGGATTCAATTGTATTATTTTGCCAGTATATGATCAACTCCATAAATAATTTATATATCCAGTGCGAATAGCATGTTTATGGTGATAATACCGAACATAAACCCTCACCATAATATTAGGTGGATAACTACCGAAAATGAGATTGTTATTAAATGGGATTATTATTAGGATGATTATGAATGTTAGACATCATTAGGGTTGAACAAGGGTTTTGATAAAAATTTACTCTTTAGGTGATGGAGGAGTTTGCCCAGAGGATTAGTAGATATTGACTTCATTTTCAAGATAGATAAGGTGAGGATCCGCCAATCTAGCACCACTTGTACCTATCGATTTTCCTGATAAACTCTTGTGAGGGTTGGTATTGATTTGATTATCATACTCCGTTAATTATTGTTACCCTTGTGAGGGATCTGCTATTTGGTTCTTACTTGTATGAGCTTATTCTATATCTATCGTTGAACCCTTTAGGTTCTGCTGATTTTATATCTATCTTGATTAATGTTGCTTGATTATCAAACCCTGTGTGGTTCTGTTAATTTGAAAATGATTGGTATTTTATCCATTTTTCTTGAAAATAACTATTCTCAATCGAACTCGGTGAAGTTCTCTAAATTTGTAAGTTTTATCTGAAATTGAATCGTACGCCCGAGTGGCATGTGGTTTTAAAACTATTTTTATCACAACTAATTGACCGTTTTGGTGCCTTGAACTTTCACGGTTTTATTGGATTATTCTCGTTGAATTGAAATTTTTTTATGAAATATCATATTAGTTTTCTTGATTGTTCAGTGTATCGTAGATCACCTTATTGGGAAATTTGTTCAGTTGTTATGCCCTGTTGGCAAATAATAGTTGAAAATATTGACTGAAAGTGATATAGGAGAATTGTTTGGGCTGAGAGCCTTGCCAAGTTGTTATGCTTGTGCCATTGTTATTGTCAAGCTGTCATGCTTGTGCCATTGTTATTGGCAAGTTATAGTGCTTGTGCTACTGTTTCGCCAATCTATCATGGTTGTACTACTGTTATTGTCGAGCTGCCATGCTCGTGCTATTAAACTGTTATTATTAATCGATTGCACTGTTATGGAAGCATAAGGGTATTCTAATATGCATATTTTGCTCTTTTCTTAAAATACATATTTTGTTGGATTTGTACTGTTATTTGTACTTTGCTCATGGAGCAATAGGGCTGGAGTGAGTTCCCAATCTAGATCGGGTTGATATCCCAAGCCAACTAAGCCGTCTATATTCCTTCCCGAATTGTGATCGATTGAGACGCTCTAAACCTCCCGAACCACATTGGTTGAGATGATCCCGAGCCTTTTGAGCTGACGGTTATAGCATCCCAACTTAGCATTTGCTAATTGTTTGGAAATTGACATTTTTCTTTATTCTGGCATATGATTGTGCTTCCATAGTTCCAAATGGTTGAACTCCATTGTTATTGTTGACTCTTGACAACCATCTATTGTTTTGCCTTATTCCTCATTGAGTCCTTATGACTCATCCTCGTAACGTTTATTTCCTTTTAGACAGGTATGAGATCGGAGGCTTGGACTAAGGGTTATGACTTGATGTTTTGTATTAGTGTTTAGTGAATGGATGTTTATATATGAACTCACCATTGATTATATTTTGGTATTAGAAATGTGTAAAATGCTGGGACGAATGTAAGAATTTTTGTATGTATGAACTATGTTGCTTATGTTGATATCTTGGTTCTGATTATTGATGGGTTATTAGCGTGAATTAAGCACTCTTATATTATGGTATTAAGTTTAAAGCATGTTGTGAGTTGTGATCATTGTGATTTATTGGATCATTTTACAAGAAATTCTATGGGCCTATCGGATATGATATTGCATGCTATAGGATTGAATTGAGTGGCATTCCAGCTTTTGGGTTATATCCCGAATGGGGTGCCACACTAGAAGCAAATTTGATTGTTGCGTATACTATAAAATTTGTAGTGATAGACTTCTTGTATATTTGTTGTTATATGTTGATGATAGGTTGATTTCCTCTAGAAACATATCTAAGATCAACCAATTAAAAGCTAAGTTAAGTGAAGAATTTGAGATGAAAGATTTGGGCAGTGCAAAGAAGATTTTGGGCATGGAGATCATCCGCGACAGACACACAGGATTGTTGTGCTTGTCTCAACAGCATTACATTGAGAAAGTACTTGAGATTTGGGATGGATAAGTCTAAGCCAGTTAGTACGCCACTTGCCGCTCATTTTAAGCTCTCATCAAATCTATCACCGAGTACTAAGGAGAAGGTGGAGCACATGTCTAATGTGTCATATGCTAGTGCAATGGGTAGTTTGATGTATGCCATGGTGTGCACTAGGCCAGACATTTCACATGCACTCAGTGTAGTGAGCAGGTACATGCACAAGCCAAGAAAGACTCATTGGCAAGTTATGAAATGGATCATGAGGTATCTAAGAAGCTCTGCAGACACATGTTTGAGGTATAGTCAATTGAATGCTACTGCTAGAATTATTGTCTATATGGATGCAGATTATGCAGGAGATTTGGTCAGTAGAAGGTCCATGACTGGGTATGTGTTTTGTGTTTTGAGTTGTACAGTAAGTTGGAAGGCGACTTTACAATCATCAGTTGCATTATCCACAACAGGAGCTGAGTACATGGTTTTAGCTAAAGGCATGAGGAAGGCATTTGGCTAAAGGGGCTGATTGAGGATATGAGTATGGATTCTAGGATTACTTCTATATTTTATGATAGTCAGAGTGTCATACACTTGTCAAAGAATCAAGCTTTTCATGAGAGAATAAAGCACGTTAACATAAGGTATCACTTTGTCCGGGATATGGTCTCTCAATGTGTCATTCAAGTTGACAAGGTTGGGACTAAGGATAATCCGACAAACCTGTTGACTAAGGTTGTTCCAAAAATCAAATTCGAACATTGCTTGGATTTGATTAAAGTTTGCAGACTCAGATGACAGGCCCTTTTAGGGGCAGGGACAAAGAAGAAGGATGGCAAATTTCAAGTCAAGGTGGAGAATTGTTGCCTGCGATTGCTTGTCAAACAAAATCTTGTTTTTCCTCCTCAGAGACATGAGGTTAGGGTAGGGCTTTGTTTGGCTGTGAGAATTTCTCTTGGTCTTTGGGACATGGTTTCAATTGTCTCTGAAACTCTTCCCTGAGACACACAGTTTAACTTTCTTTCTCATTTATCTCTCTCTATCTCGCCTCATTTTTTTCTTCTCTCCCTGGTCTCACCTTTTTCTTCTCTCCACGTCTTACGCTTCACTCTTTTCACAGGTTCATCTCTCTCTCTCTCCCCCCCCCCCCCCAAAAAAAAAATTATCTTGAAATGGGTCTTAGAAACCCTTAATTTTGATTTTTTTTTTTTTTTGTAAATGGAAAAAATGTATATTGGAGAGCTTGCTTGCACCTATGTTGCCTTGATTCTCCAGGATGATCGCACTGCTGTCACTACGGAGAAGATAGCTCTGTCGATGAAGAAGGAGAATTTTATGGTGGAAGTCTATTTGCTAAGTTTTGTGAGAAGAGGAAGATTGAAGATTTTATTTTGAATGTTAGATCTGGTGGTGGTGCTGATGCTAGCAGATGTTGTAGCTACGGAGGAAGAAGAGTAGTTGAGGAGGAAATGTTTGAAAGATGTGGAAGTTTAGTTTGAGAATAAATTAATTACAAATTAATTATGAAAAAAATAGAATTTGCAAATGAGTGAAAGATATATTTTGATGGGTCTGTAGTAATTAGATTATATTTATAGTTATGATTTCATATAAAAATTTTATAATGATAAAAAATTTATAATCAAACTAAATATTCAATAAATTATAAAATGGATGATTAGTGTAAAAAATAATATGTTTGAAAAAAAAATTCTCAAATTAAGCATACACCACAAAATTTATTTTTCCTTCAAATTATTTTAAACTAAATAATGGAAAAAAAATTCAGTCATAAAGATTTAATTTGGCAAGAAAATAAAAAAATTTCGATCAGAAAAATTAATTATATTTGTTTAAGTATTTAAATTTATAATAACACATTAACATATAAAATTACTAATGAATATCACTTATTAATTTTGGACAATAAACATTTTTTTGATTTTCTATTGTAATTAAAAAATTAATAAATTTTGAATTAACCGAATTAATTGAAAACACACCCAAATTGATTGATTGAAAATATAATATTCATTTCTGACAGAAATATTATCAAATTAGCAAATGAATATATATAATATTTTAAAATTAAACAAAATTCTATGTATTAAACTTATAATTTAATTTGACAAAAAAAATTATAAATAATTTAACAAAAAAGGTGAAAATAACAGATTTAATGGCACTTATTTTGGACTACACACAATATTTTCATACTTTGTTCGTCATTATAATTTTATGATTTATTTATTTTAATTAAGATTATTAATTTATAATTTTTTTCTATTAAAATTCCAAACAAAACCAAAAACCAAAACTCATAAAACAATAATCATATCTCATACAAATCTCTTAAACATATCTCAAAAACAACCTCACAATCAATCACAACCTCAAATCACATCAACTCATCATATACATTATAATAATTACACTTAACCTCACAACTAATCACAACCTCATCTCCCATTCTCATATCTCTCAAACACCCCAACTATTTTCAAAATCTCTAAAATACAAAAACATGAAACCAACATCACAAGCAATCACAATCGTTGATTTTGCTTTGAAATTTGGGCTGAATTGATGAGAATCGAAAGAAAAATGGATCGAAAAGGCGCGAGGGCCCATGGGCCGTTTTGAGTTTTCGGGCCTTGGAGTTCATTTTTCAGGTATATATTTGGCATTTTTTTTCTGGACAAATTGAGACAAACATAACACGAGGGTTTCTATACTACTTTTGAGTTAGTTTCTCAAGACGGAGTTTAGAACGAGGGTGTTAGGTTTTCTCGTGAAATTTGTGGGATCCAAGTTTTTACTTGTTACTTGATTTGATATCAATAAAAAAAAATTTCTTTGTCGGTGGATTAGGCACATTGCCAAACTACGTTAAATCCTGTTGTCATATTTCATCGAATTACTTTACTATTATTGTATAGTTTTAATAATAATTCCTCCTGGGTGTCAACACGAGGCAATAATACTTAATCTCGAATTTTTACAATTTATGTTGAGGGTGTAGGTAGTTATTACGAAATTGATGGCAGTAGTTATCTGCCATATTACAAATGTTGAGGGTGTAGCTAGTTTTCTATAATATTCAATTGTAGGAGGTGGTGGAGAAGCTTATGGCACTATATAGTCTTGGTCCAGCCATCTTGTATCATCACATTAGTTTTTGTCGGGTATAATTTGCCTGCTTACAATTGATGCATGTAGGACGAAATATTTGCTAATGATTTTAGCATCATAAGTTTTTAGGTCGGATGAATCTATTCTATTTTGGGAAGACCAAAACTTGCAAGATATAACAAGTTAGAGGCATGGGTTTTCCTGCAAGTATACGTGCTTAAGTTGGTGATGGACTATAGAAAAGATAATCAAAATTGAAGAATTTTTGAAATGTTATTAAAATATGATATAACATAAGAAGACTTCCATCAAAACAATTGCTTTTTCTCTTGTAAATGGATCACCCCATTTTTGATAGTCCACCTAAAGTCGATTCACTCCTCGCAATTAGCAAACAAAGCCAGCAAACTAGGAAGTAGGCACATTAATGGGCAATCCGGCCCATGATTTTGAATATCAGTTCATCTTAACCCTAATTTACTAGTGATCAACCCGTGCATTGCACCGGATAATAAATTTAAAATTCTATTTTATTTAGTTTTAACAATAGTTTAAATATTAGTAGATTTTATAAATATTATCGATATAGTACTTTAAAAAATTAAGAATTTATTGGTGTAACATAATTGATGATGTAAATGAGGCATAACAATATTTTATATAAATATGCTTTATGTATCATCATATCAAATTCCTTTTATTAATCTATTTCTACATAAATTAATGACTAAATGTTAAATTACTTTATAAATTCAATAAACTATTCATAAAATATATATAGTAGAAGATAAAATAAAGAAAATCACTTTAACATTTACTTGGTTTGAAGAAATAAAAGAAATTCAACATTGAAAAATGAACTTAGATGATAGAAAATAAATTATTTTAATTTGTCATAAAATTGAAATTTTAAATTTCTTTTTCATAAATTATCTTAGTTCATTAGCATAAAAATTAAAACATTAGACAAAGATATGAGCACTACACATACATACATCTTCAAAAGAAAAAATAAGTTTTAACGTACCAAGAAAATGATCATATAGAGTTGGAGAAAAGGAAGATAAATGTTTTTATATTTTTAAATAATAAATCATATGTTCAGAATATTCTAGTACATATATTGTTAAAAAAATTTAGGATAGATTTAAGAATTTTTCCAACTATGATTTAACTTAATTAATTAAAATGTTCAATTATGGAATAAGAGATAACTTATGAAATAATATAGTATAACACTTAAAATTAAATTATACTGAATTCTATATTACTATAATACTCCATATATAAAAAGTTTATGTATGCACAATGTATATGGAGCAGACATATTAATTAAATTGTAATATTAATAAGTACACCTATATATATGCG
Organism: Jacaranda mimosifolia; assembly: GCA_018894105.1. NCBI lineage: Eukaryota > Viridiplantae > Streptophyta > Magnoliopsida > Lamiales > Bignoniaceae > Jacaranda > Jacaranda mimosifolia. Next base: position 17,322,236 of record CM032132.1, on the reverse strand, counting down.
CAACAATATATATATATATGAATATATGTTCATCCATAAAAAGAACTTCACTTAGAGTTGTCAACAGGTCGGATGTGAATCAAATTAGTCATATTCGAATCCAAATTCAATTATCAAAATTTATATTTGAAGTCGATATATTATAGGATTTTTATTAGTCAATGCTATATGCGAATCCGATAGATATCCAAAATCTGATAAAAAAATTCAACCCAATTTAATATATTTTTCTTTCCTTCTTTTGAATTCTATAATATTGTATTTACAAAGAAAATTTACGTTATATTCGATTTTTAACAACTTTTATCAATATTAGCCCAAAAGTTAAATATTTGAATATTAAACCCTTATATAATATTAAATTAATACATAAGTAAAGTATTATACGTTATTATATTTAATATTTTTTTAAGTGTCCCTCTTAAGGCAATTTGGCTAAAAGCTCAATATCAATAGGAAATATAGATATTAATGTAGACGTTAGGCCAATATAAGATATAGATATTATTTTAAAATCTTTATTAATATTATATATAAGAATATTAATTTGATAAAAAAATTATTAAACTTCGGATTTGGATTTTTAACGGATTAGAGTACTTAATTCTATATCCGATCCACTTATTTCAAATTACGAATATTTATAATCAAATTTGATCTATCAAATATTTTAATCAATTAAAAATCTTAAAATTTGAATCAGGTTCAGAGCTAATTCAAATTAAAATCCGATTTATTGGCAGTCGATTAAGCTGGTCCAAAATAGGATGAATTTATTTGATGAGCTCGTTAATCACTATAAATGCACAAAATCCAGTTGATGGGCCAATTCATCACCATAGAGAGGCTCACTAAAGTGATGAGAGATATGATCTTATTTATTTATCTCTTGCATCAAAATAAAAGATTATTCGAGAAATAATGGTGGGACTAATGTACGTTAGAGCTAATGCTTGACATAAAGAAAAATTAGTTGAAAGCAAAATATATAAGAGGGGAAACAATAACTATACAATGAAGAATTGGAGCGTGGAAGCAATTTAATTTTTGATTGTTTGTAGCATGGGAGTACGTACTATGTTACCTAAAACATTCTTGGGAATAATGAGACCAAAAAGATATTTGGGTAATGAAAACCATAAGAGATGGCAAACAATTTTGAATCCTATGTTTCATTTATTTTGAAATTGTGTATTATTTATTTTTAAATATGCATCCACTGAATATAATTATGTCAAAAGGATTTGAGATTGATTATTCATGCGTATTTCATATACATGCCTTTCTTGAATAAAATGATAAAATTGAGAAACAACTCAATTTTGATTGGCGTATTCTTGCTTTTCTAATATTTTTCTTTATTTTACATGAATATTATGTGCTTTATTAATACTACCTCCACATATTTAAACACAAAGTTCTGATTCGACGATTTTTTATGATCGTGGACTTAATCATTGATATTTTGCTAAATAAAATATATAATAAAAATATCTGAATATGCAAATTATTTATTATTTAATATTGGTATATCTTTAGTTATTAAATGCCAACAAGAATTATTCGTTAGGCCTGTTCTTACGAATATTACGTATGTTGTTAATACATACTATCTCCAGATATTTTGATTTGTCGATTATTTATGATTGTATTAACTTAATGATCATTATTTTTCTGAACAGGAAATAGAACCTAAATATATAAACTATCCACAATTAATCTTGATATATCTTTAGTTATTAAATGCCCACAAAATTTCTTCTTCATTAGTTATTTTGATTTTTTTTTCTTAATCCAATATATAATAAAATAAAAGGGGTGAATTCACTTTGCCCCCTAGCTATATCCACGTAACATATTTTTATGTCCTCAAATTTGAAAATATACATTTTACCCAAAAAAAAATATAATAAGTTTTCAATCTTATACCCGTTCTTAGAAAAATCATTTGAGCTTAATTATTTAAACTAGACTATCTATAAAATAACGTATTTGAAACTTATAACTTAAATATAAAATTCAACAATAACAATTATAATTGGTATAATTCAAAAATAGTTGTTTTATATTATTAGTTTATTTGTTTGAACATTTTACAAGAAGGAGTTGAATTGAAAAATAATTTTTTTTTTTTTTTTTCACTTCGACGGGACGAAATGTATATATTCCTAAATGGAGGGATTAAAGCGTATATATTCATAAGTGGAGGGAGCAAAATATTACATGCATGACGTTGAGAGGGCCAGATGGGGGAACGTGAAATTGATCCTATGATGGAGAGGACGAGCGATGCATTTAAGTTTGAGAACACGCGGGATTCGCAGGATACCATAAATTGTGGGATGTAACGGACAGGCGCAGTTTACTTTCATCTGCTCTCAGCCCCCCAGTTTTATTTTCTTTTTGTTTTTCTCATCTTTCTTTTCTCTCTTCTTTCTCTCTCTCACAAGCATCTTCCACATTCTTTCTTGCAGAGAAAGGAGTGAGAAAGAAAGGGGGAAGAAGAATTTTTAATTTGTAGAAGTGTTAACATATAGGAATATATTGAAGAGAGATAGAGGCTGAAACCCATCATCAGATTAGTTTCGTATTTTTGAATGATATATCTTTGTCTGAATGTCTTTTTTCTAGACAGATTTGGAAAGGACAGAGAGGCTGAATCATCATTTGTGTCCCTAGGGGCCTTCAGATTGGCTTCTTTATCTGAATATCTGAACAGAAAACAAATAAAAAATTGATCTTGATTCTGCTCCGGTGGTTTCTGATTTTGAGCCCTTTTTGCCACTTGCAAAAGAAAGCCAAGAGGGTTGGTTTTGTTCCCTTTTTCTTCTTCAGGATTAGATTTTGTTTTTCTTCTTTCTTTTCCTTTTCTTGAGTTTTTGTTATGAGTTATTTTGGGCTTTTTTCTTTTTGTTTTAGTTAAGTATAGATGATTGTATTGATTATGATTTGTGGGATTGTTCTGTGCAGGGAATGCATTGGCTTTGGAGTTTCTGAAATTTTGCATACTAGTATAATTTTTCTCTCCATTTCTCAAAAATGGTGGGGATTTCAGATAATATTCGTGGATTTGTTTTGGCAATCTCTTCCAGTGTATTTATCGGTTCGAGTTTCATCATAAAGAAAATAGGTCTCAAAAGGGCTGGGGCTTCTGGAACTCGAGCAAGTAAGTCTTGTTTTCTTTATTCATATTAATGTGTTCTTTTTAGTTCATTTTCCTTAGGCTTGTGCTTGAAAGTATTGATGATCTAATATTCAATAGACATAAACAATATGAAAGGTAATATGATGGAGCTTTCATTTGTTTGATTAAGGGCACAGATCAGAGAAGGTGAAGTATGTCTGCCTAATGTTTGGTATTAATGGGTGAAATAAACTGAACACATGGTTTTCAGATCAAGTTGTAATATGTATGAATTATTCGGTACTGAAATGTGTGGCTGCAAAGAAGTTTTTGTAAAAGTTTTGCATGTGTAAGCATGTGCAGTTGCATTATATAGGGCCCAAATGTTGAGAGGGGAAGGCTAATGGGATCATGGTATGTGACTATGTTTGGCTAATGTGGTTATATGATTTTGGTAAAAAAATGGATAACTTGTGTGATTGTAGGGCCATAAATAGTTACCTTTAGAATTCATGTTATAACTTGAAAGACTTTATCTTGATTCCTTATTTGAATTCCTCGGTTGATTCTTTTTAAATTACCTGACACTTGCTTTGTATATGAATACCTTTTGATCAGGTGATGGAGGCTACTCGTATCTTATGGAACCTTGTTGGTGGGCTGGGATGATTACAAGTAACATTCTTTGAACACTATTCTAGCAGATAAAACATGTTTGATCAGAAACGCAGTTGTTTAACTATTTCTGTGCACCGAGATTCATTCATGCCACAATGTTTCACTCATTTCATGATATGAATGCCGTTCCTGCTTTTAAGTTGTAGTGGGTTTCTTGCCAAACGTATGCTTGCATATCTCATTTCCCAGCACATATTCTTTGAGATGCACAATAGTTCCCCGAATATGTTAGCATATCGTTGGAAGTGCTATGACACAGCTACCATCTCCTAGTCAAATCAACATCATCTGAACAACTTTTAAGTATTCTTTCGATTCTGAGCTACCTGTCAAACGAAGATTCCACGTTGTATATTATGAGATAAATGCAAAATATCAGAAGAACTGATCACGAATAATAAGAAGCATTGACCATAGTATCTAATAGCTTCTTGATTGGAGGTTAGATTATCTGGCATGTGATGAAGATTAATTATATTTCTGTTCTCTATCAAATACTGAGATCATTATCTACATTTGCGACTGAATGATATGATTGAACGGAGGAACTAAATAACTATGATGTGAAAACCGACAAAACAAGTTTTTCTTTTCTTTACCCCATAAGAGTTTCAGTTTCTTTAAAAGCTTTACTGTCTTTTTCATCTTTGATGTTATGCCATGACTAACATGAATTATTCTTTTCTTACACGTCATATTGGTTTGAGCCCAAAAATGTTTAGAATGTCTTTGGTTTCATATGTCTATACTACTGACAAGAAGTTATGCATTGCATACACAGTGTTTGTAGGAGAGGGTGCAAATTTTGCTGCCTATGCATATGCTCCAGCTATTCTTGTAACTCCCTTGGGAGCTTTAAGTATCATTTTCAGGTATCACACTGTAGCACCATTAGAGAAGTCTTATAGCAGCCAGTTTAGTCAAATAATGATTATACAAATTCCAATGCAGTGCAGTTTTAGCTCATTTTTTCTTGGATGAAAGTTTGCACATGTTCGGTGTGGTTGGTTGTATTCTTTGCTTGGTGGGATCTGTCACCATTGTTTTACATGCCCCCCTTGAGAAGGATATTGAATCTGTCAAGCAAGTTTGGCATCTTGCAACTGAGCCAGGTAATAATACTTCTCTCTCTGCATTATTTTACCTTTAAAAGACAGGGCCTATAGGGCTAAATTTTCTCTGAATTTCATAGATTTTTGGGAATCCATTTCCCAAATCTTTTACTAAAAGTCATGGGGATTGGCTATCTTGGAATAAGCTAGGAACATGAATGTACTTATCTCATGAAATGTTGAGGAGAGCAGATATAGCCTGAAATGTCGAGAACATAACCTAATGTAGTTTTAAGAATCTAATGTAAATTCTTGGTGCAATGGATGCCTAGAAATCAAAATTATCCTTTTTAGTGACTTGGGAATCAGTTGGTTCAAATGAATAGATTTTCTTTCAGGTGTATGACAAGTCTCAGATTCATTTTTTCGTCTTTTGTTTTTTCTTAAAGTATTTGAGATATATTCAATTTCATCTCCAACTCCTATTTACTTCCTAAGTAATTAAATATTTCTAATGGACAGGTTTTATTCTCTACACTCTAATAGTTGTGGCTGTTGTCACCGTTCTGATTGTTATCTATGTGCCACGCTATGGACAAACACATATGGTTGTGTATATTGGGATTTGTTCTCTCATGGGCTCCCTTACGGTCAGCTCCTTCCCTGTGATGTCTTTATTTGACAACATCTCTAACTCTATGTATCAGCCCGGAAGAAAACACTTCTTATCTCTTTGTTTTTAGCATTTTTCCCTTCTCTTATGCAGGTTATGGGTGTCAAAGCAGTTGCAATTGCTTTGAAGTTGTCATTTTCAGGATCAAATCAGTTTAAATACTTTGAGACTTGGTTTTTTACTATTCTGGTCATCATTTTCTGCGTCATGCAGCTGGTATATCTGAATAAGGTATTTGTCTGATATTTCTTGTCTACTTAGCATGCAGACTATGCAAAATAGAGGCCCGTCTTGGAAGAATGTTTCTGCTGCTTCTTTTCTTCCGCTTGAATTTGGACTTACTTAAAATTCTTGAAATAAGGAATATTACATCAATTGATGATAAAAAGAGCAGCTACTTTTTCAGGCATATACCAATTCCGGTCCAATTCTTTATTTTTCCAAAAACTTCCAAATTTTGCAAGAATACTGTCATGGAGTGGAAATGATACGAAGAACTAGTATTCTTTTGTTACATTTAGATATCTCATCTGTGTCTTCAGCCTTGTGTCGTGTTTTCTAGAATTTACTAATGGTGCCAAACACTATTACCATCCAAATTAACTAGTTCTGAATTTCAAATATCTGTTCCTTTTTTTTTTTTTTGTTTTTTGAATAAATACAGTCTTGCTTCCAATACTATCTGGTTGTCTGAACATTCACCTTTTGCAGGCACTGGACACCTTCAATACTGCTGTAGTCTCCCCTGTGTATTATGTCATGTTCACCACCCTCACGATCTTAGCCAGTATGATAATGTTTAAGGTAAGACACCAAACCTGCATTCTGGTCTTATTGTGGATCTTTATTTTTCTTCATTTCTTTACACCATTGGAACTTGTTGCACTGTAAAATATTTCTTAATGGATTTATATGCCATCCTCCTTGTCATACCCTCATTAATCTGCTCATAGCCATCTTAGTATCTTTGTGAAGATTATGATTAATTTCACTGAGTACTGCATTCAGAAAAGGACATACGATTTTCCCAACTACTAAATCTTGATAAAATACACATACTCCAAAGTCTTTTTGTCTGAGATTTAGCATTGAGTTGATCATGGCTAGTTTATGTCCATTCTTGAACATGTTCATCATGTTAGAACACATGACAATGTTTTCATTTCACTTGTATCTCATTGAAATTCAGGAATGGGATTCTCAAAGTGCATCACAGATTGTCACTGAACTGTGTGGTTTTGTGACCATCCTAAGTGGGACTTTTCTCCTTCACAAAACAAAGGACATGGGAGGTTCCCCCACAGTATCATCCCCTCCCTACCATCGGTCTACAGATTTAAGTCCAAGGCAGGCTGAGCCTTAGGATGTTGATTGGTTTTAGGACAAATATGCTGCTGAAATTTCTGCACAAAAGCTCATGGCTGTAGAAAATTCACCTTACAACTTATGCTGCTGCAAGGAAAAGTTGAAGTTCTTGTCCAAATAAGAGGAAATATGTTTTTGTTTCCCATTTTATAAGTACTTTAACCCTAACTTCCCCCCACCCAACCCCTACTACTGCTACCCCATCTCCATGCCTATAGGTTTTGTTTTAGATTTTCAAAGAATTAAGTGTAGATGTGTGTTAGGAGACAGGGCTTTTGTTTTGCTTATTTATCTATTTATTTGCTCTTTTTTTTCCCATTTTTGTTTTGGTTTTTTGGGGTAGGGTGGAAATTTTACATACTCACAACAAGAGGAAGGATATGAAAACTATTACAGTAGCTTGATGTGCATTTTCTGGAAACATCAGGTCTCTCACCATGCTAGTTGATTTGCTGTTCTGGTTTCCTTTTTCCTTTATTTTTTATTTTTTTATTTTATTTTATTTTTTATGTAATACTTTAGAGGAGATAAATTTGTTGAAGCGATTAAGTTATTAGAAATTTATAAACCATACCAATAAATTTAATAATTCGATATTTACACTATGTTTGGTTTAAGGATTCTGATAAGGAAAGGAAAGTATTAGAGAAAAGGAAAAGAAAAGAAAGAAATGTAAAATCTTAAATTTGTTTGGTTGTTAAAGAAAATAATAAAGAAGGGGATGGAGAAAAGAGGAGTGATGAATGTGTTGGAGAATAAAAAAGAGTTCAGATAGGCTTTTTTCTCATTTTTTTTCATCATTTTGTGAGGAAAATTTATTTTTCTTAGATATATTATATTTCTCCCCCAATTTTCCTTTCTTTATTATTTTTCTTACCAACCAAACAATCAAAAATATTTTCCTCAACATTTTCTTTTGTTTTCCTCACCAAAATCCATGAACCAAACATATTGTTAATAGAATGAGAAATATATGCACACATATTTACATGTTTTGATAAATTTACCTACACTCAAAGAAATTTTCATTCTTCCAGTAATTTATCAAAGTTCAATACCCAAGTCCAAGAAAATAAAATTCTTTGTAAGCCACTCTTAAATTATCAAATTTTGGTTCCTTTTTGGTGTTCACTCGGTACTCAATGCAAGTATCAAAATATTTTTGTTTATAAAATTAAATAATTATTTAATTATCACTCTCCTAAAATTAGAAAACCCGATAAAAATATAACAAGAATCAAAGAGTTTAAAATTTTAGTTAAATTTAATCTCAAATAATTAAATCAAAATCCAACAATTTCAAAGTTTGACATATTTATCAAGACAATCCAATTAATAGTATAAGTTTTAGATTTTTCTAAAACTATTACTTAATTACAACAATAAATTTGACAATAAAAATAATAATTTATAAATAGAAAATAAAAACATGACGATTTCCGTGATATGACAAAATTCGCCTATATTCATGGGAGTTTTCGTTCCTTTACTATGGGGGGAATTTGTCAATATAAGGTAACTCTTAAATTTGAAACCTAAGCCCACGACAAAAATTCCTCATACAATCATTTTCAAAGTTAACCATAACATTCTCTCAATCCCTTTGTATTACCCCATTTGTGATTGAAAACAAATGTTTTAGAAGTTTATAAATGTGTTTCTAGTGATTGAAAAAACAAATTATATTTATAAAAGTAAATTATTTAATTCCTACTAATAAAAAAAGAGAAAAAAGTAGGATAGGGATTGGCTTTGGCAATATCAACAGTTATGATGCACGAATATGGACACAATATGCTAACACGGTGACCCCTTAAATCTTAAAATTTTAGGAAACAACATGATATTGATATGGTTATCATAGTATATATATATATATATAAACAATTATTCATTGATTAAAATAGTGTATGCAATATAAAATATATACCAAAATATTCAACACCATAAAGCCAAAAAAACAAAAAACAAAAAAAACAATATTAAACATTAAAATAAACATATTTTAGTTCGATTAAATGACTAAAACAAAAGAAGTATTTCATCATTGAATCCCTAAATAAGAATAAGTATTAGACTACATTTAAATTATATAATGACAATTGTCTACACAAAATAATATATATATTAGTCACAAAAAAATAAGTGATGTGAAAATTATCACTAATGACATACATTAGGTGACAATAATTTTTATTTTCATAACAACAATTTTGTAAGCAACAACAATTTTTGTTTGGTCATTATATAACTTGATAATTTATTGTTTGGTTATTGTTATTGATAATTAATAACACGTGTAATTATAATAAAATTGTCCCTATGCTTTTTAAAAAGATTTTCATTTATCACTAAAAACATATTATTAATTATTAACTGTAACAGTTTAAATATAATTTTTACCATTATTAACTTTATAAAAATCATATTGTGACATTACAAAAAAAGTTATTACCTAATATATATATATACACACACATAATTAGTGTCAATTTTTCAATTGTCACTTATTATTTTATCACTATTTTTTTTCCTTGTAATGTGTCTATTCATTTAAATTAGTTAAAATATTATGATCATTGTGAAGTATTTACTAATTTCTTTTACATTTGAAAAGTTCTTATTTTTTATTATTCTAATTGTATCGGAACGAGCTTTTAGCTATGTTAAACACCATATCGATTTCTATCATTTTCCTTATTTTAATTTTGGAACTTCAGTTTAATTTTATATCGAATATATGTTAGAATTGAATTAAAATTATATTCAGATCTAACACGTGTCCAATAATGTACAGAATAATTTTATAAAATATACATACGTTATAGCTCAATAGTGATGGGGTGACTACTGCAAACAACATATAGATCAAAAGTTGACGCATTGGCATAAATTTAGCCTATCATGGCACGCAACGAAGGGATTGGAAATTGCGACATAATTTTCCTGAGTTGGGCTACTCCGGTCTGTGGAATATAAACTCACTCACTCACATTTTAGGGAAGAAAACTCAGAAATGGAAACACTTGACAATCCAGCTTTAAAATGTAGTATCCAAAGAAAAATCTTAATAGTAACCAAATTTAACAATATAATTCTCCTTACTTTAGATCTAAATAATTTTATGAAAAAACAGCACTTCTCATTTACTTTTATTTAAACTCTCATATATTTATAAGCTTAATAAGCGGTTAAGGGCTTATCCTCCATATAAAATACTAGCGACTTAAGAAATAAGTAAATGAAAAATTATCAAAACACAATAATAATATACCGTACTTTGATGTATAAAAGCCTATATCCTCTACTAAACCTTCATATTTGTTGACTATTCATTAAATAAAGGAACATTATCTTTCAATATTAATATTTACTATGTAGCTACCAACAGTAACAATAAACGGCTTGCTTTGTCAGATGGTAGACGCAAAGATTGAAACCGAAAAATGCAATGGCTACATATTTAACATAACCAATAGCATTAAAATATAATAACTAATAGCATGCCAAATGATTATACTCCAGTCAACATATCTAGATACAACTAATAGCAGCAAGCATCACTATTCAACTCCCAAATTATATCAAACTTTCCACAAAAAATGATAATTTTGTCTCATACTCCACTTCACAAAAACTACCCACAACTGAAAATATCAAATGCCTACCCTCAATTTTTCACAGAATAACAGATCAATCGCCTAATCAGGCTTAATTTAAGACAGGGCAATATTGGCACATCTATGCAATTCAAATATATCTCTTACCAGATAGTATGGATTGCAAGTTCGGGGTTTCACAAAATAGTCATTTGGCAGCAATACTATCTGGATGGAGTCCTGCGCGCATTTGCTGCATGAGTATCTCTTCAATACTGTCGGCAAAGCTTGAGATATTGTGACGTAAATGTTGATTCAAGGAGTTTGCCATTTCCTAACAAATCAAACATAAGACAGCATCAGCTACATTGAACATAAACATGTAGGCATCATTATGTGCATGCATAGTCAGAAGCATCAGACTTCGTTTCAATTACTTTCATGCTGTAAATGTAACTACCCATACACAAATGTAAAAAAGGGTACATTATCCTGTCTCCTTTCAGTAAGGGAAGGTGATGTAACAGGATCAAAATGCAAAGCGTTAGCCACTAATGCACTCAGAGAAAAGGAAGACATAATATGGGTCAAAAAATGCTGGTAAGAAAAACCAATAAGGGCACATAGATATCCCTCAAGTCTGCCCATCTCCCCAATAAGGTTCACCAAACTAAACCAACATTCCAGTCACCTTCACCCCTGAACCACAAATACACATCAGGGTGCACGACTTCCTTTTCTCACACGCAATTCCCTTTAGTGAACAGACATCCCATTCTTCTGAACACTACCAATCATTTCATATGCTATAACTAGACAAGATGCTAAGAAGAGTCAAATCATCAGGAAACTGAGAACAGCAAAGAATAAAAGACAAAAACTAAATTTTTTGAAAAACAATATCAAAAGATTGCTAACAATCATCACTCATCATACTGCTGATTCTCCTATTCTACAGCATTCTTCTATTTAGAGTTCTGCACTTTGGTCAACTCTCTGGTTTGTTGTTCATCGTTTATTTCTTACTAAAATGGATCTAACTTTCTTAGCTATATTGCAATCTGGAATTGAACCCTTCTGTTTTCTGTGAGCTTAAAAAGTGAGTCTTGTCAAAAATGTCAAACTTTACAGAAATTTCATCATAAATCCTGATAATGGTATTCAACACACACACACACACACCCACCAGAAGAGAAAAAAAAAAAAGGAAAAAGAAAGAATGAAAAAAGAAACAGAAACAAAAAGAAAGAAAGAGATTTCCAGCTTAATAGATTTCAACAACATTTACCTTGCCACAAACTACTTCAATTTCTTGAAAATGAAATTGAGTTCATCTCTAGCTCTATCTTCCTTTTTTCACTTTTTCAGGTTTCCGGTTTAACAATAAAAGGAGTGCAATAATAATTTCATAACTGATGCAGAGTGCTCTGTTGAGAGAAGGTTTGGTGTAACTAACTTCATTTGGAAACAATGGTATCTTGTTACAACAGTAATAATAACAGCATTTCAAAACTCCAGGTGTCCATGCTTTCCACCCTACTCCAACTCATCGACGTTATTTTCGAATTGATCTCTCCAGGTCATTAATGAGAGGGCCACAAAATAAATACTCTTGGAATTATTATTCCTAGTCCTACCTGGTAGTTGTTGATAATAAGCCTCATTACAACTATTGGGTTTCATCAGCCTAGATTAGGAACTTCTTAAATAAATGAAAAACCACCACCATCTACTGAACTGCACCAGCTAGCTCCACTTTCAATTCATTTATATTTTAATAGATATTACAAAGTCATTGGCATCTCTGGAATAAAAAATATTGTGCTTTTGATGAAGTCCTGATTGAACGAGTAGCATGAATGCACAAAATGGACTGTTGAAACATGGAATTGCAAAAAAGAGAAGGCGTGAAAGATAAACAATGTAACATGATGTAAAATTTCCACACTTCTCTGTACTTTGAAATGGAATGATAGGGAAAGAAAGCAACGTTAAGGTGTTAGCTAGGAAAATAATGAAAAATCTGTTTGGAAGCAAGAAAGTAATTATAACGCCACTTACAACAATCTTGCAAAGGAAGCTCAAGGAAATTTCTTTAGAGTATGTTTGACTCGTGCTCTTTAGTGATATTAGCTCCAGTGCCAAATCTGATAATGGCCAACCTTGAGGCAGCTTTATGAAAGCATCAACCCCACCCACCACATGAGCCACTAGTTTGTCTTCTCTGTCCAGGTACTCAAATGAGTACCTGAAACAGTACCATGTAAGGACATGGAAATAATGTAATAAATATTATTGAAGTGAAAACATAAAGAACTCTAACAGGGAAAGATGAAAAAGAGAGAGTGAAAGATTGTAGCTAAATTATCTCCACTACCACGATGCAGACTTAATATGATGAGTTAAGCAAAATAAAGACTAAAGCACTACTGGGAGCAGTTAAAGAGCACTAGTGGAGAGGCACAATTCAAAAAAAAAATTATGGTGGGAGTGGCTTATCTTAAACATAATGCTTACATACCATATGAAGTGACAATCACATTTAAGAAATGTTCACATTGTAGTCAAGCGGTAAGAGATTTAAGTTTTATAACCAACCACCAGGGTACAAAACTAAACTATTAACACTCTTTAAATGACAGAAAAAATGCAAAACATAGAAACTCGAAAAATATAAAAATTCACAACCATGTGTGTGTTGAAAGCCAAAACCTAGTTGTTCTCACTATTTCATTGCCCACACCACCTTTTGTGCCCTTTCTATGTAATTAAAGATAAATGAATCACACTCTGGTGGAGTGAGAAGATGATGCAGATAATGAAACCAACAGCACTAATGTGAATAAAGCAATTTGAACTATAAATGTTCTGATATTCAATTGATCCACTGTTTTCTTCGTTTACTTACATATTATGGGTGAGATAAATAAAGAAAGTAAAATGCAGATTTCACTTACCTAGCAAAAGTTAAACAAAATTGATATGTTTTTAGAAACAATTATGTACCTTAATGTTATAACGAATAGCTCATACAAATCACGATCTATTGAAGAGAAATGACAAAGAAGTTTCGCAATGAAAAGCTATTAAACAGTTCATATCTCTTTTCTCAAATCAAGTGTCACACGTCCTCTCAATAATTATGTAGAAAAGTTCACCCATAAGTTCTTAGAAACAAACACAGATTGAAATGAAAAGATCTTGCTGGTGGGATCTATTGAAACAATGCCACGACACAAAGACAAGACAACTTCCATAGATACCGTCACAAATGACAAATTACAGTGGAAACATGCACAAAGACGAATCAGATTGTGTCGCATTGTTAATTTCTACGGGAGAAATATGGTATTTAACCATTACATAGTCATTGACCGAGTGAAAAACCTTCACCATTCAGGAAAAATTAGCCCACCGGACAAGAAGTGCCAGAAAGCACCTCAATTAATTCTCATCAGGAACAGGCAACAGCACATGGAGAAGTATACTCTAGGAAAGCAATTGATAAACAAGAATGGGACATATTTCATTTTCATCACCAACTTTTGATTGCAATTGCAAAATCATCTCTTTCTTTTATCTTTTTTTTCCCCTTAAAAATCATTCCTCGAGGCCCATTTTTGGCATCAATTTCTGGCTAGAGGTATCAACTATATTTTATTTATTGACTGAAAAATTGTATTCATCCTTCACCAACTTTTGAAGCTAATTGCCATTCAGATCCTCTGTTACAAAATTGTGGTAATATGATTGTTCACTCATGGTAATAATAGGAATTGCATCTCTTGTGTAAAGCATCATACATTCTACTATTACCATATCACTAAATCAGCAGATTCTATTCCCAGTTGCAGCCCCACAAATGTCACTCAAAAAGAATAAAATCAATCCTATCCCAATTCTGTAGTCTGAGTTTGTCTCCAGAAAAGCTGGTTTTCAAATTAAACCTCTTTTCCAAAAGCAACAAATCTAAAATAATAAGTCATAAATGAAACTCAATGTAATTTCACAATTTAATTCAAAAAAAAAAAAACTTTATCCATTATTTAGAATATACATTATAATTGAAATTTCAAAACTATGTCTAATGTGTGTGTCAATGTTTTTAAAACAAGTTGGTGATCGCTCTGGACAACTAACCAAGTCACTGGGCCAGTGTTCAAACTAATTAATCGATTTTAAAACATTGTTGACCTAGACTATATATACATGTGTGTGTCTATGTTAGTCAAAATATATATATATATATATACATATATCATATTATAGTCATATGGTGGAAGTATATAAAGATAATTGAAAAAGATTCTTGTTTCCCTCACACTTTGAAATTAACAAATAGTTGTCGTACATTTGAGGTGAAATATTTAATCCATGTATTATTGTATTTCAAATTATATATATATAAATTAGTTTTCTGCATAATGTAACGATAAGGGCAAACACAATAAATATAAAAAAAAATATCAAAATAAGCCATATATTTGCACCCTAATTAGTCGTTTAACCGTCATATTCTACCTAGACATCTATGAGTCCATGTACATCCATTTCATATTTTTGGATTGATTTCTTTGTCATAATTAATAAAAAAATTCAGAATACACTTTGTTACATATTAGATACTGAATATTTCCCATCCCTTATTTAACTAAAATGTAGATAATAAAACTTCCATCCACTTTTTAATTATCTTATGAACTTATTAAAATTTGAAGAAAAAAAACTTGAAATATTTTTAAACACTGCTTATTTCATTAATATTTCTTTTTCCCATTCCACTGGAGAGTAGTCATCTTTTTTTCTCCTTTTTATACTCTCTTTTCACGCAGAATCTCTCCTTTCTCCTTCCTCCTTCTTCCATTCTTTTCTTCAATTTAGAAAATTAGTACAAAGGCAAACGTACTACCATGCCCTTTAATTGGGGAAGAATGGTGCAAGAAAGTCTGGCAAATTACATGAAAAAACATGGGGACAATTTGGCAATTGGTATCATAGTCAAGGATAAAAATGAATTTTACCACCGAGAATGCAGTCAACCCTGTTAAAAAAAGGCCCAAGAAATGCATTTAAAGCAATCAAAAATATTGGGAAGGTTAGTTTTTGTTTTAGAGTGTTTAGGAGAATATTTTGGAAGAATATGTTTTGATAGTGCGATTGAAAATTGTGCTAAAAATGATGTTATGTATGGTTTTTATTTTGGCAGAAAGACAAAGCTTGCTGTATATACCTTTTCATGTAAGTTTTTTTGGTGTTACATCAAATTTTTATATTATTATCTATTATTTTTAAAATGGTATAAAAATTGAAAATTATTATCTATATTAAAATAATGAGTGAAATAAATAAATATATATAGTTTTTGTTGATGTAATAATTTGAACGGATTAGAATCTTTAATTAATATTTTGGAAAATGATGTATTTTGAGGGAAATGATTGGTTTTATTTGGGGAGAATGAAAACATTATCTCTTAGGGCCCATTTGTTTTCATTTTCAACACCCTTTTCCGCTTCCAACACAAAATAAAAATAAAAAACTATCACTTTTCCATCCGTTTTCACTCAAAATATTTTGCATTTTCATTTTCAACTCTTTTTTAAACCTACCATATCGTCCTACTACTATATCAATCAAATTAAAATTTGATTTCACATAAAGTACCCACTATTATTTTAAAATTAATAAATATACATATATTTTAAAAAAATAAATCTTTTTAAACATAAAAAATATAAATCAACTAACTTTTCAACCCCATATCTAGTCTAATCATTGTTTTCCAACAAAACATGCAAACACAATTTTATTTTTCATTTTCAAACCATAACTACTTTTCCAACTTTTGTTATTGCATGAAAATGAAAATGGCCCTTCAAACAATATCCAAGCGGGCACTTAATGAACCCAAACATTGTTACATAAACTTCTAATATTGTTTTATGACGATTAAATATGTTTAGCGACTGAAATTTTCAGAAAAAGGAAAAATAAAGAAAGAAAGGAAGAAGGAAATTGAGAAGCAATATGTGAAGTAGGACAAAAAATAACCTCTCCCACACCACTCACACACTATAACTGAGATGAGAAGATGGCTTTAATAATGAACCCATCCACCCCCCAAAGTACCACCTAAGATGATCTTCTAACCGTTAACTTTTCCTATCTATTGAAAATGAGGTTTAGTGTTTAGTGGATCCCAATTATAGGTGTATGTGGGCTTTCCATATGTTCCCAAGTGTTGACAATCTGCATGGATCTTGCTAGTTTCAAAATTTCTCAAGAAATTAACAAAATTTTTCCAACACTTGAATCATATGCTAATTTGCTTGAACATAAACAATATATGCTTCAATTACTGACTCAAAAATAGTATAATGAACTAGTTACAACTGACCTTGACTTATTTGCATTCTTAACCACAAATCGTCTAAGTGTGGAAAGAGAAATTCTATCTTGCACCTTTCTCACAAACCACTCCAAAGAAGATCTGGTCTCAATGACTGAGAACATAGGATAAAGCTGCCTGAAAGCACCACAAATATAACATCAGAGCAGAATAACAAAAAATTTATACGTCATAATGTAGAACAGACAATATAGCCTTGAATTCAGTTTTTCTTTGGGAACTAAAAATAAGAGATGCCTTCAAGCTACTGAAATCAATTTAAGCTAAACTTAATGCATGTCAAAATGGATTAGTAATGCAGCCCATTATGATCTCAAAGCACATCTATGATTTTTGACCAATGCATCCCGTATTCCCAATAAAGTACGCCCATGTTTTCTCACACTTACCATTAAACCTTCCAAATTCCACATTAGTTTTAAGCATGGGGAAATCCCAACATCATTCCAACTTGTAAGGTAGTCATGTCCTAACTTATAAGGAAAGGGTGATGTCCTGGAACAAAAATAAGAGACTAAGTTTACTTGCATGGATATCTTTCTGGTTAGGTGGCTGGGAAAAGATTATATTTGTGACCTCATTGGATCTGACAGTGAAGAGGATAAACTTTTCTTAGAGTATCAGATGTCATTAGAATCAACAGGACCTGGAATCTTTCTTCTATGTAAACTACTCTTCCAAACTCTCTTACAAGAACCATCCTTAGCATGCCTATCCCGATGGATAACAATGAAATGATACAAGAGAATGGTATTGATCTTCACATGGAAAGTTTTCTAGTGCATCTGCGGTCTGCCTAGCATGCCCTTGGAAATGAGGGTGGACTCTTGCAGAATAATTGAATCTTGAAGTTGGGTTTGGGGTGTTAACTGACCTCAAAAATTGAAAACTTTCGTTTGGTTAGTTTAACAGGACAGATTACTAACAAATTGAATCAAGAATAATTCATCCAGTTGGATCACGCAATAGAACAGCCTATGAACGTGGGAACTGGGAAGATCGGATTCTTTCCTGCTCACAAGGTTTCCTATATCCTTGTCCAGATTTTCCCCCACTCCAGAACCAAAACCAGATAATGATGACACTCGTAGAGCACAAAGGTGAAACATGCCAAATGTGAGTTGATTTGTCGACAAAATATTCAGAATTCATCCAACTCTAATCTATATGATTGATGGATCTGCTCAGCTTGAGGGGACTCTTAGAATATTTTCAGTATATGTCAGAATATTTTCAATATCTAGTCTTGCTTTATTTAGTTCATATTTTAGGTAATGTATTATACATGCATCTATATCATTCTTGTACTCTAACCTTATTCCTATATCTATATGCAGCATACGATTCTTTAATACATTAATTGAACACCATTTTCTCTTCTAACATCTACAAACTCAACAAAGCCTTATTTTGTACTTATCTGAGCTTTTGCTACATAAACAACTAAATTAAATCCAATAAATACATTTAAACTGTTTGCACTGAAAAATTCATAAAATAAAGCTAAAGCCTTACATAATTATCAGGATTCAACTACTTGAATATTAATCTAGAAATCAGTGTCAAGATCTTGGTTCTATCAGTCTGCAATCTATTAAATGTTTCCAACGCGAAACTTCTATATCATATTTGCTTCTATTTCTATACCCCGCTGTCCCCTCCCTATCAAACTCCTTCCAGCAGAAATGTCTGACAATATACATAGAGGGTTCAAGTCCACCTCCTAGTGGTTCTGCTTCTTGTAATATTAACAATTCATTTTCACATGCTAATTAGTGGATAATTCGCGTATATATATTTTATCTATTTCGCATTTAATTACTACCCAAAAAGTACTAACCTATATTTCAAGCCGTATTTCTGATCCTTGTCCACTTTCCACTCTGTAGACCCAAAGCAATAGTACAAACAAGAGTAATATAAAAATAAATTCAAAAGTACAAACCTGAAAGTTTTTGCAGCATCAATAATTTCACCAAGGTATACATCATTTGGGAAAATCTACACACATCCAACAGGGAGCAAAGGTAAATACTTTCTAAGTAAGATAAGTGTTAAAAGTAAAATAGCAACTAGCAATAACTTGGAAAGCATCCTTGATTACTATTACAAAAGTTGAACATGCATCGATTAGAGAAGTCTAAAGATACACAGAAACAATAAAGTCTAGTAGATAATGCAAAGAAAAAGTTTAATAAATACCATAGGACAAAATATAAAAGTAAAGTATCAGCAATAGACTTTTCTTCTCTCCTGCTTGCTGAAAGGCACTAATGATTTCCAGAATTATTATTCCATAAAACTTCTTTTACACACTTATGAAGATAAATAGGAAGATAGTAGGAAACTCTAAGGTAAAAGATGAACTTTCTGTTCAGATAATTAGAATGGCTAAATTCTGCAAACCAATTGATGAGATGGAGTAATAACCATCCATCTCTCACAGACACTGTACCAGAGTTAAACTTGTCCATTTTTCAGATTAATAATTAGGAAAATCTTTTACTTATAATATCCCTAGGCATGCTTGGACTGAAAGAAAGGTGAACATAGAACACTCTCAGAAGGACTTTCAAGAAAAGACCTGAAATTGAAATATGAGGCACCAAAAAAGGAAGCAAAGTAATCACCATCAACTGCATTGAACAAACATGGTTGACAGGATAACATTAATAACTGAGTTTAAGCAGGGTAACTTTATTTTTTCAAGAAAGTTGCTTGGATAATGTTGGTCTGTGGACATATAGCCTCAAGTGAGACCAATTGGCATTTGCACTTCTTACGAACTAGCAAATAATACAATTTTTTCCTTCATGAGAACGACTTACAAGAGTTAACTTCTATCTCTAACGCATTTTTCAATAGTGTAGACTGTACCCCAAGAATGATAGGCTAAACCATTCTTCCAATTTAAAACCTTCTTAGAGGAGCCTTACCTCAACGTTCTTTAGTTCCCAGGTTCCATCTGCAGTTTCTATTATCAATTCATGATTCAGTTCTAATGGCTCAATGACACTTTCTATATCTTGATGGTGCAGTACATGTTCTAAATATGGGATGTATGTCTTCAAGGACAATCTGATGCTGTTTCCTTCAATTTCAATTATTCTGAGACCCGTCAATGCATCCTCCAATTTCTCAATGGCTTCAAGCCTGACAAGACAAAATGACATGTGTCAATACATAGAGAAATGATAAACGACATGGAGTCAACATTTCTGAAAAGGCAAAAACCTTTTAACAGTAGAATCAAGATCCTGCAATGACTTCAAAGTTGTCTTGCTCTTCTCAATCTGATGACTAAGTTCTAACATCTTAAAAGAAAGCAAAAGAGGCAGATGAGTTTACTTGAAAATCGATTGTGCTCGCCAACAAAGAAATGAGAAAGTGGCAAAGTCAAGAATGTCTTTTGCTCAACTAAACTTTCCCTAATGTAAAAGTTCTTGGGCACCTGAAAAACACTCATCCTAGCACCATGAAGCGAAATAAGAACTAATTCAATCATTGTCAAGTAGCACAGTAGTTGCCAATTTTGTGAATTATAGCTATATATAATTAACCATGAGAGTCGACAAAAAGAAATTGCACTTTTCACAATTGAATAGAAACACATGCTTCCTGATACACTGATGGGGCACTTAATTCTCTCCATTTCTTTTGAAGTCAGTATAGTTCCTAATCATGAAACCAAATAAATATTAAGAGTTGAACCGTGTTGAATAAACCTTAAACTTGGAACCACGCTCATCTGAAAAGTCTGCTTGATCATCTGCATGGCAAGAGACATCTTTTTGAATGTCATCTTTTGCTTTCTCGGGGCTCTACAAAACAAGTATCAAAGTAGATTAAAAATCCACAATAAGAAAAAGAAGCAACATATCTATTCAAGAAGCCAACTTATCTTTCAAGATCTGTGTGAGGATAATTCACTTTGGGAGGACAAGAAAGGTGGCAAGGCATAATTTTTATAAAGGATTGAGCATATCACTAGAATTAGATATAATGCAACTTGTTTGGCACTCCCTTGGATTCCTTTTACTCATTCAAATGTAGAAGAAGTAATCTTTCCTCTTCCACCCCTTCTCTTACCTTCATTCCCACTCAAATTGACCAAAAAAGAAAAACTGAGCAGAGGAGACCAAACTCTTAAGCTATGAGTGCCACTTCTACCTAGAACTCTTTCTGCAGTTAAAGACAAGCAAATCTTCCTATCACTTCCCACTTGTTCCCCAGATAATACACTGCAATCCAAAATATCAAAATTCAAAAACTTGTAGCCACTCCAGTTGAAAGGATACAAATTTTTATTGCAAGCTTTTGCTAGAATACTACCCATCACATAACCTAATTTTCAATGGGATGTTCGTATCTTACTTTTTGTATGGCCACTGACTTTTACTAAAATATAAGCTCTCAAATTACCTAACTTAACATGCACCTTCCTTTCTTCCTTTTTGTGTGACCACTGTTCCCTTGGAGACAAAGAGAACAGAAGGGCTCCCCCCCACCCCCCAAAACAAAAAAAACAAAATAAAATAAAAGTACAAAAACAGATTCAAATTTTAAGTGAACTTCTCTGCTTGGAAAATTTATCAATATACCATGCAATACAAAAAATTGTACAAATCTAAGTTGAAAGAATTTAACTTGCATCCAGTTGAAATGGTTAAAAATTCATGTTGTGGATTTTCCAAAGATACACTGATTAAATCTTACAATTTTATATTGCAACATCTCTTGACGGACAGAAAGGATAAAACAGAGCCACTGTTAATAGAGTCACATACTAAATTCAAGCAAAAATAATGTTAGCATGCACATATAGACAGCAATAGTCTTTGACATGACGAAACTATTCTATGAACAAACACCATTTGTTGTTCGAATGCTTCAGATTGCTGGGTAACAAACCTGCGTCTCAATAAATTCCAATGAACAACATAATTTCTCCAGCTCGCTCTCCATTTTATCATAATCTGCATATTGAAAAAATAGCATCAAAATGCCATACACTCGGAATGGCAATGACAAGAATAATAACAAACCGAAGCAACTGCCACTTATATATATATATATATATATATTTGTGTTTGTGTGATGTCAGTCAACAAACAATAAAACTATGCCCATGGTAGTCCCATTAAAGGGGATAGAACAACTTAATGCAATCCTCTAGTTTTTCATGAATTTCTGAACTTCACGTAATATGTTCTAAAGTAACAATCAACTATAATAAAATTATTGACTTGATTGTGAAAAGTTGCAAGTTATTCAAAATAATTCAGAATCCACAAATATAGTTAGCACCTTCCACGCATCTCCTTTGAAGCTCCTCAATTTCACATTCGATACCCACATTTTGACCCTCCACTTCACCCAGCTCTTTCTTCAATTGCACCAAAACTTCATCTGCAATTTAAAAAGTTTCCTGTCTTAAATACTCCCAAAAAAAATTACAGGATAACAGCTAATAGTTACAATAATAGAAAAGGTATCTTACCTAAGTCTTCACTAGGTAACGCACTTAAACTCGAAGAACACTCCGAAAAAATCCAATTAATTTCGCTCTGCAAAAAAAAGACCCAAATTTTAGAAGCGGAAAAAGAAATACTTTCCGAAATGAGAAATAAGTCAAACTGGACTTTTCATTTTCTTACCTCAAGTTCATGTGCGACGTCTTGCAGCAACTTCTCCTCCTCCTCACGGCCAAGTTTAGAACTTTCACCAACATTTCTGAGCTCAGCAATTCGACTATATCTCAAATAAAAAGAAAAAAAACGCATAAGAAACCCAAAACTAAGATGCAGATACATGTATCTAAATGTATACTTATGTGGGGTTTTTCAGTGTGTGTTGTGCGAGAAATTTTCGGACCTCCTGAGAGAATTGAGATCAATTGGCCAAGAAGGAGGCAAGATATTTTGTCCGCTCATAATTCTTTTGTTCTAATTCTTCCTCTAGTTGTCTCTGCAATTTATCGGGCAAAAAATTTTTCAGTTCTCTGCATTTCTCTACTGTGAACTGCGAATGTTCCTCTGGTTTTTGAACTCCCGCCAAAGGAGACAGAGTGGGCCTTAAGGCCCAAACGGGGTGATATGTGGCCGTCAACGGGTTGAATTTAAATCAAATCAACTATATTCAAATTTTAATCAATTATCAAAATTTATATTTAAATTTAATTTAATATCTTATAGAATTTTTTTTTAGTTAATATCATATTCGAATCCTATGAATATATGAAATCCAACAAAAAATTCAATCTAATTTAATACTTTTTCCTTTTCTTCTTTTTCTTTTAGATTGTATAAAATATTGTATTTTACAAAGTAAATTTATGTTATATTTGAACTTTAATAATTTTTTATTATATATTAGTCAAAAAGTTAAATGTTTAATACTAAATCATGATTTCACATTATATTAATACATAGGTAAATTATTATATATTATTATATTTGATTTTTTCGGTATACCTCTCATTTTTTAGCTAACACTCAATATTAATAGCATAATATAGATATTAAGTCAACATAATATATAGATTTTAATTTAAATCTTTATTAATGTAACATCCTGAATTTTGGGTTCCTAAATCAAAATTATGTTTTAACAAAATAAAATGTGAATTTCATAAATTGAGTTAGAATAATTTTGAGTTAAATTTTAATTGAGACTTATGGATAATTATTGACAATGGAGGAACTTAATTATAAATGAGAAAAGGGCTTGACTGTTCAAAATTATAAAATTTAGAGGCTAATGTAGGAAAGATAAAAGTTTAAGGACTTCAAAATAATTAAATCAAGATTTAATCGCCCACAATTAAGAATGTATGGGGTCACTATGCAATAAGTAAAACTTTTAAAGACTAAATTATAGTTTTGGGGTCAAACTGAGAGGCGGTTAAAAGTTCTAGGGCTAATGTGAAGTCGGCCAAAAAGCTAGAGGACCTAATTGAAGGCGGTGAAAACTTCTGGGGCGAAATTGAAGACCCTAAAAAGTACTTATATATATATATATATTAAGGACAAAATTTAATTAAATTTCCAAAACCGACCACAACCCTATCCAATGTGGGAACGACTAGAAAATGATCGGAAAACTTGAAACTAACACCATGGTTAGCTTCTCCTAGCTAAAAGCAAAGTTTGAAAAATCGGACCGTTCATTTAACCGAAACACTTACCGGTTCACGGTTCACTGGTTCAACAGTTGGTTAGACCGTAATTGAACTACAATTGAACCGTAACGTCATAATTACGAAATATATAGATATTTGTATTATATATATTATTTAAAAATTAATAAAACTCCAAAAATATAAAACATAAAGATCTTAAATGATATTATCTAACATTACAATCCAAATTTCATAACTCGTGTTATAAATGATCACAACAATTTAAATATATCAAGTTTAAAGTTGTGAGTGTGTAGGTTAATTCTAAAGTCTAAACTAAGATTTTTTTGGACTTTTAAATAGCTTGTGAGGTGTACATTAACCTTCAAACTTTGTACTTAGACCAAAAAAATTAAAAAAATTAATTTTATTAAAAATTAAATGAAAAAATCGGTCCGATTCAATTGAACCGTGAACAGTTCACCGGTCCAACGGTCCGACTGGCCAATCTGAATAGTTTTTACAAAATATGGAGTTTTTTCAATTTTTCAATTTTTTGAGAAAATCGAACTGGTTCACCAACCGATTAACAGTCCGACTTGCCATTCCAGTCAGATTTTTTAAACAGTAGCTGAAAGGAGTAAATCATACCAAAATCACACAAACTACCAAAGAAATTGTTGGACCGGGGCGGTGGTGGCAATTTGCTAAGAAAGGCTGGGGTTGGAATCTCATGGACAAGGCATTGGTAACTTCAATATGGAGTTATGGCCAGTGGTGACGGAGTTATTGGAGCTAGTTGTGGGCGGCGGCGCAAGATGGTGCGGCGACTGTTTTTGGCCTAGTTGGCCAACGGGCCAATGGTGAATCGGTAAATTGGTTCAAGGGTTTTGATCAGCTCGTTGAGGCAAGCATTTTGGTGGTAGTGGTGTTCGTTTAGACAGTGGCGCGTGGCTGCAGTTTGGGCAACCCAAACAGATTTTAATTTTGGACTTGTTTAAGCTATTGTCGGTTGAGATAATGGTTTAAAAAATCGGACCATTGACCGATCGGTGAACCGGTTTGATTTTCTCAAAAAATAAAAAACTAAAAAAAATACCATATTTTGTTAAAACCATTCAGACCGGTGAACCGCTCACGGTTCAATTGAATCGAAGCGGTTTTTTCATTTAATTTTTAATGAAATTAATTTTTTTTTTAGTTTTTTTGTCTAAACACAAAGTTTGAAGGCTAAGGTACACCTCACAAGCTATCTAAAAGTCAAAAAAAGCTTTGGTTTAGAGTTTAGACTTTATAATTAACTCACAACTCTCAACTTTAAACTTTAGATATTTAAATTATTGTGATCATTTAAAATATGAATTGTAAAATTTGGATTTTGATGTTAAACAATATCATTTAAGCTCTTTATCTTTTATATTTTGGCATTTTATTAATTTTTAAGTAATATATATAATATAAATATATATATATTATAATTATGACGTCACGGTTCAATTGCGGTTTAATTATGGTCTGACCAGCGGTTAAACTAGTGAATGGGTAAGTTTTTTCGATTCAGTGAACGGTCAAATTTTTCGAACACTACTAGATATTGGATCCGTACTCAACCAATTTGGGTAAGTTTTCATAATCGGATGTCGATTAGTTTATTTTTTCATATTTAATTAAAAATATTGATCGAGATCTAATCATAAATAAGTTAAAATTAAAAGATATATTTCAAATCGAATCGTGAATTAATTATGTAATTGAAAGATAGAAATTAAATTATGAGAATGTGACTTAATAAATCAAGGACTCTGGATCTAGCTCATGACCTTGGACTTCCCCATGAAACGGTATATTGTAAATATAGTACTAGATTTAAGTTTGGAAAATTAAAATCATAAAGATAGTTGAATGAAAATCCTTTAACACCTCAGATTTGATAAGCTAAGACCGGCCAGTCTGTATGAATAGGGATCATGATAATGCATTGTATGATGTTTAAGATTCTGGGTAAAATTGGGATAGTATTATGGAGCAATAAGCATGTTAATTGAATGCAGAGGTATTTCTTAAGTCACAGAACTTAATATACTAGAATTAATAGAAATACAAAAGGGAAATAAGCTATTAGCCCACTAAGCATAGCTTAGAAAATTAAGTTAATATTATTTTCAATCTCTCTTATACTATATTTTGTGATAACTAGGTAACGAGGAGAGGAGCTATCGAGCTCATTGTGAAAAAGCCACCGCTTGATGTCACTAGGTGAGTTTATTTTAGATTTCTTTGATTGGAAAATAAAATATATTTTTGTTATTATGGCCTTGTTGCTTGAACTTGCTTGTGTTAAGATTCAATAATGGGTAAATTGCATTTTACGTCCCTATAAAAATCAAAATAGGCAGAAAACCCCCTATTGAAAAATAATAGGCATTGCGCTCCAATATGTTTCTAAAAATGTAGCTCAACGCCTCCTTGCAGCCATTTATTTATAGTTTTTTATTGTGAAGACAAAAGTTCCCTTATATAAAAGGTATCTTTTTACTTCTTTTACTATGGTCAAAATAATGCAATTTGAACAAATAAAATTAGAGAAAATAAAAAAATATATAATATTTTTAAAAATTTTGGTATAACTAAAGGTTTAATGAAATATTATTTTGATATTTAATTTTTAGTCTAGTTCTAAAATCATACCAAATATAAAATTATTAATTATATTTATTTTTATTTATATTCTTAATTTTCAAATTTTACATGTATACATACTATTTAGTATTTTAATTCTATTTTTTTTTATGTTTAGTTACCAAATAAAAAATTAGTAAATAAAAAATGCAAATGTAATTTTATTCTTTACGTTTAAACTATTCACTATGTTGATATTTAATTGTTAGTTTTATAAATAAAAGGTATTACATTATTTATTGTTTTAATATTTAATTGTTAGTCTTATAAATTATTTAGTAATATATATGATAAATGATTTAATATATTGGTTTTTGAAAGAATTTGGAATAAATGAAAATTTAATTAAAATATTATTTTGATACAATATCAAAGTATTTCACAAGGATGCAAATTGCAACTAACCCATTCAATAATCATTGATTGTAGTCCTATGTTGTTCTTTGACTCTTGTGTTGAATCTGACAATCTTTTTGAACTGTTCTTCTTGCAAAATTCTTGAGCCATTATTATCCAAATTCTCAATCTCATATGATGCGAAATCTTATTTTATCTTATATATATTAATAAATATATCATTATTGTTCAATCTTTGCTTCGTTGAAAAATTGTCATTTGCCTATGCCATATTGATCTACAATTTTTGTGTTGCTCTTGACAATCTATTTGAACTTCTCTTCTTCTTTGCCCGTGAGTCTTGAGCTATTCTTATTTGGATTCCTTATCTATCTTGAGATGTCGAATTCCATAATTGAATGGTTAACCTGATTCATGTTCACACAAGTTTTGACAAAGTAAACAGTTTGTGAAATTTTACCACACATCACCATTTACACTGATCGTGGTTTTTGGTAGATTATGATATATGTTGTTTTACCTGAAATTAGCGATTGTGATAGGGAAACTCAAAAAGGGATTTCAAAATGTATTTTCCATTATTGCCATGACTATTGGCTTGGTATAAACTCAATATTAACTGATTGATTATTCGTTTATCATGGCTAGCTGATATATTTATTGTACTACTGTTGGACATTTTACTGCTATTAGCATGACATATTATTACTGTGGATACATAGGTCTATTGATACCTTTGAGGGTGGGCCCTAAGATCGGTACTAAAAGACAACAGGGCGAAATGAACCAACAGTAGCTAGTATTTAGCTGATACCCTACTATTATTATCCTGTCTCATAACCAGTTGGAGGTAATTATCTATGAGCAAGGTAAGGCATGTAGCTAGCCATGCCTGATACATGATTACTTTATTGAGCTAATCACTCAAGGACTTGGAGGGATTAGGGTTTTCTATGTTTTCGAAAGTGGAGTGATAAAGTAGAAGAACCAACGACGACAAGTTTTGAGAAAGTTTTATTGGTATGTTATCTATTTATTAATCTGTCTAGCCAGTAGTATTCCTTTGCTTGTGTAATATCTCGTATATATGCTATAGTCATGATTGTTCTATGTTGATTTAGTGCTCATTGATTTGTTATCACTCTATATACTCATGTTGCTCATTTGTTAACAACCCACTAAGTCATTCGCACTTATTGTGGGAGATGATCCATTTACATACAAAGATGCTATTTCTTGACTAGATTCTAATAAATGGATAGTTGCTATGAATGAAGAGATGAAGCCTCTATATAAAAATATCAAATAGGAGTTGGTTGATGTACTTAAAGGGTAGAAATTTGTTAGATATAGATGAATTTACAAGAGGAAAAAGAATTCCAAGGGTTGAGGATGCTCACTATAAAGCACAATTGGTCACTAACGTTTTATGTAGAGAGAGGGAGTTGACCTTCTTGAGGTGTTCTCCCCAGTTGTAAAGCATACCTCCATTTACGTGTTACTTGCCAAGGCAGCTTTATTTGATATGGAGCTTGAACAAATGAATGTAAAGATAGCATTCTTGTATGGTGAGCTGGAGGAGCAGATTTACATGAGCCAACTAATAGGGATTCGTTGCTTCCAAAAAAGAAAACCAGGCATGCTTTCTGAATAGGTCTTTATATAGCTTGAAGCAGTCTCCCTTGCAGTAGTGTAAGATGTTTGATGCATTTATTACTAAGATTGAGTACATCGAAAGTACTTATGATTGTTATGTGTATTATAAGAAGTGTAGTGATGGTCTTCTCATTTGTTTGCTGGTTTATATTGATGATATGTTGATTGCCTCTAAAAACAAGTTTGAGATCAATGTGATACAAGCTTAGTTGAGTAAAGAATTTGAGATGAAGAATTGGGGAGTGCAAAAAAGATATTGGGGATGGAGATTATTCTAGATAGATACTCTGGGTTATTGTACTTATCTCAATGGAAATATATTGAGAAAGTATTAAAGCATTTTGGGATGGATAAGTCCAAGTTAATTAGTACATCACTTGCAACTCATTTCAGGCTCTCATTAGATCTATTACCGAGTACTAAGGAAGAGGTGGAGCACATGTCTAATTTGCCATATGCTAGTGTAGTTGGTAGTTTGATGTACGCCATGCTATGTATTAGGCCAGATATTTTGCATGTTATTAGTATTTTGAGTAGGTACATGCACAAGCCGAGAAGCCGCATTGGCAGGTAATAAAATGGATTATGAAGTATTTGAGAGGCTCTGCGGATAGATGTTTAATATATAGTCAACTGAATTCTACTGCTAGACGTATTTGCTATGTAGATGCGATTATGCTAGAGATTTGGACAACATAAGGTCTATAACATGCAATGTGTTTTGTGTTTCTGGTTATACTGTTAGCTGAAAGACGACTTTGCAATCATCAGTTGCATTGTTCACAATAGAGGTTAAGTACATGACTTTAATTGAAGGCATGAAAAAAAACATTTGGCTAAAAGGGTAGATTGATGATATGGGTTTGAATTCTGATATTGCTACAGTATTTTGTAGTAGTCAAAACACCATACACTTATCAAAGAATCAAGTATTTCACGAGAGAACAAAGCACACTGATGTAAATTGTAAGGTATCACTTTGTCCTGAATATGGTGTCTCTAGGTGTTGTCTTAGTTGGCAAGGTATAGTTACGAAGGCTGTTTCGAAAATGAAATCGAAGCATTGCTTGGATTTGATAGACATTTACAAATGCAGATGATTGCCTTTTGGGGAAATAAAGATGGTGGATGAATAATTTCAACAAGGTGAAGATTGTTGAATCTACCTTGAAAGTCAAGTTGGATTGATGAAAAGAGCATGAAACAGTGACAATGATACAAAAATGGGTAGCAGGCAGTAGCAAGCATGGTGGGGGACACCGCAAGGGCGCCCTGGCACGCAGATGCGCACGTGCCAATTCTTGGCGCGGGTACTAGTACTGTGCTGGGGGGCGTTTCGCGTGCTATGTGCACCCTAATGCAACTTTGCCTGTAGGGCGCACAACAGTGGCCCAACGGGCTGTTTCTCATCCTAAACACATATCTAATCAGATTTTTTTCACTGTTTTTTTATTTTAGATCCTATTTAAATTAGTTTTGGACTCAGGTTAAAACAAGAGAATTAGGTGTTCTCTTGAGATTTGTGAGCTAATTTCATATTTAGATGAACCAATTTCATATTTAAGTGGAATTAGATTCCTATTTGGATTGATATTCTTCCTTATCTTGAAAGATCTTTTTACATGAGATTTCTTTTTTAATGAAGTAAAAAATAATGATAAGATTATCTTTCCCAAATACTCTCTCCTAAATTTCTCTTGATTTTTTTTCTGAGTATCAATAAGACTTCTTGGATTTTTAGATGTGCAAATGAATGAATCGAGGCTTGTTCGTGGTTAATTTTAAACAAGAATTCATTGACAAATGTATTTGTGATTTGATAAAAGCGAGGTTGGATGACAAATTTAGTCCAACACAAAAGGACCAATATAATTTTGGTGCATCGACATCATATTGTTAGGTTACATATTTAGGCAATCCTTTTTATGCACTAAATAAAAAGAAAAAAGAACAAAAGCTATAGCACTTACGTGAAAATCAAGTAGCTAACTATCAAAGGACAAAAACATTATATACAACACATGAAATTGTTTCAAGCACCTCAACGTTAGGTATATGAATTTCATACAAATACAACAAACTACAAAGCCAAAATTTTGAGGGTTGGGAACTTTACTCTATGTTTGGACCTCAGAAAACACAACATTAGAGTTTAGACTAAATCCATCCGTCCAGCTAGCTTGCCAATACTTGCAATCAGAACAAAGAACAAAGTGAAAATATACATACCCTCTTCCCAAAATTTAGAAGCAATATCAGAATCTCACCCTGAGCTTTCAGATAAGTTGCTTCTTTTACATACAAGTCTGGGCTATGCTCTTCTTCTGCACAACTTGCTTTCAGTAAAACCAGGCTCTAACATGTACTTGCTTTGTTTTCAACTTAGTCTCTAGTTTTTCTGCTAGGAATCTGTAGTCTGCTTGCATCCACATGCGCAACTATCGAGTTCTTCATTGAGTTTCTGAAAGAACAGAAAGATACGGAAAATGGAAAGAGTAATCTTCGTCATATGTTTGGAGCCTAAAACTCAT
This sequence comes from Jacaranda mimosifolia, assembly GCA_018894105.1. NCBI lineage: Eukaryota > Viridiplantae > Streptophyta > Magnoliopsida > Lamiales > Bignoniaceae > Jacaranda > Jacaranda mimosifolia. The sequence continues at coordinate 17,290,993 of CM032132.1, read as the reverse complement.
GTTACTTCCACTATACAGAGGACATAAGAGTAAGGAATTATCCATATGAGTTAGATGTGATGCTTCATGTTTTATGTACTGAATGAGCTAAGAACTACATTCTTTCTGTCACTTTATTCAAATCACGAAGTTTGTTGAAAATGCAGTTCTTGAGATTAATTGAAGAGAAAACTACTTTGTCATGCGAACTATTTGTGTTTCTACACTTTGTCAACTAAACCAAAGGAAGTACACTTTATCATTTAAACTATAAATTTTTTCCCTTCTCATACATGCATGACCAATTTCTGCTGGAATATTCTGCCAATATTCGATTCCCAATATGCCCATCAAATTGTATGTTTTTGATGAACATACTCTAAAAGAAAGTCCTATGTAGTTTGTGATAGAATTCCAACAAAATATTTAGCTGGAATTTGGTTATTAAAGTGAAAATAATATAGCCTAGATGGTGAAGTGTCCCTGGGGCGAAAAAAATTTGGTGGGCGAAAATGGGCGAATTTTTTTTTTTCTTTTCTTAATAGAACCATGTTGGAATATTTCATTTTTGATGGCTACTACATAATGAAATAATGCAAATACATTGAGAAGTAATCACAAAAAAAAAAAAAATTGGTTTTATATATTTATGTCTTGTTAAGAGAAAACTAAGTGAAAGAGAGCACAACTATTGAAGAACGGGTTGAGAAATAAATATGCCAGACAAGAATTAGCAACCTTTCTTATGTTCATATCTTGGTTTAGAAAGAAAAGTGAACAACTACATCAATAAAATAAGTAAAACATCTACAGAGCCTGCAGAAAGAATGTTTGCTCACCTGAACCTGATTTTGAAGACTTTGTATGTGTTGCACTGCCAAATCCAGCATGTCAGCATAGCTAGTTTGCTGCAATGACAAACTCTCTTAAATTGAGAATATATAATATATTTTACTGTCAATGCAACTTATTACACCGACTTGTTTCAGCTTTTTGGTTTCAAATTGCAATGAGTTTGAGAAGAGCAAAAAAGAGCCAGGCAAAGTACAGATTATCTCTGTTCCAAATGCTATCCTTATTGAGAACAAAGGAGTGGGAATGCATTACCTTATCCATGTTGGGAACAAGATCCTGCAACTTCTTTAACTTTCCGCTGATCCGCGTCCTTCTCTCCTACACGAGAGTGGAAATAAAGATATCATTGGTGAGATGCAGCAACACATGGAGCATATGCAGTTTCAACTTATCACCTTGTTGCTCTGGGATGATATAAAACGGGACTTGATTTCAAGTGATTAAATACAGTTTTTATGCAGTTCAAATCCTCTACTTCAATTGATATTTCATCTTCTATTGTAGTTAATTTACTAATATATATTCGTAAAGAGGAATAGAAGATAAAACACTGATTGGAATAGATGATTGAAAATATTTTTTGTCACCTATTTTGTGCGAGGTGTTAGCTTATACTTGTGGTGGAGAAAAAATTCCATACCCTTTCTGCAATGCTACGAGGATGTGTAGCACAACCACGCTTTGCACGGATCTTGCACGGAACAGAATCTTGTGGGATGTGTAGTAACTTATCCATTGTCGCTATCTCTAATGCTCCTTGTGGTATCCCAAACTGAAACTGATAAAATTAGGGTTATGAGGGAGCGTTCAACAGTTCAAATCCTCTACTCCAATTCCTATTGACATTTTATATTCTATTCTGTATTATGGACAAATGTCAAGTGTATCAAATACGTAAAATACCTTTTTTGTTTTTTTAAATAGATACGTGACATGTATTTGTAAAGTAGAATATAATACAAAATGGCAAGTTGAGTACATGTAATAAATTAATACGGAACAACTTTCATTTATATTGGGTGATACACAATTTATTGAAGCATGCATATATATAGAAGTGGGAAAGAAGGAACTTTACAACATGCGATAGCAAATATGGTTTTCAATTTTGTAAGTGTCCCAAGAAAGTCAAAAGAAACCAACATTTTTCAGCTTCCACTTAGATTGAAAAGCAATGCATATAATTTTAGATAACAATTTGACAAGTTGAAGAAAAATGTAGACACATTCAAACTCCAATTTGATCATTGATAGGCCTTTACATGTGGAAGAAACAAAAATCCTTTACACCGTATGCTTAATTTTAACAACTAAGACACTTAGTAAACTTCAATACCTGAGATTCCATGCTGTCCAAACTATTGACAACATGGCTAGTGATAGTCGTCTTAGGTTGCTTCGTTGTCGCAACAGAAAATGTTAGAGAGTTGGTGTCATCCCAAGATCCGACCCCAAAGCCAGCGCTGGCATAAGAATGAGTAGATTTTCTTTGGCCATTATCTGTATTAATGCCATGAGCAACATTCTCAGTTTCTTCAGAGATCTGAGAAAGAGCTTCTTTCTGCATTGTGAAGCTGAGCTGAGAGTTCAACCTTGATATACTATGACCATTGTCAGCTATCCCCTTAGAATTATAGCTGCTTCCTATCCCTCTTGTAACAGAAAATCCTGCTTTTGCATAAAAATTAGGTCTCATGAAGAAAAAGAGCAAAAGATTTGGAAATTCTTTTAACCACATGCACAGCTATGATAATCCATTTTCTAGCTTCAGCCTCCATAACTCCTCACTGATTCTACGGCAAATCTCATGTCGTGTTTAAAAGTAGATTGTGGATCATTGGACGGACATACAATGATGTCATAAAATAAAATACTGATATAATATATACTCAATTATAACAATTTATAATATATACTCAATTCCTTGTCATAACATCATCAAACTATGTAATCCCTTTACAGATGTATTTGTTTCAAACCAATTCTTAGCATGTGGCAAATATACTATCTATAGCACTCAATGGATCATCACAATGCTATTGCAACAATTAGTTATCTATCTGCATGATCTGACTAATTTTGCTGAAATTATCTTGCCTAAGTACTCATTGGAAATTTGGACAATCCTAAGGAACATGTACAGTTAACTAGCATTAACATTTGATATTGCCAAAGAGAGGGGATTTTAACTGCAAAAGGCCTTTATGGAGTGCCAATATAAATTTCCACAGGTAAAATGGTTAAACTCTCTTTGTAACTCATTAATAGTGAATTATAAATGAGATTCCACACACACATGTATAAAATCATAACACTCTCGGTATCTTAAATTTTGAAGATATAAACCAAAAATATTTATTAAATTATTTCTGTGATATTATATTTCTTTAAATTGTTTCATTGATTTTATTTTAGTTTTTGATAAATGAAAATACTAATTTCAAAAAAACATGATAAAAAAAAAGAGAGAAAGAAGAATGATGAAGAGATAAAAAAAAAACAGAAAATTGAAACATAACTACATTGACATTGTCTCATTGAATCGGGTTCAATTCAGTGATACAGTAAAAATTTACCATGACTTGTTACCTCTCGCTTTATAAACTAGCAATTTTGACACACTGTGTGCTAAAATTTTTGGTATAGAATAAATATACCTATTCATTTACTTTTTATAATAATAAATATAAATTTTTTATATATATTTATTAGAATTTTTTTATGGGCAGAGCATACAGATTTAAGGGTCTAAAAGAACATTGGGCTCGTCCGAAGTCCTGGTTTTGAAAATTGTCTTTTGAATAGGGATCTAAGTAGAAAATAAAATTGTGTGCTGAGATGGTTGGCACGTGACGTTAACGGTGCTGTCGGGCGAATGCATGCACCTTCTGCTTCTGCCCCATTATTGTTAACATCCATTCTGAGTCCATGAATCTGCCCATCTCACAGCATCCATGCAGATTAAAATATTATAAAGTATTTCATAAAAAAAATTCAGAAATTAAAATTTATAAATTTTTAAAGTAAGACATTAGGTCTTACAAACCTTTTTTGACAAAAAATGAAATTTGTGTTTGCTTCTAAAATTTAAAATTTTTTTTTTATTTAATCATGCAAAATTACAAAATTATTGTTGTTAGGATTTTATAAATTTTATTTATTTTATTTGAATATTTTAATAACTGTTGAGTGGATATATTTGTCCAGAAACATTATCTTCACACTTATCTTAAAAAAAATATTTTAATATTTATAAAATTCAAAAATAATTTTAAGATGTGTATGTGTAAGTTTAAGGACATTTTTTGTTAATCGACATTTCGATTTTTTTTTTTAATTTTCTCAATTGGTTCCCTAACTAAAAGCCTAATCAAACTATTACTTAATCAAAGACTTTACAACTTTTCTAATAAGTCAATGCTAAATAATATACTGATAAAAAAATTATAAATAAATATATGACACAATATAATATGTATATATCACACATACATAGAGATAGATAGAGATTAGAGAGATAGATTATAATTAGTAAGCGGTTTAACTGAAAACAGTGGGCGCACGCACTGACGAGAACGCGCCGTGCGTATATTATTAGTTGGTCCCACTACAGATGTCACGGAGAGTGAGACAGCCACAATTAGCCCACCAAAAGTCAATTTCCTGTTTTGCCCATGGCCCAGTTTCCATATAACCCCTCCTTTTGTTCCCAATTTCCATACAACTCCTCTTTTGTCTTGAGGAAGATTTAACGAAGTATCATAAGAGAACACTTCCAATTATTGAATAATTTATATTTAAAACTAACCTCTTATAATCTTTTATTTTCAAATTATTGGGTTAGACTTCATTAAAGGTCTAATTCATCATTTATAAAGAGAGATCGTATCTAATTTCATTACAGCTTTTTGTGTTCGTCTCGATGAAAATTCAAAAGATATTCTAAGGAAATGTTTTCGATTATCAAATAATATATTAACGTAATTGAAAATAATTCTCTACCATCTTTTATTTTAAAATGAATTTAATATGCTCTATTAGATGTCTACGTCCTATCTTTTATTTTCAAATTATTGGGACAGACTTCATCAACGGTCTATATTCATCATTTATAGGGAGAAATCATATCCCGATTTAACTACAACTTTTTGTGTTCATCTCGATGAAAACTTATAAAATATTATGAGGAGATGTTTTTGATTATCAAATAATAAATTAATAAAATTAAAAATAATTCTCTACAATCTTTTATTTTAAAGTAAATTCAACAGACTCTATTATAGCTCTACATCCCATCTAGACCATAGGCCAACTTTTTATACGACGACGCCCACCATTTTTTTCTCATTGGCATCACATTACATAAATAAACATACTGTCTTTCAAACGTACCAAGTCCTTAGGAACTTAATGATTAACTACTATTATGAGTTCGGAGTCCCTTGTGAAAGGAGATTCAATTTAGAATTCTTTTTTACTAATAAAAGTATTAATGGTAAGTAAAAATATCTTAGTAGTATTGACACTTCAAAAATTCTTCCTTTTTTTTTTTTTTCTTTTCTTTCATTTATTAAGACGTTTTTTAATTTACCATGTAGGACTTCTAGTTTCCATAACTCCAACTGATTAACTGTAATCAAAATTATATCCAATCAAAAAAATAATATTATTCAAAATTTAAGTAATTATTGTAAGATGTAACCTAATGACCTTTTCAACCAGGATCTAAATTACTTCTATCTCAAAATAAAATCTAAAAAAGACTGTAACTCTTTCAAACTCATCAACCAAACACAAACTAAGGCAATCGTGACTGAGTAAAGGTGTATTACATACCATTAAGGATTTAAAAAGAAAATAAAAGTGTATTTGTTTGGTTATGTTTCCCCAAAACAACATTATTTTGGAAAAATATAACCAAACAAATCTCCATTTTCCCTTTAAAACGCACATTCTCTAATATATACATATACGTATTTTATATATATTATATATTTTATTATTATTCTAACATTAAAATAATCACTTAATTTTATTTTTATTCCAAAAATTCAACAAAAAAATATTGATTTGACTGCTACAGTAAATAATGTCTCCCTCAAAACATACCAAAAAATAACTTTTACATTCTCCAATAATTTATTCTCCTAAAACACATAATAAAAAATATAATAAAATCAAACAAAAAACATAACCAAATACAACCATAATTTGTCGGATTTTATTTCTATTAAATAACAATAGTAAAGTTTAGTGGACAAAGTACAATGTGAAAACACTAAATAAGGTAATCATCAGGAAAAAGAAAATGAAATTACTAAATAAGGTTATTTACAATATTTTAAAAATATTCGATCATTTACTCTTCATTTACGTGATCACCTATAAAAGAACCTCTCATAAAGAATTAATTATTTAAATGCAGCTAAAATTGTATGAAAGTTTTCACTCTAGCCTTTGTTGACAGCCTTAATCAAAATGTGCGAAATTTGTCATTGTTTTCTTTTCCTTTTTTTTTTTTCACAAAAAAAAAAATTATCATTTAAAAAAATAATATTCAATCAAAATAACTGAGGGGTAAAACCGTCATTTGAGAAAATTGAGGTGGAAGGCTTGGGAAGGATGGTGGCCAAAGCAAGAATCAATATAAATTTCACCAAACACCCAATGAACAACCAAGAAAATGCGAGGCCAATACTGCAAAACAGAATAAAATAAAAAGGGAAAAAAGAAACAAAAACAACAAGAAGAAGCGCGACTTACCATTATCACCAGCAGCAGTGGCCAAGTGATTAAGAAATCCAGCGGGCGAACTACTGTGCCGCACCAAAGAAGAAGAAGAAGAGGCACTGCCGCCGCCGCCAGCGGCGGCTGCGTGAAACCCATAAGACCGCTGCAATCCAATTGCCGTATTACTTTTACTGGGCTCCTCCGTCCTGGGAACTTTTGCTCTCGAAAAGTTATCACTTAGGTTAGATTTGCCTGTGGATTCCGAAGCTTCGGTGGAGGGGAAGAAACTGGGTGGGGCAAGTTGAGTTTGGGGTCCGAAGGCGGAGAATTTGCGGGTGGCTCCGATGACTGAGTCGACGGCGGTGGTGATGAGAGAGCCAGGGGCGGAGCCGTAGCGCATGAGGCCCCCGCCGCTGGAACTTGGCCCCATGGAGCCTTGAGACGAAGAAGATGTGGAGGAAGGGAACATATTCATTTTTGGCTCAAATGCAAAACTGTTAACAAGTTGAAAATGGAGAGGGAGATCGAAAAGAAAGAGGTGTGCGGCATTTTAAAAGTGGATGCAACTTGCTGAAGAAAAGTCGTAAAGAGTGATTGGGTCACCCGTGGGTGTTCAAAAATTGTACCTGTCCAGTTGTATTATAAATACATTTTTAACTTTTCGTTTTCTTCCCCTTTCTTTCTTTTTTCTTTCTTATCATTTTTTTCTCTTTTGGCTTGGGGCGGGGCGGGGTTTGCTAGTGGGGCTAGTGGCTTACAAAGTTTTAGCCTTAAAAGCAAGTGCTTGCAATTCTTTTCGACTGTATTGGGAGAATATTTGTAAAATTAAGAATGGGATTTGTTAATGAAGTTATAGAAAACATATAATTAAATAAAACTATATTTATTTTCATTTTGAAAGAAGAATAATTTATCATGTAAGCTTTTATTTAGTTATTGATAACACATTCAATTTCATGCATTAATAAAATAATTAGGAAATGTTGTTTCCAGGATTTATGCCAACATGCAGTAATCCAAAACAATAAACAAATATTGCAAGTCAGATTATCAGGAATGGATAAGATAATCACAGTTATGGCAATACGTGCGTTTGATCAATATGAAATTCAAATAAAGCATGCGATATTAGAATTTAAACATACAGCATGCGTTATCAGAATTAAACATACAGCATGAATTATCAAAATATACGTCAAATTCAAGGCAAATCAGAATTTCATGTAATTAACCGGATATGAGTTCAGGAAAAGCCAAAATTCATATATCAACCGAGGCAGTAAAACAATAAAAACATGCTGTCAGATTTATCTAATAAATACTGAGTTTTAAAGTAAACTTATCTTAAGAATTCTATATCGTAACAGAATCAATAGGACGACCAAATCACAGAGAAATTCTGTTTGCCTTGAAGAAACGAGCACCCCGACTCACCAGTGCAACGGGTACAGCGCAGCTCCTCCCAGGATGAGATGGTCCAGAACGATCAAGTACACTCCGTCTCGTTCACCTCGAACAGTACTCAGTTGCCCGGATCAGAATGAGACAACCGTATATCAAGATTTGGGAAAGGGAATGTTTGTGGGGGAGAATATCAGAATATGAGAAGGGAAGGAAGGAATTTATGAAAGTGGGATCAAGAACAGCAGCAGTGTGTGTAAACGTGAACAATGTGGTAGAATCAGGAGAACGATGGCGAATGTTGCGTGTTTGGAAGACTGCCAGAGGCACTCTATTTATAGGCGGGATTAGGGTTAGAGTCTGCCAGTTAATGGCCTCTAACGTGTCACCCAAGCGAATGGCATTCCGCCACGTCAACCACACACGTCACACGTCCACCAATAGCCAATGGCGTTCTGCCACTTGGCCCTCACACATCACACACGTTCACAGCATCACGCCACGTGTCCCACGTCTCCACCAGCATCATCCCATGATCTTGGTCAAATCCCACATATCAAGGTAATATCCAACGGGTCTTGACCAAGTCAACCCTTATCCGATTATCCCTATCCGGTTAAGTATTTTAAATTTCAAAATTCAAAATTCAAAATTTTTAATTGAATTTCGTCCAAAAAGATAAGACTGAGACTTTCGCCCTAACGCCCGTACCCTGGATCCGGAGCCGGGCCAGGCGGCGACGGCGGCGCGTGTGTGGTCCACTCATATGAACCCCCTAAAGAACACTTTATCAAGCATTCTTACTAGAGTTCAATATAAACTAGTCCACATTAGTTTATAAAACAAATGTGGGACAAGTGAAGGGTTGGAATAACCATTCAACTCCTCCACTTGGTTTTATAATTCACAAGCAATTCTCCCCTTTCTCAATTTATCAATGTGGACAATCCAACACTTAACCATTTGCACATCCTCCATTTTACCCTTTAATTATCTTTGAATTCCAACCAAAATTGGCATCCATCCAAATAATTAAACTTTGTAATTATTGCCAATTACAACAGGAAATACATATAATAGTAAAATAATAGTTAAAAGATATATATATATATATATATATATATGAATTTGATTCATACATAATTAGAATTTTCAATAATATTATAAAAAAATAATTGTATGGAAATTTTTTGTTGGACTTTTTAGATATAGAAATAAGGAAAAATAAATAAAAATTCCTTTAAACATATTTTTATACCTAGAAACTCCATTACAATATTTTTCAATCCCAGAGTACCCATTCTACCGGCTTTTGACTTTAAGAAACTCAACAGCTATTTCTTTGTCTGTTTACCCTTGGCCCAATAAATTAGCAAATTATATGAATTAGTTTTTGTAATAAAATATTTTCCTTTAAATTGTTCAAATTAATTTGTATCAATGATGATTTTAATTGTGACAAATTAAATTATTTGGAGAAAGATATGAACTATAAAAAGATCAAAGTATTTTAAAATTAATAAATTAATTTTTGTAATTTTTTTTATACTACAAATAACTCAAGACAGTTAAAGCAATTAAATTTTAAAGTTAAATATTAATATATAAAAATTTCTCAACGTAAAAAATTTAAGAGACATTTCGTCAAAAAATAGAGTAAAAGTTAATAATTGAACTTTTAGAAAAAAAAAAGTTTATGAACTAAGTTTTTAAAATTTAAAAATAAGTTTATAAATTAATTTTTTGAGATGTAATTTTTTTAGTAATTTTCTCTAAAAGTGAAGAATTGAAATTAAATAAAAGCAAGCACAGTCTTAAATACAACAATATAAAACAAAATTAACTGTAACCCTTACAATGGCACAAAGATTGGTTTTGTAAGAAAAAAATAATGATCTGATACTGATGGTATTAATGCTTCTAGGACTTATTATATGTATTTGTAGTTTCTACAATACTAATAAAAAAGATGGCTTCTATATCTCGATAAAACAAATTAAATGTACAGTTGCTTTAATTCTTAGTCTATGGGTTATTGAATTTAAATATAGGTATAATACATTTTGCCCTCTTGAATTGTAGTTTTTATATCAAGCACCCCTTTAAATAAAATTTTATGTTATCTAAAGCTCCAAAATTATACTATATAATATATACTTAATTGACCTCCTTGCATGCACGATGAGTTCTCATTAATATTTTTCTTTTTAGAGAGCATTACAAATAACGAAATGTTATCATTTCAACAAAATAATATATTCCTATTATCAAATCAAATAATCAAAGTATAAACTAAATTCAAAGCACATAAAGTACACAATGCGCCCCATTATGGGTCGAACATAAGACCCCCACTTAATAGGGAGACGGATGCTGCCTGGGCTACAAGCCACTGGGCCATTAATACCCTTTATTAATAATTTATGTTTTCGTTTTAGTATTTTCTATTTTTTTCATCATTTTTTTTCTTTCCTTTTTCTCCTCTCCACAACTAAAATATTATTTCTAACTTGTGTTGCAATGTTGATTATGAATATTACCGTTTTTCAGAATTTTTTGATTTTCTCATCATTTTTATTTTTATTTTTATTTTTTCTTCTATCAACAATTTAAATGTTATTTCTTTGTCCTGCAATGTTGATTATGAATATTGTCATTTCAAAATAATATTAGGATTTTACTTTTTAAACTATCAATTTGTTTTTTAAATTTAATGTAATGAGTACTCATTATTATTATAATTTTTCGACAATATCCATATGCACTCAGACTTAATAACAAGTACTTATTACATCTTTTAAAGTGTTGTTCAGTACTTTGGTTTATGAATTTTTAATTTAAACATTATTTATAATGCCAATTTAACAATTCAAAGTTGATTATCAATTTATTGCCTTGAAATATTGTACTTGTGAATTTATTATTAATTTGTAATAAATTTATAATACTTTGGAATTAATAGCCTTGGATATTAATGTAGATTTCAAGGCTAACTAAAAATTTATAAGATTTTAAAGTTATTTTTAGGATTTTAATTGGGGTTAAATTTATTGTGTCCCCTTGTACTATGAGAATTGTATTAAAATCCCCTAGTATTATAAAAACCTTCAAAAAATCCCTCAACCAACCAACAGTGTTAATATTCAATTTCAATGCTAATTACTAATATATAGCCTTCACAAAATAAGTTAATTATAAAAAAAATGGACACACTTTGACATTTTTTTTGGTTATAATAAATTAGCCTTTACAACCTTATAGTATGGAGAAGAAAACAAAGTTCATGAAATACATAAATAGACTTAATCACCCATGAAAATTGCATAAATATATCTTAAACTCAAAATCCCACAAAATTTGATGATTGAATTCAATGACACTGCAAATTTATATGAGAAATAAGGTAATTGGTTGTTAAAGAGCTATGTGAATTTGAATTAGTTAGTATATTCTCAATCTTGAAACCCTAGATTTTGGGGATTTTTTTTTAATTATGCTATTAAATTAAGATATTATTATACTTTGTTGTTGTTGTTGTTGTTGTTGTTGTTGTTGTTGTTATGATGTTAGATTACAAGTGAAGTAAAATGTAAATAAATATATTATAACATGTTATTCTTCTACCACATCATTTTATACAATACAAAGATACATGTTGCAATAACAAATAATTTGATACTCTTTTCAACTTCTTATATATATATATATATATATATATATATTTGTTCATTTGATATTCTATTATACTCAATTTTGCTTCCAATACTTGGTTCTTCATCATCAACTTAATGTTTGATATTGCTAGGTATATGATATTTTCATGTAGCTTTTTATTGTTAATTTGAAGACTTTATTTATTGCTTGCAAACTCTTTAGTTTTTAATTTTTTAAGCTCATAAACTTCAATAATGATTGTTCAAGAGGAAAAATAAATTTATCCTTATATATATATATATATCAATAGGGCAATTTGGATATAAAAATATGCATAAGTTATTCAATTGCTAAAAAATTAATGGTAGGAAGGGTTTAGGGGTTTTTTTTAAAGGTTTTTATAGTATAAGAAAGTTTTTGACACGATCTTTATAGTACAAAGGGGCAAAACAAATTTAACTCCTTTAATTATTATATTTTCTTTTCTATGTTTGGTAATATCAATTCAAATTTTAAAGCTAACTATTTCTTATTAGAGCTTCAAAAAGTATTTACCTTTTTATTTTTGCTAAAAATGTTTCTGTCGATCTCTCCCAATGACTAGCCACCACCATACTGCCTGTACGCCACCACGAGAATCACTACCGCCACTGTTGCATGGCCCACCATTTTCTACATGTTATCACTCTTTGCTAGCATTCCTCCATGAACACCAATGTTAGTTTTTCTTTTCTCCACAAGTAATGAACGAAACCAAGTCCAACTATTAAAGAGTTATGTCCACAATAGTAAGCTCCAAATCTCATTAATCAACGATAGTATGAGTCTAATAAAGGTATATTTTAATCTTGCAAAAAAATTAGAGTGAAATCAATTTTAACTCATCATATTGCACTATTATAAAAGTATCTATGTAACTTTGAACGATGATACGTCTCCAATATAATTTAACTACATATATACTTGAAATTGGCCATTATTGATGACAGTCTAAAAATAAGCCAAATGGATGTGAAGGCGAGACATCTTTATGTGTATGTAATATTTCATTTCTATATTAATATTGTATTGTTGAATTAGTAAAGTATTAAATTTAGCATCTCTATCTCTTTCTCCCTCCTTCCCTCTCTCCCAATATTAGCACCATATTCGCAGAGTATGATACTTTGCTTTTGCATTTTTAATACTTAGTGATATGGGATGGCCTAATAGGCCCAGCCTAAAGGCTATCGATCTAAGAGTATATCACCAGGCCCATCTTATCCTTGGAGCCCTATCACGTTGTTGATTTGGATCGACCTCTCACACTTTTTTCTGACGGTACATTAAGCAACATCGATGTCATTCAACCAGGTTGCGAGTCGAACACAGATGCTCAACTCACCTAACCAGAGTGTTCAACTACCGCTCCTACCGGTCACCAACCTCACCCGAACCAGCACAGAGGTCGATCTGTTTGTCAACTAATGAGGTCGATATGTTTGTCGACTAGTGAGGTCGGCTTGCTGTAGAATTCCTTCTCTGCCACATTAAATGCCCTGACATGCAGCATACTTCTGCATTAATGGCGCATGCCACCTTAGTACCGCCCATACTGCTACGCTATTATGTCCATGAAACCTGGAGATGAAGCCACTTGGAATAGTAAAAAAATGGGAAATGGCCTAAAGCTCCCTATGCAAGGACAAGAGCCCTTTCTGCATGTTAAGAGCATTTTAGACAAATCCATCACCTGGGGAAGGTTATAAATACCCCTTTGCCAGCCTCTCATAAGGTATGCCATTCTATACTAAAAAGCCCTTACTCTGCTGCTTATCATATCTGGTCATTCCCATACTGACTTGAGCGTCGGAGTGCCATAGCTAGGGCACCTCGGCTAGCCTGACGTTTGCTTGTGATTGTAGGACTCAGCCCTAACATCTTTGGAGTTTGATTACTCGACCAAACAAGTCAACCCATCCAAATTCCAACCAAAACCAGTACATACAGCTTTCACCACCATCATTTGGCGCTGTTTGTGGGAAACTTTGAGTCCGCAACAGAAAAATGGTTAACACTAGGCGAGTTGCTTCGGAAAGAGAAGTGAATAGGAGGTCGACCATTCCTCCTCAACCTTAGCAAGAACCAAACGTATCGGGGCCGAACGCCCTAATTAATGCAGCTCATTAGCGAGCAGATATCTGCCCAAATTTCTGCTCAACTTTCTACTGCCCTAAATCAACATGCTGTCCAACCAGGACTAGCGGCTAGTGCTACCCCAGAGCCAACGCCCCTTGAAGAGAGACCGCCTAGAGAGAATCATGGTCGGCCAGAGTCCAGATGACCCCCCTCGAGGCATGAAACCAGTCTAGGATGTTTTCTTAGGGAAATGGCCTGACTAGCCCCCGCGAAGAAGTGGCCGATTTAGTTGACCACGACGCTTGACCCATTCGAGCCCAGCAGTGCGATAAGGTCGAGTGCTCGAGTCATCAGCCGTACAAAAATGCGTCTCAAGCTGATAGAGAGGAATAACAAGAGGTTTCTCATGAAGTACAGCAGTTGAACAGGCGTTTGGAGGAGATCTTGAGGAAAAACATTGAGAGAAACCCCTACCCTGGGGGGCCACAGAGGTTTTGCCGAAAGAATGAGTTACCGTTTGTCCAGGAGATCATCGACGAGCTCATCGCAGTAGGCACTAAGGTCCCGATCGGTCTACCACGATATGACAGCTCGTCGAACCCAAACGAACATTTGATGCAATTCAAGCACATGATGCAGGCACGGGCATAATGATTACATCCATGTTAATATGTTGGTGACTATCTTTTAGGGGATTGCGCTCGACTGGTTTGTTAAGCTCGAGCTAGCATCGATCTACTCATATGACCAATTGTGTGATAAATTTCTGCACCAGAAGCTTCTTCATACCCACATGCACATAGTTAAATAGAATGAAGGGGAATCCCTTAGCGACTTCTTCACCAGGTTTAATATGAAAGTGCTGAAGATTGATAGCTCCCAAATTGAGTTCTTGATCAATGTACTTTTCTTGGGCCTTAAGCACAAGGAATATGCTAATATATTGGTGCGTGAGTGGCCCCAGTCGATGGATGGGCTACTCAACCTTGCAGAGAGATATATATAACACCTCAACCGGGAGATGCCTGCTTCCGACCGAGGTGCTACTCAAATAGTGCCGCGCATCTTCTTTACAATAGAAAATACATTTCTCAAAATTCCAAAATAATTAATTTCTATAACAACCTTCATCGGAGGTTCTAGTCTAAATCGAAATATGGGCTCCTACCATCCCCATTACTTCTTGTGTCGCCTGGGTTAGTCTATCTTCATCACCCAATTCTATCTGGGGTAAAGAATGGAAGAAACAATAAAATAATATAAGTCCGAATGACTTAGTGAGATAGTATAGCAATAACAACAAAATGACAATTTCACAATTATGACATATGAGACAAACAGAAGCATAAAATATTTTCAGAAGTTGTGAGAGAAGGTTTTAGTCAAAGTTTTGGGGTGAGCCATCTCACCACCGTCCCATACCGGTGATGAGACTTCACAAAATTCACTATCTCTCATAGAAGTTTAAATCTCAATTATGATTCGAAATGGGGTCGATATGCCTTTTGAACATCTACTAGGTTCTAGTCAAATATTTGAGATTCAAAGTATAAGTGTTAGGCATACTGAGCAACTGAATATAATTTATTTTCGCTATTAAGCTGTTGGCGGTTCTCCTACCTTGTCACTCCACTTTTGAACACATGAAAACCCTTATTCCTCCGGTCTCGAGTGATCGACTAGGATAATATACTATAACCAGTAGGCATGGCTAGCTACATGCTTCATCCCTCCTATAGCCAACTACTTCTAGCGGACTACGAAACCAGATGTAATCAGTAGGGTATCAGTAGGAGATCGATCGCTGTCGGTCCGTTCCGCCCAATCCGTCCTAAGCTAATCCTAGGGCCCACCCCTAAGGGTATCAGTAATCAGTGCAGTATCAATTATCAATAATCAATGCAACAACATTTCATATAGCATGTCACTTCGCCATGATAGCCAAAATTCAGATGCTCAAACAATCTTGATCCGTTTATGAGAAACGATCATGGCTATGACTGATAAATATATCTCAAAACCAGTGTTCTAGATAGTATATCAAATCACCATGTTTATGTATAGAATAATCCAGCACCAGGCAGGTTTCCAGAAAGGTATGGCGATAAAACAATATATTTCAAAATTACTTTTCAGTTTTCTCAACATATCGCCAATTTTAGATAAAGCAATATCATTCAAAATCAACAGAGGCACTTCGAATAAAAGGCGATGTAGAGTACTATTTTCAACACATAGATTAAAAGGAATCAAGCGATCAGGAGATATAACAAGTATATATGTTCTTTCCCCAACTAAGAAATCTCATACTATTGAGTATAAACTCACCTTGCAAATGCAGAGGAATTCCTAGTCGAATGATCACTCAAGTCCTAGCTTCTTAGTCAGATGATCGAGAGCTGTCATAAGATAACTCGAGTTATTATCTCATCAATCCTTTGAATCTTAACTATAAGCATGACTAATGCCTTTATCATACTTAAGGATATTCTTACATAGTTCTGATAATCCTTAGATGTTTAAACAACCCATGATCTTGTTTCCTAATTGATTTATGGTTCAAAGTAAATAACCTAAAACCAACATTGATTAGGATTTTTGAATCATAATTCTTATTGTACTCAAATGCCCTAATCCAATCCTCAATTACTTCAATTGTTCAGTCATAATTTTCTCAAATTCCATAAGACACTAAACGTTTATAGTTATCTATCATTGCTTTCAATTCGATAAATCAGTAAACAAATAATCAAAATTTCACTCGAAGTCTTAAAGGTATTCCTTTGGGCCAACTGAGTTCAAGATCATAATAATTATAAAATTAATCTATAACATGGGCTAAATTATAAATTACAGTTTAATAGTCTTAATATAGGTCGTAATTAAACTTAATTCAAAATCTAATTACATCCAACAATTTAATCGAACTAAAATTCAATTTTTAAAAAAAATTACCCAAATTGGGCCGAACCGGGATTTCTCTTAAGGTGAAAATAGCCTAGACAAGCCTGGGACTAAACTTGGAGTAGACTGCCTTGAATCGTCGTCACGCGCCACCGTTGAACCACCACGCACCACCGCAGGAGATAGGAACCAACCCTACCACCAGATGCACCTCGCTGCCAAGAGTAAAACCCCTAAACCAATTTTTCGTTTTGCCATTCAATTAGGCCGAACCTGCCACGGAACCCTAACCTTGCCACCGCTCGCCACCCTTATCAATTCTACCACCGTTGTTGGTCGAAACCCCAAATTAATCCCACCACCAGACTACCATGAGCTTGCCATCCAAACCCATCCAAACACAACCACTTTCCACCGCCGAAAGTGGCAGAACTGCCACCCCACCGTCACCATCATTTTTTGGCAAATTGATCGGTTGTTTTTGGTGAATACTAGTATGGTCGGGTTCTTCGTGAGGGGAGGAACATTTTTATGTAGTTGGTTTTGGATTTCACGGCCGTTTGCCAGCTGTTCGCCGTTTGGGCACTTTTAAAAATTAAAGGAATTTATGTCCTTCATTTTTTATATATAAACGCTTTTTTGGTTATTTCCAAATTAGCCCTAGATCTTTCACTTTGGTCCCTGGCTTTCAATTAAGTCCTCCAACTTCTATTTCTTACACACTGACCCCCTAAACTTTATAATTTCTAACAATCAAGTCCTTTCTTTCTTTAAAATTAAATCCTTCAATTCCCAACATTTCCATCTAAACTTTAATTAATTTAATTCCAATCAATTTAAACTAATTTTCTAAAAATTGGGGTGTTACATATATGACCCAGGAGGACATGAACAGACTTAAATATGGCAACCCTGAGGTCGACAAGAAGAAACAAGGAGAAAGATGATCGTTAGCATAAGGAAGGTCGTCGATCTCCCATCAAGCGCTTCCATGATTACACCTAGCTCAATCTCCCAAGGAAAGAGGTGTTATTCGTCATCTAGCACGAAAACCTCCTAAAAAAACCCAGGAAACTAACCGAGTTGAGGCCATGAGAAAGTCCAAGAAGTATTGTCATTTTTACAAACAGAAGGGCCATAACACTGAAGACTGCTTCAACTTGCATGATAAAATTGAGAGACTGATTCGACAAGGTTATCTCAAAAAATATATCGATGAGTGTGCCAGGAAAGAAGGGGGCCAAACCGACCAGACTCCCCGTAGAGAAAGGTCAGTTAGCCCAAGAAAGGAGGACAAAAGAAAAAAACCTGCCTAGGATCCCCGCCTACCCATTCGAGGAGTTATTGATATGATTGTTGGAGGCCTCACTGGGGGTAAGTCGAAGTCCACTAAAAGGCAGGCCCAACGATGATTGGAATTGACCAAAACTACCCCGATTGAAATGTTTTTCCAGCTCTCAACTAGTGCAGAGCCAATTTTCTTCACGCACGTCGACTTTGTCTACATCGAGAACAAAGGAACCAACCACAAGATCGATTGCCCCATGGTCGTATCAGTCAAAATAGCCAATTTTGAAGTAAGGAAGGTCCTAGTCAACAATAGCAACTCTGTGAACATCATATTCTTGTCGACCTTAAAAATAATGAATTTGGGGCAGCTAAAATTTGAGTCAGTCTGTCGTCACTGGTTGGATTCGGGGGATCGAAAATCATCCCAGAATGATCCATCAACCTATCCACATCATTTGGGGAAACCCCCCGCAATAAAACCCTCATGATAAATTACTTGGTCGTTGTCGCTCCATTTGCCTATAATGTCATTGTTGGTCGACCAACCCTGAATGAATTCAGGGCCATCGTCTCGACCTACCACATGAAAATCAACTTTCCCACCCCAGCAGGCATATGCGAGCTCTTATGCAACATAAAGGAAACATGACGCTACTACACCATTTCAGTCGAAGCCAGTGAACAGAAGAACCGATCCCAACTAAAGCCATTGGGAGATGCCCTTGTAGCGAAACCCGAGGAAGGCAACGAGCAGGAAACGAAAGTTAGAGGACACTAAGGTCGAGCTCGTTGGGAGTTTAAAATGATTGAGTTGGAACCTGGGAACCCTGACAAGACTATCTGGATCAGAAGTGATATGGGCCACCGCATGGAGTGTCTTATGATTGATTTCCTTCATAGAAATATCGACGTGTTTGCTTGGAAAGCTTTCAACCTCCAGGGAATCGATCCCAGCATCATTGTCCATCATCTTAATGTGGACCCCTCGTACAAGCCAGTGAAGCAAAAGACGAGGACATTCAATGCTGAGAGATCCTAAATCATCAAAGAGGAAGTCAACAAACTCTCAGAGGCAGGATATATTGTAAAAATTCAATATCTCTCTTGGCTTTGCAACGTTGTACTCATCCCCAAGAATGCGAGCAAATGACGTATGTGTAATAATTTTACTGACTTGAATAAAGCTTGCCCTAAAGATCCTTACCCCCTGTCTCGCATAGATTTACTAGTTGATTCTACAGCTAGTTGTGAATTATTAAGTATGATGGATGCCTTTTAAGGATATTATCAAATATTCATGGCACTAAAGGATAGGGATAAGACCTTTTTCGTTGTCCCCAATGGGGTATACTATTTCTTGGTCATACCTTTTGGGCTCAAGAATGTAGGAGCAACGTATCAGAGATTAGTCAATTTCATATTCAAGAATGAGATTGGGAGGTCTATAGAGGTTTACGTCGACGACATGCTTGTTAAGATAGAAAAAGATGAGTATCATCTAGCCGACCTTGACAATGCCTTCTCGGTATTGCGGGCATTCGGTATGAAACTCAACCACAACAAGTGTACCTTTGGGGTTCGAGGAGGTAAGTTCTTAGGTTATATGGTTAGTGAAAGGGGGATCAAAGCAAACTCGCAGAAGATCTAGGTAGTTTTGGATGTCGCTCCACCTCGAACAGCTCGGGACGTACAATGCCTAGTCAACAGGATCATAGCTTTTGGCAGATTCATTGCACGGTTAGCCGAAAGAGTCTACCTTTCTTCAAAATACTCAGGAATTCAAAAAAAATAGGTTTCCAATGGATAGAGCAGTGCGACTAGGCTTTAGTTGACCTCAAGAAATACCTTTCCTCGCCACCCATGCTTGCCAAACCTGAGCTGAGAGAAGTTCTGCACCTCTACCTAGCTGTGTTCACTACGTCGATCAGCTCAGGTTTGGTCTCGATGAGAGATGGAACCCATTGGCCTATTTATTATTGCAGCAAAGCACTACAGGGGCCCGAACACAAGTACCTTGAGATCGAGAAGTTCACCCTCGCTTTGGTTACATCAGCACGAAAGTTGCGACCTTACTCCAGTCCCATGCGATTATAGTGTTGACAAATTAGCTGTTAACACAGGTACTGTCAAAGCCAGATACGTATGGAAGACTGACTAAGTGGGCCATCGAACTTGGGGAATTTAATATCACATTTGAACCCTGGACGACCATAAAACACAAGTTTTAGCTGATTTTGTCGCTGAGAGGCTCAACCTCCCTGACCAACATGACCATGACTCCTTCGTGTGGACTTTACACGTCGATGGATCAACGACCACCTTAGGAGGTAGAATTAGTGTCTCACTTCGTTCCTTACTCATAGAGGAATATGATATCACAATCAAACTTGACTTCCTAGTCACTAATAATGAGGTAGAATATGAAGCCCTGATCACCGGCATGAGGATGGCAGCAGGCCGTGGAGTCGAGCAGCTAGTGGTGATCACCTACTCCCAACTAGTCACAGAGCAGGTCGAGGGAAACTTCAAGGCCAAAGAAATCAATATGAGTTAGTTCCTGGCCGAGATGAAAAAATTACAA
Source organism: Jacaranda mimosifolia (assembly GCA_018894105.1). Taxonomy (NCBI): domain Eukaryota; kingdom Viridiplantae; phylum Streptophyta; class Magnoliopsida; order Lamiales; family Bignoniaceae; genus Jacaranda; species Jacaranda mimosifolia. The sequence continues at coordinate 17,270,481 of CM032132.1, read as the reverse complement.
CAGTTGTTCAAAAGTTTCACTCTCAGCCAAGTACCCCGATTAGAGAATAAGCGGTTCGACGCCCTCTCCAAGTTTGCAAGCTTGACGAAGAGAACTAGAGAAAGGACCATAATATTTCTAGTCGCCTGTTAGCCTTTCATAAACACTTGTGACCAGAATTTGGTTGGGAGCGTCGAAGAAGCACCTCCCTCTTGGCAAGACCTTATAAAGCTCTACTTAAGCTAGGGATAGTCTCTAAAGATAAAAACGAGACGCGTAAACTTAGAGGTCGAGTAGCTAAGTTTGCCTTCGATGAGCACAGACAGCTCTACATAAGGTCAATATTTGGACCACCTCTGAGATGCTTAACGCCGAATCAAGCCCGTGAGGTCTTTCATGAAATCTACGCAGGCATTGTGGGAATCAATCTGGAGGTCGATCCCTGGTGTATAAAATTATCTGATACAGGCATTTCTAGCCCACGCTATTAAAAGACTATGTCGACTTCGCTACAAGGTGTCCTTCCTACCAGTTCCACTCAAACATACCGCACCAGCCTGAGGCGTCAATGGTAAACATTCATATCACGTGGCCATTCGATTAATGGGGGATCGACATAGTTGGTTTCTTACCAAAAACATCAGGTCAACAAAAATTCATCATTATCGTGGTTGAATTCTTTACTAAGTGGATCGAGGCAGAGGTAGTTTCGAAAATAACTGATGTGGCCATCAAGAGTTTCATTTGAAAGAGCATCATCTATCATTTTGGTTTACCTAAAGTCTTGATCTTAGACAACGGAACCCAATTTCAAAGCAAGAACACAAGAAATTAGTGTGAGGCTCTAGGGATCTGCCAACATTTTACTTCAGTTGGGAACCTCCAAGCTAATGGTCAGACAGAGGTCACAAACATAACTGTCCTTGACCACCTCAAAGCTCGATTAGAAGGAACAGACGCAAGTTGGGCAGACGACCTCCCCGGGGTGCTATGGGCATACAAAACGACCCCTCAAATAGCCACAGGTTGCAGCCCTTCCAGTTTGGTCTACGGTTCTGAAGCAATCATCCCATCTAAGCTAATACAACACACGGCTCAAGTGATCCATTATAATCCACTCAGAAACTTGTCTGAAGGGAACTCGACCTGGAAACCATCGATGAGCTACGATACGAAGCTTACAACACGGTGCAGCGGTACAGGTAAAAATTGATAGAACATTACAATAAACCAGTTCGACTGCATAGCTTCAAAGTCGGAGACCTTATCCTCAAGAAAGTAGAGGTGCTGAGGAACGTAGGCAAACTTGAATCAAAATGGGATGGGCCCTATTCCGTAGTCAAGGTGTTAAAGTACAATGCATACCGACTAGCGGACTTGAATGACAATGAGCTCCCACGACCTTGGAATGTTGTAAATCTAAAGAAGTTTTATGTATAAACAGACCATTAGTCTCCACTGTATTCTCTCATGTAAATACAATTCTTGACATTTCTATAGTTATTTGCTTGCATTACCACAGCGTCGACTGCAGTCGAGTCATGAAAATGAGTCAAGCACTTATAGTCCACCCTACAGTCAACCTAAAAACAGATTCAAGCTACGAAGTTAAGGCTTTTCAGCCCAAATCAATAAATAAGTTGATCGTTTATAGTCAATCACGTAGTCGACCTAAAAAGGCTTCGAGCTACCAAGCCAAGGCTTTACGGCCCAAATCAATAAACGAGTAAACTATTTACCATCGACCCTGATGTCGACCTCAAATCATGGGTACAACAAATTATGGCCCCGAACCAAAACTAAAAATTCGACCCCATAGTCGAAATTAACTCTGTGAGATGCATTAAGTTAATATGATTGGTTCGAAAAAAGCGTTCATTCTAGCGCAAAAAAATAGTGCAAATCAACACTATGAGTTATTATTTCTTGGACAAATTTCGTTATTTTTTGGGGTTATACTATCTAAGGTTGAATTGTTTGTTCATCAACAATTAACATTCGACAAAAATAAAAGTATCAAAAGCAAAGCAAAGCTTAGTGCACATCGACCAACAAAATGCACTATTTCATTTCATTTCATCTCATCCATAAGCTTTCGATTACAAACTTGGCAAAAAAAAAAGATGATGATTAATAAGATAAAGCTACGCAGGGCAATCAGACATGAACAACAAGGAGTTTAGCGATTGCTCAACCCCGCACCTTCAGTATGGGCACCTCGAGCACCCTCTTCAATTGCCTAGTTGAATTCGTCGCTCGAGGGAATATGAACCACCATAGGACTGTTCGCTTCCTGCTCGGGCACCACCGTGGTAGGTTGAATAGTAGCAGGCGCTGGTCGAGAAGGCCCCGCCTCACCGACCAAGAAATCATTCCCGTGTGGTGGAAGGTACTGAGCGGCGTTGACCATGCCGTCATGAATCTTAAACATAAAGTCGTTCCCAAATGTAAACTCCTTTGCCACCTCAGCCAATTTGTTTGCCATATTGGCCTCATTTCTCTGCGCCTCAATCAAGGGCTCGACCGAGAGAGTTCTTGCAGCTTTCTTTTTTGGCAGCGGCTTCATCGGGGTCAGGATAATCTGCAGTTACTCGTCCAGAATGGGGCTAATGAGATTTTTATCCTCTATTCAAAAAGCATAGCCCAAATATTCTAATGGTTTGATCGCTTTGTTGAACGCGCCCTTAGCGTCATCCAAAGAAAAGACAACGCTTGCATCCTGAAACGCCGAGCACAGCATGAACTGCTTCATGGCCTCTTGCCGCATTAGTGGCAGCTTTCTGTAACACATCGCTCGAGCGTCCTGAATTGCCACGTTATACCTAGTTGCCTAACTAGAGTCGTAGCCATGTTGTGCATCTATTCTGGCCTAATTCAGCAGCTTATCCATCCTTGTTTTCTTAGTGATAGCGGCGACCAACTGACTATCCTTTATTACGAGTTGGTTGTTGATGTCCTCGACCTCTTTTGTTAACTGCTCGACCCTCATCTGGGTAGACTCGAGCTAAGTTCTCAAAGTTTCAAAATCTTCCCCTTATTGCTGGTGCTCATGATTGGCCAGAGCCAGTTTCGACCTCCTATAAAAATGTAGCCCAACTGGCTCACCTGAAAAACAAAATTCTTCATGAGTAAATAGTGCTTGACCAGTAAATAGCATTCGACAAGACACGCTAATCGACTAGACCCTTACTATATTCGAGTGACAGGCTAGAGCTCTAAGTGCAGCATCTTAGCTCAGGTCCATGAGCTTCTTCTAGTCGAACATGAATAGTCCGGCCTTCATCATCTTTAAAGGGGCAGCCCCGGTAAACCCCACAAACAGCATAGAGTACGAATTGTGCACAGCCATGGCCAACTCCATCCCGAACCAAGGAGACGGCAGCTTCAGTAAGTGGAACAACATGTTGTCCCCGCACCGCTCGAACATATCATACCCCAAAGGCTAGCCCGATCCCGCAGCTTTTCCTTTGCCCTTCTAGGCTGCAGTCCTTTTTGGAGTAGGTCTGGTCTGCTCAACCATTGGCCTTTTACCTCAGCCGGTAGGGCTACTTTTGATAGTTGCCACAGGCTGAGCTGGCGATAGAGTGGGCGACGACGACACTGCCTCGGGCTGCGCCACCACGACTAGAGCCGCCACTTATTAAGCTGCCACAACTTAACGATGTTGCTCATTCCCTGGGCCTTAGCTAAAGCTTTTGCTCATGCATAGTTCATTGTCTCATCTCGATCTACCAACAAAGTAAATAACAAGAAGATCAAAATCAAACAAAAAGATGAATGCAAATAAGCAAACTCGTGAAGAATCGACAGTACTAGCTACTTAGTCGAGTGTCTGCTGGTAAGTCTAGCTGACCTGGTGATAAGCCAGCTAACACCAAACTCCTCTCCTTGATAAACAACAAGGCTTCCTCGACCAAGTCTCGGATGAATGTATCGGGTCAAGTCGGAGTTAAATTCCCCGACATCTCGACATGCCCCATCTATCACCTTCTCGAAATATTGAGGCCCTCAGCCATTCGAACATAGAGATAATGTTTTTTCCACTCCTGGCCATAGGAGAAGGACGGGGTGACAAGAATTTTTTTGCAGGGTCGAGTAGTGAGGTAATAAAAACCCGCCTCATCGGTACTACCTAACTTTCGGGACATTGAGAGATAAAACAGGTTGGAAAAATTTGCAAAAGTGGCTGGTTGGTCGAATAAGTGCATTAAAATAGCAAAACTATATATGGTTGAGAAGTAATTAGGTAGCAATTGGGTTATACACGCTTCTAAACCTATTAGCAACTTGACTATAAGTTCAGCTAAGAGAAACCTAAGCCCGCATCGAAAAGCCTCATCGAACACGGTTATGCATCTATCTAGAGTTCAATGCATTCTATTAGCAGGTCCAGGCACTATAAGCTCACACTCTGTGTGGACACGGTACACCTAAATAATACGTGCCAAATCGGCAAGAGTTATCTTAGACACTATCTCACTATAGTGGTTGCGGGTGAATAGTCGACTAGTACCATCCCCACCAACAACGAGACTGCTACTCGAGCTATAGTGGTTGCAGGTGAATACTTTGGAGCCTGACTTGGCCTAGCACCACCCCCATCAACAACGAGGTCGCTACTCGAGCTATCGCTCGAAGAACTACTCGACTCACTGGTCAATTCCCCCATCTTATCAATTGGGTGGCCTCACTATCCCCCTGGACTACTCTCAGAATTATATAAGCGCTGTATTTCTTAAACAAATGAGGTACTCGAATAAAACTGAGGAAAGACTTACACAGCTTCAACGAAGTCTAATGCACAAAATAATCGTAGGAAAAGTAGTAGACTCAAAAATCGACCAGATGTAGAGTAGTAAAAGTAACAATAAAGACTTTAACCGCGCCTATTTATAGGCATCCAAGCGCAGGAAACCCAAACGTATCTAATAATGCGCAACCATCATTTGACGCTTCGCATGGAACGATGTAACAAACGCATTAAATGAACTAAACCCAGGTCGACTACTAAAACCCTCGTTAACTGGTCCTTGTATCTTCGCACCAAACTACTCCCTAATCCTTCTCGTTGATTATCTCATTCAGAATTCAAAAGTGGGGAAGACTCATGATATGGGATGGCCTAATAGGCCTAGCCCAAAGGCTATCGACCCAAGAGTACATCACCAGGCCCATCTCATCCTTGGAGCCCAGTCATATTATTGACCTGGATCAACCTCTCACACTTTTTTCTGTCGGCACACTAAACAACATCGATGTCATTTGACCAAGCTGCAAGTCAAACACAGACGCTCGACTCGCCCGACCAGAGTGTTCGACTACCGCTCCCATCGATCACCAACCTCATCCAGAACTAGCGCTGAGGTCGATCTATTTGTTGACTAGTGAGGTAGGCTTGCTGTAGAATCCCTTCTTTGTCGTATTAAATGCCCTGACAGGTGACATGTCTCTGCATTAATGGCGCGTGCCACCCCAGTACCACCCATACCAGGTAGGGGGCACACCCCCAGCGTACTATTCTACCCATAAAAGTTGGAGATAAAGCCAACTGGAATAGTACAAAAATGGGAAATGACCTAAAGCTTCCCATGCAAGAACAAGAGCCCTTTCTACATGTTAAGGGCATCTCAGACAAATCCATCACTTGGGAAAGGCTATAAATACCTCTTGTCAGCCTCTCACAAGGTATGCCATTCTATACTAAAAAGCCCTCACTTTGCTGCTTATATATCTGGTCATTCCCATACTGACTTGAGCGTTGGAGTGTCACAGCCGAGGGTATCTCTGCTAGCCTGACATTTGCTCATGATTGCAAGACTCAGCCTAATTATCTTTGGAGTTTGATTATTCAACCAAATAGGTCGACCTATCCAAATTCTAGCCCAAACCAGTATATACAACTTTCACCATTATCACTTATTATTAGGAATGAGAATATGTCAAACTACTCATCAGAGGCCCTGGTCTAATCTACTTATGGTCTAGCTTGTCTTAGCTTATTAACAAAAAGATAAAGTCAATGCTTAAAAAATAGCCTTTTAACTAAATAGACTAGATTTAGACTCTTGTAAAAGGCTTGGAAAGCCTATCAGGCCAGCTCAATTATCTTCTTCACATAAAATAATATAATAATAATGATATAATATTAATAGCTAATTATATTTGATTTTTTTAATTAGTTCTTTATAGAATTCTTTATGTTATTTAGTATTGCTTTTTTGTTGAAATGATACTATTTTATACTTAGATTTGAACTTTCATAGTTATGCATTTGTTATGTATCACTTCAATTATTGCCTATCAAGGTCTATTCCAAGTTTGAACATATTAAAAATTAATATTTATGTGATGTTTAGACTTAAATGAAGTCTTAGTAAAAAAAAAAATATTTTTAGGTAGGCTTTTAGGTTGAGATAAGGTGTTAAAATTATTAAAAAGGCTAAGCCTGACCTTAAAAAAAAGCCTATCATAGATAATAGGCTAGACTTAGGCTTGTTACTTGCACAACAGGCCTAACTTATTTAAACCAAAGCCTACCTACTTACTGTTGAACATTAATTACATATAGGTGTACATTTAGTATTAATGTATTAACAAAATTGTTACTATAGTAATCTAATTTTTGTTATTTATTATTTTATAATAGAAAATGCAATTCCTTTAAAAGTGTATTGGAGGAGGATACTATTTCCACCAGTGAATCCCTATACAAACGACTTTACAAAATCAATAGATTGTTGAAGGCATTGCATATATGGAGAGGGTCAAGTGTGTTAGAAATATTTAATTAAGATACCGTGTATGCTTGTGCTTTGTGTAAATATATAATTAAAATATATACACATATAAAATTATATAAATATATAAAATTATTTATTGAGTAAAGATTGAACAAAAAAGCCTACTTGAATGCAAGACAAAATTTACATTTGCCGAGGCCGTTGCTCCAACAGTTTCCTTAAGGTAATATTGCCCCTCATACGGTTCTAGAAAGCTCCTAGCAATTAACTTCCCAAGATACAATGATTATCCTCCGGTCTAAGGTAACAGTCCAATAGAATGGAGCTAGCGAACTTTAGTAACTTGAAACTTTTCTATAAAATGAATAGTGATGTGAAAGTGCTTAATGTAGTGCTCAAGCAAATGTTAGTATGTATGCTGCTTCTTCTTCTTCTTTTTCTTCTTTTTTTCCCAGTTTTTTTGGATTGGTTATAGGCACTTCTATTTATAGTTGTGCAATGCAATTTTGTTGACGAAACATGATTCTCCACTAGAATCATAATTCTTTCTTTTAAGGACACAACTACAGGACAAAATCCCGTAACTTACTCTTTTAATGAAGAGTTACAGCTCCACTAAAGAGTTAGGAGCTTAAGTCATAGCTCTAACTTTTGAGCTAACTTTTCTATAGAGGTGTGTCCATCGGGATACATTAAAAATAAAATTTAACTATTTTGTTTACACACGCGCACCCTTTTTTTCCAACGTGGATAGACTCATTCTACCCACTAAAATGTCCTTAAATTATTTTTCAATTTAAACTCAATTTTCTTATTCAATTACTTGATTTTGGCATATAAATATGTCGAATTCTACAAAGCGTACAAGGATGCTAAGGAGTTCATGATTAAGTGAAAAACAAAGCGTACAACTATGCTGAGGAGTCCATTGTGTACAAAAATATTATAGCAATAAAATCATAGTGGTTTGTAGTGATGAAGATTTCAAATGATTGATTTATGCATAAAGATGTGAGGATAACAAATTATTGGCATTTGGAACTCAATCTGGAGCACACATGTGTTGAGGCTAATTTTTGGATGAGGGGACATCCTAAAATTGATTTTGCTTGAGCTATTAATATAGTCAAGGATATATTAAGAGGCGACCCATGTTATTGACCTTGTATTATGTTGAAAGATATCCATAGAAAATATGGTGCGGACCTTGAGTACCAAAAAACACACATAGAAAGGTAATGAAATAAGTATACATGACATTTATGTGGCAGAGATTGGATCTTATGATAAATTGATGTGGTATTATATTGTTGTAAAGAAACCAAACTCCGAAAGTATTGCTGATTATTGATTGATCCAAAGAGTCAAAAATTTATCCCGATTTTTTATATGTTTCCTTTATTGTCTTATAGATTGTCTTAGCGAATACAAATCGTTGATGTTTGTGAATATCACGCATATAAAAAGTAAGTACAAGGGAAGCTCACTTAATATTGTGTATAAGGATCTAGTGATGTTCTATTCAATGTTGATGCCAAGAATGATATTAATTGAGAATTGTTCTAGTTGGAACTAAGATGTATCTTGGACTCTCACCATGACATAGGGTTCACATGATTCACTTTCTCTAATCAACATCCTAGGCTTCTTAAAGCCATGTTCAATGTATTCCTAAAGTAGTCACCATGCAAATCTTTTGAGACACTTGGTGCACTCAAATAAATCCATCAAAATCAATGAATTTTTCCTATGGATTCCATCGAAATGATAAATTTTCAATGGATTTTTGATATATATATATATATATTTTTGCATTGGAGAAAATCTTATTGCAAATTAGTTCCCGACGCTTTTCCAATAGAAAATTCTATCAAATTATTTTTTGACAGAATTTCAACACTTTTTAAATGAACTTTAGATCGTTGAAATCAATTCAATTTTCATCAACTTTCCAACTGAAAAATCTGTCAGAAAATTTCCAGCAGATTTCCTTCAAATTTGCGACAGACTTTACAAAGTTTTATTACTTTTTCATTTTTTTCCTATGGTTTTACAAGGAACTCTCGTAGGAAGCTTACTTTTTTTTAATTAAAAAATTATTGTTAATTTTTTATAAAAATCCCTTAGATTTTCGTTGAAATTTCTTTAAAATAAATTTTTATATTTTTATTTAATTATACGTATAACCTATTTATACATCTTGTACATAGAATAACATATAATACAAAATGAAAAAATTACGAATAAATGAAAACAATAATTTCAAAAAATATGTAATTCTGTAAATATAACATTGTAATAACTCCTAATTACAAAAATACAGAAAATGATCCTATGTGCTGGCCAACAACATTACCATCAAAGTTGAAATAGCCATCATTATCACTATGCTAATCCTGCTCGGTGTCATCCTGATGTTGGTGCTCGGAGCCTTGCTGTGACTAAAGCTATTCTGGTAGGTCGAGGATGAAAGCAGGGGTGGGGGCAGGGCAGAGGGCCTAGATGGAACATCCATCTTCTTGACTAGCTGAGTAATCAGACCCTGTATTGCCTCCAATCGCTAATTGAACATGGTCCACATATCTTGAATCTGAGCCTCCAAACGAGTTATAGGTGATACAGTCAGTGGTTCCCCTCGAAGTGCACTGTTATAAGAGGGCAACTATTGATAGCTTATCCCATAATCCCATCTTTTGTTGTTGGGGCCACCTACAAGTTGAGCCCATAGGTCAACCTGACATTGTTGGGTTTTGCATTCTCCCAACACCCTCCGGCAGAGCTTGGGTTTGTAGCACCTGCTGAAAGCTCTCTTGTAAGATAATTAAATAATTGAATGCACTATAATATAACTAAAACAAGTATATTTCATACGTAAAAAACTTATAGTTGTTCTTCCCGCTTTCTCATTTACCTAACTCCTATCAGATCGCCTTTGGTGGGTATGCACAAAAATCTCCTCCATCGTTGATGGTCTCTATAACTACTGAACCTACATACAAAACAAAAATTAACATAAGTATGTTATATATACAAAAGAAGATCCAACAGAACCTTCCCTAAAATTGACTTTTACCCAAAAACTAGAAGCTCAACAATCAAATAAATTGTAACACATTATCAACTAGGAAGGACATCAACCTTTTCTTATCAACCAATTAACAAATAAAATAGGAATAAATCCAACCCTTCCCCATCAACCATGTCATGCAAACATTATAAACATAAGTCTATTTAATAAATATTAAGAAAATAGACTAAGTTTACTAAAGACTAAAAGTTAGGAAACTTGATAAATGCGCAACATGTGTCCTAATGGATATACTCCTTTTGCTATAGAGGGATCCAGGGGTCTTGGAAGCCTAGTTCTTCTTGACCTGCACGAAGTTCTTCAAAAATCTTGGGATTGCCAGTGTCGGCATAGGACATCCAAGTGTCCTCACCAATCAATTCTGTTGTGTTACCCGTCTTCCGGGTGTGGCCATACATGTTGTCACTCAGTGACCCCCTTTAGTATCAACGGCCTTTTGCATATCACCCTCGTACTGGAAGTCCCAATAGACATATCTCTATGAAAGAAAATGAAATAACTTAGTGTACTTTCAATACACAGGCATACTTAATTTGTAAAAGTAAATATATTAATAACATGCATATACCTTTTACTCCCTGAACATTAAATCTCTCATTGCCTCGGGGATATCTGACCAGGTCTTATATGGCTCCTTGTACTTTGCTCTTAATCATCCTTGTCAAGAACTTGGTATCATCTAGTGAGGGCGTATACCTACATAAAGATTTTAACATTAATATATAATTATTGAAACAATAATATTTATCGACCAAAAATGGAATGAAATAATACTTATATAATCATTCTAACTCACCTGCAATGTCCATCGGGATACAAGTATACCTTGCCAGAACTGTATAATGGGGGTTATGATCACCCTACTCAAAGTTTGGATTGATGAGGATGTACCTGCTGCTGCTGTTGTAGAATGGAGTGAGCAACAATAGATTGTCGTGGGCCAAGTGGAGTGGTGGATGGTGAGCAAATATCTATGATAGATATGGATGGTGGTAGAGATAGCTATTGCTGCTGTGAGGGTAAGTGTGGGGCACACTATGTTGATGACTTCACAGTACCTGAGGAGGTAAGGTGTAATGGTGATGAAGAGAACGAGGGCAAAGGAGTGTAGAGATCTGTGGGAGGAAGTTAATAACTCAACTTAATAAATCACACGTTAATTTCAATAGAAGTTTTGATAAAACATGTCATTCATGACATAAATTCTTTGGTCTTTCTATCTACCTAAACCTGTTGATGTAATAAGAAAATTTCAAGCTTTCAATACAAAATGTAAATGATATTTATAAAATATTATTAAACAAGTTAACTAAATAAATTGATAGAAAATTTAAAAATAACAAAAAATTATAATTTAATTTCCTTTTTAATTTTGAGAAAATTTCTAATTAGCAATAATTTCAAAAAAAGCTAGTTATTTAATTTTAGAAATTTTCTGAAAAAGCTAAGCTAATTATAATTTTTTGAAAATTGGAAAAAAATAAATTTATAATTTTTTGCTACTTTTAATTTTTTTGTCCATTTTATTTAGTTATTAATTTATTTAATAATATTTTATAAATATCATTTACATTTTGTATTCTAATGATTAAAAATTTTCTTAAAAAAATTAGTATGGAATTTAGCATTTTTCATTAATATAAATTTTAGGAACTTTAATTACTAATTAACTTATTTAATTACATTTTATGTATATAATTTTAAATTTAACATGATTTTTTTGAAATTTTTTCAAAAAAATGTATTTAAGTTTGATTATATTTTTATTTGCTAATGTAAACAGAATTCGGAAATATATTTTGATAGTTCACAAATGATTAACTGTGTTACATTATAACATTTTTTACAAAAAGTAAAATTTCTTTTTGTAAAAAATATCCATTTAAACAAATCTATTTTCCTTATGTTTGGAGAAGAAATATTTAATTTAATTTTTTAAAAAATATTTTTGAATAATTTTACAATTTTTACCCAATAAAAAATTATTTAATTTAAAATATTTAAAAAAATTAGACATTTATTTCATGCAATTTAGAATATTTAAATTTAAATTTATGAAAATTATTGAATTTTTTTATGATAATTTTACTAACTAAATTAACTAATATAATTTTACAAAGATTAAAAATTAATTAATTCAAATAAATATATATATTTTTTCAATCTACAAACACATATTTTAAATTATTTTTTCCCCTATTATATGGTTGGAATTTTTTGGATTTTTTTTTCTTCTAATTATGCCTATGATTGTATATTTTACATTTTTTCCCATGTTTCCCCTTTTTATGGTAGTTGATTTTCCCTCCAGAACTAAGAAGTGAACAGTGCTAGAGACAAATTTCCCCCCAAACCCGGCATCTAACGGATACCTTAACTATTTAGCGAAAGGGGAAAAGTTGGACTCATTGTGGCACAAATTTTAAATTAATTATGGGATTGAGTGGTACTTTTGAAATTAATGGAATTTAATTGGGATTGGACCTTAATTATGGGAAAAATGCGATTCTTTCTTTTTCTAAATTATTTAAATCTGTTCTTGATTATATGAGCTTTGTGGATGTTATTGTCATTCCAGGTGTTCTGTTGGAAACTCAAGCTTAAAACAAATTATATAGCGCTAAAAGTAATTTAATATTTTGATAGAATTACTATCAAGTTCATAATTTTGATGTTTTAAGGGGTTAGATAGGATTGATTGCATCCTTTGTTTTCTACCATGACTTGCCATTTCTATTATGTTTAGTGCTTTAGATTAATATAACTCGAAGATGATCTTAAGGATTCAATAATTAATGATATAAAAAAATTTCAAATAGAGTGATGGATGAATACCTTATTGATTCCCTTAGGGACAAAAGCTCAAAGGACAAAAGATTGGTGGAGTTTCCACAAGCATGGCTTATAAGGCAACAACAACTAGTGTATCTTTAATGTTTTATATTTTTGTGATTCTATTTTTTTTAAGTAAAACAGTATCAATTTATTAATAATATGAAAAAGTCAAATAGGTACAGCTGAGGATACAAAGATAAATGAAGACACAGTTAATTAGCCACATCTAAGAAATTAGATGCGAGTGCACTAAGATAATCAACAAGATAGTTGGACGCAAATTGGAGTGTGTCAGAAGTTGAATTAGTCCTCTTGCCGAATAAAGCTTGGTTTCGTTGGTACCAAATGGACCAACAACAAATCAAGAGAAGATCAAACTGAAAAGTCTTGAGATTATAGAAGACTGAGTGCAACCAATTTGGAATATTTTCCTCCACAGTAAAAATTGCTAAATGTGGGATATGAGAAAGTGCCCATAATTGTCCAGAAAAATGACAATTTTGAATAAATGAATAGTTGTTTCCATAGATTCTCCACACAAGAGGCATAGGCCATCAATATGAATACAACGCTACATAAGATTATCACATGTGGGAAGAGCATTAAGACACATTCTTCAAACAAAGATTTATACCTTAGGCGGCAATTTGCAGGACCAAATGAAAAGATAATTGTGGCTCTGCATAGAACTAGAAGATCTTCATATCTCATCCATATACCATCGTGAAAGAAGCCTCCCTAAGAAATAAGCACTTTTAATTGTGAACTGACCATATTGATTAGAATGCCAAATCAATTTGTTTGGGGTATTTAAAGCATCCAAGAAAATGTCAAGAATAGCATCATCATCATCGTCATCATCATCATCATCGTCATCATCATCATCATCAAAATGAGTTCTAATCAAATCAACATTCTAATTACCACGCAAAGTATTGAAAAGATCACAAACCCTTGAATTTTTAGATAAAGAGGACAACGTAGAAAGTCCTAAAAGATGAAGAACGAGGAATCCAAGGATCCTGAAAAACAAAAATAGATTGAACATTACCCACTTTATATCTCAAACCTGCACTTAAAAGGTACATCACATCACAAATAAAGTGCATGATGATGTCTTTCTTTTGGCTACCTCAAAAAGAGATGAATTCGGGAAATAACATGCTTTGAATAATCTGCTCAATAGAAGATAAGGATACTGAATCAACCTCCAAACCTGCTTGGCCAACATTGCCCTATTAAAAGTCCAAAGATCTTGAAACCCAAGTCCGCCATCCTTTTTTCTATATCCCAAAACATCCCATCGAATCCAATGAATTTTATGATTACCACTGTCACTCCACCAAAAATCATCCATCATTGATTCAACTTCTTGAAGTAGAGTAGCTGGCAATTTAAAACAACTCATAGCATAGGTTGGAATACCCTGCACCACAGATTTTATTAAAACTTCTTTACCTTCCCTGGATAAAAATTTCTCACTCCAACCCTACATCTTATGCCATACTCTTTTCGAATGTATGCAAAAATCTCTTTCTTGGATTTTCCAATAACCGCAGGAAGGCCAAGATACTTATCATATTTTTCCTCAACTCGCATTGCCAGGATCTGCTTAATCAACTCCTTAAGAGCCATAGATGTATTTTTACTGAATACCATAGTAGACTTTTGCAAATTAATATGTTGACCTAATGCCAAAGCATAAGTATCCAAGACATTTTTAATAATGTTGGCCGCCATTTCTATTGCTTGGTGAAAGATTAGTGTATCATCTGCAAAAGACAAAGGAGTGATACTAGGTGCATTACGAGATTTTTGAACACCCTTCGGGAAAGACCACTCAAACTTATTGTAAGCTTTACTCATATGTAGTTTCATGGTCATATGCCCTTATTATCTCTTACTCTTTTTTTTTTCAAAAAATGATTAATTTTATAAGCAACCAAGACATTATCAGTGATGAGTCTAGAAGGCACGAAAGCACACTGATAACTAGAAATAATGGAATCAAGAAAAGGCTGAAGCCGATTGGCAATAGTCTTAGAAATTATTTTATACACTACATTACAAAAACTAATAGGGCGGAATTGGATCGTGGTTTCCGGCTCAGGGCATTTAGGAATCAAAACAATATGAGTATAATCAAATTTTAGAAAATCCACCCCATGATTCAAAAAATTAAGTGCATACTCAGTAACATTAGGTCCTACGATATTCCAAAATTTCTGATAAAAAAAATCGGCATACCATTAGAACCTGGCGATTTGAGAAGGAACTTGATTAATCTCTTTTGCAGTGAATTGCTTAAGGAGTTCTGCATTCAATATTTTGGTCTACCAGGGAATCAATCGAGTCCAAAATAGTATCACGAGCCGCAATAGGAGGGTGGCCAGATTGAAATAATTTATGAAAATAATTAGGGGTGAGCAAAATTCTCCATTAACCGAAAAAACCGATTAACCGACCGAACCAAAACCGAATTTACCAAACCATTTTGTCCAGTTAATTTTCGGTTCGGTTAACGGTTAATTTTTTAGAAATTTTCGGTTAACGGTGCGGTTCAGTTAATTTTCCATAAAAAATCGGTTAAAACCGATTTAACCGAATTTTTATAAATTCCCAAACATTGTGTAGGTTGCTCGATTTTTTCTTTATAAATTATATAAATATGGAAATAAGCATATGTCAACTAAAAATAATAAGGAGTAGCTTTAGATTTATAAAGTTCAAGTTGTATTCTTTTTGAATTGTTTACTAGAAAACTACTTATGCAAATACATTCTCAGTTAAATAAAATTTTAATTTTTGAATTGAGTCCATTTAATTCTAGATTTTTCTTGTTGTAATCTAATTAGAAGATATTCAAAAGTTCTTCAAAAGCTAGCTAAACAGGGGTAAAAGGTATGACAATTTTTAGGTGTATTACTTACTAATACATGTTACTTGTTCTATAATATTGAAAGTTCTTTATTATGATTTTAAAAATAATTAGATTGCTTGTTTTTACTTGAATCGAAATAATTAAGTTTTTGTTTCAACTATAATATTATATTGTTGAATAATAATATTGAAAAAAAATATCAAATAAAGATTGGTCAATTGGTAAATTATCCAAACCGAACTGAAATTTTTCGGTTAATTTTACCGGTTAACCGAAAATTTCGGTGCGGTAAATGGTTAAAATTTTTTATACATTTTCGGTGAATTAACTGATCGGTTCGGTCGGTTAATTTACCGAACCGACCGATGCTCACCCCTAAAAATAATCCAAAACAATTGGCTCCATCTGCTGAGAAGTGGTAGCCCAAGTGACCATAATCATCCATCAAACCAGCAACTCTATTAATCTGATGATGTATTGTAGCCTTAGAATGGAATAACTTAGTGTTCCTATCCCCCTCCTTAAGCCAATCAGATTTGTATCTCTGTTGCCACATAATTTCCTCTTGATCCAGAAATTCTTCTAGTTGGTGTTCCAAATTTTGCACCTCTTGTCGTGAGGTTTCTGTATAGATTTCACTACTCAAAACTTCAATTTTAGTTTTAAGATGTTCAATATTTTTCCTAACTTGGCCAAATGATGATTGACTCCATTTTAGCAATCTAACACGACATTTTGAATTCCATGCCAAAATTTCAAGTTATATATAATTATGTGATTCTAGAGATATAATGTTATGTTAAGACATTGAAGAAATATTTGGCCCCAATTAAAGATATTTTGCAAAATACTATTGAATTTAGTCTTAATTATTTAATTAAAACCATAGAAGTTGAAGTAGTGATGTCAAAAAGTAATTTATCTCTTCAATTTACTAACTAAAGACACCTATCATATCACTCACTGAATAGTTCCATCTTTGAGTTTAGCACTCTAGCTTTTAAGATATATAAAATAGTACTCTCATCCTGCTCTTGTATTTTAATAGGTAAGTCAAGTACTACATCTCACTTTACTTTTGATATACTTTGATCACAAATTATCAAAATTTGAATGAGATTTTTAGAAAAGATTATGTTATGAGGAGCCAAGCTAGCACTGCGGGTATATATGATCAAATTAAAGGTGATGAAGGTGTTAGAAAGGACCATAATAAAAGAGTTCTCTACTTAATAGCACCAACAACATAAGATCAATATAGATCAAGAGAAGATGAGATTATAGATTTCACTAGTGAAGATAATATTCTCGTCAACAAATATTAATTGAGTTACAACTAAATTAAGAAGATTTAATTTGGTTGATGAGATTATTTTAATTGGTGAGATGACAAATATTTTTCATATGGTTGTTTATAAAAAAGTTACAGTGGATGAATGTGTTCTACAAATGCTCAATTATGCAAGAAAATTAAGCTATGACTGCTCAAAATTTGGTCAAGAGATTTTTGATGATCACTAAATATAAAAAAGTGTTATAAATTCTACCAAGACATTAATTTTCTAATTGTATAAATTCATATATACATGCTTGTAATTCACCCTAGAATTCATCATTTCCTATATATAGTTGCATTTTCAAATATCGTAAGGAGTAGAAAATATGGAGGAATTGCATGGTAAAATCTATAGTAGGCTTGTAAACGGATATTAAACGGATCGGATAGATTGTATCCGTATCCATATCCATTTAAGTTTTATAATATCCATATTCGTATCCGATGGATATTTTTTAATAACATCCATATTCATATCCGCCAGATATTATCCGAATTCGGATATATCTGTATCCGATTATAATTATTCTGAATATTCATTTATAAATATCCGAATATTTGAATCCATTAACTTATAATAAAATGCATATTTTTCTCTAATAAATTTCATTAAAAAAATAATCAAATAAATAACATAATAAAATCTAGAAAAAACAACAAACAAACAATAAAATTAGCATACTCCAAAGATCAAACAAGCATACAAATCTCCTCAAGAATCAAAAGAAATAATAGTCTTCAATACATAATACAACACTCCAAAAGAAATCATTTCAATACAAGAAAAATCTTCATATAGTCCAACAACATGAACATGCTTAAACTCCTCATCTGTTTAACACTGCAAAACATAATAAAGGTATAAGAGATTATCTATTAGGGGGAAAAGCACTCTATATGAACTTATAGTATACTTTACAAATAATCTCAAAGAATAAAAAAATTAAAAAGAAAGTACACCAAAAGCAACCATTCAAGCATCACAATAATTGGCACCATGTACTCCAAAAGTTCAATCAATTATACCTATAAAAAAGTATGTATTAGTCTACATTTATATGTTGATATATAAATAAAAAAAATAAATAAATGAAATAAATACTCATTACTTACAATTATTTTCAATTGTTGGCAATCAATCTTTAACATAAAATAAACATTCCACTGTTTCAGAATTTAGTGAGGCACGAGTATCATCAATTCTACGTGCTTGACTAAAAGTGGACTCTGATGGTGCTGTAGTACGTGGAATTGCCAAGATATCACTAGCTAATTTTGCAAGATTTGGAAATCTTAGTCCATTATGCTTCCACCAACCCAAAATATCAAATGAGACACTTTCTTGATCATTATAGGGGACTAACCCTTCATCTAAATACAACTCAATCTCACTTTTTTTAGCAACACTTGTCATACTAGATTGAGCTGCGAGTATTTTAAAATTGCAATAAGAGAGTTTTGGGACTTCGAAGAATCAACATGGCTAGAAGAAGACTCGCAAGCATCAGTGACATTGACACATGAATTTTCCTCATACTTCGAAACTAATTCAAGCCAAAAAGTATGAATTTTGCTTATATAAAAATCCGCACTCTCACCATACATATTGTTAAAAGCAAGCTCAACAAATTTTATCTTATATCTAGGATCAAGAATTTCAACAATAGTCAACACCATATTACATTCATCTCAATACTTGTCAAACTTTGTTTGCATCAAAAGTGCCATCATCTAAATATCTTCATCATCACTATTGCTCCACTTTATCAGCTTCACTCTAATCAAACAAACATTAGTAAAGTACACAGGTGCAGTTGGATAGTTACTTCTAGAAAGCTCTAAAGTAGCATCCTTAAATATTTTCAAATGATCACAAAATTTTGCCCCATTTCCCATTCCTCATTTGATGGTAAAAATTTATAATCATTATTCAAATCAGCCAAGCGGTTAAATGCTTCTTTAAGCTCTAAAGCATTCACAAGCATATCATATGTTAGATTCTATCTAGTTTAACGATCTAAACTAACACGCCTTTTAGGATTAAATTGAGTTTGACTCAAAGCAAGAGAAATTTTTTCATTCCTTTGTACTGTTGATTGACGCACTTGACATTATCACATATTTTTTCAATTAATCCACGAACAACATCAAGTCCACTTTTAACAATCAAGTTCAATATATGGGCTGAACATCGAATATGAAACATGTCACCATTGTGCAAAAGTGATTTCTTATCATTCAACCATTTTCTCATGCCATCCAACATTCCAGAATTTGGAGAGGCATTATGCACAACCACAACAAATAACTTATTGTCAATATTCCATTACAAAACACGAATTTTCAACCAATCACATAAAGACAAGCCATCATGTGGATACTGAACAACATGAAAAGCAATCAATCTTTTGTGCAATTTCCAATCAAAATCAATGTAATGACAAGTAAGACAAAAATATCCACGATTATGATGATCAGATGTCCACCCATCAGTTGTAAGAGTGATTCGAGAAGTTAAATTTTCAATTTCTTGATAAACTCTCACTTTCTTCTCATTGTAAACATTCACCAAATCATTTTTCATAGTATTTCTTGATTGATGCTTATATGATGGCACACAATAAGATATCCACAATATGAAATACTCATATTGAGTCATAAGAAAACTCAAATTATGCTTCATACTCATTTTATCAAATAAAGCTCTCTCAACTATAGAATCAAACTTAGTTGTCATCTTAGGGGTAGGGTCAAGACTACTGCTAAATTTACCAATAAATGCCTATCGAATGTCACTTGATTTATTCTTAAGAGGGCAATTTTGAACATGATTTTTCAAATGAGTGGTTCCACTTTTACTAGAGCCATCAGATTTTCTTTTGCAATAGATGCAAGTGGTAGTAACATTGCCCTTACCCCCTACTGATTCCCTAGTGTAGTGCTCCCATACGACATATGTTAATTTCCTACGCTTAACTTCTAGTTGTTGGGTGTCACATGGTGCAGAATCAACGTTATCAACATGTTCAGTAGTAGGATTTATACCTATACTTGAACTTGTAGTAGATGCCGTAGAAGCACTAGTAGCTGGAAGATCCGGAGTGTGTGACATAATTCAACAATTTCTTTTTCAAAAACCTGTTGAACAATAAAATAAATAAAAAAAAAACAAACACAAAAGAATATTTACCAATATATAATTCAAAAAACATAATCCATATAATTATAACTTAAAATATTGACTACATAATTCATAATCACAATTCATATAATTATAACTTTAACACTAAAATAATTTACCTTTTACAATGCCCCAAAATGTAAAATTTCTAACCTGCACAATTAAATAAAACATCACTATAATTTATTAATTATAAAAAAAAAAAAATGAGGGGTGGGAGATAAAAAAATAAAAAAAGGAGGGGGGGGAAGGGTGCGAGGCTAGCAACTGCTGTCCCCCCAGCTTCGCCAGCAATGGGAAGGGGCTAGCAGTTGCTGGCCTCATGAGACCAATTGCTGCTGGCTGCAACTGGTTGCTAAGGAGCAAACGCGACCGGGAGGCCAACCCCATCGCCTCCCGACGAGAGCCAACAAATTCGTTGGCTCTTAGCTTTAGTGTTCCGAAGGCTAGCGGGCCTCCACGACGGGCATCTCGCTGATGCTTTTGCTGGCGAGAATAGTAAATTACATGGAAAAAAAACAGAAAAAAGGAAGAAGAAGAAAGGAAGAAGGTACCTGGGCGGTTGGTGTAAGAGGGAATAAGTGAAATTGAAATATAAATGGGAGGTAGGGTTTAGTGATTTGGTTACACTTTTGACTTTTACATTTTTTATTTTTTTAATATTTTATTTTGATGATTTTTATTTATTATAGTAATTAATTTTTTTAATTTTAAAATTTTAAAATTCAAATTTTAATTATTCATTAATTTTTTATATATGACTCTAATTCATATTTTGATACTTAATATTTTTGTATATTATATTTTAATATAAATTTAAAAAATTAGTTTTTGTGACGACTATTGAATATTGACATTTAGTTTTAGATATGTAGATATAACAATGTTAATGAATAAAAATATTCTCTATTATTAATATTTTGGGTTTTAAAATTTATAAAGTTGTGAGATTTTAGGATTTAGAGTTTAAATTTTATATTTAGAAAAATTTTATTAGTTTTCTAAATTAATAATAGTACAAATCTACAAAATAAAATTATGAAATGATATATTCATCTTATACTATATGTATATAGTTAGATATTGTAAAAAATTTAAAAGCTGTTTGGGTGAGTTTACAAGCTTCACAAAATATTTTATAAGATGTCAGTGTTTCGTAATTTTTAAGAAAATAACTTATAAAATTCATAAAATAAGATATTAGAAACTTATAAGCACTTTTTAAGAAAGTAAGGAGTTCTTAACTTGTTTTTAAAATCTTAACAAACTCCCTTAATTTTAATTATATTAATTATAAAATTGTCTTTACTAATACCTTATAAGCTCCAAGATCTTATTATTCAAATACTTTGAGAATTTTATTTTTTTTTAAAAATCTAGCATCTTATAAGTTCGAAAAATATTTTATTAAATGTAGGAGCTCCAAAAACATCTTATAATATGCAGGAGCTTATAAGACGTTTTAAATAAGTTTAGCCAAACACCTTCTTGGAGGGTGTTTGGCTAAACTTAATTAAAAGGTCTTATAAGTTCTTAGAGGGTGTTTGGCTAAACTTATTTAAAACGACTTATAAGCTCCTGCATCTTGGAAAATATTTTCGGAGCTTATAAGTTGTCACATCTTTTTTTAAAAATAAAATTTTAAAGTGTCTAAATAAAATAAGATTTTGGAGCTTATAAGGTTTAGTAATGGCAATTTTATAATTAATATACTTAAAATTAATGGAGTTTGTTAATATTCTAAAAATAAGTTAGGAATACGTAACTTTTATAAAAAGAGCTTGTAAACTCTTAACATCTTATTTTAAAAGCTTATAAGCTCCTTTTTACAAAAAATTACCAAACACTTTTTGATATCTTATAAGTTCTCAAGTATCTTATAAGATGTTTTAAGAAGCTTATAAGCTCACTCAAACACCCTCTTAAATCTTAATGTCCCCTTAGCTAGTTAATAATTTTAGTATTTTATTTTAGAATTAAAAAGTTAATTATTCTTGATTTAGTTAATTTTTTTCTTCTAATTATTGATTCACTTTATGATTAATTAATATTAATAAAATGAAACCAATTATAAATTAATTATAAAGTAAAGCACCAATAATTTTATATTGATTAATTTTATCATTTATATATTGATTTTTTAATTTTTTTTGATTTAATATTGTTTAATTATCATTATTACAATCTAATTTTTTTTATTAATTCTTTAATTACTAATTTATACATATATTCATTTATATATAGATTATAAAATTTCATATTGAAAAATAAAAATGATTTATTATGTATAATAATATATTATAAATGATAAAATTTTAAAATATTATTCATATATTAAAATACATAAAAATAGAATATATTATAGAATTTTTTTTAAATATTATTTATAGGATGCGGATAATGAATTTAATTAAATTACGGATAATCGAATATATAAATGGATATATCCAACGGATATGTATGCAAAGCAGATATTAAATGGATTGGACATGCAATTACCATATTTATATCCATTTACAGTAGAATGTCTACTAATTGGATACGAATAATATCCGTTTTAAATGGATACGGATAATAGCCCTATAAATGAATTTGAGTACGAACAGTAAACAAATTTTTAAATATCCATTTATAGCCCTAATTAATAGCACACTAGAACCTACCTCTATGATATAATAGAATGAGGAAATGCATTCTTGCCCCGGCCATGTGTGGCATTTATAATGGCAAATTATGGTGAATTTTGTAAAATGTGAAATTTCATCAACAATAAATAATAATTATGAAAAAAAAAAGTGGAAATAATACAATCAACACTAATTTGTTCCATTCATTTTCCTTTGAGTTTTCCAAAATAACCAATCGCATGCTATTTCTCTAAGAAAAATTAATTTCTCATTATTTTTTTAACAATTAGACCAGCCTGACAACTTGAATTTATTTTTATTTTTTTATTTTAGCATTTTTATTAGTAAAGTTCTTGAACCAAGTTTAATATAAAGAAATTTGTGTTCATTAAATAAATTTCAATTAAATTATATATAAACAAATTGTAAGTACACATATTGTTGATTTTGCCTTGAAATTTGGACTATAAATGATGAGAAATGGAAGAAACGAAGTGAACCGATTGAAATAAGGCATTGGAGCATGCCTGGTGTGCGTTGGAAACATGCTGTGCGTCTGGGCGCAAGGAAAGCACGCCTGGGCGCAAAGCTGGGCAGGAGGCCCGCAACTCGTGCACGGGCATGGGCAACATTGGATTCGCCCTTGGCTTAAGGTTTCCACGCCAATGCACGCGGCACGCGTCAGGGCACAAGGCCTATGGGCCAAATTTGAGACTTCATGGGTATTTAAGCTCATTTTGTTCCGAGATAAACTGAGACAGACAATGCACGAGTGATTCTATATTGCTTTTGAGATAGTTTCTGAAGATGGAGTTTAGAATGAGGGTGTTAGGTGTTCTTGTGAGATTTGTGAGACTCAAAGTTGTACTTGTTACTTTGATTTGAAATCAATAAAATTCTTTCTTTATCGGGTGGATTAGACACATCTTTGAACCATGTTTAATCTTGTTAGTTTTTATTGAATTAATTTACTGTTATTTCATAGTTTTCATAATAGATCTTTCTGGGTTACAACAAACCTGTATGGGAGCCAGGATTGATCAGATGTCAGCCATGAAGTACGAGGTAGAGAAGTTTGATGGGAAGAACGACTTTGGGTTGTGGAAGATAAAGATGCACGCCTTCCTGTGTCAACAAAGTTTACAGAGAGCGTTAAAGGGCCTAGATTTCTTGCCAGAGCCGCTGACAGATAAGGAGAAGGATGAGTTTATGGCGAAGGCTTATCATACTCTGGTGTTATCATTGGCAGATAACGTACTGAGAGAGGTCGCCACAGAAAGTACGCCAACAGAATTATGGACGAAGCTGAAGAGTCTCTATATGATGAAGTCCCCGATAAATCGACTGTATTTGAAACAACAATTATACGAATTGAGAATCCAAGAATGTACATCTATTACTCAACGCATTGATTATATCAATACAATGATTCTGGAATTTGGATCTCGCTAGTATAGATGTAAATATTGATGATCAAGATCAAGCATTAATTCTCTTATGGTTTTTGCCCAAATCCTTTGAGCACCTGGTTACTACTTGATTGTATGGGAGAGATACAATTTTAGTGGAGGATGTGAAGGTTTCATTGAATTCCAACGAATTGAGAAAATATGTCATGGGTATTAACGATAGTGAAAGTGGGGAAGGTTTAGTGGCGAAGAGGAGACGGATAGAAAGGGGAAGGAGTAGAGGCCGATCGAAGTCTCGAACCAAGCTTAGAACAGGCGACAAGTGTTTTAGGTGTGGTGAAAAAGGGCATTGGAAACAAAATTATTCAGAATGAGGAAAGGTGAAGGATACAGATGAAACTTCTGATCAGAACAAGAGGCAGGAATTGTTGAGGATGAGTCCAATGATGGGCTTGTTCTCAATGTTATTGAGAGTTTACTAAGTTCAAAGTGGATTTTGGATAGTGACTATTCCTACCACATGTGCCCACGAGAAGATTGGTTTACCACTTATCAGAAATAAAATGGTGGTAAAGTGCTTATAGGAAATGATTCTTCATGTAGGGTTGTAGGAATTGACTCAATTTGTATCAGAATGCACAGCGGCATAGTAAGGACCTTAACAGATATGCATCATGTTCTAGATCTGAAGAAAAATATGATTTTGCTGGGTACTCTGGACAAGAATGACTGTAAGTATAGAGCTCGAAATGTAGTTCTGCGGGTTTCCAAAGGTGCATTACTTATAATGAAGGGAGATAAGAAGAATGGCCTTTACATATTGTAGGGCAACATAGTTTCTGGTACTGCAGTGGTTTCTTCATTAGCCAATGATATTACGAGATTGTGACATATGTGGCTTGGGATATGAGAGAGGGAGATGTCAGAACTGAGCAAACGAGGTTTGCTTTATGGAGAGAAGACTGGAGAGCTGGATTTCTGCGAGTAGTATGTGATTGGCAAGCAACACAGGGTGAAGTTCGGTACTGCAGTTCATAGGACCAAGGGCATCTTGGATTACATTCACTTAGATCTTTGGGGGCCTTCTCAAGTTTCTTCAAAAGGAGGTGCTAGGTACACACTGACATTTATTGAGAACTTCTCACAAAGAGTGTGGGTGTACATGTTGAAGCATAAGGATGATGTATTTTGTCAATTTCAAGCAATGGAAAACTTTGATCGAGAAGCAGACATGAAATGAGATCAAGTGCTTGAGGACTGACAACGGATTGGAGTTCTGCAATAAAGAATTTCAGGAGTTCTTCGATAAGGAAGGAATTATGAGGCACGCACAATTATACATACACCACAGCAGAATGGATGAGCAGGACTATCTTGGAAAATGCTAAATGCATGCTCTTTAACGCCATATTGTCTAAGGATGTTTGGGCAGAAGTGATTAACACTACTTATTTGGTGAATCGGTCACCATCGACTGCTTTTGCTGCAAGATACAAATGGAAATTTTGTCCGGATCTCCTACTGATTACTCAAATATGAGAGTATTTGGGTGTCCAACCTATGCTCATGTCCGAGATGGGAAGCTTGAGCCAAGGGCTAGGAAGTGTACATTCCTAGGCTTTGCAGATAGAGTCAAGGGTTATTGTTTGTGGTGTAATGATGATAAGGGCTCCAAAATTATTATCAGCAGAAACGTGACATTTAATGAGTTTGCATTGATGAAGAAGGTGGAGCGGGTTGAAAGTAGTCAACAGGGCATTAAGGAGAAGGTGGAGCATGAACTTGACACTCCACAAGTTTCAAAGGGGAAACAGAAGGTGGCAGATGAAGTTGGTGAGAGCACATTACACCTAATCAGAAGCAGAAAAATAATTCATTACAAAACTATCGTTTAGCTCGCAAGAGAAAGAGGAGGCAGATCAAACCACCACAATGGTTTGCATATTCAGATATGGTTGCTTATACTTTGAGTTTAGCCGAGGAGTTTGTAGGAGACGATCCAGTCTGATACAAAGAGATAATTTCCCGTCCAGATTTTGATAAATAGGCAGCAGCTATGAGTGAAGAGATGGAGTCTCTATACACAAATAGCACATGAGAGCTAGTTAATGTACCTAAAGGGCATAAGATTGTAGGTTGCAAATAGATCTACAAGAAAAAGAAAGGGATTCCTAGGGTTGAGGATGCTAGATACAAGGTGTGATTGGTTGTTAAGGGTTTTACTCAGAGAGAGGGAGTTGACTTTGATGAGGTGTTCTCTCCAGTTGTAAAACATACTTCTATTTGTGTTTTACTTGCCATGGTGGCTCTGTTTGATATAGAGCTTGAGCAGATGGATGTGAAAATAATGTTTTTGCATGGTGAATTGGAGGAACAAATCTACATGAGCATACCAGAGGGATTTATTGTTTCTGGGAAAGAAAATCAAGCATGTCTCTTGAAGAGGTCTTTATATGGCTTGAAGTAATCTCCAGGCAGTGATATAAAATGTTTGATGCTTTTATTACCAAGAGAGGATATACTAGAAACATTTACGATTGTTGTGTATATCATAAAAAATATAGTGATAGCCTTCTCATATGTTTGCGGTTGTACGTTGATGATATGTTGATTGCCTCTAGAAACATATCTGAGATCAATGTTTTAAAGGCTCAGTTGAGTGATGAATTTGAGATGAAGGATTTGATTGGGTAGGAGATCATCCGTCATAGATATGCAGGATTGTTGTACTTGTCTCAACAACATTACATTGAGAAAGTACTTAAGCGATTTGGGATGGATAAGTCCAAGCCAATTAGTACGCCACTTGTAGCTCATTTCAGGCTCTCATCATATCTATCATCGAGTACTGAGGAGGAGGTAGAGCACATGTCTAATGTGTCATATGCTAGTGCAGTGGGTAGCTTGATGCACGCCATGGTGTGTACTAGGCCAGACATTTCACATGCAGTCATTGTTGTGAACAGATATATGCACAAGCCAAGAAAGACTCATTGGCAGGCTGTGAAATGGATCATGAGGTATCTGAAGGGATTTTCAAATAGATGTTTGAAGTATAGTTAATTGAATTCTATTGCTAGAATTATTGGATATGTGGATGGGGATTATGCCGGAGATTTGGACAGCAGAAGGACCACGACTGGGTATGTGTTTTGTATTTCAAATTGTACAGTTAGCTGGAAGGTGACTTTGCAGTCATTAGTTGCATTGTCCACAACAGAAGTTGAGTACATGGATTTGGTTGAAGGCGTGAAGGAAGACATTTGGCTAAAGGGGCTGATTAAGGATATGTGTATGGATTCTAACACTACTATCTTATTTTAAGATAGTCAGGATGTCATACACTTGTCAAATAAATCAAGCATTTCATGATAGAACAAAGTATATTGACGTTAGGTATCACTTTGTTCAGGATATGGTGTCTTAAGTTGTCATTTTGGTTGACAAAGTTGTGACGAAGAATAATCCGGCAAACATGTTGACTAAGATTGTTCCAGGAATCAAATTTGAGCATTGCTTGGATTTGATCAATATTTGTAGACTCAGATAAAAAGGCCTTTTTGGGGGTAGGGACAAAGAAGGTGGACGGTGAATTTCAAGTCAAGGTGGAGAATTGTTGATTTTGCCTTGAAATTTGGATTATAGATGACGAAAAATGGAAGACATGGAGTGAAGCAGTTGAAACGTGCATTGGAGCATGCCCTAGTACTGGAGGCCCGCAACTCGCGCTCGGGCGCAGGGAGTTTCGTGCATGGGCATGGGCAACACTGGAACTGCATGCTTGGGTGCAAGGGCGTGACACACTGGAACGGCGTGCCAGGGTGCAAGTACTGCGCGCCCTTGTACAACGAGACTCGTCCAAGCAGCAATTTTTCGACTGCAATAGCCCTGGCGCGCGGCGTAAGGCCCATGTGTCAAATTTGTGACTTCATGGGTATTTAAGCTCGTTTTCTTCCAGGACAAACTGAGACAGACAATACTCGAATGATTCTATACTCTTTTTGAGATAGTTTCTCGAGATGGAGTTTAGAACGAAGGTGTTGGATGTTCTCGTGTGATTTGTGAAACTCAAAGTTGTACTTGTTACTTTGATTTGAAATTAATAAAATCCTTTCTTTATCGGGTGGATTAGGCATATCGCCGAACCACGTTAAATCTTGTTGTCAATTTTTATTGAATTATTTTCCTGTTATTTCATAGTTTTCACAATAGATTTTTTTTGGGTTACAACACATATTAATAGAAAGAGCCGATAATTAAATTATATACCAAAAAAAGTTCAATTGTACAGCTATAATCCTGCACAACTTTTTCCACAAACATGCAATTTTGAAAATATATACATTAGGTAGCCTAGTGTTAAATGTTATGTAATTTTCAATATCTCATAGCTGCTTTTTGTAATTCCATTTATACCCCTGATGTTGTTGCACCACATTAGTTTAATGATACTTTTCAAATGCTAAAATGAAAATATTCATTGAATATCAATCAAATAGTTCTAAAATAGGAGGGTTTTGCCTTCCCCACCCCCCCTAAATTTTGGTTTGTAACACTTTTATATCAGCATCATCAATATCTTGAATATTTTTCCTCATAATAAGACACACAAATAAAAAATAATCATTAGAACAATTCCCTACTTCTTGTATTAAGTAATTTTTATCAACTTTGATTTGAAGCCTAGTGACATCAGTCTCCCCTATTATGTGGGAGATCTCATATTCGATCTGGCATGGACGCATTGTGCACTTTATGTGCATCCTGATTATATTGTACTTCAATTTGCTTAATTTGATAATAGAATAATATTGACTTATTGAAAGGATAAGTTTCATCATTTGTAAAATTACATCAAAAAAATAAAAATAAAAATATTTACACATCCAAAATGTCTAGCATGCAAAAAAAGTTTAAAGATCTTGGTGCATACTCCAATGTTTTTCAAATTTAGATAAATATATTCAGAAATCCCAACATATTCTAAGAAACAAATATAAAAACCATTCATCTTCTCATTTACAAAAAAATAGATTAAAATAAGGGGCAATTATTTAAAAGTACCAAAAGCACTTTCCAATTTCATTTTTAGTCCCCACTTTATTTTTGTTAGAAGAAACTCCCTAGTTTTGTTAAAATTTTAGAGATCACTCCCTACTTACTTGATTTGACAAAAATGTCCTTAAGTATAATATTTTCACTCATTTTTTCTCACTTCTTCTTCATCCACACAAGTAGACAGTAAACCTTATCACACGCTCATTACCAGAAATAGAAAGAACAGAAAAAATGCAACAAGCTCCACAGCGGGAACGAGAATAACGTCAGAGCCAAAAACCACCAACCCGACAGCTGCATTGTCTTTTTCTCTTTTTATTTTCATCATTTTCGGGTTTCATCTTCTTCTTAGTTTCTTCTCAGTTTCTTATATTTTTTCAACAATGTTAACCAGTAGTGAAGCAAGTGTGTTCAATCAAGTGTTGGGAAGTTGCCGCTATAAAGACTAGCTCCATATAATGTCAATTAATGATAGTATGACGTTAATGGACATGTACATTAATCTCGCAATAAAATGGAGTGAAATCAACGCTGAGCACTTTAGTTTGCAAAATATAGCTCCACATCAAAGTTTGTATGTGAGTTTAACTGATGATGACGATGTCATGAATATGGTCTTACTGCATTTGACATTAAAGATGAACATTGTTAACATCCTGGTAAACCGAAAGGATGAATCAAGTAGCAGAGCAAAGAAGAGCAGTTGTGTTTTAAGGTAATACTTCTACAGAATCTAAAATGTACTGCAGTTTGTAAAGTTTGTACTTGAAGTGTTTTGAAATTGCACTCTGTTTATTTGAAAATCTTTCTCTACTTAGAGCGTTCTACATTATACTTCTTTGCAATTAATATTGTACTTCATCTCACAAATATTATACTCTATTATGCAAGTTTTATACTTCAAGTATTCTACTAATGGATTATCTAAAATTGTACTGCAACTTGTACCGGTTTATACTTGAAGTGTTCCCAAACTGTACGTATTCTATATAAAATTATACTTTCGATTTTCTAAAATTATACTTCATTTTACCAGAATTGTATTGCAGTTGCTAGGGTTTTATACTTCAATTGTTCAAAAATTGTACTTCATTTTATACAAATTTGTACTCCAGTTATCTGAAATTATACTTTATTTCACTAAAATTGTACTTTATTATTTAAGTTTTATACTTCAAAGTGTTCTACTAATTGATTATCCAAAGTTATACTGCTATTGCTAGCGGTTTATACCTTAAGTGTTCCCAAACTGTACTTATTTTTATCTAAAATTGTACTTCAGTTTTTTGAGATTATACTTTATTTTACAAAATCTTTACTTTATTTATTGAATGTCTATACTTTAAGTGTTATATTTATCGATTATCCAAAATATACTGCAGTTGCTAAGGCTTTATACTTCAAGAGTTTGAAATTGTACTTCACTGTATTTAAAATTGTACTTCTATTTTTTGAAATTATACTTTCTTTTGCACTTCATTTTACAGAAACATATACTCTATTCATTGAAGTTCTATACTTCAAGTGTTCCTAAATTGTACTTCATTTTATCTAAACTTATATTTCAATTATCTGAATCTATTATTTGACTTTCAAGTTTTCTACTAATAAATTATCCAATTTGTACTGCAATTGCTAATGTTTTATACTTCAAGTGTTCTGAAATTGTTCTTCACTATATCAAAAATTGTATTTCTATTTTTTAAAATTATACTTCATTTTATACATCATTTTACTTAAATCTATACTCTTGTCGTTGAAGTTCTATACTTCAGGTGTTCTCAAATTGTACTTCATTTTATCTAAACTTGCACTTCAATTATCTCAATCTATTATGTAAGTTTTATACTTCGAGTGTTCTACTAATTGATTTTACAAAATTGTACTGCAATTGCTTAGGATTTATACTTCAAGTGTTTTGAAATTGTACTTCTTTTGATATAAAATGGTACTTCTATTTTCTGAAATTATACTTCATTTTATCTAAACCCGTACTCTATTCATTGAAGTTATATACTTCAAGTGTTCCAAAATTGTACTTCATTTTATTTAAACTTGTATTTCAGTTATCTGAATCTATTATTGAAGTTTCCAGTGTTCTACTAATGGATTATCTAAAAATTGTACTGCAATTGCTAAGGTTTTATATTTTAGGTGTTCTGAAATTGTACTTTACTTTATCTAAAATTGTACTTCAATTTTTTGAAATTATACTTCAGTTTTTACATAATTTCACCCAAATCTGTATTCTTTTCATTGAAGTTCTATACTTTAGGTGTTCTGAAATTGTACTTCACTTTGTCTAAAATTGTACTTCTATTTTTTGAAATTATTCTTCATTTTATACATCAGTTTACCTAAACTTGTACTCCATTCATTGAAGTTCTATACTTCAAGTATTTGAAATTGTACTTCATTTTATCTAACCTTGTACTTCAATTATCTGAACCTATTATTTAATTTAGAAGCGCCTACTAATGGATTATCCAAAAATTATAATACAATTGCTAAGGTTTTATACTTCAATTATATGAAATTGTACTTTACTTTATCAAAAATTGTACTTCAATTTTTTGAAATTATACTTCATTTTATACACCATTTTACCTAAATTTGTACTCTTTTCATTGAAATTCTATTCTTTAGGTGTTCTCAAATTGTACTTCATTTTATCTAAACTTGTACTTCAATTTTCTGAATCTCTTTTTTAATTTTCAAGTGTTCTGCTAATGGATTATCTAAAAATTGTACTGCAATTGCTAAGGTTTTATACTTCAGGTGTTCTGAAATTGTACTTCACTTTATCTAAAATCGTACTTCTTTTTTTGAAATTATACTTCAGTTTATACATCATTTTACCTAAATCTGTATTCTTTTTATTGAAGTTCTCATGCTTCAAGTGTTCTGAAATTGTACTGCACTTTATCAAGAGTTGTACTTCTGTTTCTTAAAATTATAGTTCATTGTATACATCATTTTACCTAAATCTGTACTCTTTTCATTGAAGTTCTATACTTTAGGTGTTCTCAAATTGTACTTCGTTTTATCTTAACTTGTACTTCAATTTTCTGAATCTCTTATTTAATTTTCAAGTGTTCTACTAATGGATTATCCAAAAATTGTACTGCAATTGCTAAGGTTTTATACTTCATGCATTTTGAAATTGTACTTCTTTTTATACAAAATTATACTTAAGCTTTTACGTAAAATTGTTCTCCATTATTTAAGTTTATAAAGTTCTATTAATTTTGCCCTTCATTTTCCCTAAAGTTCTATAATGAAAGTGTTTTACTTATTGATTATAAAAAATTGTACTGCAATTGCTTGCATTTTATACTTCTATTGTTCTAAAATTGTACTTCGTTTATTTGAAATTACATATTGTACGTTATTTTACCTAAAATTGTACTTCATTTGTCAACCTCAAGGGATGCAGTCGAGGAGGAAATTAGTTCGACTAATGCATTGCACAATAAATTGGCTTTAATTAGCAACTCAATTGATGCATGGAAGAATTGCATATATGAAGAGGGTCAAACATTCAAGGATGCTCAGGAGTTCAGAATTATGCAGTGTCTACTTTGCAATCATTTAAATACAAGAAAAATGACAGCAAAAAAATCATAGCCGTTTTCAGTGATGAAAATTGCAAATGGAGAATCTATATATCAAGGCATGAGGCTGATAAATTATTTGGCATTCAAAAATGCAATCTAGAGCACACATGTGGTGAGGCTAATCTTCAGATAAGAGGACATCCTAAAGCTGATTTCGCTTGGGTTGCTAACGTAGTGAAGGATAAATTGAGATCAGAGCCATGTTATCGGCCCTCTACCATATTGAAAGATATCCACAGAGAATACGGTGTGGAAGTTAGGTACCATAAAGCATGGATGGGTAAGGAATTAGCTATGCATGACATCTATGGAGCTGAGAAGGGATCTTATGATAAGTTGAGGTGGTACTCATGTGATACTGTGAAGAGGACAAACCTTGGAAGTATTACAGACTGTGAGATTGACCCAATTAGTCAAAAATTTGGTCAGTTATTTATATGTTTCAGTGCCCGCCTTCTTGGTTTTCTTAGGGGATACAGGCCGTTGATATTCTTGGATGACACCCATATTAAAAATAAATACAAAAGAGTCTTACTCAGCGCTGTCAGTAAGGATGCTAATGATAACTTATTCACGTTAGCATATGCAGTTGTTAACTCTAAAAATGATATTAATTGGGAGTGGTTCTGCTTTAAGCTAAGAAGTGTCTTAGATTCTGAATGTCTGCCTGGCTTATCAAGGTTTACTTTCTTCTCCGATCGATATCAAGGTCTTCTTAAGGCCCTCCCCATGATATTTCCCGGTAGCCACCATGCATATTGCTTGAGACACTTAGTGGATAACTTTAAGAAACAAGTAAGTGTACTTTATCTTTGTTTATGAGATAATTATGTGAAATAAACTCTAATTCATAACATTTAGCACATTACTGTTCTATTATTTAAATTCAGCTATTAAAGAAGTACCCTCTACATAACAAGAAACATTGGTGTTCTATTTTTATGAAAGCTGCATATGGGCCTACAAGGCAGGAGTATACTCGACATATAGATAACATCTTGGAGTCAAAGCCACTTGCCAGAGACTTTGTTATGCAGTCTGACCTACCATGTTAGGCGAATTCCTTATTCAGTGGAGATCAATGGTGGGGAAGGGGGGGTAATATACAATAATCAAGCCGAAAGTTGGAATAATTGGGTTAAACCAGCTCGATTTATGTCGGTTGCAGCATAGTTGATCACATACGCATGCAAATAATGGCTATGATGCATGATCGATGAGAAGAATCTCATAAGATAGTTGGTCAATTACATCCCAAGCAAGAGAAGAAGTTGGCAATCAATCATATGCGTTCTCGTAACTTAAAAGTTGTCATGTCTAGTGGTTGGAGTTTTGAGGTGATTGAGCAAGATAAATCGTATGCTGTAGATTTACGTATCAGGGTTTGTTTGTGCAGAGCATGGCAGATTGATAAAATACCATGCAGACATGCTTGTGCTTGTATCGAGTCAAAGTTACTTTCACCGTATGACTTCATCGATCAATACTACCCAGTTGAGATGTATTAACAAGCATACCAAGCAGTGATAAACCCTATTCCTACGTTTGATATGCATCTGTTCCCTCTGGATGATGATGACATCATTCATGCACCAGATTGCCGATCTCAGCCTAGGCATAGAAGGACACAGAGGATTCCATCATAGATTGAGAAACGTGTAATTAAGTGTAAAAGGTGTGGTAGAACAGGGCATAATCGTCGAACTTGCAAAGAATCAGTAAATTAATTAAATTTTGTACCTCAATCTAGGATAATTGTATTTGATTTCTTCATATTTGCACCTCACTTGGGCAATAAGGTAGGTATTTAGCGTGAAATTAGCATTCTTGCATGTTGTCCGAGATATAGTTAAATTTTGTACCTCAATTTGGGATAATTGTACTTGATTTCTTCATATTTGCACCTCACTTGGGCAATGAGGCAGGTGATTTAGCGTGAAATTAACATTGTTGCATGTTGTTCGAGATATAGTTAAATTTTGTACCTCAATTTGGGATAATTGTACTTGATTTATTCACATTTGCTCCTCACTTGGGCAATGAGATGGGTGATTTAGCGTGAACTTAGCATTCTTGCATGTTGTCCGAGATATAGTTAAATTTTGTACCTCAATCTGGGATAATTGTACTTCATTTCTTCACATTTGCACCTCACTTGGGCAATGAGGCAGGTGATTTAACGTGAAATTAGCATTCTTGCATGTTGTCTGAGACATAGTTAAATTTTGTACCTCAATCTGGGATAATTGTACTTGATTTCTTCACATTTGCATCTCACTTGGGCAATGAGGTAGGTGATTTAGTGTGAAATTAGCATTCTTGCATGTTGTCAAGACAGAGTTAAATTTTGTACCTCAATCTGGGATAATTGTACTTGATTCCTTCACATTTGCACTTCAATTGGACAATGAGGCAGGTGATTTAGTGTGAAATTAGCATTCTTGCATATTGTCCGAGATATAGTTAAATTTTGTACCTCAATTTGGGATAATTGTACTTGATTTCTTTACATTTGCACTTCACTTGGGCAATAAGGCAGGTGATTTAGTGTGAAATTAGCATTTTTGCATGTTGTCTAGACAGAGTTAAATTTTGTACCTCAATCTGGGATAATTGTACTTGATTCCTTCACATTTGCACTTCAATTGGGCAATGAGGCAAGTGATTTAGCGTGAAATTAGCATTCTTGCATATTGTCCGAGATATAGTTAAATTTTGTACCTTAATCTGGGATAATTGTACTTGATTTCTTCACATTTGCACCTCACTTGGGCAATGAGGCAGATGATTTAGCATGAACTTAGCATTCTTGCATCTTGTCCAAGATATAGTTAAATTTTGTACCTCAATATGGGAAATTGTACTTGATTCCTTCACATTTGCACCTCACTTGGGCAATGAAGTAGGTGATTTAGCGTGAAATTAGCATTCTTGCATGTTATCCGAGACATAGTTAAATTTTGTACCTTAATCTGGGATAATTGTACTTGATTTCTTCACATTTGCACCTCACTTGGGCAACGAGGCAGGTGATTTAGCGTGAAATTAGCATTCTTGCATGTTGTCCATGACAGTTAAATTTTGTACCTCAATCTAGGATAATTGTACTTGATTTCTTCACATTTGTACCTCTATTAGCCAACTTTGTACTTAATATCTTAATATTTTTACTAATATTTTTAAATTGAAATTTGTTCAAAGATTTGCCTTTTAAGTCTTGGTAGTTAATAACCAAACTATAAATATGTGTCCAATATTTATCATATGAATAAAATAATGTTAAACTTTTTAAGTTGTTAATCACTAGTGTTCAATGGATGAATGTTATCAATCGCAGTAATGAAAGAACACTTATGCTTTCAAAGATGTAAACAAATGAGAATTTAACAATGATATCTACCGTATCGCATGCACAAATTCGTACTTCACGAGATCCGATCTCAAATTATTGTACTTGACCATCATTACAATTATTGGAGAATAATTATTCAATTGCAATAAGTGTACTTCAACAAAACACATTATATTCTTGGTTTGTTCCGAGTTTGTACTTCACTCATCTAGAATTGTACTGAGTTGTACTTCGTTTCCCCTGAATTGTACTCAAATTTCCTGCCCAGTTTCAATTGAATTTAAGTGTTCTTCAGTGAAACACATTTTATACTTTCTTTGTTCCGGGTTTGTACTTCATTGCCCTCAAAATGCACTCAAATTCGCCGCCCAGTTTCAATTGAATTGAAGTGTACTTCAACGAAGCACATTCTATACTTTGTTTATTCTGAGTTTGTACTTCGTTTCCCCTGAATTGTACTCAAATTCCCTGCTCAGTTTCAATTGAATTTAAGTGTCCTTCAGCGAAACATATTTTATATTTTCTTTGTTCCGGGTTTGTACTTCATTGCCCTCAAAATGCACTCAAATTTGCCGCCCAGTTTCAATTGAATTGAAGTGTACTTCAACGAAACACATTTTATACTTTGTTTATTCTGAGTTTGTACTTCGTTTCCCCTGAATTGTACTCAAATTCCCTGCCTAGTTTCAATTGAATTTAAGTTATAAATAATTAATGGAAAATTACACTTACATACAAGATAATATTATAAACAAAGTATGCTTCAATTTGCACATGTATTTACATATAAAGTGATTCAAATCTTGGCATTTTCATGACTTAATATTGTATATGCCATTTTCGCACGATATTTATCAATTTTAATTGTTCTAGCATACCTCCAGAACTCGGGGGTGTCTCTAGCAAAACATTCTGCCCAAAGGCACACATAGACAACACAATCCACTGTACCCACTTGTTGCCTGCTTTTTTTCTGCCTTATGTATTCGTCCAAACGACTCCCCAATGAAAGCGTCATGTACCGAGAATAGAATGAAGCCTACAAAAATATTGATCAGTTGTTGACTCCCTACTTTATGAGTTTGCAATAGCTGTCGGTTTGTATTTGGTGGCCATTATTGAATTCATGTATAAGAAAGAATGAGTCGAGGTGTTGAGGGCAACCAAGGACCAGTGTTGGTGCCAGCAAATCGATAGGATTATATAACGACACTGGTTTAAAACATCCACCGTGAGCTCTTCCAAATCTTTACAGGTGAAGGTGTTAAGTTTAGTTATCAATTCCACAAATTCTTCATCCATAATATCCTTGATGTTGCGTCCCTCGAGTCGATCTAATATATCAGCCTATGAAGTATAAAACAAATGGTTAGACTCATTGGAAACATGAACTAAATTAAGTTAGGAAACTGCCACATACTTGCGCTATTGAGGACGTAAACCATACCTTGTGGTGACACTTCTTACCGAAAGATGGGCTACATAATATCGACATGTAGCAGTTCACTATGTCATCAGTAAGTTCTCCTCTAAATAAGAGCTCACAGAAGTTTCTTCCATCCAGAAACCGTCTTGCTCCATCCCAGACAGTCACCATACACAATTGTTAGTTGTTAGTTCAGATACCAATTTATCCAAAAGAAAAATAATAAGCAAATTTTGTTACCTCAAATTATCTTTTCTGACAAAGTTGTCGATGACTTCTCGCTTTTCTACTGGAATAAGAGTCAGACCTCTATAATTAGTCCTTCATTTATAGGGATCAACCATTTTAGTCTTTGGGCTAGTTGGTTCATCTGTCACCTGGATTGGTTTATCTGCCACCTAGGGTACAAAACACAACACGTTAGGTACAAAGTATCAACTATTCAAGTAGAAAAGATAAGCACATGAAGTACAGATATTACCAACATGGAGTACAAAACTCAAGCACATTAGGTATAAAGTATCAACTATTCAAGTAGAAAAGATAAGCACATGAAGTATAGATATCACCAATATAGAGTACAAAACACTAGCACATAAGGTATAAAGTATCAACTATTGAAGTATAAACTAAAAGCACATGAAGTACATATATCACCAATATGGAGTACAAAACTCAAGCACATTAGGTATAAAGTATCAACTATTGAAGTAGAAAAGATTAGCATTTGAAGTACAAATATCCCAACATGGAGTACAAAACAGTAGCACATAAGGTATAAAGTGTCAACTATTGAAGTATAAAGATTAGCACATGAAGTACAAATATCGCCAACATTAAGTGCAAAAGATTAGCACATTAAGTATAAATACCACCAACTTGGAGTACAAAAGATTAGCACATTAAGTACTAGTATCACCAACATGATGTATAAGATATCATCTATTAAGTGCAAATATCAACCAATGAAGTATAGGATATCATTACATTTATTACAAACAGACATTTTACAAATGAAATGCAAATAGCAAAAAATTAAAACATTAAGTAGTGTACAACACCTTATTCTCTTCTTGTTCTTTGTTTTTTCATGCACGAGGATGAGCACGATAGGTCTTTATCACTTGTCTTGCTCTTTTGGCTGGTGTGGTGCTCGGAGATTTCTATTTTGGCTTCCTGTCTTCTCGATTGTGTACATTTGTCACAATCGAGGACATGACATTTGCCACTTCAATCTCAGATTCCTCAAACTCAACCACTTGAATTGGTATATAATGTTCTGTCTTCAAAGGTATGGGGAAATCTGAAGGATCATGATGGTGTTTTGTTCGACTTTCTTCATCCACCATGTCTTCAGAATCATCCCTTTCTTTCTGTGCATCATGTACCAAATCAAGTCCCCCCTCATGCACATACTCACCAGCTTCCTGCTCAAGCTCCACCCCATCAGTCTTGTCCTCAACTAGATGCTCTTCCTCACCTTGCTCCTTCATTGCCATGTATTCGAATGAAGCAATTTTTTCTTTCAATGTTTTAATTTCTTCAATTTTTGTTGCAATAATTGTTTCATATATTGTATGATCATAGACATGGACTTCACTTATGGCAGTACTGACAGCATCTGATTTCTTGATCAAAACTGCCAATTCTAACTCCTCTGGAGCAGGGTTGAGGGCTACAACCTATTACAATGGAAATAATTATCAAATTCAAATTATTATACAAAAAACTAATAATGAATTATTACAATTATTACTATATATGCTATAACTTGCTTCAATTTATTCTCTGCTTGCTCCACATTATGTGGGAGTTTGCTATCATTCCATCGGTAAAAGCGTGGAAACTCAAACAAACTCACTGGTGAAGCCAGTGACGGGATGCGTTCATAAACCTATGTCTGTCATTCATAAATCGAAAAATTATACTCACTTGAATATAAATATAATCAATGTTATTAGAAAAATGAAGCAAACACTTACCATCAAGCCGACTGTACATCCATCAATGTATTTCTTTGTTCTTTCTCCACCTACTCCTAAATGGTTCCTAATATCTTGGACAAGAAAATTGTATGCAGCTATGCCCCATGCATATAGATCAACTCTAGACAAATTATCCAAGTATGGTAGGAGAAATCGTGGAGTCCAATAATTAGATGTTAGAAACAGAATACAATTAAAAATAAAAAGTATGTACAACCTGCAAAAATTATTCAAGTCCTCTATACTATCCTTATATACATACTCCTCAAACTTTTTTGCTATTTCAGATCTAGTTATATTCTACAGCTTTCCAGAAAAAAGGCGGTTAGAGGTTGAAGACTTCATCTTCAATGTTATATCAACAGATTGCCCCCACATGTGGTAAAGTAAAACCATAGAAAATTCAATTGCAGAAAAAGAAACCTAACCCCCTCCACAAAATGAAATGACAGCTTTTTGGGTTAAACCTCCTAAGTATAGTCTCAAGCCGAATGAAGCTTGAACTTAACTTAGGCATATCCATGTATATAGAGAAATGGGTTTTCTTCAATGCATCAAAATGTTTGGACCCCATCTTGGACTTCACAAGTTCCAATTTACTCTAAAAGTATTGGGGGGAGCAACGAGAGTAGACCTCACAATGTCTTGGCTTTGCTGTAATTAGAAAAAAAAAAGTATATATACAGATAATGAACTAACCCTTTTAGATAGAGTGTACTAAAACTTGAATGTTTTGTACTATAGATGCTTCTAAAATGTACTTCAGAAACACATAATATATACTACACTTTCAATTATTCTATACTTCAGGCTTGAATGTTTTATACTACAGTTGCTTCTAAAATGTACTGCAGATACACATATTATATACTAGAGTTTCATTTAATGTATACTGCAGGCTTAAAGGTTTTATACTTCAGTTGCTTCTAAAATGTACTGCAGATGCAAAGATGATATACTACATTTTCAGTTAATGTATAATGCAGGCTTGAATGTTTATGTACTGAAGATGCTTCTAAAATGTACTGCAGCTCTACAGATTATACCCTACACTTATACCTAAAGTGAACTGCCAGTTTGAAAGTTTTATACTATATTTGCTTCTAAAATGTATTGCACCTACAAAGATTATATACTACACTTTTGCCTAAAGTGTACTCCAGATGCTCCTAAAATGTATTGTAGCTATACAGATTATATACTACCTTTTGCCTAATGTGTAATGCAAGCTTGAATACTTTATACTACATACATTAGCTTCTAAAATGTACTGCAGCAACACAGATTATATACTGCACTTATGCCTAAACTGTACTGCCAGTTTGAATGTTTTATACTATATTTGCTTCTAAAATGTGTTGCACCTACATAGATTATATGCTACGCTTTTGCCTAATGTATACTGCAGGTGCTCCTAAAATGTACTGCAGCTATTCAAATTATATACTACACTTTTGCCTAAAGTGTACTGCCAGCTTGAATGCTTTATACTACTTTGCTTCTAAAATATACTGCAGCTACACAGATTATATACTACACTTATGTCTAAAGTGTACTGCAAGTTTGAATGTTTTATACTATATTTGCTTCTAAAATGTGCTGCAGCTACACAGATTATATACTACAATTTTGCCTAATGTGTACTGCAAATGCTCCTAAAATGTATTGCACCTACACATTATATATAACAAACTTTTGCCTAATGTGTACTCCATGCTTGAATGTTTATACTACATTTGCTTCTAAAATGTACTGCACCTACATAGATTATATACTATACTTTTGCCTAATGTGTACTGCAGATGCTCCTAAAATGTACTGCAGCTGTACATATTATATACTATACTACCTTTTTGCCTAATGTGTATTGCAAGTTTGAATGTTTTATACTACATTTGCTTTTAAAATGTACTGCGGTTACCCAGATTATATACTACACTTTTGTTAATATGTATTGCATACTTGGATGTTCTGTACTACAGATAACACACTACCACTTTCAGATAGTTTTATCGTATAATTTCACCATATAATTTCAGTTAAAAAGAAGTATAAACCCCTAAAAGGTGAAGTGTAACTTTCATGCCCTTTAAGTACAAATCAGAAACTTCCCATCTCACAACAGAAATCATATATATATATATATCAAAGGAGTTCAAGTGTTTAACGACTAAAAAAGGAATAAAAACACTAAACATGAGAAAATAGACAAGAAATGAGTGTAATATTGAAAAATCACGGACATTTGAAATTGCAAATGCAGAAAACATACCTTTGTTTCTTTTCATCACTTCTTTTTATACTTTGCTTCTTGTTGCAGCTATTTTTCCGTCCATTGTTGTAGAAAAATGGCAGAAATTTTGGTGCCTTTTTTTTTCACTTCTTCTTCTTTTTCTTCTCGCGTTAATGGCAGAGGAACGGTTTTGTGCCCTTTTGTTTTGGCGCTTAGAGAAGTCGATTTCAGGCAGAAATAAAAAAAGAAAAGTGTTCTTCTTCAAGAGAGAACGCATTTCCCAGATATTTTTGTTGTTTTTTCCAGTTGCAAGGGTATATAGGTCTTTCTAAAAGATATGGGGAGTGATTCCTAACTTTTGTGAAAAAGTAAGGAGTTTAGTGTGTAAAAATTCAAATGGGGACTGAACACTGAATTGAAAATAGGGTTAGGCATTTTTCCTAATCAACTGTTAAAATAAACATAATTAAATTCAAATAAGGAAAATTTTGTTAAAGTGAAGACCATTCTATTGTATTTCTACATTCTTCACTGGTGGCAATTAGCTACAAAGTCTTCCTGCTTTTGTAAATTGAACACTGTTAATGAATTTGTAGATCTCTACTTTTA
The DNA here is from genome assembly GCA_018894105.1 of Jacaranda mimosifolia. Classification (NCBI taxonomy): domain Eukaryota; kingdom Viridiplantae; phylum Streptophyta; class Magnoliopsida; order Lamiales; family Bignoniaceae; genus Jacaranda; species Jacaranda mimosifolia. Next base: position 17,228,125 of record CM032132.1, on the reverse strand, counting down.
GTTTTGTATTTTTCAAATTGATAAATAAATGTAACAATATGAGAGAGAACATGTACGTCACCCAGAAAAAAGTTGGAAAATGTGGACTAAATTGCAAAAATTAAGTTGAAATGTTATCAATGATTGAAGAACTAGATAAATGGTGGTAGTGCGATGTAAGTGAGATTGACCTTGTGCTTTTTACTTTAATTATGTATAGAATGTAGTTATGAGGATTAGACAAGTAATAGTTAATACGAATATTTTCAAGGAAGATCATCTAAAAATATACTAAATCCAATTTGGGGAATTTGTTTTATTAAAAAGTATAAATAATAATAAAATTGCATGCCCTTAGTCAAAGCCACCAAAAAAAATTGACAAGGGACCATATCTTCATTCTCTCCACTCCATCATCCGTTATCCATAACAACAAAGCCATTCTTCCTTTGTTAGAGGATGTATACGCATAGGCTAGTAGGTCGATCTTATTTTTCATCTATAGGTAAAATTTTTTTTTATATCTATTATTGTAGAGATATTTGTTTCCATGAAATTGTGACTCTAATTTAAATTAGGGTTTGTTATGTGAGTATGAAATTCTTCTCTTAATTTGGGCCTAATTATAAAAGGTCGGCCATAGATGCACAAAGCATTAGGGCCATCGATGTGGTTAGCAAAAACCCTCCACGATCAAGTAAAATAAGGCAAAAATGAGGCTTTCAGATAAAGAGTTTATAAAATAAGTATAGAAAAATATATAGCATCACTATTTATAGTAAGGGAGTGATGGTGGAGCATGAATACATGGCCTTGTCCCGCTCACTCGAATGTTTTGTTACTCTACTCAATTAGATAAATGGACCATTAAGGATGCACAAATTAATAGTGAGTGACCTTTATAATGTTTATTAATCAACGTGGTTTGGGTATGCTAATTTAAAATACTTAAGATCATGAATGTGGATAAAAAGATTGATTAAATTAAATTAATCAACTATATCAAATGAAATATTTAGACTGAATATCATAAATTAGATTCTCAATTCAAACTATAAGTGAGATCTCACCAATATTATGCGTCAAAGAATACAATGCTCACCAATTCAAATATTTCGTTGAATTAAGATTTGACATACTTCGTCATCTCAACTATCAAGTATGAAAGATAGAATAATATGAAGGAATGAAATGAAAAAGGTGTTAAAACTCTATAAAAGGATATCAGATATATTTATGTTTTGAAATTAGAAAATTGATGTAATATTATTTTAGATTGTTTTATTACTATGTTTGGATTACTTAGGTCACAAGTATATGGGTGACCAAAATCACAAAGGAAAGTTTCCATCACTTCATACATCTTCCACATGAGATTTATGCTTGATAATACGAGATTGGTTACAGAGAAAGAACATATATATATAGTAAATATGAATTATTGCATGACCCATCCATTCATTAATTTTGAGAGACTGAAGAAATACTCCACACTGGTTTATTTACGTTAAATTTATCTTTGTACATCTAGTCAAGATAGGGGAAGTCATTAGCAAATTGAATCGAGGAATAAGTTCGAAAAGACGACTAGGAGGTATAGGACTGGCAGTGTTTGGTTTCTTGACTAGTACCCTCTTGACAATTTTATCTCACAGGCACTCAGTCAATTGGAGTTTAATTGTGTGTAAGTTGGAAAGGCATATAACTAGCCGTGGCATTTTTGTTTTGTTTGTCAAAGTAGGGCACTCAAAATTTAGAGGGATAAGGATTTTGTTTTGTTTTGTTTGAAAGGTTGAAGACCTTCTAACAGCTTGATTTGTGAAAATTATTGATATGTTTTAATAATTGAGATTTAAGATCTTGATATTTAAAATAAATCGATTTATTCTTCAAGATTTGTATGCAATTATTCTGTCATCTCTTGATATTTGAAATTTACTGTAAAAGACATCGAGATTTGTGAAGTATCCTCACTAGTATGAGATGGTGCTGACACGGATTAAATGATGCACTATGACATAAAATAATTATTTTGACTTCGGCTCATTGTTATTGTAGAAATATTCTTGTAAAAACAATTGTTGGATTTTATTGAATTTTGTGAAAGATAATATACATCTTCATGATTTCTTAAGGAAAACTTTCTTGTAAAAATAATTTTGTGATCAATCGACAGCTTTGGCATATGTTTCAAGTTATGTAATTTGAAATTTTTTTGGGTTTTCATATCCCCATGATGTTTTTCAATTTCAATTTTAAATATGCATTTGTATGCTTATCTCACTAAGTATCAAGTGGCCTTTGGCTTAACGGCGTAAGTTTTATACAAAAATTGTGAGGTCAAGGATTTAAACCTAGCGGACACCTAGGGTGCGTGTATATATATATATATATAAAATATTTATCTCATTAAATCACTAAGATATACAACTCCTATTCTATCTTTTTTGTTCTTTCCCAAATTAAGAAATAAGAAATTAGTTGGATGAAATTTTAGGAGCATGAGGTGTGTATAATTTCATTACTATATATAAAGGATACCAAATATTGTGAATTTATGTCTATATTCAAATAATACCAAATATCATGAATTCATGTATGTACTTAATATGATTTTGAATATGAATATCATGAGTTCAAATTTATAAAGGATGAAAAATAGGTTGTTAGACTATATAAAGCAAGATATCCTTCTCCTTGGAGGTCTAATGCAAAATGCTCAAGTGATCTATTGGAACTTCTACAAAGGTGGACATAGAAAGCAAGATAACCATTCCTTCAATGACTCTAATAGCCACGGAGCTACTAAATCCCTTGTGAGACTCCAGTTTCAGTAAATCATGTTAGCCTTCAGCACCGCTGCTTTGGCGGCGATCTGACTGAATGAATGTATTGATGCAACTTGTGTAGCGGCGATCTGACTGAATGAATGTAATGATGCAACTTGTGTAGTGAAGCAACCAACCCTATTCTTTAATCCTCCATGCGAAAAGCAGGGTGAATTGAAAGAAGTAGTTCCCTTCTCAGCTTCAAAAGGATCGAAGGTTAGACTAGGTTTAGGGATTGAAATTAGTCTATGTTCTCATCTGCTGAAGGAAGAAAGATCTCTATCTCTGATTTAGTGAATATTTCTAAATAAAAGTTTGCATTGTTTTAGGAACAACATAGTTTTCGATCTAAATATGTACTAACTTTGAAATGAAGTTGGTGTGATGAGTTGTTCAAAGATTGAACGCATTGAGCTATTGAAATGTGTTGTATTATTGGAAGTTTTAAATTGCTAATTCTGGTGTTGTACATTCTCGAATTACTAGGATTCAAGTCAATAATTTTAATATTATAAATTTTGTCTTTAAGTCTAGTTCGAATACCACCTCAATTTAAGATAGACATCCCAAACAAGCTACAACTCTCCACGTATTTATATGGAATGTAGTTTTAAAAAGGCTTTAGCGTGTTTGGTGCCTCTTTTTTCAAAATATTTTCAAACTTAGATAATGAAAACAAATAGACCACTTTATTTCTCGATCTTTAACTCCAGAAACACATATTTTTATTTCAAAAATACCCTTAAGACACTCACACACACAAAGGAAAAAAAAAAAAAAAGAAACCTCTGCACTACTAATACACTCCCGCCGTCCTTTCATCTTCCCCACACCCTTCACTGATCACTTTACCGCCCATCCTATATCTCCCTCATTCACGTCTATACATCTACTTCACCACATTCATATGTCAAATCCACCCAAAATCCCCCCTCACTTTATATGTCAAGATATATTTTATTATTTTATTCACTTTTTTTATTTTATAATCAAATATTTTATTTAATAGTAAATATAACGTTAATTATACATTTATATTATAATATTATTTGGAATATAAATATATTATTAATTACAAAATTCTTAAAATATTATTAATATTATTTAAAATATTATTCTATTTGTACCATTTATATTATTAATTACAAATTTATTAAAATATATTATTTAATAAATTGTTCATAATAATACATTTAAGAATTTTTTACTTAATAAATATTAATTAGAAATTTATATCAAAATATTATTATTTTATTTTCATATCTTTTATTGGTTTCTTCAAAATATTATGTCACATAATTTCCTTAATTAAAAATATTTCAAAACTCACAATTAAATTAATTACATTTTATTTAACTACAATCATATATCAATCGTTATAAATATTTACATATATACACCATATATATCTATATATATATATTTATTAAATTTAAAAGTACAATTTAACCCTACAAACCCAACAAAAAGTATATGATTTGACATTTATAGTAAAATTTGTCTCTTTCAAAGTATTCACCCTAATTTCACCCTAGTTTTACCCTACAAATAAACAATTTCATTTTTTATATTTTCTCAAAATGAAAATAAAGGGCAAAATACACCATACCCCCTATAAAGTTTCTAATTGGTGAAAACCCCTTAACAATTTGAAAATATCATGTTACTCCCCTGTATTGCTTAAAAATAGGAAGTTCTTACCCCTTTTCTTTGGCGTGTTTCAAACATGCCAAAGGTGCAAGTTTTTCTTGCATTTGGATGACTTGTAACATAGACAATGACTATTTTACTCTTGAGTTGTGTGAAATAGAGACCCACCTGCATTGCCAAGTATCCATTTTATCTAAATTTGAATAAGAGAGTCTAAGGTAGCCATTTTATCCAAAATGTTTTCTTCCAACACCCCTAACCCAAGAAGACATTCAAAGTCTTACTTGGACATCAGGTATCCATAAACTCCTTTGTGTGAATGCAAGAAAAAGGTTGCAACAATACGAGTTGTTGAAAATGAAAGAAACCCTCAAAAGGCAAGTTGTATTATTATTGCAATTTTAATGGGTGTGAATTCTTTAGATGGGTGAAGGTTGAAAATGCCATTTGGTCACCTAAATGGCTTATGGTCACACATCCATATGGGAATGTAGTATATTTGGATGATGAATCTGAGTTGGAGAGTGTAATAAAGCTGTTCAAGTGATAAGAATTTCTAAGACTCAATGGAATGAGGAGAAAGGAAATTATATTCATATTTCTTGGTTCATTTGTGTTGTATAGTTCATGATTTTAATTGTATTGTTGGTGAAAAAGTAGAGTCAAATTTGGGGTAGGCTCACTGCTTTTAAGTTGATTTTTTTGTTAATTTTGATGTGTGGCAATGCTGGTTAAGCAACTAATGATGTGTTTTATTTTCTTTTAGTATTATGTAAGGTTTGTAAATGATATGATAGTTTCTTTCCTTTTACCTAAATTAATTTACTCCAAGTTTAGAAACAAAGGAACATAAAGGAGAAAACTATAGCAGTAATTAGCCAAAAAGAATTTGCTCCACTAGAAAACAAACCAAAAAATCTATTTGCTTTGGCTAGAAATCAAAGAAACAAAAAATGCAAAGATTTAACGCCACATAAGCTATAAAAAAGTAGTTAACATACTATACTTAAAGTACTAAAAAGCTAAACTGATACATTAGCAGTTACAACCTCTAAAAATAGCCAAAAAGCTAAAGACTACATCATCAATTACACTGTCCATCAATCCTATTAAAGCTACTACAAGTCCTACTCAACCAACATTCAACCAACATAAGAAAAAAACATCTAATGGACTTGCCAATGTGGTCCACTACTTGCACATTGTGAAAAAATATCAAATGGACTAGTAGCATATAATGTGACTCACTAGCACACTAAAAAAAAAAACCAAAAAACATATATAAAACAATGTAAATAAATGAAAACAAACTTCATAGCAATCAAAAGAAAAGTTGCTCATATAACTATCAAAATCTTCAAATCAGCCAAATCCCAATATTCAAATGTAAATATCTTCAAAATGCCAATATTATATTGTTCCCGGTACATTTGCTGGAAACAAAACAAAAAGCAAAATATAGTCTTCCAAAGCTATCCACTCCCCAAAAAAGACCCCACAGCTACTCAAAGTCATTGAAAGCCACAAAAAAAGACACACCACCAACATTAATAATTCAGCAGCAACAATAATTCAGCCTTTCTTGTTCATTCTTGCATTCTTTTTTATCCATTTATAATATTTTGCAGAATCTCAAATATATCAAGCTTCCTCACCTTTGGGGCTCTTGCAGGTTGTTTAGATCCTAAAGTTGAAGCCTTTCTCTTGCCTAATAATGCAGCATTTCTAGGTCCTTTATATATTCTTCCCTCACTTTGTTTTCTAGTGCCCTAATCTTGTGAAAAAAAAAGGCCATCTAATAGAAACTGTAGGTACACAATGCTAGTAAGAACATAAGAATACTCACAAAAGCAATAATTGGTGGCTGAAAAACACTGCTTGAAACTTGTTTATGATTCTTTGCAGATTAGCTTGGTTGGGTTATTTCAAGTTAGCTTGGTTGCCTTGAATGTTCATTTGGTTGACCAAGCTATATTGAAGCTCCAATTGATTGCCTTTGGATGACTTTTAAGGTAATTAGTATTTAAACAACATATTTAACCAAAAGTTACACAAAAGAAAACATAAATTTACTCTTTGATTTGTGAGTTCTCTTACATTTACTCTTTTTCTTGCTTATTTAATCCTAGCCTGTAATGTAGTTGTAAAATGTTAATGTTGTGGGAATGAAATATTAATTTTATGGAATCAAAATTCATATTTGACCTTGGTTGCAGCATTTCTCTTGGCGTCAACAGAATGGGACTGAGGTTGCTTATGACTTGGTTGTTCAGATCTAGAAGAACTATTTCCTTGCAATGAAGATTGTGTTAAAGATTAATGATATAAATACGGTAAAATTTACTTATATTTAAATTTACTTAGAACCTTGTATAATTTGGAGCTTGGATGTGCTAAATTCTTGCGTGTTCCTCTATTATGCCCCAGCTGCAAGCAATTTTTGCAATAATGCGAAAGTCAATTTCTTGTTGAGACTATTTTCAACTTATTTGCAATCTTTCTTCTCATTTTTTTTTGGGCCTACCTCTTTTCCTTGTGTATTCTGGTGGGCTCAAAGATTCAAAATTAGTTTTAAAGTAGTCACCACTCCTAGGAACAACATGTATTGTATTTGAATAAACTCTTAGGTATGCCTCTTTCTTGAAGTAATCTGCCACATAGTCTTCAATCTTGAGTCTTCTCTCACAAATGGCAGCATAAGCATGGCAATAGGGAAAACTGTTCAATTGGAAAATTCCACAAGTATAGGTCCTCTTATTCAAGTTAACTACATATGTATCAGAAATTCCAAACTCTTCTTTAAATTAATCTTTTCCATAGTACCTAGGAACATAACATTTGGAATGTCTATGGGCTTTGTTCAGCTTTCTCACAATGTTAAGACATGTTGTCCCCTCATACTTCTCTATACATTCTCTCTTCTTTTGTATTCTTGATGTCAAACTCCCCCTAATCCACTCCAACATTGATATAATTGATTTATCTCTAACTTCAAGTATATAGCTATTAAAGATTCACAATGGTTGTTCACCAAAATGTCAGGACAACACATAGTTTTGAAGTGAGATCTAGCCTAATGGTGGGGTGGTATCTTCCTAAGCCATTTTGCAGCACACCCATAAGTTTCATCAAACTTGGGATCAAGTTCTTCAATCTTCTTCATCCATCTTGCAAACTCATTTTTATTTCCAATGCATGTTGCTCTCCACAAAGCATCTTTTAGCGCCAAACTTGTGTATTTTGATTTGAAATTAGCATATAAATGCCTCAGACAAAACCTATGTTCACATGTAAGGGCCAACTCTTCAAGTGCATCAATGAGCCCCTTTTCTCTGTCTGAAATGAATGTCCATTTCTCTTCATCAGCATCCCCAATATTCAAGAACAACTTACCTAAACAACAACTCAAAGTCTCTCTATTTTCAACCCTCACCATAGCCATTGCAATTGGCCACATATTATCATTGCCATCTCTTCCAATTCTGCCAATAGTTGTCCTCCATGGCATGTTTTCAAAAGCATCCATCCAGCCCTATTATGGGCCTACAACTCTATTAGTGTGTTTTACAAATGTGGATAGCATATTATACATGGCAGAGATAATATATAATAAAAGACTACATAAATGTAGGAATGTGCATTCAGTTTAAACTGATTAAATCAAATGGTTCGGCTGTTAACTAAAAATTTGGATTTTCTAAACTAGAAAATAAAAAATCGAATTGAACTATGTTCGGTTCAATTTTATTTTAACCGATTTTGACCAGTTTGGTTTTAGTTCAATAAAATCGAACCCAAAACGGTTCAAATCCCCTCATCTTTTATTTTTTAGTTTTTCATCCTAATATTGGTATTCCGTGTGGGGCTATGGGTGGCCACGTGTCACTTTACAAGCAAAAGCCAAACTACATTGAGAAGTCAGGAAATTGAAATTTAGGGTTGGGGTCCTTGGGGCAAATTGCTATTTTCTAAAGCTCAAAACACAATGGGACAAATTGTTAATTAAGTTCTATGCTAAGCTAGATACTAAAATTGCATTTTTATCTAAAAATTAGAAATTACAATTTGAAATTTAAAATTATGTTTTAGAATTTAAATTACGCTTATAAAATTAGAATTTTGCAATATGTTGATATAATTAGAAATTAGAATACATATGATTTCTACTATTATCAATTATCAATTATAATTTACCTATAAATCTCAAATTACCATTTAAAAATTGGAACTTGGATATAATATTAGGATTTTGAATTTAGGTCATGTCTCCACATTTAGAATTTAAAAATGTAGTTAGAAATTAGGGTGTAATTTTTGTAATTATCAATTATCAATTATATTTATCTATAGATTAAAAATTATCAAGTAGAAATTAGAACTTGAACATAAATTAGGAATTAGAATTTAGAATATATTTGTATATTAGAAATTAGAATATATTTTCTATAATTAAATATTAAAAACATATAAATCTAAGAAGGTAAATAAACATTAAAAGTTATAATAAATCTAAGAAGATAAATAAATATTTTCTTTATTTTATGTTATAAAAATTTTAGTATACACATTGAATGTGCCAAAATTGATAGTTCATAGACTTATCTTTTCATTATCCCCAAAACTTAAAGATATATTAGCATTTATATTATTTTAAAAATACATTAACTTTTACATTATATATCACAAAATTTAAAAATACATTAATATTTATATTATTTTGAAAATTACACTTATTAATTTTAGACATAAAAAATTTAATAAAAAATATGAAACTTAATAAAACTACTGGGACAAAATTAAAAATATTCCGTATTTATCAATGCTCACTAATCATTTTTAATAAATAATATTTTAAAAATAAAATAAAAGACCAGTTTGATTTTCTATTCTGTTAATCGAACCGAAAACTAGTTGAAACCCGAAATACACCAAACCATTTCTTTTAATAGTTTCAGTTCGATTTCGGTTAACCAAGTGAAAAAAATTGAACTGAATCGAAAATTAGTTTTTTTAAATATAAAAATTGAAAACCAAACCGAACATAATCTGGTTTGATTCGGCTTCTCGATTTGGTTGATTTTGAATTTTTTTTTTTAACACTCCTACATACATGCTATATGTGGGCTTAGTACTACCTGTTGACCCTTACTACATTAGTAGTAGGGTTGTAGCGCACTTTGACATAGATGTACACTCAATAAAAAGAAAGTACAACCTATGTATCTGTTCAATCTTCATCCTCACCATGTGCACTAAAAAAACCCTTGCCAAAATCAAGTGACAATTATATCGATATGTCATCACACAATTCTGACATCACCATGGGGTCGAAGAGGCTGCTCGTACTGACACATGCCATCATGATACATAGTAATGTCTTATCCTCCTCCTCAATCCCATGTGGGTCCCAAAAATATCATCTGATAGCTATTTACGTATGCATGGGGACATGTCTGAGATGAGGTATCGATTCAATTATTGCAAAAATATTATGATTATGCATTTTCTTTTTTGAACCATACATGAAAGTGAGTTTGTCTATAATAAATGAAAAAAATAATGTACAATATACCAAATACAACTGCAAACTATCCATAACATTGTGTAGAAACGTATAATCATGACAAAAAGAAAAGAAGTTTTACATATTCCATACACATAATTGCATATTAAAATGAAATGTGCAATGTTATAAGTATTTTGCAATAGAAATACATCACCATTGATAATCAGGAGCATGAATTAGTACGAACATCATCATAACAAAAAGGCAAATGAAACGCATACGCAATCACAACAAGCACATATCATCCATCCAATCAGAGTACGAAGATGAGGTGATGCAGGGCTAAATACCCAACCGATGCATAAGTGCGACAGAGACTCCCAGATGAGTTCCCAATTTGATCAAATAGAGTCACGTACAAGCAGTCCATAGATGCATACATCCTCTGTTGCTTCATCTTACGTGCCTCATAACTTACATAAGGGTGCTCCATCTATGGGTCTTAGCTACGCCTCCGTATTAGTTGTGCATTTAAGCCTTACATCACCATATTTGTATTCCGATTGGATAGATGATATGTGCATGTTGTGGCTGCACATGCATTTCATTTGTCTTTATTGTTGTCATGATATTCATACTACTTATTCGTACTCTTAGTCCCTATTGGTAGTGTATTTCTATTGTAGGATATTCACATTGCACATTTCATTTCAATTATGTTATTATGTGTATATAGATATGAAAATTTTCTTTTCTTTCTATCATGATTATATTTTTCTATTGCATACTGTTGTGGATGGTTTTCATTTGTCAAATAAACAAATGCACTCACTTGTATGGTTCAAAGAATAACATGTATAATTATAGTGCTTTTGCAATAAATGAATCGATACCTCATCTCAGGTGTTCCACCACACATTAGATGATATTCTTTGCGACCTGTATTGGACTGAGTAGGAGGAGACAGTATTACTACGTATCATGATTGAAGGTGTTAGTACATGCGATTTTGGCAGGGAGATTTCAATATAGATGGTTAGGATAAAGATTAGGCAATGCATCCAATATTTTTCATTTATTGAGTATGCGCTGATTTCTGGGGTGTGCCACAACGCCATTTTTAATATCGTAAGGGTCAATGGATAGTATTAAGCCCATATATGGCATGTGTATGCATGGTCTTTTATTATATGTTATCTATTATCATGCATAATAAGAGATCCACATTTAAAAAATGATATTGTACATGCATTACTATCTGAACACACTAATGTGGTCATATTACTTGATATCATTTGCCACTTGTAGGAGACATCTAAATAATGATATTTTTGGTTAGAGGGAGCCACTGTACAGGAATATGTTTTCACTTGTAGACATGTTGCTCACTTGGATGGTGATGAGGAAGCAACCATAGAATCTATTGTCATATAGGACTTTGAGGATGATCCTCTCCCTACCCCACCGTGGTTCCATCGGCCCCATGTTTCACGTACTCTGCACGTAACTGTGCGCAACCCATATAGGTGATCAGTTTATTGAGTCCCAGGTTAGCACAAACGTGATAGCTTTTCATAAAATGGGGCTCATAGATGAGTGGGAGGAGGCCCTAATGAAAGAGGCAGCATGACGAGGTGCGAGTTTTTCTAGGGTCACCCTCACCTAACGTTGCTGCGGACAGGAGAGAGGGTAGATAGATAACTGGTTGATGTTCTTTTGCAGAATATGTCTGACTGTTTACTACCTTTTTTTATTATTATGTATCAAATTCACTGTACTTTAATATGAACACTTCTACTTTTGTTTATGATGTATGCATTTTTTTTACTGTATTTTATATATTATTAGTATGATGCATTATTAGACTTTTTTATAAAAAAATAGCAAAAAAAAAAAAAATTACAAAAATACGGTACTGTTCACAGTTTTTACATTTTTATAGTAAGTTGCAGTCACATATTGCAACTTTCAACAGTAATGAACAGTAATTACTGTTCATATATATATTTTTTTTCTAAATTTTTTTTATTTTTTTGTGCATAAATTATTTTAGGATTTGTTCTCCTATATTTTGAAAAAAATATTTTTTAGCCCCCCAAAATATTTTAAAATACACGCACATTCTCCAATATTTTTCCCAAAATACTCTAATTTTTGACCAAAAAAATTCTATCATAATGCATCCAAAAACCCTACACCCTAAAAAGCACACCTATCATCTCATTTTCTCATTCCATCTTTCATATCAACCATTCATTTCTTCACTTATATATACATATATATATACACACACATATATTTTACATATATGAAAATATTAAAATTTTGCTTTTTAAAAAATTCTAAGACTTATATTTATCGAAAAAATATTTAATGTAATAATTAATTAAAAATATTAAATACCTTATTAATTTTTTTAAAAAGTTATTCTAAATTTTTTTTTCAAAAGAAATATTAATTTCAAAAGACGAGAAGACACACATCCACGACTACGCAACCAAGTCTATATCCCGTATATCCATTCTTCTCTGCAATAGATGATAATGCTATATTTATACAGGCAGATTCTGTGGATATTCCAACTCGTGGTTGGACTAAGTTTTACGACTCAAGTAAAGGAGTACTCCACGTGGGAATGGTATTCAAGAGTAAGGAGCATCTTATCACTTCTGTGAAAGATTATTCAGTGCGAGTGGCGAGACGATAATATCGGGTTCTTGAGAGCACACCAAAGTTATGGAAAGTGGTGTGCAAACATCATAACAGAGGACAACCTTCTTGTCCGTGGAGTGTGAGGGGAATATTTAAAGAGAAAAAGGGATTATGGAGAATTACCAAGTATGGAGGTCCTCACACATGCCTTATGGATGAGGTTTCAATGGATCATCGAAATTTAAGCAGAAATATGATTGCTTTAGACCTATTGGACACTGTTCGAGGTAATCCAAGTTATGGGGTTGCCAATGTGTAAATGATGGTAAAAGAAAAGTATGGTTATGGGGTTGCTAGCACCAGCAGCAGCCAGGTGCGGCCGGCGGGCCGGCAAGTGCCCTGCCGGCCGGCCGCACCAAAGAAACATAGAAAAAGTAAAAAAAAAAAAAAAAATGAAGAGAGGAGGAGGAGAGGGAGGAAGAGAAATAAAGGGTTACCTGAGTCATATCAAATGAAATGAAAATGAACCAAATGTTTTTATTACTATTAAACTAATATTTCTTTTGAAAAAAAAATTTAGAATAACTTTTTAAAAAAATTAATAAGGTATTTAATATTTTTAATTAATTATTACATTAAATCTTTTTTCGGTAAATATAAGTCTTAGAATTTTTTAAAAAGCAAAATTTTAATATTTTCATATATGTAAAATATATGTGTGTGTATATATATATGTATATATAAGTGAAGAAATGAATGGTTGATATGAAAGATGGAATGAGAAAATGAGATTATGTGTGCTTTTTAGGGTGTAGGGTTTTTGGATGCATTATGATAGAATTTTTTTGGTCAAAAATTAGAGTATTTTGGGAAAAAATATTGGAGAATGTGCGTGCATTTTAAAATATTTTGGGGGGCTAAAAAATATTTTTTTCAAAATATAAGAGAACAAGCCCTAAAATAATTTATGCACAAAAAAATAAAAAAATTTTAGAAAAAAAAAAAAAAAAGAACAGTAATCACTGTTTATTACTGTTGAAAGTTGCAGTCACCGATTGCAACTTTCAACAGTAATGAACAGTGATCACTGTTGAAAGTTACAGTTACAGACTGCAACTTACTATAAAAATGTAAAAACTGTGAACAGTACCGTATTTTTGTAATTTTTTTTTTTTGCTATTTTTTTTATAAAAAAGTCTACATTATTAACTTAAATTATGGTGTTGTGAATATGGCTTCTCATTTTCCGACTTGGCTCCTACAACTTTCTGTTCCGTAATGTGTTATGGATGCCTACTAACTTGTTCGTGTTAAAAGCAATGTATAAAGAATAGTTGTAAAATTGCGAACATACACATGAAGAAAAAATTTACAAAAATGTAATTTTGACGATAATACTGTCACATATTATATTGAATAAACATAAGATTATATTTTTTTTGGTGTACGAACTATTCTATACATTTATATATAATTTAGTAAATATATATAATTATATATAAATTAATAAGTATATATATATAATTATTTAAACGCGTATTTCAATATTTACATAAAATTATTTAAGTTTAATTAATTTAATTATAACATTAATTCATTACTATCTTTTAAGTATATACATATTAAGGATATTCTAAGATACATCTTGATAATTTACTTTATTCTAAAACAACCTATTTATAAATCTTATAACAAAACTACTGCATACACAACATTATGAACTCGTTCCTCACAATCAATCACCATCTCGCAAGTTTTTCTAACGAAAAAACCTCATAACCAAATAACAACTCATAATTTTTCCTCAAAAAATATCTTACAACCAAACATCTTACAACTTTTTTTGAGAAAAAACCTCACAATCAAACATTATCACATGACTTTCACCTGTCAAATCAACTGCAATCATTATATTTTTATTTCACAACCAAACAAACCCTCATAAATCAATTTTCTATCTCATAAACTAACCAACTTCATTTTTTACCTTTCAGATTTAAAAAATGAAAAATGAAATCACAAGCAATCAAACCTTTAAATTTTCAACTTGAAAACATTCTTTTAGTGAGGGAAACACTTGTTTGTTTGCAAGATCTCAGTAATTTTATCTTATATTTAATTTAATCCATCCTAATAATTGCAAACATACATCATAAGCAAAGTATTATGCAAATCATAATATGCATAAAATAAATACTAAAAACTAAGAATGATCATGTGTTTTCTAGTTCCTACATGATTTACTCAAGCCAAAGTGGACTAAGATCAACCTAATTATGATGAAAATTAAAGTGAAAGTAAACCCTATCTATTACGAATGTATATCTCAGACATATGTGGGACTTCATTTCATGCTTTCTTCCAATTTGATCTCCTTACGGCTTGTAATTAAAATCCATCAAAATGAAATGAAAATGTCACAGACCTTTGAAAATTATGTTAGAAACTTTGCAATTAGTCCCAACAGAATCTACATTCATTGGGGGATCAGAGAGAAATATATATCGAGGAAAAATTAAACAAAAACGAGACTCCTAGGCCTCATCATTTGAATTAAAATCCATGATCATCCAATATTTTGATCATTAATTCAAATGTTGGATGATAATGAAAACAAATAATTTCACTGATTATGTTTTGTGCTTTTTCTTTCAAATTCGGGGTTAAATTATGGTTCTCTGTAGAAGTTTTTTTTTTTTTTTCTTTAAATATTTAAAATTAATATTTAATTAATTTTAAAAAGATGAATTCTAAAAGTCGTGCAATCTTTACTTTACATATTTACGAGATGGAACAGTAGCTGCTTACATGAGACATTTTCTTTGCAAATATGCATGATATGTGTGAAGCCTGTTGAATCATTTATCATTGATGTCCCAAATCAATTATTCTTGATCTGGAATGGTTTAATATCATTATCATCACCGTGGCCATAGCTTTGTATAATTTAGATGTTTATCTAAATTTAATTAATTAATTAGATCATAAAAATGAAGAAATTCAGAATTCATTGATATTAATTGGAAAAAAAAAAAAGTTTACAGAAGAATAAAAATATTGAATTGAATTGACTCATCATGACAGTACTGTTATAACTTATAACAAATACATGCCCTGGTCTTTTGATGAGTAGATGAGTATGAAGTATGTCTTCCCAATGTTGCTTTGCTTGAGCTTGAGTGTGTGAAAAAGTGTGTATAAGTCTTCAACTCAACATCTGAATGATAAATGATTGATTTGCACTTCCTCAAGGACTTGATGGATTAGATATCCCTTTAATTTGAGTGATGACTTCTAATCTAGAGATGGGTAAAAAGGGCAACTATTTTGCTTCATTAATTCACTTACTTAGGGCTTGTTTGTTTTTGTTTTTTAAATTCAATTTCATCCATTTTCATTACTTGGAATTGAATTATCAACAATTTATCACTATTTTCACGAAAAGTTCGACTCATTTTCATATCAAAATATGTAACCCAATTAATAACTTTTTAATCTTATCCCAATAACCTATATCTCTCTTCTCTCTCTCTCTCTCTCTCTCTCACACACACACACACACACACACAATCTACAATTTACTAAATATTATATAATTATTACTTTTTCAATAAAGTATCCAACTATAAATTCATTTTCAACTCATTTTTTTTTTTTCTAACTTTCTTTTAATTTAGAAAATATTGAAAACAAAAAATGTAAATGAAACATTACCAAACAGCTTTCCGATGGAATCGTCTCTACTCTCGCAAAATTGTGGTGCACTTCAGTTCGAAGCAGTAATTGTTTTCCTTTAGGTTTCAATTACTCATTTAATTCTGAACTATGTTTGTCTTCAAGATAACAACATATCTATCTATCCCATTTTGTACTCACCATAGCACGATGATAGAGGCAGCCCTGTTATAATTCCTTCTTAGAATTATGTCCGAAACATCTCTGTTTCTTGTTCGTCCATAGGAGTACTCTGCATGGCATCATATTACTTCCATTTTAAGGATATTAATTACATGGATGAATATGTCTATTCTTACAAAGATGGTACTAATTAAGACCTCTTTGATTATATACTGATGTACGTACAAGCACGTGTTTTAGACTTTTCCCAGGTTCAAGCAGAAAATCTTGAAAGTAACAACAAGCAGATATACGAGCTGATCGATTACTGGAATGGCCGCAAGAGAAGTATTAGTCTTCCATTATTTCTCATTCTTTATATCTATCGGTATATTTATGTTTACTGGCATGGAAAATGAGTTCTGTACTGTTGCTGCCAGGATATTACCAACATGTAGTAGTGCAACGAAATAAATATCGCAATTCAAATTATCAAGAATTGGAACAGATAATCTCAAGATGGCGAAACGTGCGTTTTTATCAAATTATAAATTCAAGTATAACATGCATGATCCGAATTATACATTCAGCATAATCAAGGCATAACAGAATTCATGCATATATTTAACCAGGTACGAGTTCAGGAAAACCCAAAAATTACATATGAACTGAGGCATCAAAACAATAAAGCATGCTGTCAGTATGTGTAATTTAATACAAGGAATGCAAGGAACTTATCCGAAGATCCTGTATCGTAACATAACCAATTAAAAGATCCAATCACAGAATTCTATTTGCCTTGAAAAAATGAACGCCCCAACTTACTAGTGCAACGGGTACAACGCTGCTCCTCCGAGGATGAGATAGTCCAAAACGATCAGGTGCACTCAGTCTCGTTCACCTCGAACAACACTCAATCACCGGAATCAAAATAGATAGCCGATGAGTGAAAATAGGGAGATAGAGGGAAATAACTGCTATCAGAAGAAGATTTCAGTGTGCGTTTTTCGTGTGTTTTAAAGTCTGCCTCTAGTTATAGAAGAAATTAGGGCCGGTTGCAGTTAGAGTCTGCCAGATAACGGCCTCTAACACGTCACGTAATCCAATATGTCTCTACCACATCGCGTAGTAGCCTTTACCATATCCCAGATTACTAGGCTAATCTCCAACGGGTCTTTACTTAGTCAGACCCTTATTTGATCAAGCCTCGATTAAGTATTTTTGAATTTTAAATTCAAAATTCCAATTGAATTTCGTACAAAAAGATAAGACTGAGACTAAGACAATTCGCCCTAGCGCCAGCACCGGGATTCGGAGTTGGGTCGGGCGGCGGCGGCGCACGCGTGTGGTCCACTTATATAAATACTTTATCAAGCATTCATTCTTAAGTTCAATATAAACTAGTCTATACTTGTTTATAAAACCAATGTGGGACAAGTGAAGGGTTGAAATAACCCTTCAACTCCTCCACTTGGTTTTATAAGGCACAAGCAAGTCTCCACTTTGTCAAAGTTCCTATGTAGGACAACTCAATATATAACACTTATCATTTTTCTTTCTCTATTTCAACACCATAATTATCTTTGGATTTCAACCATAATTGGCATCCATCCAACTATAATTAAACATGTGATTAGGCTTATATTATGCCAATCACAACAATCCCCCACACATCCATAGATAATGGCTATTAGATTCAACATAGCTCGCTTTTAGAAATGGTACCTTCCAGTTTGAACCACCCTTAAGTTATCCGACTTCTACCACCACTGAGACAAATGGATCTAAGCCTTGAATTTGTGCCCATGATTGTGATTGCATCAATCAGTAACAACGAGCTAAAGGTTATGTACTGATCTTTAGGGTTGACATATTAAGGCCATGTGTCCCGATCCTGTATCATGAATGTTTGTCAAAGAACAACCCAATTCCTTTAGTCCCGGCCAAAGGACTACATTTACTTAGTTGGGTATCTCTAGGGATGCACTGTTCACATCTCGTCCAAAAGACTTGACCCCATTCAGAGTTAAACTCTTACTATACCAGCAGTGGTCAGCACCTATCAGGCAATCAGGGGAGAAATACTAGATACACAGTATCAATCTAATTTTTAGGTGCAACTTGATATACTCAGCAGCTTGTTTATACCACATTGAACCTACCTTGTGGGATCTTCACTTGGCAGGTTGGGTTGCCATTGCAGGTATATCACTAATGGGTTTTTAGTCCCATCCCCAACCTGAATTTATGAACTGAGGACAAATCAAGTCCTTTAGTTAAAAGGTGTGCAATGTTGTCTTTGGGTCCAACAAAGTCAATTGCTATAACCCTATTAGATACTAACTCCTTTATAGACTGTAGTCTAACTTGGATGTGTTTTTTAGTCTTTTGATTGAACTTTGAACTTCTGATCTTTGCTATTGTGGTTTGGTTATCACAATGTACAGCAATTCCTGGAAGAGGTTTGGTTACCATAGGCAATTGTACCATCAGCCAATACAGCTATCCTGCCTCAGTCCCAATAGTGTCCAAAGCACACAACTCAACCTCAAAAGTGGACCGAGTTACCAAAGTCTGTTTAGTGGGCTTCTAGGAGATAGCGCCTCCACCTAAGGTAATACATACCCTGTACACCCATTACTATCGGAGTTTTTGGCTATCCAGCTAGCATCGCTATATCTTTCTAGCACTGTAGGAAATCTCTTGTAGTGTAAGGCTAGTGAAGTTGAGCCATTTAGATATCGAAGTACCCTATCCAAAGCCTCCTAATGGGTTCGATTAGGACAACTTGTATATCTGGCAAACTTAGAGACCGCAAATGAGATATCTGGTCTTAAGCCATTAACAAGATATTGCAAGATACCAATTATTTGAGAATACCTCAATTGAGACGCCGGTACACTAGTTTCATTTTTAAAGAGAGCCACTAAAGGATCATATAGTGTTTTTGCGATTCTACTTTGTTCATAGTCAAATTTCTCAATTATCTTCTCAACATAGTGAGATTGAGAGACTGCTATACCCTCAGCTGAACGAGTCAACTTAAGTCCAAGAATCATATTTGCAACACCCATATCTTTCATTTCAAACTTATTCTTTAAAAAACACTTGGTCTCGTTGATAATTTCAGTGTTGGAGCCAATCAGCAGAATGTCATCTACATACAGGCATAACACAATACAATTATCACCTTTAACTTTGTAGTAGATGCACTTGTCATTGTCGTTTACTGTGAAGCCAAATGATAGTATGGTTTCGTCAAACTTTTCATGCTATTGTTTAGGTGCTTGTTTCAAACCATAAAGTGATTTAACATGCTTGCAAACTTTTCTCTCATTTCTAGAAGCTACAAATCCCTCAAGTTGATCTATATAAATTTCTTCCTCCAGATCACTATACAAAAAGGCTATTTTACATCCATTTGGTGAATAGGAAAATCATATATGGAAGCTAGTGCTATAAGCACTCGGATGGTAGTCAAACGAGCTACTGGGGAATAGGTGTCGAAGAAGTCTATTCTTTCTTTTTGCCTAAACCCTTTAGCAACTAGCCTGGCTTTAAACTTATCAACAGTCCTATTTACGAGTGTTCAAAAAAAATCAAAATCGAAAAAACCGGTTCGGTTCGGTTAACCGAACCGAAAAAACCGAATTTTTTTTTTATATACAAAATTTTATTATTCAATCACTACTAGTTTAAGTTTTATTTCACATTTTTTATTAAATTTGTTAAGTCTAAGATAAATAAATATAAATTTTTAAATAATGTAAATGTTAATGTACTTTAAAATTTTTCGGATAAGTCAATTTTTTTTTTTGATAAAGTGAAATAATTGAGAAAAAAAGAAGTAAATAATATATCAAAATAGTTATTAAAAACCCTATGTTTTATAAATAATATAGATATTAATATATGACATATAAAAACATGAATAGTTATAATACAAAGAGAACAAAAATGATATTTTTTTCTAAACTCAAATGGTAGAATTGCATAATTTTTTTATTATATGAACTAATACACGTTACATATAAAAAAATAGATGATTATGATTTGAACAGCAAAAAATGTTATATTAAAAGAAAATTAATTAATTAATTAAACTTATATATATTATATGGTATGTCGATGAGCAAAATTGAAATTTCAACTTAAATTGCAAACTAAGGGATAAGGAATTGAATCCTATTCGGCTATTCTTGTGGTAGTACTAGTACTATATTGTATCTGCTGACCAATAAAGATTTTATTTATATTATTATAAAAACAAAGACCATTTTGTATCTAAAATAGAAGTTATTTTTGTTCATTTACATAATTTGTCATTTTAACTATTTCAACAACAAAAATTGACAATATAGTTTGAAGGATAAATTGGAGAATTCAACATAAAAAAGATAGTTTGGATACAAATTTTATCAATATTTCATAATTATCTTTTAGAAATGATGATTTAATAAGGTTATAATTGTATTTTTTACAAAATTTACAAATCCGCAATCTATATTATGATGTCATTGGATCAATTAGCTATTTAACTTTAGTAGATTGAGTTTAAAATTTAATTCGCTATTCGATCTTAGCAGTTAAGGTTTGAATATACAAAAATCGCGTGCATCTGCCTTAACGATTATAAGCTAGCAATTTTAGCATACACAATGTGTATACTAAAATTTTTATAACATAAATTAATTAAAATATTTATTTATCTTCTTAAATTTATAATTTTTTAAATGTATTTTATCAAAAAAAATATTTTCAATATACAAAAAAAAGTAATCTAAATCAATTTTTTCACCTAAAAACAAATATTTTTATCAATATACTTTTATCAAATAACTTTTTTGGCACTAAAAGAATAAGTTACCCAATTCAAATTTTTAATTAAACTTACTTTTGTCAAACAAACTTTTATAACACTTTCTTGGAAAAAAAAATAAGTTTTTTTTTTCCCAATTCGGTTTCGGTTTTAACCAAAACCGAAAAACCGAAAAAAATCGAAAAACCAAAAAAAACCGAAAAAACCAAAAAAAAAACAAAAAAAACAAAAAACGGTTCGATTTCGATTAAAAACTGAAACCGAACCGATCCTGTTCGGTTAAAAACCAAATGTACATCCCTAGTCCTATTAGATTTAAGTTTCTTTTTGAAAATCCATTTGCTTCCTATAGTAGTACACCCCGGAGGGAGATCGACTAATTCCTATGTCCCATTTGAGCCAATAGAATCCATCTCACTCTTAATGGCTTTCTTCCAATGCTTTGCTTCAGGAGAAGCCATAGCATCCTTGAAGGTAATAGGATCACCCTCGACATTGTAAGCAACAAAGTCACTCCCAAAGTCCTTAGTGATTCTAGCCCTTTTACTCCTTCTGGGTTTATCCAGCTCTCCAGGAACTGTGTCGGTACTATTAGGACCAACCCTTACATTTGTTATCTTTTCCACATGATCAGGAATCGATGTAGACTCAAGGGTTGAATCTAAAGAAACATTTTGAGGTATCTCAGTCTTCATAGGAAACACGTTCTCAAAGAACGTAGCATCGCGAAATTCAACTATAGTGTTCACATCTATACCCAAAATTTCTGATTTGATAACTAAAAATCTCATAGCATAAGATGTTTCCACATAGCCTAGAAAGATCGCATCAATAGTCTTAGGACCTAGCTTCTTCCTCTTGTGTTCAAGGACTAGAACTTTTGCAAGACAGCCCCATACTCGGAAGTATTTTAGACTAGGTTTCCTACTTTTTCAGAATTCAAATGGAGTGCTTTCTTTATGTTTCAGGGGAACTCTATTTAGAATATGGCAAGCCATATCCAGAGCTTCTCCCTACATGTATTTGGACAGTCTAGAATTCAAAAGCAGACTGTTAATCATGTCTATAAAAGTTCTATTCTTTCGCTCAGCTATCCCATTCGGAGCGGGAGAATAGGAGGCAGTTTCTTCATGAACTATGTCGAAATTCCAACCGTATTCATGAAATGGGTTAGACTCATATTCACCATCCCTATCTGATCTTAACCTTTTAAGTTTTATACCAATTTATGTTTCGGCTTCATTTTTTAGCATAATGAACTTTTCTAGTTCTTCATCTTTATGTTTTAATAGGTAGATATAACAATACCTGCTGCTATCGTCTATAAAGGTGATAAAGTATCTTTTATTATCTTTTGTTAAGACCCCATTGAACTCATAAATATCTGTGTGTATTAAGTCAAGAATTTCAATTTGCCTTTCAACCGAGTGATAAAGCTTTCTAACTTGCTTGGCTTCAGCATAGATTTGACATTTATGACCTCGTTCAATTTCATGTTGAGGAACTAGATTTAAGTTCATCATTCGTTTGACAGAACTAAAATTTAAGTGTCCTAAACGATTGTGCCAAATAGATGAATTCTCAATAACATTTATAACCGGAGAATTGGAAAATTCAATTTTATTCGACCTAATAATGTTCTCTACTCGCAACTTAAACAAACCATCCGAAAGATAGCTTTTACAAATAAAAGTCCCGTAATGTAGAATTACAACTTTATTCGATTTAAAAGAAATATCATGACCATCCCTAACTATTACAGAACCACTAATTATATTTCTTCGGACTGCTAGAACATGATGCACCCTTTGCAGAGGCAATATGCACCACGAAGGAAATTTTAAGTCCACGCATCCTATCCTAAACACTTTGGCTGCACTTGATTCTCCCATCATCACAGTCCTTTCGCTAATAGGCTGATAAGACACAAACAGTGATTTGTCAGCACAAACGTGCACATTAGCACTAGTGTCTATCAACCAATCATAGGGTTCATAGATAGAGCATAATACGGGTTTGAAAAAAACGTACTCGTCATAGATGCATCAGGAACTCCAATCTCGCTAGTGTCTCCAACAACCATGTTGACAACCTTGGCTTTCTTGGAGGGACACTCCTTAGCCCAATTCCCTTTTTGTCCACAATTCCAGCAAGGCCTATTTGCTTTAGGTTTCTTATTATTTTTGGCTTTTCCTTTATCGATGGTTTTAGAGTTTGAGTTCATGATGGCTTTCTTCTTTCCTAATACCACATTTGCCTTAGGATGATACTCAATAGGAACATTATGAGTTTGATTTCTGTGTTCCTCTTCAATGTTTATGGCAATCATTAGATCATCTAAAGTCAATTTCCCTTTTTGATGCTTTAGAGTCATGCCAAAACTTTCCCATAACTTGTGGAACTTATCAACAATTACATCACCATAAATTTCTCAAGAAGTTTCATATTAGCATCAACCAGGAAATGCTCTAGATTGATCAATTCATGTGTCTATTCAGATACAGACCTGCCCTCAACTATCTGATACTTTAGGAATTTGGAAACCGAATACTTTTCGAGCCCTTGCTCGTATTTCCTATCCAATTCATCCCATAAAGACTTAGCCGTATAGGAATTAGAACAGTATACATCAAAGAGTGTATCAGACAAAGCTGACAGAATCACTCCTTGAACGATCTGATCCTTTATTTTCCAATCGGCTATTTCTTTAGTCTTAGGATCAGTTTCAGTTGGTTCTAGCATGGTCAACTGAATCAATGAAAGAAGACCTTTCATCGTCAACTAGATTTTCATACGCTGTTACCAACGCTTAAAGTACTGGCCCGTGAACTTTTTCGGTAGTCCGGAAAGGTCAACTTTCGTTGACAAAACTTCACCAATAGCATAAGTATTTGAACCCATCACAGATTTCTCAAGAAAATAATCCTAAATCAGAATATCTAGGCAAAATTGCAGAATTTCCAGGCAAGATTCCTAGATAGGATATCTAATCCGAATTTCAGCAGATAAATAACACACGTAAGGTTCGTTTCTTCAAGATTGTTGCTGCGAGGATATTATCAACATGCAGTAGTGCAACAAAGTAAATAATATCGTAATTTAGATTATCAAGAATTGGAACAGATACTCTCAAGATGGCGAAACGTGTGTTTTTATCAAATTATAAATTCAAGTATAACATGCATGATCCGAATTATACATTCAGCATAATCAAGGCATAACCGAATTCATGCATATATTCAACCAGATACGAGTTTAGGAAAAGCCAAAAATTACATATGAACCGAGACATCAAAATAATAAAGCATGCTATCAGTATGTGTAACTTAATACAAGGAAAGCAAGGAACTTATCCAAAGATCCTGTATCGTAACATAACCAATTAAAAGACCAAATCACAGAATTCTATTTGCCTTGAAGAAACGAACACCCTGACTCACCAGTGCAACGGGTAAAGCACTAATCCTCCGAGGATGATATGGTCTAGAACGATAAGGTGCACTCCGTCTCATTCACCTCGAACAACACTTAGTCGCCAGAATTAGAATAGATAGTCGATGAGTGAAAATAGGGAGATAGAGGGAGATAACTGCTATCAGATTAAGATTTCTGTGTGCGTTTTTCGTGTATTTTAAAGTCTACCAGAGGTAGACTATTTATAGAAGAAATTAGAGCCAGATGCAATTAGAGTCTACCAGAGGTAGACTATTTATAGAAGAAATTAGAGTCGGATGCAATTAGAGTCTACCAGATAATGGCCCCAGATTACCCAAGCTAGAGACTTTACTTAATCAGACCCTTATTCGATCAAGCCTCGGTTAAGTATTTTTGAATTTTAAATTCAAAATTCTAATTGAATTTCGCCCAAAAAGATAAGATTGAGACTGAAACAATTCGCCCTAGTGCCTGCACCGGGCTGGGCGGCGGTGGCGGCATGCGCGTGTGTGTGGTCCACTTATATGAACCCCTTAATGAACACTTTATCAAGCATTCATTCTTAAGTTCAATATAAACTAGTCCACACTTGTTTATAAAACCAATGTGGAACAAGTGAAGGGTTGAAATAACCCTTCAACTCCTCCACTTGGTTTTATAAGGCACAAGCAAGTCTCCGCTTTGTCAAAGTTCCTATGTGGGACAACTCAATATATAACACTTAACCATTTTTCTTCCTTTATTTCAACACCATAATTATCTTTGGATTCCACCATAATTTGCATTCATCCAAATATAATTAAACATGTAATTAGGCTTATATTATGCCAATTACAACATATACATCCATATGTAATGTGAATGTGTTGTGTTTTATGCGGATACTCAATGTTCTGTAGATGTTATGATGAGATAATTTAAAAAAAAAAAAAAAAAAAAAAGGTTGGCTTGTGCAGATATGATATTAAGAGGATATTTGGCCAAATTTATTTAAAATATTTGATCAACTCCTAACATATTTTTAGATCTTATAACTTGCTAAAACTTATTTATAAGATAAGCTTTTGAAGTGTTTGGATAAAATAGATTGTGGAGCTTATAAGATATTAGTAGTGATAATTGAAGTCGTTAAAATTAAAGAAGTTTATTAAAATTTTAAAATTAAATTAGAATATCTATATATATATATATTTTTTTTTTTTTTCTTTCACCGATGCATTATTTTGAGAATGTATAAGATCTTCTTTTAAAAATTTTATTAAAATTTTTATAATATTTTATAAATTTTCAAAGTTTTATAACATACCTGAAGAAACTTATAAGTTTACAACATTCTTTAAATTGAGGTATTTGTTCATCACTATCCCATCTCTCGTGTATTAATATGCACATGAAGATTTTTAGAACTAGTCCACGTGTGATTATATAGTTAGATAGCTCTTAGTAAGAAGGTTAGGAAAAGTGAAAAAACAACAAATGTAACTTCGAGCAAAGGTGCAAGTGAGTCAAGCTTGATTTTCACTTCTAATCAATTTTGAATTGTCTGTATTTAGATTTAAGAGTCATGTGCTTGTGTATAATTTTAATAATTATTTGATATTATTGATGTGTATTACTATTGTTAGTAATATATATGTGTAGATTACTAATATATGTGCTGTAATATATTTTGGTGATCTTATTTATAATATTTATAATAAATTAATGCATGTTATAATAAATTTGGGTTATTAAAATTTTTAATTATTTTATTATATTAAGAGCTCGAATTTAATATATATTTTTGAATTTAAATTTGATTTTGAGATTTCTTTTCCTTTTTTTTTTTTTCAAATTCGATTTTGCTCAATTAGCTACGGGTATCGATTTGGCTAAAATCAGTAAATTAATAATCCAACTTTTGAATACCTCTTTATTCAAAAGACAAATATATAATTTCTGTCCAGCAACTTATGTTTATTTCCCTTCTATTCTTTATTTTGTCCCACTCGTAATTGTACTTAGTTTCAATTTTTGACACCTTTAACTCGATTTCCATCGATAAAATTTAAAAGTAGCACAAGAAACTCGCAGGCCATGCACGGGGGTTAGAAGGCCATGTAGGAAAAATTCATGATGACTTGGTATTCTCATTGAGCTGACTAACGAGGGAAGAAAATATTATTATTATTTTTATTCAGTTTTCCTCCCATTTACCCTTTTTTTTTTTTTTAATAAAACTTGAAAATTGAAGGAAAAAAATTAGCCATAAAAAACTTTCATGTATGTTTTCAGCCTCGCAAGGAACAGGAGTAATATTGGTACCTTATAATCTTGCTATAGATGGAACATCCTATCTAAATTGTTATTCGACCATAAAATGTTTGTACAAGCTAATGTGAGTACGAAAATTTTGATTTTTGATTTGAGTTCTCAAACCTAAAATTCACAATAAACGATCAGAATTTTTTGGGATTTTCAAAAAAATTTTTCTAATGCTCAAATCAATATTTTATTTGTGAGAGACGATTTTAATAAGAGAAAAATTGATTAATACATAACTTGTGTACCCCACAATATCAAACCTATGAGTATTTATAACGATAGAAAAAGGATTGACTAGAACCAAATTGCTTTATTTACATGGCTCAATCTATCTAAATCATATGGCCCCATTAAAGTGATAAATTATATTTTCACTAAGAGTGTGTTTATCATAACCCATGTCGCCTGCCAATTTGTCATTGTTGCAAAATAAGAAAAATGCCAACTCATTAATTTTTGCCAAAAACCTTCAAATTTTATCTCACGTGCGATACATGTGAGGTTTTCAGACCACTTCTAAATTTTTAGGCAACACGTAGATTAAATAGGCTAAGATATAAAATTTGTAGGGTGAAATTATCAATAGAATAAAATATATGACTATAATTATAATAGGTCAAAATTTCATAAGCAAGAATGTTTGCCACATTTAGTACAAATAATATTGAACTCCTAGTAAGGACGGTTGGGGGTGTCTCCCTTTGAGAGTTTCTGTCTCTCTCCTTGAGAGTTTTATCTCCATTCTTTGGAGGTCTCTTCTTCTTATTTAACCCTTAAATTACGACCCTTTCTTCCTAAACCCCTGAGATTTTGCCATTTTCCAGTGCTATGGAAATCATGGACGTGGATCTATCAAAACTCACAGAAAATCTTGCTCTAATCGAAGTAGACAATGATACGCTTTTTGTCTTCAATGAAGATTGGAATAAAGAACTGTTTGATCCAGAACAAAGTCCTTCAATTTTGTGGCTTTATAGAATACGCTTGCCAGAATCATGAATCCCGAAGCGGAATCAAAATTAAGCAAATAGGGAAGGATAGATTTCTCTTTATCTTCAATCACTCCAGAGATAAGGAACGGGCTTTGAATGGCTGCCCATGGTCATTCGACAAGATCTTATCATTCTTAGTGAAACTGAGAAAGGTCAAGACCCATCCATAATCATTCTTGACTATTGCGATTTTTGGATCCAAATAAGAGGACTACCTTTTTTGAAAATGTCAAAGGATGTCGCTCGTATGATTGGAAATAGAATAGGAGTCTTCAAGGAGATAGATATAGACCACATTAAGAACAGTAGCTGGGACTACATTAGAATCAAGGTTAGTATTAATATTATGAAGTCATTATGTCGAGTATTGCGAATCTTGGATGGCAAAGGCGATTAGATTATTCTTAGTTTTCAATATGAACGTCTACCTAATTCTATTACATTTGTAGGCTACTTGGACATGTTTTAAGGGACCGTGATCGCTAATATGATGAAAATTTCAAAAGAGAAGATCAATATTAGTATGGCGCTTGGCTTCGGGTAAATCAACAGAACGATCATTCCAGATTGTCTTCCTTGTTCACTTTTTTTGATAATATCCTCAAAGATATGTCTCAGTTACCCAGAAAACACATCGAGCATAGTTGCTTTACCGGTAGTTCTCCGAGAGTTAGGCGTGGAGCACTTTATGGAAACTTCTCAACAAATCGGACGAACATAAGCAAGAAGATAATGTCACACAACAGTGAATGAAATAATCTACTTGATTCTACAAATCATGATCCATCAATTTTGCAAGATAGGAATGAAATCGGATTTCTAGGTACTTACCAAAAATCTATTAATGTGGAAAAAGAAGAGGTTCAAGCCCATAACATAATGCAGAATAATTGGCCCATCCCCCAAACTCCTCACATTGGGCATCAAAAAAGTTACAATCGTGGGCCCTTAATGGACATTACCAATGGCCATAAGCCCAATAGAGACCTAGCGATTGAATCGGAGCCCAAAAGGACTTATGACACAAATGATGCTATCAACCCAGCTAGTAAGAACATAGGAGATTCTACACATCGTCTAGTCAACATGCCTTTGGAGTTTCAACAACGAATCCCACAACAGTATGCCAAAAAAAAAGCAGAGGACGATCGGTAGTGGAAGCTACGAGTCGATGGCGGGTTACTGTCCAACAGAGAAAAGGGATTACAGTAGTGGAAAGTAAGGATTACGATGGAAAGAGTTGCCCAAGGAAAAAATCAAATTGTGGAGCTCCAACGAGTGATCTTGATGATATAATTTCAATGGTGGCAATTGCATCATAGTCCCATCAATTGCAATGATTGGCTTAGCTAGAACTGCCAAGGGCTCAGGAACCTTTGGACGATTAGAGAATTGGGGGAGCTAATCCACCTTCATGATCCTCACTTGGTCTTTCTCTCTGAGACCAAGTTAAATTCAAGGAAAATGGAGAAGATTTGCAACAAATTTGATTTTTTTTGGAATCTTATGGATGCACAAATTTGATTACAAGTTTTTATGGTGAACCTAATGCTTATCGCCCTTGGGAATTTTGGAACTTACCTAGACAGCTAAAACCATAGTCTCAAATACCCTGGATGTGTATCGAAGATTTCAATGAAGTTTTATCTCCATCTAAAAGGTTGGGAAGGGATAGAATCTCTTATAACAATGCTTGAATGTTTAGGCATGCACTGGCAGAAGTGGATCTTCATGAACTGGGTTTTCACATGGTGCAATAAGCATTCTCACCTATTTACTATGCGCAAGAGACTGGATAAAGCGTGCGCTTCTCTTGTCTGGATCAAAAA
Organism: Jacaranda mimosifolia; assembly: GCA_018894105.1. Classification (NCBI taxonomy): domain Eukaryota; kingdom Viridiplantae; phylum Streptophyta; class Magnoliopsida; order Lamiales; family Bignoniaceae; genus Jacaranda; species Jacaranda mimosifolia. The sequence goes on along the minus strand of CM032132.1, from coordinate 17,198,294 downwards.
ATTTAATTTTCATCAGGTTCGGCATCTTATAGGTATCAATTCTGATCATACAAGTTATTTTCATTAAAGTTGATCGTAGCGACGCTATCGTTCACCAAAAGAGCAAGTGAATGTTTAAGTTTGAAGCGATGTGGATTAAAAGTCCAAACTGTGAAAAAATTATCAATCAGGCCTTGTCTCATTCTCAATCTAAATCAGAAATGGGGAACATCAGAGAAGCAATCAAAAATTGCAAGGTTGGATTACTCAGGTAGAGTAAGGAAAATTATGGATCTATTAGTCGTAAGATTTAGGACCTTTGACATCAAATTGATGAACTTTCCATGGGAGTATTAACGGATCAATAAAAAAGGTTGAGTTCTAATTTGAGGAATGAGCTTGAGGATCTTTTTTATAAGGATTTTTTGGCATCAAAGAGCAAAAACGTACTGGATGAGAGAATGAGATAGGAAATAAAGTTCTTTCATTCAAAAGTAACAAACAGATTCAGGAATAACTTTATCTCCAAAATCAGGAATGAATTAGGGGAATAGTGTGAATTCGGGAATGACATGAATAATTTGGTGCTTAATTATCTTCAGAGTTTCGGTCTAGAGAACCTTAGGAAGAAGAAATTAGTAATGTTCTTGATTGTGTTGAGGCAAAGGTTGGCGAGCAGATAATGTGAGGCTCTTGGAACAGTACACGACAGATGAAGTGCTTTCTACATTATTATAGATGAGTTTACTTAAGTCTCTCGGACCAGATATTATGCCAGTTATTTTCTACTAGAAATATTGGAATATTGTCGGTCGAGATCTAACCTCCTTTACTCTCAAGTTCCTGAATGAGCGTCAGCTAGTTCTTAAGTACAACTACACGCACATCGTCCTAATCTCGAAAGTCTCCAAGCTTGAACTTCTTAGCAATTTTCAGCCGATCAATTTGTGCAATGTTATTTATCAAATTGCTTCGAAGACTATCGTCTTGTAGACAGTCAATTGGCTTTTGTCCCATCTCGATTGATTATGGATAATGTCCTGGTAGCTTTTGAAGTAAACTACTATTTAAAGAGAAAGCAAAGGGGGAAATGGAATAAATGGCCATCAAGCTAGATATGAGCAAGGCGTATGATAAAGTGGAATGGCCATTTCTCCAGGGAGTTTGTATTAAACTGGGCGTCGTAAGTAGAGTTGTTGACCTTATCATAATGTGCATTACGACAGTATCATACTCATTTGTTCTTAATGGAAGAAAATTTGGTTTTATTACCCCTCAGCATGGCTTGTAACAAGGGGATCCATTTTCCTCTTACATTTTCCTTTTCTGTGCTGAAGCATTATCATCCTTGATTTGGAAAAAAAGAGGTTGAAGAAGTCATTAAAGGTAGTGCTGTCTACAGAAATGCCCCAAAAGTTTCCCACTTTCTGTTTGCATATGACACCCTGTTGTTCTGTTAAGCAACTAAGGCTGCTACAAGGTGTATCCGGAATGTACTGCACCAATATGAACTAGTTTTAGGCCAGCAAATGATTCTTGAGAAATCAGCAATTATTTTCAATAAAAATATATGCTTTGATATTCACAACAGGGTCCAAACAATCCTTGGCATGCAATTGATTCCTAAACATGATAAATATCTTGGCTTCCATCAATAACTGGGAAATAAAAGAAAAAAAAAGACATTTTTGTATACAATAAAGAAAGAGTTTGGAGCAAAATAAGTGGATGGTCTAAGAAAATACTATCCTAAGTTGAAAAGATGTTCTTCTCAAAGAAGTAGATGAGGTAATACCCACATATGTGATGAGTTGTTTTAAACTACCAGACAAACTTATTCGGGATATCGAATTTATGCTCGCTTCCTTCTGATGGGGTAACAGAGGCTCTCGAAAAATTCATTTGATGAAATGGGAGGATCTTGGCCGTAGTAAAAGAAAGGGAGGTCTTGGTTTTCGAGACTTGAAAGCATTTAACATGGCATTGCTCGCACAACAAGGTTGGAGATTGCTTAAAAAACACCAGTTGTTGTTCTTGAAAATCTTTAAGTCCAAGTGTTTCTCGGATTGTGATGTGTTACATTCTTCCTTGAGTTCCAGGCCGTCCTTTTCTTGGAGGGGAATATGGGACTCACTTTCATTGCTTAAAGAAGGACTACGATGGAGAGCTGGAAATAAACATTCAATTCATATCTGGAAGGATTGTTGGATTCCAAGATAGCTAACTTTTTGATTTATCACCTCGCCTTGGATCATTCCCATTAATGCTATTGTCTCATGTTTAATCAGTTTAGAAATAAGTATGTGGAAAAAATACTTGCTAGACAAATTCTCCTAGAATATGATAAAGAAGCTGCCATGGCCATTCCTCTTGGTAATGGTAACAATAAAGATCTTCTGGTGTGGCATTACTTGAAATTTGAAATTTTTTCGGTGGGAACAATTTACTACCTTGCTTTTACCTTAAAATGGCACAGGATTGAATCAATTCAAAGGTCCCATAGTGGTGCAGAAGAGGCTGGTTTTAGATTTATCTAGATATGTAGAATCCCTCCAAAAGTTAAACACTTCGCTTGGAGAGCTTTGTGGAACTTTATTCCAACAAATGTTGCCCTTGCACACAGAAATATAGCTCCAGTGCCTCTGTGCGATATATGTGCAAATAAAGATAAAGATCTTCTTCACTGTTTGCTCCAATATCACTTTGCCAATCAGGTCTGCACTCTTTCTAATTTACCTTTTTCCTGCCTGCAACTCGATACTGATTCTGTCTTTTCTTGGTTTCAGATAGTATTTGAAAAAACCTCAATTCCTCTTCCTTGTTTGTTGTTGGTGTTTGTGGCATCGTCAAAATCGTTGCAATGTCGAGGAAAGAAATTGGTCATCGCTAGAAGTTGTTGATTTTGCTAGATCTTTTTCGTGACTCTTTCCCGTCAGCTACTTCTGTGTTGTCAACTCGTGGACTCACAAGGGACACGGTCATCTGGGCAACACCAAAACCAGGACAAATTAAGATCAATTTTGATACAGCTATCTTCAAAGAGAACTAACACTGTGGAGTTGGAACTATTGTGTGGGACGATACAGGGATGTATGTGGCATGGCATACTCGAATATTCAAAGCTATTTTGGACCCTAAAGCAACAGAAGCCTATGCGGCAAAGGTGGCTTGTGACATTGTTTCATATCTCCTTGGCCTGATGTCCTTATTAAAGGCGACTGCAGCTAGTGGTTAATGTACCTGGGGATAATTCAACCAACCTTTCTGCCATCATTACAATTGTTTTTGATGCAAAGAACCTCCTATGTCACAAAAGATCAATTTTTTTCTCCCATATTCGAAGAAACGCCAACAAATGCGCACATTTTTCAGACCCAGATAGTCACTTTCCCTTCAGCACTATTCATCGTCTACTTTGGATGTAATAAATAAGGCCTTAGCCCTTGATTCTTCCTAATAAAATCTCTACTACTTTATCTAAAAAAAATACTGCACTCCTAGTAAATCTCTATAGTTTATCTATCTTTGTGGATTTGTGTATGAGAGTACTTTAAACCCTATTTTGACATACTAGACCCATGTTTTGGACATGCTTTGTATTCTCTTGATTTTCTTTAATGCATATCTTTAATTATCAAAAAAGGAAAAGAAAAAAAATAAAAAAAGAAAAAGAAAAAGAGAGAAAAAGATGTATAGGCATGTTTTTCTATTTATTGTGCTTGTTACACTATTTAATCAACTAAAACTCAATCTTGACATCATTTCAGAGTATTTATAAGAGTTACAACTAATTTTTACACTTTTTACTTAAAAGAAAATAGATGAAGAGTGTTTTCCATTTATGCAGCTTCTTAAAAAAATTAAAGTAAGATGAAAATTGAAAGCATCTTTAGGACTACCTTTTTCCAACTTTTGATTTTCTAGTAAATATTTATAAATTATATTTAATGATTTTATTTTTGTAATTTATTTTAATGTCATCAAAGGGTAGTACAATATTTCTTTTTTTTCATAGAAGCTGAAGTACAAATTATTTAATACGAAATATTCCTATTCGGTACAGTGGGTAAAATCTAAGATGAAAAGAAAAAGCCAAAAAGGTTGTTTCACGAATAATTTGAATAAAAGAAAACTTGTACACGAAAAGACATAAAATAATGTAAAAACCTTCCTCATAGAGAGAAAACCTAAAATTTTTATTGCTCAAGTTGTGTTTTGACAAGTTACATATGTGACCTTATTTAACCTCTCAAAGAATCCTAATTCTATAACTGATAGGAATATAACAAATTCATGATTATCTCTAAAACTCCTAACTTCTTAAAAGATAATGTAAAATAACACCTAATTCTCTAAAAGATAACGTGAAATAATATCTAACTCCTAAAAGATAATAAAAATTTACAATCTAATATTTATCTAGAAAGAAAATAATCTAAAAGATAAAACTTATTATGTAATTAATAGTAATGAAATATTTCCCATATGTGGAATATCTTCCAAAAGATAACTCCAATCAAGATTCTCTCTATCTTCCGTATCAATATCCCCCTCTTAAAAAATTAACTCGTCCTCAAGTTATCAACGTCTTTTAGATGCAAAAACTTATCAAATGGATGATAAGGATAAAGATTAGCGACTTTAACATATTTTTTGGCAATTTCACCACAATTACACTCATTGATTTTTGTCAAGATGTGACAAGGTTCACACTTTTTTGGTTGCAACTTATTGCAAGTACCAAGTGAGAATCTTTTTTTTTCTAAAGAAAATCATGGCTTCATTGCTTTCTTCAAAAGTTAGGAAGCCTCCATGTTTATTGGCAGCTACTTTATACTTGGTGGTAGATTTTTCAAGTTTCTGCTTGACCTTTAATTGAACATCTGGTATAGGTGGCAATTTTGCTTGCAGCTCCTTATGTATAATATTGTTCTCTCCAAATAACAAGTATATGCCTTCAGAAAATTGTTTCTCTAGCGAATCTTTCATAGAAATCAAGACTTCCTTTACTACTAAGCAATAAACTAATTGAGTCTCTCTACAGGTAGCCTCAAATTCTTTCTCTGAATGAATTAGTGCTAGGAAAGATTTACCTTCCACTTTAGAAGTTTTGGCCTCAAATATCTTATTCAACTACAATAAGGTTATCTTTACTTCATTTGTCTCCAATTTGTATATTTTCTCTCATCCAAAATGATGTGCATTATTGTCAAACTGCCCAAGTCTATCAAATAGTAAGTGACAAACGTCCATGTCGACTATGTCACAATACTCTTCGTCTTTATACTTCTCAATTGGGAATGAAACTTTGCAGCATTCTATCACTTGGATGTTTTCCACAGTTTTGATCCACCTAATGCTAGAAGGATTTGAATGCTTTTCCATCGAAAATTTCAATTTTTCAACAATTCTCTTCCTAGTAATATCCTCCAAACTGCCACTATCAATAATTAAGTAAAAAATGCTACCGTTAATGTTGCATCTAGTTCGAAAAAGTTGGTAGCATTAAGTCATGTGTTCTTTCTTCAGTGCTCGCATCATTTTTTGAACCACAAAAGTTTGGCTATCCTCTAAATCTTCTCCATTGTGGTCACTATCGGATTTGCATATCACTTTGTCTCCATCTTCAAGTTCTTCTCTAGGATCACCATGTTCTATGAGGCTAATATTTTTTTTTCTTCTTGGACAATCATTAGAGCAGTGTTTAGGTTGATTACAACGTTAGCACTTTCCAGGAATCCACTTGGCGTATGAGTTTTTTTTACATTTGCATTTGCATTTAAGTCTCAATCACCTCCAACTTCTAACATGTTGCTTTGTCATACGTTGTCTCCTTAATTTGTCTTCGCAAGTTGTAAGTTGATTTCCTTTGTTATATGCTTGCCGATGCGGACTAAAATTGATTCCTTCTAGAGCATTCCATCTTCTTGTCTTGTATCATCATCTCAACTTTTAGCACCATGATTCGTGCTTCCAAGATATTTGCTAACATCTGCACGTCAATCTTATCTTGAATTGTAGGCTTCAAACCATTGAGGAATGCTGCCACTTCCAAGATTCCATTAGGTTGTTTTGCTTAGTGAGCCGCAAGAACTTTGTGTTGTATTCATGTACTGATCTATCTCCTAGATGACATCGTTGATATTGCAAGAATAGATACTTCTTATAATCTGGGGGTAGAAATTGAGTTTTGGTAATTGCTTCATTCAGTATCATGTTCGGACTTGTCCTTTACCTTCGCCTCCTTGCATTTTGTAGATGTTCCCACCAAGCAGAGGCAGCTCTCTTCTACCTGTAGGCTACTAATTTAACTGTACACCCCTCAGGAATCTTCAAATACTCAAAGAATCTATCTACTTCTATAAGCTAATCCATAAATTCTTCAATATTTAAATTGCCATTAAAGCATGAAAGATCTACCTTAGGCGAAAATTTTCATCTCTAGCAGGGTGTTGGATCCAATCTTGTTGATTTCCTTATCCCATATTGAGTATCTTGACATCTTTCTGAATCTTCATATTGATATTATTGATGAATAGGAGCAAGTTTGACTAGTCGTGATGCTTGGGCAAATTCCGCAGCTTCACGCCATGGCCTTGGCCTCCTGTATGCGTTGAGAGCATGTATATGCAAATTCATCTTCTACAATCTATAATCAAGAAATTCTCTCAATGCACGAATATCCTCTTGGAGAGTTTTCCATCAACCGTTTGGTTGTTTCGCGAACCACCAATTACTCCTCCATTAGCCATCAGAAAAGGTCAAACCTACTTTGATGCTAAACTAATACACAGGTAAAATCTAGGATGAAAGTAAAAAAAAGAAAAATAAAAAAAGTTATTGTATGAATAACTTGAATAAAAATGACAAGCCTTAAAACAATGTAAGAATCTTCCTCGTAGAGAGAAAACTAAAGAATTTTATTGCTCAAGTTGTGTTTTGACAAGCTACATATGTGAGCCTATTTATAGGTCTCTCAAAGAATCATAATTCTATAACTAATAGGAATATAATAAATTTATACCTATCTCTAAAACTCCTAACTCCCTAAAATATTATATAAAATAACACATAACTCTCTAAAAAATAACGCCAGATAATATCTAACATCTAAAAAATAATAAAATTTTAAAATCTAATATTTATTTAGAAAAAAAATATTATAAAAGATAAAATTTATTATTTAATTAATAAGAATGAAATATTTCCCATATATGAAATATCTTTCAAAAGAGAACTCCAAACAAAATTCTCTCTATCTCCCTATCACTATTCAAACATTTTTCAAACATGTTTCAGTTTTATTATTATTATTATTAATAATAATTCTATCACATAATTTTTAAAATTAATTACTTTTGGAAAATCCAAGTATAAACTACCACTAGATCGCATTGATTTTTTATCCGTGAATGTTGGCTATGAGTCATGCCACGTTGTTTGACATCTTTGCCGCAATGATAAAATTCTCTTATTCCAAATGGGAACGCATCACGACAGTATAATTAGTACGACTTCGATTGCTAATATAATTGTATATTTTTCAAGATATTTTACTGATGTAATCAATGACATGTTCAGGAGACATAATGCATCATACTTTTGTTCTCTTTCTTATTTTACAAAACGAATGCTAAAAATATTTCATTATTGATTTTCAACGGCTCAAAAATTCAATACAATTTAGTTTATAGTAAGTGATCAATTAATTCAATAATATCATTCTCATATATATATATATATATATATAATTTAAAATTAAGTCTAATAAAGTGTGTAAAAAATCTTAGCTTGACCTATTAATTTGTGAAATTTTGTCGATGGATAAAATGTGATTCAATAGTCCGCTGTAGAAAAGTATGAAACAATTTTGAGCATGGTGAAAACAAAGTTGGAGTTTGTAGTCAAATTTGATCTTGGGCTCACTTACTCAAAAAACATATATGAAATAAATTTGAATTTTTAATTATTTTAAATAATATTGAATCATTGTTATTCTTATATGTTATCAATTATATTAGTATATAATTTTAAAATAATTTCATACATAATAATACTTAGAAAACAGTATTAATATTGTTTTGTTTTTGGCAAACATTTTTAGTTTAATATGAATATATAAAAATTATTAATAAATCTAACTTTATTATAATAAAAATAAATTTTATCATATTTTATATTATTAATAAAATTTAGTATCATAATATATTAAAAAAGAGTGTCGTCATAAAAGCATTTCAACGCCTGTATTTGAACTCAAAGTTGAACTTGAATTTAAGAAGGTATAAAAACCCAAATTCGAATTAATTTTTACTCAGGTTGAATCAACTTATCTTGCTCCCATAATATAATCAAAAAATTCTATAAAAATAAAATGAAGTGAGATGAACTCTCCAAGGAAAAAACGAAAAAAAGAAAACTGGAAAATGCTTTCGGACGGAAATTGCCGTTGAACTTGGTCCAAGAGTTTATTTTCATTCAAAATTTCATATTCTAAGAAATCAAAAATAAAAAATATTTTTATTGATTTTTATATAAGAATGAAAATGTGGTTAAATTAATACTGTAAATTGCCGACTTCTTAAATAAAAAATGATAACACAAATGATATTTTAATCTATTATGCATACATTATTTATTTTACATTGCCTCAATCAAATTCTACTGCAATGAAAATAATTATTTAATTTTAATATAAGTTTATATATTTTATAAACATATGTGATCCTATTCCAAGTGATCCCTGTAATCCTCTTTTATCTTTAATATATGTTGAACCTATTCCAAATCTATATATTTTATAAACATAGAAAGAAGTAACTTTCTTTTTAATTATTTTCAAATTAGTAAACATAGACGCCAGTTGGAAAAAAATAGTGCATAAAATTTGAAATAGGTGATTTTAAATTTATGAGAAACATAATATTTTTTTGTGTGAAAATAAATAAAAACAATATATATTCTGATTTTTCTAATAAGTGGAAAAGACAAACACGGAAAATAAAAGAAAAATGCAAACAAACTTTGTCACTACTCACTGAAATGAATAAATAAAGACATCATAACGCGGGCGAGTAACGCGTGGGCATTATCCTCCAAAGAGCCTCTGCTTCTTCCTCTTGCGAATAAATACTCGAACAATCGAATTCAATCCAAAAGAACAAAGAGAACAAAAATGGCGGCGTCTGTGCCAAGAATTAATCTGGGCTCGCAGGGCCTGGAGGTTTCCAAGCAAGGCCTGGGCTGCATGGGCATGTCCTTTATGTACGGCCCGCCAAAGCCCGAGCCCGATATGATCAACCTAATTCACCACGCCATCAATTCTGGCGTCACGTTTCTCGACACCTCCGACGTCTATGGGCCGCACACCAATGAAATTCTCGTCGGCAAGGTGGCCTATACTACCACTACTATTATTACTCACCTTTTCTGTTCTTTTTGGCTGCACCTTTTGTGTATTCTGATATTACTGTCGGAGTTACTTGTCGATCAAAAGTTTGATGGAGTTGGAAGCAGTTATTGTGTCAATTGAAAGATTGCTATTTTATCTTGATTTTGATCGAGCAAATATTGGGTCCTTGTATATATCACTTGGCAGGAATCGCTAGGGGGGCGGGGGAGAGAGAGAGAGAGAGAGTTTCCCCCCCTTCACAATTTTCAATATTTTCAGACATGGAAAAGTGGTACTTTATTTATTTGTAGAAATGGACATTTGCTTGGATAGATTATGTGAAAATATCTAGTAGAATAGGTACGCAGATGAAATTTATTTAATTTACTATATTTTGTGCGTGAGAATTTTTAAAAAACATATGTATTAGTAATTTTGAGTGATTTGTGGTACTTTATGTCAAATTTAATTTATTTTGATGGATGAGATAATTGGATTGTTGGATGCATGTAAAAAGAACTGTAAATAGAAATTACAGATATTTCCAATAAGAAGATGCTAAAACAAATATGCTTCAGGAATTAAGAGAGCAAAAATTGAGAACGTTCCCCTTAGAAACATAACCAAACAAACACCCCACCCCACACCAAGTTTCCTCTTTTTCCTTTCTTGAAATTTTTCTCTTTTTCTCTTTTTTTTTTGTTGGGGGGTGGGGTGGGTGGGTGTGTTGTTTTGATGTTAAGTATTCAATAAATTTAAGTATATTGACAGATCCCTTTCATTTTTAATACAAAGAAACATGGTATGGTACCTTTTCTTCGTCTAAATTCTTATTCCTTCTTTCTACTAGATTTTTCCAACTCATTTCTGTTATTAATGTCCCTGCAATTGTTTGCTGATCGCTCTGTTTTAGAGAGTTTAGCATTTATGCATATATTCTGTTTTTTTGTAAAGTTTTATTGTTGAATGAACCACGACTTACCAGAAATTTAGTGTCTGTCGGAAGTAATACATACTCTTGGAGTACCTATTCTTAGTTAAGGTACAATCATATGCTTACTTACCATATAATTGGAATTTGTGCAGGCTTTGAAAGGGGTGATAAGAGAAAAAGTGCAAATAGCTACCAAGTTCGGGATAACAAGGAAGGATGGTAAGACGGAAATACGTGGTGACCCAGCTTATGTTAGGGCCGCATGTGAGGCAAGCTTGAAGCGTCTTGACATTGACTGCATTGATCTCTATTATGCTCATCGGATTGATACTCGTGTCCCTATTGAAGTCACGGTTTGGTTTCTTCCTTTAGCATGATCTTTTACTGCAATACATAGTGCAACATTTCATAGTTTAAAGTGATAGTGGTCTTCTTGTAATTCTACTTGTTATGGTGATGGTTTACTCAGATAAATGTGTTTCTTTGTGTGTTTTTGTTGGAAATATAAAAACACAAAAACCATGCAATATAGCTCTATAGGAGGTTCTAGTTTTACTGGAATACAATGACCTTGCGATATAGCTGAGGCATAATCAGCAACCAACACAAATTTATATATGTTTTTGTATTTTCTTTCCTATGTTTATTTATTTATTTATTTATTTTTTATACACATGCATGCTAGGAGCCTACTAGGTTCGAACCTCTGACCTCACACATAATTATGTGTGAGACTAGCGTCACTGGCCAAAGATACAGCTATAAATAAGAAACTATAATTAGCAGTGACTTTATTTGTAATGACATTTGGTGCTATGCCCCCTTTATTGATTTTTTGTGGGGTTCTTCCTAGTATAACACCTTTGACATGCTTTTCAAGATGGGAGAACTAAAGCAACTTGTTGAAGAAGGGAAAATAAAATATGTTGGACTATCAGAGGCCTCTGCTTCAACAATCAGAAGGGCTCATGCTGTTCATCCATTAACTGCAGTTCAGAACGAGTGGTCTTTGTGGTCAAGGGATTTGGAAGATGAAATAGTTCCTACGTGCAGGTAAGGAGTCTTCTCTTCCCTTTTCAATATTCTAGGATGTGAAAAAAAATAAATAACATCTCTTTCTGTTTATCTTGTGGCTTCCAGAGAACTTGGTATCGGAATTGTCCCATACAGTCCACTTGGCCGTGGTTTCTTTTCCTCAGGAGCAAATTTGATACAGAATTTACCAGAGGGTGACATGCGAAAGGTTAGTTAATGACTATGAGTTTGTATCCCTTGTTAAAACACACAAAAAAAAAGAAAAAAAAAAAAAAGAAATAAAAACAAGTTCTCCATTTGTGCATTTGAATTAGTTGTTGCTCCGATTTGCTATAGTTCTGCAGCTAGCTTTTCAATTCTTTTCTTGTTAAAAGATTTTAACTCGTTAAGGTTAACAGCATATTAGTGGAGACTTGAGGTGCATACTTGCATTTTGCATCTCTAGTCTAAAGCTAATTTCTCTTTTCAAATATGCTGAATAACCTTTTGAAACAAAAAGTTAAAGAAGAATGACAGAAAAGAAGAACATGGAAAGAAAGACTGGTTGCTTGTGTTTATACATTCACCTTAATCATCTCGTAAAGCTTGAGGTGATCACTGCATCACTAGCTAGTAATGTTCTTATTTGTCCTTCTATCTTTTCTAGACCTTGAATCATTTACATGCTCATAACCGTATATTTTGGAGGAACAGATGGGTGTCAAGTTTAAGATCATGCATAAAATCCATTACTGTTGAATTCATGCTGTCATCTGAATGATTGATGAGCACTAGGTTCATACACTTGATGGGTTAGCTATCTTTTCAATTATAGTGGTATCCATCTTTTGAGATGAAAAAGAAAAGGCGAAGGTGTTGCTTTAAACAATAACAATGGTTCAGATGGAAACATATCAACTCTGCCGAATATGTGGTGCATTCATATTTAAATTAAGTAAAATTGAGTATATAGATCATAAGCACCATTTTTTATTAACGCATTCCAGATTAGCAAGGAAAGGCCAATGACTATAGTACTAAACAAACTTTACTGCTTAATATGTGGGAAACCTCTGCCCCACTTAAGAGCTTGTTGTCCAATCTTCACACTTCAGAGACATCATATATTGTTCCACCATGCATTCCTGACAGATATAGGAGTTCTATTTCTCAGTATTTGACTGTGAATTGACTGCACTCAGAAAAAGCTGCATACCATAAAAGGTTTATCAAAGTCTCGACTTAAACATCCATCTTTTCAATTTAAGTTTGTCTACAAGTGAAGCAACATATGTTTGATTGATTTACCTAGAAACATGTCACCTTATCTGAATGCTATGATTTAGTGAGATTTAATATCTCATCTTTTGTGGTAAAATATATTGGCAATGTTTGGTTATGTTTTTTGTGTGATTTTAATATGTGTTTTGGGAGAATGAATGTTGAAAGTGGTATTGGAGAATGTGAGAGTTATGTTGGGAAATTTAATGAATTTTTGGTTATGTTTTGGAGAGAGACATTTTTTTACTGTAGTAATCAAATTAATGTTTTTTTGTTGGGTTTTTGGGGTGAAAGTGGAATTGAGTATTTTTTTTATTGTTAAAATAATAAAAAAATATATATGATGTATATATATATATGTATATATTAGAAAATGGGGAAGTTTTGGGGATAATGAAGGAAATGAGAGGGTATTTTGGGAAAACTATTTTAAGTATTTTGGAAGGAAAATGAGGGTATGATTACGTTTTCCCAAAACAATTTTGTTTTAGGGAAGTATAACCAAACATTTCCATTGTATTTTGGGATGACATGAAGGTGGGTCATGTAAATGAGATAAATTGCATTATCTTATTTTTCTTTATTGTCTTCCCCTTCTTGATGTCCAATTTGTTCTGCTTTTTAACTTTTCTCTTTCTAAACTGCCACTGAAAACCAAAAGCTTGGCATTGTATTTACAACCCAGATCCTACGTATCTGCTATGTATAGTTTGTTGAATGATATATTCATGGACGTATTCCATAAAGTGATGCATGAAGTTGGTATTGGATCTTGTAAAAGTAAATTGCCCTGTTTTGATATTTTCATGTTACAAGGGATTTTCAAATCTTTTGGCTATTTCTGGGGTCATTGTGGTGAATTTAAAAGGGCAATTGCATAAAGCCCACACCCCTGCCCCCGACCCCGAAAATGGAAAAAAGCAAAAAACCTCCTTATGGGAAAAAAAAAAAAGCAAAAAATTTCCTTATGCTTTTGAAAATCATGCACACTGCCTCCTTCTCTTTATTTGGTGCAATTTAACTCTAATTTTGACATATAAATGCTATATTACCCTTATTCATTTCATATCTTGTTAGTTTTATTTATTATTTTTCATATACTTTTATATATCTTATTTCATTCTCTTTCACACTAATTTTTTTTATTTTTAATTTATTTATTTTCATTTCTCTAATTTATTTATTTTTTATTTTTGTATATATTTAAATATAAATATGTAAATGTATAAACATATATAAATTATTTAATAATATTTATGTATATATTTATATTTTTTGTATATAAATATACAAAATTTATACATTATATATTATATATAAATGTAAACATAAATATATTCATAGATTTATAAACATATTTATACATAAATATATCATAAATTATATTTCATTTCTCTAATTTATTTAATTTTTTATTTTTATATATATTTAAATATAAATATGTAAATATGTATAAATTATTTAATAATATTTATGTATATATTTATATTTTTGTATATAAATATACAACATTTATACATTATATTATAGATATAACCATAAATATATTCATATATTTATAAATATATTTAAACATAAATATATCATATATTATATTTATATGTACATAAATATATTCAACACCTTTTATATAAGAATATATATTCATTTATATACACATAATATATATAACCCCAACTACCCCCCCCCCCCCAAACCCCCACAAAGAAAAAACCCTACTCCCCCAATCCTGCCCCTATGCATGCGGCGGCGGCCATGGTCGCTGCGTTTGATGCTGCCATGGCCGTCACATGGCGGCCATGGCAGGGGGTGGCAGGGACAGGGGGGGGGAGTGCAGAAGGGGGAGGGTGCAAGATTGGGGGTGAGATGGGCGGCCATGGCAGGAGGTGGCAGGGCGGGGGGCTGGGGGGGGGGGGGGTTTGCAAGATTGGGGGTGAGATGGATGGGGTTATGGGTTATATGAATATGTATATATGTAAATATATATTTAATAAACATATGTATGTACAAAAAATATATTTATATATTTTATATTTTTCATATAAATATGAATCAATCTAAACCATTGATTTTTTTAAAATATTCAAAGGTTGATATGCAGGGTTAAAATTGTCATTTAAGTAGTAAAAACACAAAACAAGATGTATTTGCCACGCATGTAGTACACTGCTAGACAGAAGGGGTTAATTTGCTATATTTTCCAAATCATAAGGAGGTTTTTTGCTTATTTTTTCCAAGAAGGTTTTTTTTCGCCCTTTCCCACTTTCACGGGGAGGTAAAACCCAATTTGCCCAGATTTAAAATCTATGTAATACGAAGTCACCATAAATTCTTTCCTCAATTCCAAATTCTTTTATACGAACACAACTGCATGGTCCATATTCTACATATTTGAACTCAGTTCATATCTGTTCCATTATGTGGAATTAAAATTATTCGGATTCTAGTTTTGCAGCCCTTGTGATAAAGGTAAGCTCGATCTTCTCAGAAAATTTGAACATCTCTGTTTATTTTAATTCACGATTCATGACTGAGCCATCTATTACTTCCCAAGAAGCAATAATTTCTATTCTTTTTCAAATAAATGTATCCTTATATAATCACACCATTTCTTCCAGAATTTCCCAAGGTTCAAGGAAGAAAATCTTCAAAAGAACAAGCTGGTATATGAAAGGGTCACGGAAATGGCTACGAGAAAAGGTTGCACCCCATCTCAATTAGCTTTGGCTTGGGTTCATTACCAAGGAGACGACGTGTGTCCCATACCTGGTACCACTAAGATCGACAACTTTAACCAAAACATTGGAGCTCTATCGGTGAAATTAACTCCAGAAGAGATGGCTGAACTCGAGTCGTACGCCTCAGCTGATGCCGTTGCTGGAGAGAGGCATGTTGTCATGGCAAACACATGGATAAATTCAGAGACACCTCCATTGTCCTCTTGGAAAGCTGAGTAGCTCTATGCGTTTTACTAAACCTTTTTGGCTCTCACTCCTAGAGCTATAATAAGTCCTGACTGTGAAGTAACAATAGGAGTTTTACTTATGCTAGCTGACATGCATAAGTATCATGTGTTATAGAGCTCATGTGATGTGAATTAGCCATTTCGCGCATATGTTGATTTTCTCTTCTTGCAACTATGGCATCACAATTGTTTTTCTCCCTGCAGATTATAATTAAGGTATTTTGTTTAGAAAAGCAGATATGTAGTTTTAGACTTTCTGAAAATCAGTTTCTAAACAAAGTTTCTTAAAGAAAATTACTTAGAGAGTATTTGGATGAGCTTATAAGTTCTTCAAAATATTTTCTAAAATGTTTGAGAGCTTCAAGTTGTCATTTTATAAAAGTGAACTTACTCCTAGGATAAGTTTCCAGCATTTTATAAGTTCTTCCTAAAAATTTAGGAGGATTCTACTTATTTTTAAGAGTTTAATAAATTCTTTTAATTTGAATTGTATTATTTTATAAGTCATCCAACTTTACTTTATTTAAACATTTCAACAATTTAATTTTAAAATAAAATTTAATATTTTATTAGCTTCAAAATCTCTTACAAATTTTTTTGACTAATCATTGTAAAAATATTATGATGCAATTTTTGATGTAACGTATAGTCTATGATTCACAAATATTTCTCAGTGAGAGTTCAACTTCAACTTGTCTTGGATGTTTGGATGCAGGACAATTAGTTATTTTTAGATATTGTACTCGTGAATGAGCCGGCATTCATAATTTATACCGTATATTTGCAAGCTTAAATGACTGAAAGAGATAAATAATTATTTAATTCATGTTCAGTAGATTTTTCTTGTCCGTTAAACCAACGAAAGATGAATTATAGCCAGAATTTTAATTTCACTATGAAAATAATTAGAGGAAGAAATGGTAACAGCATCAGATCGACCGATTACTTTCCATCCAGTTGACCAAACTACGCGAGTCACTTGATAAACTTTTTGTTAAATTCCTTGAGCCCTAGTAGAGTGTACAAAATGTGTTGTTGATACAGGAGGTTTCTTAGAGCCATGTGATGTTAACAACAAAAGTGATTGCCGGGATGTCCTTTTAATTGCGACCAAGTTAGACAATTATATATAGGAAAATTTTTATATATCCCGACCTTATACTAGAAACAAATTTGGGGAAAATAACTAAAACCACCAAATTGGTGTAAAATTAAAGGTGGTTTTGAATATTAAATTCAAAGAAACTTATGCTTAATGAATTTATTTTGATGAAAAGATGTTAATAGTATATTTACATGTCAAATTAATGGAAGATTGAATAAGAAAATGAAGTTTAAAGTGAGTCACTTGTAAATGTAATTTTGGGCAAATCAAGGGTCAAACCAAACTATCTTATTTCTAAGTGATAGGCTTTATATATAGCTTGGGTGCTGTGTAAGTTTGAGTGTGGATGTGGGTGTGGCTAGATTAATTTGTTTTGAGCAAAATTTTAATTTTTAATCCAAAAATCATATCCCTAAAAAATGACTCTTGAATTGACTGGTGTGCCTCTTCATTTTTTGGCCTCTTAAGTTGTCAAGTTATATCTCTTTACTCTTAGCCTTTTGGGTTGTTCGATTAATTGCTCTTTATGGAGGAGTAATGTGGCCTAATTAAACTATGTTTCTTTAGGTAACCATGTAACACCTATAAATAGGACTAGTTAGAAAGAGGAGAGAAAATATACATTCACAAGCATTCTAACATACATATTACATACATAGTAAATTGTAGTGTGCTTAAGAAGAAAGAGTTTCAAGTCAGTAAGTTCGATGTCACAGTCAATTGGAGTGCCATCTTTAGTTATGGAAGAATCACTGTATCTTGGGAGGTTGTTCATCGGAGTCCTGTGAGCACTAGTTGGGGGGACGAATAAAGCCTTAAGGAAGTTGTGGTTCCACAGGCCTCGATTCTACCTTAACATATTCTTATTCAATTTGGCAAGTAGAATCCTTCCTTTTCGGTGTTAATTAAATTTGGGGCAAAATATTTTTACCTATGAAATGTGAAATGGGTGGTTTACCTCCCTATGATAAAAAAAACAGTTGAAATGCCGCCTTATGTTTTAAAATTGTGGCTCACTTCCCCCTTCCATTTATTTGAGTTGAATTTTACATTGAATGGATGAAAATACCCTCATATATATATATATAATTACTTTATATCATTATGTTTTTCTTCTTCTTTTATTTAATCTAAATTAAATAATTTTATACTTATAAAATACATAAGATAGTTATATAAATTAAATACTATCTAATATTTATAAAATTGTATATACATACATATATATAAAATTATATACATATAAAAAATTATATAAATACATATATGCATAATATATATGTATGTATGTATATAAAATTATTTATAACCTATCTATATACATATATATAAAATATATATATATTTCTTTTTCTTTTGTTTAATCTAAAATTAAATAATTTTATATTTATGAAATATATAAGATACTTATATAAATTAAATATTATTTAATATTTGTACAATTATATATATGTACATATATATAAAATAATCAAAACTAAATAATTTAATATTTATAAAATACATAACATATTTATGTATATTAAATACTATTTATTATTTATAAAAGTATATATACATACATATATATACAATTATATACATATAAAAAATTATATAAATACATATATGTATATAAAATTATTTATAACATATCTATATACATATATATAATATTTTTCATTCTGTTGTTTAATCTAAAATTAAATAATTTTATATTTAAATATATAACATACTTATATAAATTAAATACTATTTAATAATATCTACATATATATAATTATCAAAACTAACTAATTTCATATTTATAAAATATATAACATATTTATATCAATCAAATACTATATAATATATTTATAAAATTATATACATGCATATATAAATTATATATAATTACTTATAACATATTTATATTCATACATATATATAATATAACTTCCCGCACACAATCCCCCCCCCCCCCCCGGGGAACCAGCTACCAAGTTTTTTTTACCCTTTTTTTTATACACTACGGCCACTGGCCGGATCTGGCCAGCCAGATTCGGCTAGATCTGTGCCTTGCTCCCCCCTTCCCCCCTCTCTTGGCACCGGCTGCCTGAAACCAAAGTTTCTTTTCTTTTTTTTCCTTTTTTTTTTACACACGATGGCCATTCGGGACTTCGTCCGCCGGCGACCGCTGGCCGGATCTGGCTAGTCAAATCTGATTGGCATGGCTGCCATGGCAGCCTATATATACATATATATATGATATGTTGTATATATATGTATATAAATGTATAAATAAATTTTTTTATATATTTATAAATAGTACTATTTAATTTGGGCCATTCATTTAAATAAAAAGATCAAACGGTTGATATACTAAGGGCATAATAATCATTTTATATATAAAAAATACAACTACTCGCATTTTTTGGCCTGTGCACTCCACTTATGGTCTCATGGGTGTTTTTCACAGCAATTTTAAAAATATAAAGTGGTATTTCAACTTTTTTTTCTTTATCATAGGAAAGTAAACCATTCATTTCACATTTCACATAGGATTAAATTAAAATTTTCCCCATTATGATTCTTGCTGATAAGATCTCAATTTGTTTGCAACTGCTCGCCACATGTTATTTTACTTTATGTTCTTATTATTCTAGCTTACGTTTAATTGGTTCAATTTACACTAGTACAAACATACACTCCTTTAATTTGCTTCACTTCCCTATTGCTAATGGATATAAGTTGCCAAAAATGCAATTGGAGCTTAAAATGTACTCTACTACTTCTATCCTATCAATCAAAATGTGTGCAGATGCAGTCTGCAAATAACATTATTTTTCATACAGATATATAAGCTGGTCACATTATGAGGATATGGAAATTTCCTGCATAAATTCATCAGTGAGAGGATGAGAGACAAATATTATAATGGTCGAGGAAATGGTGTCAATCAATTATGTATTCATATTTTATTCAATGCACAAGTATGTAGAGTTATACCCAAGGACATGTTATTATTTTTACCTGCACATAAATGACAATAGATATATTTTAACATAAATATACTATTAAATTGATGGACCAATGCTCCAATTCCTATATAATTAGTATTGAGGTTTATGACTACGCATGCGGACATCCATTGTGATTTAAAAAGGAAAACAATTGCAATTTGGTATTATATGTTTGTGTGAAACTTATACCAAAGTAATTTTCAATTGTTTTATAAGCACCCTTCTAAAATATGTTATATTACATCCACTAACGTTGATTTAACAAGGTGTTGATCTAATAATTTGTTAAGTGATGCAAATGTCATTCTATGTTAATAGCATGACTTCCTAAGCACAAGGTAATATAAGCACCATGTCTTGATTGCTTGTAATTTTCGGTCAAGAGGAACTTGTCTACAACAATAGAGTTTTTCTATTTAATTTACATAAATATATATATCTATTTGAATATAACTCCTCAATCCTGAATTGAATTTATGAATACTTTCTAGTTAGAATATTCTTTCCGTAAAATAACAAGGAAGGGAATCTTGAGATGTAACCCTGCATTGCAAATAAACATATATAACTTAAACATAAGGATAAGAAATCTAACTTAAACATTTATGCATAATATTATTATACATGATTGCATAAGAAAACAAAAGAGGATTGATAAAAAAGAATAGCATAGGTCAATCATTTTATAAATTTATATTACTTGTTTAACTTGACGACTAGTTATGCCTACATAGTCATGATGACTTCACCTACTTAATTTACACAAAGTAGCATGAAAATACCTAAGTACCTACTAAACCTAACACAAACTTACCAAGAACCAAACCCGTCAATAAGCTAACAAATGCAACAATGACAAGGCACCCATGTATGACACAACCACCAAAGAACATTGTAGACTTTATGTAAGTGTTAGCAAATTACAATGCTTCAATTTGTAATTTACGTATGTTGTTCAGTGATTGTCTTATACATGAATTTTCTCTCCTCTCTGATTGGTTCATGCCGCAAGATTCTAATGATCTTGAATACTAGAATCTTTGGTGGTGGAATGAGTTTCATATTTGCATTTGGACTGTAGTCCCATGAAGATACTTTATATGAGCCAACGTCACCATATAAATGGTGCTAAGAGACTCCCTTATACAAATCCCACAAATAAAGTGGTTATTGTGATTATTTTCCTTTATGCATTTATAAAACCATCTTCCTGGATTTTTACTTGTCTAAAATTGTTGATATACTATTAGACCTTCACCACAACGACATTGGGATGATGGCTTGAGAATCATTATGCCCACATACATAATAGTGAAAATAATTACGTAGATCACTTAATTTAAATAATTGGACTGAATCCTAGGTTAAACCAAGTTTTGGAGCATATTTTTTTAATACATAGTCCATAAAATCACAAGGTTGGACAAACTTAGTTTTCAAAATCATGTAGTGCACACATTACAAACTTAGGACAAATTTGCTGCACTCATGCCTTTAACTTGTAATCAAACTAAGCTCAAAATAAAAGAAAAATTCGTGAAGCTACTAACAATTTTTGGCAAAAATGCCATCATCTACCCCCCCTCCCCAAAAAAATATATATTTTAGTTAACTTAGGAAGTGTTGTGGATTTATACAACAGATTTTATACTGATGTTTACTTATTGCCATAAAAATCTTATGAAGGGGTTTGAATAATGAGAAGCAAGTAATAATTGGAAATTGGATACGCTAGACGAGGGTTTGAAGCTGTCGACCAGGGTTTTGGCGCATTTAATGCGTCAGTTATGTTGGGTCACACGAAGCGTCAAACGGCAGTAGTGTAATTATGATAGCTATTTGGGTTGCCGTGCGCTGGTGCCTATAAATAGGTGCAGTGAAAATGTTCATTTTTACTTTTATAGCATTTCATGAGGTCGAGCTAGCCATTTTTCCGCGCTTCGCATCAGCTGCCTTTTGCTTTAGACACCCAATCGTGTAAGCTTTTCGAATCCATTCGAGTGAGTTTTATTTTTTGTACCTCAAGCATAAGATTTCAATCAAACATGCTGAGTGTGTTTGATGAGAACGGTAGTTAGAGGAGTGATAGTAAGATGACTAGGTCAGATAAGGTCCCGACTAGGTGAGGGGGTGACTCAACTAATGAGTCTAGTAGTTCACTTGATGATAGTTCGACCTCTAGCAGTTCTAGCGATGATCGTGTTGCTACTGAGGGTGAAGCTGGGCCAAGTCAACCCTCGGTATCCCGTGGTCGGTTGTTCACGCCCGACCACTATAGTGAAATAATTTCCAAAATTACACCTGCTAACCTTGCATAAGTTAGACAGCTTTATCACATTGCCCAGAGGTATGAGTTGATCGTCCTCAATCCTTTTGATAGGATGCATTAACCACCCTTGGGTTGCATTACTGTATTCGAGGAGGCCTTTAGGTGTGGGCTTAGGTTTCATCTTGCACAACCTATAGTAGACCGATTAACAGGCCTCCAAGTTTACATCACTCAACTCTTTCCCAATTATTTCTCGACCATATATATATTCATCGGGTTGATGCATATACACGACCAACCTCCCATATGTGCTAATTTTTCCAATTAGTTTCACCTTCTTATGTCTCAAAAGTCGGGCAGCACAGACGAGTTGGGCTTCTACTATCTTACTGCTCGATACCTTTACGTTCGGGCACTTATGGATTTCAACATTCCTAGGGGGTGGTGGAAGGGGCACGTCGAGCTTGGGAACATAACCCCAACCTGGCCAAATACCTTTATCTAGGATTTAGTTTAGTTCGGCCAGATGGAAGCCTTGGGGTACATCGAGGAAAGAAATTTAGTGTTGGCCGGCTTATTGGCGGTCCAACTAGATTTACCAGTAGACGCTCGACTAGGTAGATGTTATTATTTATTTTCAAATTGCTTTTGCTTCAACTTTATGGTTGACTCTGATGCGTACTACTTTTATTTTTGTACATATCAAGAAGAGATCATAAATCAGACTCAAGCTCAAGCTCTTACCCGTGCACAAAGGAATCAGGAGCGCCATCATCTCCAACTACGCCGCAGCCACAGGCTGCGTTGCCTGCTCCAACTTGACTAGTAGCTCCCTCGACCCAACTAACTTTTGGGCCAACTGTTAGTCCAGCTGCTTAGCAAAAAAGATCAGTGGTCATCAGATAGGGCTTGCACAGAAAAGGATCGCCGCAGATAAAGGTAAGGACAAAGCGGGGGTGTTTATCCTTCCTAACCGGCTGTGATATCTTTAGGCGTAGGGATAATGGTGAGCTATTTTAATTGGTCGACCTGCCATCTCTTCAGTTTGGGACCGGCATGGCTGTTCACAATTCTATATCTGTGATGATGGCGGGGTCAACTGGCTCTCTGCCACTAAAAATGATGATGGTTGGTCTATTCACATCTGACCAGCAGAACATGATGGACCTGAGCCAAAGAGGCATGCTAAAAGCCATGGCATAGCATTCCAACATGGTGAATTTCCAGTCGAGTGAGTTTTACCTGTAGTGTGTATTCCTCTTTTCATTTTTTTCGTTTCTATATTGATAGAATTGTGGGCATTGCAGGTTAGCTAGTTAGGCTACAATCTTTACAAAAGGTTAGAGTGGCGCTCGACGATTGTGAAAGGCTCTAGTAGGAGCATGATGAAGTGGAGGTGCTAAAGGCTCAAGTCGAGTCTGCTAAGTCGAAGGTCGAATGGCTAACCAAGCAGTTGCAAGAAAGGGATGCATAGCTAGGCGCGAAGGATGCCCAGTTGCTGAGTTTGGTGGCTAAGAAGAGCTCGGTAGATGAGTTTATGAAGAAAGCTAGGGTGGAGGTGTAGACTTGTTATGATAATGGTTGAGCCCACAGGTATGAGAATACCATACAGTTCATTTGTCGTGAATTCTCCAGGACGCTGCCCATCGTTCGACGAGAGGCGATGCAATAGTTTATGTTGACCTCCACCTTCCAGGATGCTAGTGTCCTCTTTTCTATCAATGATGCTAAGGATGCCTTTGAGAAAGCTATTAAGCAACTGGAATATCTTGGCTATCAAATTCATCCTAAGGACAGGAACTGCCTGAATCCGAAGTATGATGAGTAGCTCCAAATGTATCTAGTCCCCGACGAGATTGCTCCCGCGAAGGGGCCAGCTGCTACACCTGTGGTTAGGGCTGCTATTGGCTATTTGGAAAGACTTAACGAAGCAACCAACGAGTTTAATTTCACCAATGACTTTGCCTTCGACATCAGTGATGGCAAGGTCAATGCAGCTGTTTACTTTCCTCCAGCTGGACGCACGTTCCTTGTCGATGAGGTGGGACCTTCTCAACCAGTCCCCTCAACCCCCACAGTTCCACTACCTATGGCAGCGCTCAAACAAAAAGTCAAGGGTCCTGCGATTGTCTCCATGCCCTCCAGCAATGAGCTCGACCCAGATGATCGAGAAAGGCACGCAAGCTGCGCGAGCCAAAGGTTCTAGGTCGAGCTAAGTACTGAAAATGTTGCATTTCTATTTAGTCAAATTGTGAGGCAGTTGTTTTTGTAATTGAATGCTTATGGATTCAATGAATTAGCTTTTCTACTTATCGATGTGTATTCAGTTTGCTTTACTTTTGAGACTTTCGTTCTTATTGAATGTCGATCGTTAATAAACAATAATATAAGCAGTTCAATCTCAGATAAGAAATCGTATAACATAATCCCTTAATGAAGGAATTGAGTTTCAATAAGTTAATGGTCGATTTAGGAATCGATTGGCGCAAAAATAACATAATTAATCCAAGATATTCGTCGACTCCAGGGTCAATTTAAACTATTGTCATCGCGATGGGATAAACAATCTTGGTGAATCGATTTTATTTTCTTATCATTTCTCACAAGGTTGTCCTCGATTGTGGATCCAAGGTTTTAGTTGATCATGTTTGTCAATTTGGGCTTAAAGCCATAACTTGTTATCAAAACAGTATGGGGTCAACTTCGGGGTCGACGTTAAACGATCAACTCATTTATGTACTTAAGCTAAAAAGCCTTGATTTTGCTGTTTGAAATTGATGTTGCGGTCGACTTTAAACGATCAACTCATTTATGTACTTAAGCTAAAAGGCCTTGATTTTGCTATTTGAAATAGATGTTGCGGTCGACTTTAAACAATCAACTCGTTTATGTACTTGGGCTAAAAAGCCTTGATTTGATGGTGTGAACAAGCAGTTGTAGAAACATAAGCAATTTTTATTGATCTAAAATAATGTTTTAGTAGAGTGGAGGGAGACTTTTAAGTCTCTTTACATATAGAATCTTTTCAAATTCACGGCATTCCATGGTTGAGGGAGCTCGTTGCCAATCATATCTGCAAGTCAGTTGGGGTTGTGCTTTGCTACTTTGACCATCAAGTAAGGGCCATCCCATTTTAGGTCTAGTGTTTCCACTTTCTTCGATACTTCGACCTTCTTGAGGATGAGGTCACCGACTTTAAAACTTCTTGGGCAGACCCCTTTGTTGTAATGTTGTGCCATCTTCAACCTGTATCTCTGCATTGTTGAGTATACTTGTTAACGCAGCTCATCGATTGCCTCCAGGTCAAATTCTCTTTTAGGGTCATTTTTGATGGGGTTGTAATAGATCACTTGAGCAGTGTGTTGTATCAGTTCTGTTGGAACAATAATTTTTGAACCATAGACCAAGCTGTACGGACTATGGCCAATGGCTATTCTAGGGTGGTCCTATACGCTTAGAGCACCCCAGAGAGGTCATCTGCCTAGCTCGCTCTAGTTCCTGGTGTTTTTGCTTTGAAATTGTGTTCCATTATCGGATATTAATACTCTGGGCAAACCAAAGTGGCAGATAATATTTTTCCACACAAAACTTTTGATGGCTTCATTGGTTATCTTCGGGACTACTTCCGCTTCAACCTACTTCATGAAGTACTCGACGGCAACGATCATGAACTTTCTTTGGCCAATGGTTTTTGGAAAAGAACCAACTATGTCTATCCCCTACTGGTCGAATGGCCATGTAACTCGAACAAGCACCAGCGGTGCTGTAGGTCGATGATGTATGCTCGAATGGAGCTACCAAGAGGGGCACCTTTTGGCAAAGTCAATGGCATCTTTTAGCATAATTGGCCAAAAGTACCCATATCTAATGACTTTGTGGGCTTGAGATCGTCCACCAGAATGATTGCCACAAATTCCTGAGTGGACCTCACGTAACACCTCACGAGCTTGCTCAGGTGTTAAACATCTCAATGGTGGTCCAAAAATTGATCTCCTATACAACTAGTCGTGCTTGTCGAGGGTAAATTTAGTTGTTTGGCCTCTAAGCCTGCGTGCTTGGACTTTATCCTTGGGGACTATTCCAACTCGTAAATAAGCTTTTTTCTAGTCATGCCAGGAAGGAAGTGTTTCTTCAATCTGCCCCACTAAGTTTTGGCCGGAAACGTCTATACTGGGTTTGTGGACAACCAGAAATGTGATAGTTCTCTCTCTGGTCCTCTTTGTCGAGCTAGCAAGTTTTGATAGTGCATCGGCGCATTATTTTTCTAATCAAGGGACTTGGCTGAGAGTGAATTTTTTGAACTGTTGTTGTATCCTCTTCACCTCAGCTAGATACTTGGTCATCTTGGTCTCTTTGGCTTCAAAGTTTCCTTTGACCTATTCTGTGATCAGTTGGGAATCAGTAATGGTTGCCAGCTATTCGATTCCTCTATCTACAACCATCTTCATGCCAGTGAAGAGGGCCTCGTATTCTGCTTCATTGTTTGTAACAGGGTAGTCAAGTTTAACTGCAAAGTCGTATTCCTCTGCCTATGGAGATCGTAAAGAGATGCCAATTCCTCATTCTGAGGAAGTTGCAGACCTATCAACATGCAAGGTCCACATGAAGGAGTTTTGGTTAACATGGTCGGGATGGTTGAGCCTTTCTGCGATAAAGTTTACTAACACTTGGGTTTTGATGGTCGTTCAGGGCTGAAAAGTAATGTCAAACTTCCCTAATTCATGGCTTATTTCGTTAATCTTCCTGATGAGTCTGGTTTTGATAGCACCTATTTCAGCAGTTGATATGTCAGGATGACAATGGAGTGAGGTTGGAAGTAAGGCCTCAACTTCCTAGCTGTTGTGACCAAAGTGAGAGCAAATTTTTCGATCTCTAGGTCGATGGGTGCCCCTTGTGGTCGAAACTAAAACTGAATTGATTGCTGCTGATGAGACTGCCAAATACATGTGTCGAACTTCTCTGACCTCAAGTTTGGCTAGCACTGGGGGTGTTAAAAGGTATTGCTTTGTTCGATCAGGGTCCGATTGTATTGTTCTATCCACTAAAAACCTGATTTCCTAGCATTTCTTAGAATTTTGAAGAATGGCAAGCTTTTGTTGGTTAGTTGGGCAATGAACGCCCCAATGCTATGATTCTCCCAACCAGGCGCTGGGCATCTTTGATAGTTCAAGGGGTGCAATGTCCAAAATGGCCTGGATTTTTTGTGGATTTGCTTTGATACCTCTTTGGCTGACCATGTAGCCTAAGAACTTGCCTCATCTTACTTCGAACGGACACTTGTTAGGATTGACCTTCATTCCAATTGCTTTTAATATTGAGAATGTATGATTAAGGTCGGTTAGATGATTTTTTGCTTTTCTTGTTTTGACGATCATGTTGTTGACGTAGACTTCCATAGTTTTCCCGATCTTATTTTTGAACATAAAGTTTACAAGCCTTTGGTAAGTTGCCCCTGTATTTTTTAGCCCAAAAGGAAGGACTAGAAAACAATATACCCTTCTGGGGACGATGAAAGAGGTCTTATCCCTATCTTTGGGTGCTATAAAATTTGGTAATAACCTTGAAATACATCCATCATGCTCAATAAATCACAGTCAGCAGTAGAATCTACTAATAAATCTATACGACGCAGGGGGTAAGGATCTTTAGGGCAAGCTTTATTCAAATTAGTGAAATCGTTACACATTTGCCACTCCCCTCATTTTTAGGGATAAGGACTATATTATAAAGCCAACTTGGATATTGAATTTCTACAACGTATCCTGCTTCTGAAAGTTTGTTGACCTCCTTTTTGATAATTTGGCATCGTTCAGCATTGAATGTTCTTGTCTTCTGCTTCACTAGTTTGAACAAAGGGTCCACATTCAGGTGGTGGACGATGACATTAGGGTCGATTCCTTGGAGGTCAGAAGCCTTCTAAACAAAAATGTCTACATTCCTTTTAAGGAAATCAACCATGAGGCATTCTATGTTGCTACCCATATCAGTCCCGAGTTTGGTAGTCTTATCTGAGTTCCCTGGTTCCAGCTTGATTGTCTTAATTTGCTAATAGGCTCAACTCTGGTTTCTTCCAACATTCTTTTCTTTCTTGGTTATCCCTCCTCGAGTTTTGCTACTGGGGCGTCTCCCTGGGGCTTCAGTTTGGGTCTAGTTTTCTATTTATTTATCTTGATCGAAATTATATAGCACCCCCAGGCTTCTTTCATGTTGCAAAGGAGTTCACTTGTCCTAGCGACTGTTGGAAATTTGACCTTCATATGATAGGTCGAGATAATGGCTCGAAAGTCGTTCAATGTTGGTCGACCAATGATAGCATTATAAGCAAAGGGTGCGTTGATGAACAGGTAATTAACCATAAGAGTTCTATGCTAAAGGGCCTCCCCAAATGATGTGGGCAGATTTATAGATCCTTCAGGGATGATGTCCAATCCCCCAAATCCAACTAGCGAGGTACGAACGGGCTTAAATTTCGACTTGCCTATATTCATTCTTTTCAAGGTTGATAGAAAAATGATATTTGCTGAGCTTTCGTTGTCGACCAATACTTTCCTCACCTCGAAGTTTGCAATTTCAATAGATACGACAAGAGGGCAATCTAGCTTATTGTCAGTCCTTTGATTTTCAATGTGGGAGAGGTCAGTGTCGGAGAAAGAAATTGTCTCCATATTGGTTAAAGCTGGAAGACTGTTTCGACTGAAGAAGATTTGGTCAACTCCAGTTTGAGTTGATTTTGCCTTATGGCTGAGTTTGAATCCCCCCAGTCGAGCCTCGAGCAATAGTGTCAATTACTTATCTGATGGGTGGGCGGGATTCATTGGCAGATTTCTTTCCTTTTCTTCTTTCTTTGAGCTAACTGACCTTTCTCTGTGGGGAGTACTCTAGTTGGTTATAACCGCTTCCTATTTCGCTTGCTCATTGATAAATTTTTCAAATGCTTTATTGAATGAGCCTTTAGATCTTGTCATGAAGGTAAAACAGTCCTCAGTGTCATGGATTTTTTGCCTATAGAAGTGACAATACTTCTTAGATCTTTTCATGCTTCGGTCTCAGTCAGCTTCCTAGGTTTCTTCAGGAGGTTGTTGTGTTGTATGGTGAACAACACCTCATTTCTGGTAGTATTGAGGGGAGTGTAGTTATGGAAACGCTTAATGGAAGATCGATGAACATATTACTATTGTCTGTCATCTTTCTCCTTACCTTTTTTCTTGTCGGTGTCGGGGTTGCTATACTTCAACCTGTTTATATTCTCATGTCATATACCTCTCAGCAAGGTCAAGCAACTCCTCCATCATCCCGGGTCGCTCCGTGACCAAGGAGTTGGCACATTCTTTATAGCGAAAGCCTAAAAAGAGCACATCGATCAGAAACTCAATTTGAGGACTGTCAATCTTTGGGACTTTCGTGTTGAATCTAGTAAAGAAATCATGAAGGGTCTCTCCTTCGTTCTATTTAATGGTGTGCAAATTAGTATGAGGGAGCTTCGCCTTCCTCCAACTAGTGAACTAGTGGAGGAACTTATCACATAGTTGGTTATATGAGTATATCGACGATAGCTCCAATTTTACAAACCAATCGAGCGTAATCCCATGGAACGTCGTGACCAGCATCTTAGAGTGGTGTATTCATTGTACCCATGCAGCTACATCATATTCTCCAACTGTAGTAGATGCTCATTTGGATTCGACGAGCCGTCGTATCTAGGAAGTCCAATGGGGACCTTGGCATCGACTACAATGCACTCGTTGATGATTTTTTGCACAAATGGTGACTCCCTCTCCCAATGAAGCCTTAGGGTGCTATCATGGTAAGGGTTTCTTTTAGAGTTCCTCTTCGAAATTTTCTCTAGTCGCTTGTTTAATTACTGCACTTGGTGGGACACTTCTTCCTATTCTTTTCGGTCGGCTAGGGATATATTTCTGTTTGTCTGGGGCTACTGGCGCTCACCCTATCGCATTGCAGGGCTCAAAGAGGTCGAGCGCAGTGATCGACTGAATCTGCAATTTCTTCTTTAGGGTTCGGCCAGGCTTTTTACCTTGGGAATCATTCGGGACTATCTTCTCATTGAGTCGGTGGTTGCCTGGATTTTGGCCGACTTCTGTTCTCCCTTGGAGGCCTTTCCTTGCGCTGTGAAGGTTGTGGAATAGCATTTGAAACTAGTCCGAGTTGATTATTGTGTCGATTGAGGGCAACTATGAGTTAAGCAGAGATTTGAGCAAATATATGCTCACTTATCAACTGCATAAGTTGGGGCATGGTCAAGGTGACCACTTGCTCTGGCTGGGCACTGGGTCCTGCCATGTTGGGCTCTTGAGGTCGAGGAAGAGGAGTTGGGGACCTCCCGTTCTCCTCCCTTCAGAAGCGGCTCACCTAGTGTTAACTATTTTTCGTAGTTGCAGACTCAATTTCCTACATATAGCGCCAAAATGATGAGGGTATAAACTATTTTGTGAGAGTAGTGGGCTGAAGTCCAATTTGATCAACCTGAGGGTAGGTCGAATGGGATGCTTTGTGAAGTGTTGCAGTTGAGTCCTACAACTAATAGCAAATATTAGGCTAGCCGATGGGCCCTTAGCTAAAGCTCTCTAACGCTCAAGTTAGTAAATCGACTTGAAGATAGAGCAGCATAGTGAAGGCTTGGGGTGATAATGTGCATACCTTGGGAAGGCTGTCAATGAGGTATTTATAGCCTTCTCCATGTGGTTGATATGTCTATGATGCCCTTGTTTTACAGGTAGGGCTTTTGTCCTTGCTTGAAGACGTTTATGTCTTCTCTAACGTGTGTACTATTTCAAGTGGCACTGTTTCTGACTACCTAGGACAGGGGAGGTACACTGATGGTGTGCACTAGCTTGGCGTGGCTAAAAAAAGTGGTACCTACAGTGGTATGTGCCATTAATGCGGAGGTATGTCGCCCGATGGATCATTCAATGGCTCGACCTCCCCGAACGAGATGAATACTTTTGAAAGATATCCCCTTGGATTCTAGTCGACAAGATGTAACTGTCGTAACTAAATCTTGTTGGTCGAATGAAGGATTGCATATCCTGACGGTGGTCGACCATAATCGGGTCGATAGGTTGAATGCTGGTATTCGCTACGATGGATAAAGCCCATGAGGTCAGATGTCGGTCGATAGGTATAGCTTATAGGTGATTGAGCCGTCTTACCAAGTGTTGTTGGGCGAGGTCTGTTGGGCTATCCCATACCAATAGTCTTCAATCAAGAAAGTTTGATTGAAATTAAGTATTGTATTCAAAGATTTGTACATTTTATGCTTTAAAAAAATTTTCATGAAAGATTGATAAGATGTTCTTATATAATGAGTTAAATATTGAAAATTCATTGATTGTTTTATGACCATTAGAATTATAAACAAAAATGAACAAAATTTATGTTACAAAGCACATGTTTCTGACATATTTTATGTTACAAAGTACATGTAAAATTGGAGATTAAATAGTAAGTCAATATAAGTTGCTTTTATAAATAAAATACTTTAAAAAATGTTTGTTTACTTTATAAACAAATAACTGAGATTTTCAAAACTTCAAGTTTCATGGAAATTGTAACTCTAACTTTTACATTATAATTGAATAAAATGTTTTACTTCATATTTTTCTTACTTTTTCATTTATTTTTAAAATCTTACCCTTATTAAAAATCTATGTATGATTTATAAATTTATAGTCAACAATTCTTGACATTCTGTGCTCTATACAAATATAAATTATATTCAAATTTAACATTTTCAAATGAATATTTCATTTTATATTATTTAATAATTAGATTTTTTAATGTTAATTTAATAAATAGATTTTTAAAAAAACATTAGAAAACATACTTTTTGTTTTTTAATCACATGAAGTAAAATGAAAATTACTATAAAATAAAATATTTTAATATAAAAAATATTTTCTATACATCAGATTGGTATCTCTACCAAAAAAATTGCTAATACCGATAGAATTTTCTAGCGAAATCCATCGAAAAAATAAATTTTCCATGGATTTCTGACAGAAAAAAGTCAATTGAAAAAACCTCGTCTCAAATAATTTGCTAACAAATTTTTAGATGCAAAATTTTTACATCAGATTATAGATGGATTGGAGACGAAATTCATTTTCCATCCTTACATAATCGAATCACTTTTCGAGGGAATTGCAAGAGAATTTCCTTTGAAAAATCTTTGACGGACTATCTATCAACTTAGTGTTGGAGTTTATCTTGTTAAACTCCAGTCAAATGTAAATGAACAATTCATTAGACTTTTTTTTTTTTTGCTTTTTGAGGAAATTTTTCTTAAAATTCCCTCAGAACTACTAATTTTTATCATTTAATATTATTTTTGATGGATATTCTCTTAAAAATTCATCAAATTTTTTTAAATAATATTATTTATTTAGTTTAGTTTATAAAACCTCGGAGGTGTTCATGTAAGTCTTATATCCAACAATACACTAAAAATACCAAATGACAAATTTGTAACTATATCGAAAATATAAAATTAAAAAAAAAATAATTTTATAAATATTTAATGTAAAAAATTTTAGAATACAAACAAAATAGAAATGAGCATCCTAGCTACTAGCTATCGACAACATCATCATAGTCGAAGTAGTTATCAGCATCATCTCCATCATGTTGTTGTCGACACCATGCTGAAGTTGAAGCAGATACGTAGAGGATGAAGGACCCTAAATGTGGATGAAGTGCTTTACAATGAAATGCATCCTACTAGATAAGTGTCGTAAATCATCCATCACCTAAGATTGGCTCTACTCTTACTGTTGTCAGAAAGTATGGTCCACATATGCACCTATGGTCCACATCTCATCAAATTGGACCTTTCAATGGGATGTCGTTATAGCCGATGACTCTGCTGGAGGCATATGGTAGTATGAAAGCAACTGCTGGTAGCATCAATACATGTACCCACCCCTTTTTGTCAGGGCCATCAACAGACTGTAACCATAACTCAGCCTAAGAATGCTAGGTCTCTACATTTTCAGCACCCTCCAGTAGAGCTTGGGACTAAGATACAACCTACTATAGGCCCTCTTACAGGAATAAAAATTAATAAATTAATGCACTATTAATGTAAGTAAAACAAATATAAATAATGTATTAGAAACTTACAACAGATCTCCTTGCCCTATCATCGACCCAGCTCCTATTGGTCTACCTCTAATGGGTACGCACAAAAATCTTCTCCATCGTCGGTGGCTTCTACAATTCTTAAGCTTACATAAAAGAATAAATATAAGTGCTATGTAAATATATTACAAAATTAGAATTGTAAATAGAAAAAAAAAAATTGGAAGAGTCTTCTCTTAAATTGGTCTATACCTAAAAAATACAAAAGTGCAAAAATAGCAAAAACCAACACTATGTTATCTAAAGAATCCAACACAACACATCAATTCAACACCAAATAGGAAGGCTACCAACCCTCCCACATATCCCATCTCATCCAAACATTCTAAGTATATCAAATTAACATCTTAAAAGTTTATAAGTATTTTAACAAAATATTGAAAGTTTAGAAATTGATTAATCACTCAGAATGTCTTGGTAGACATACATCCTCTGGTATGGAGGGATCCTACGACTTTAGAAGTTCGATTCTTCTTAGCCTGTGAAGACTTCTCCTGAAATCTTGGGATGTTGGGCATCCTCGGTCTCCTGGCTAGTAGTCTACTTTTTCCCCTCTTCCAGGCATGATCATCATATCACTCACCTGGTGACTTAGTATCAAAGACCCTTTGCATATGCCCCTCGTATTGAGGGTCCTAATAAGCATATATCTATAAAAATAAATGAAATAAGTTAGTATATATAATACGTTAAATGCACAAATATAAACTTATAAATAAATAAATTAATATATATCTTCCACTCCCTGAACATAAGTTGGCAAAGACTCTAAGGGATATCCAACCAGATCTTATATAGCTATTGTAACCTATTCTTAATGACTCTCGTCAATAACTTGGTATCATTAAGTGAGGGTATGCACTTACTTAAAGTTCATGACGATAATTAGTAAAATAATGTTTATATAATATAAATTAAATAACATAAGTGCAAGTAAAACGTAATAAACTTTTACTTTACCTACTGCATCCAGTGGATGAAAATATACCTTGTCAAAACTTTGGGATAGGAGTGTTGATCCCCCCTCTCATAAGGTCGCCAATTGGAAGATGGATCTGTTGTTGTGGAAGCATAGATGGGAGCAACAGTCAGTAACTAGGTGCTATGTAGAAAGGAAGATGGTGAGGGAGTGTGTGCAAGTGATGAGGTTACGAAGGGGAATGCTAGTGTAAAGTAGCTATGGGGCATGAAAGGTAGATGATTTCATAGCAGCAAAAAAGACATGAGTGAATAGGTGGGAAGGAAAGAAAGGCATGGGATAGGGATACTCATAAATGGGGATAGAGAATGAGGGATAGGGTGGTGGGCTAGGTCATATGTTTGAGAGGGGACAGTGGAGCATAAACCTTAGCTTGGTTGGTGCCTCTACTTCTATAATAGTAGAAAGTTTGGTACCTGATGGGTTTAGCATCTATAAAAGTTGAAAGACCATAAATCAAGATTTAATATATTGGTAATAGTATTATAACAAACTATAATTCGCAATGAAAATAATTAGTAGTCGAATTAAATATAAATCACATTACATGGAAAGAAAAACAAGTATCATACCAACTGCATAATTCAATTTTATTATTAATATTGAGTAATGTATGATAGACCAGTCACTTGTTGTCTAAAAAATAAAAAATGTTTAGGCAGAGTGAACTGTACAATGATGGACTCATGTTTATTCAAAATTGGAATTGTTTTTGAATTTTAGGCTCTTAAATCGAGTGAAAATTGTTCAGATTTCTAGATACTCATTACAACCAAACACTAATGGCATTAAGGTCTTTTGGATAAGTTAACATATAGGCCTAGTTTGATTGGAATTTTAATTTATCCCATGATTTTTATTGTCATGATAAGTAGGGCATTTTTTATTATTATGTAATGATTTTAAATTTATGGTTTGCATGATAATTTTTGTAATCTTGTACATATGCATACATTATTTTTATATTTAAATACATGCACGTACATCAAGATCTTGTTAGAATTTAAATTCTTGGCCTCTCACTTTATATGGGAGACTTAAGTGATTGGCTACAGACCACTTAGCTTGTACATATACATACATATTGGTGTTTAGTTTAAGGATAGATCAAAACTGCATGATCATAACCTAAACTTGGAGGTATGGCTGAATTAAAGTGTCCTCAGTTTGGTGTTATAAATATAGGCCGATGATTTTATGTAGACCTTTGGGTTCCGTGTTGGCCGATGATTCAACTAGAAGAACATGCCAGTGCCTTCAATCTCATGATTTGACCACCAGATGAGAAGAATTGAAGATGGAGGCGCGCGGCAACGTTGGGTAGAGCTTGGCGGTTTTGCTTAAAATTAGCCAACGAAGTGAAGGGGAAAGTTGAAATCAATTTGGGGGTTTGATAGAACGTAGCAATGAGCACCTTTTAGCGGTGGCAGGATCCAATTTGCG
Source organism: Jacaranda mimosifolia (assembly GCA_018894105.1). NCBI lineage: Eukaryota > Viridiplantae > Streptophyta > Magnoliopsida > Lamiales > Bignoniaceae > Jacaranda > Jacaranda mimosifolia. The sequence continues at coordinate 17,162,799 of CM032132.1, read as the reverse complement.
TGACGGGGCTCTCGACGATTGACCACCAGTTTCATCGTGGCGACGATCTGAGTACATGCGAGCTACTATTGTGTGAAGAATTGACCTCAAATTTGGTCAATTGGGTAAAATACTGATTAATTAGATAATTTGATTCTTGATTTAATCTGATTGAGTTGTTTGCCTAAATTCTAATGTAAAAATTAGTTAATTGGACCAAATTCTATATGTGATTTTCATACAAAGTGATTTGCGAGCTCGGATCATTATCTAGAGGCTAATTTTCATTAAATTAAGTTAATTGACATAAGTGAGAAAACTAAATTGTGTGGTGTTGTGAAGATTGATTATTATTAGGAACATTTAAAATTCATAAGGATAATCTAAATCTAGAATTAATGGGCTTAGAACATCACATTGGGATTTTAGGTAAATTCTGTTCAAATGATTAAATGTCTTATGATTCAATTTGGTTAAAAATATTAAGCTGACTTCTGATGTTAGTTTAAGTTAATTGCATTGAATTATAATTATGGATTGAAATGATCATAATAAGATTCATGATGACGAGCCAAAATATTTGGATATATGAGCTATGTATAGTGCTAGTGGGCCTAGATTGGTAATTAGAACATAATTATCGTTAGTTCAATTAATCGATATATTAATTAGGCCTAAATTTTGTGTAATGTTGCAAGGACATGTAATATAGGAATCTAAATTGATTCATCCATCGGAGTAAATATGATCTTCATAGATATTATAGCGTTAATGGTGTAATTAGCATGCCACGTCACGATATTTTTGAAATTTGGGCCTTAAAATATTGTATTTATGAAAAACAGTCGACATTAGAATATAAGCGACTTAATTAATGTTTAAAGGGTCAAAACGAGTATTTTGACGATAAGCTTGCTCTTTTGATTAAGTGACGAGAAGCCGAGATTTTCAGGATAGTAGGTAGGGATAGCATCTCTATGGCAGTTAAGGTGAAGGTTAAGCTTACCTTTCTTTTGGGAAGTGAATGTTCCTTGATTGTTGAATTCCTTGCATTTCTCTATTGCAATTGAATTGATTGTACTCGTTCTAGTGTCCAGAACTCTTATTATGGGCTAAATGCACATTACCCCCTGTGTAATTCAAAATTGCCACAAAACTCCATGTGTTAAAAATGGAGTCTGTTTAGTACCTTGTGTTTCAGAAAAATGAGCTCACTCGCCCCACCAACACTATTCTGTGAGAAAAAAATGTGAACATATAGAATTGCCCTTCTGGAAAAAAAATGTGCCATGGAACCCCCTTATGTGTGCTGAGGAAGATTTTGGCTAATCTTACAATTTTCTCTCAATTGTTTCTTCTTACCTTTGGCATGTTCTAAATATATATACTCAATAGTATTAAAATAATAAATATATCTAAAATAATTTAATTAATTTTTTAAAATTAAAAATTTAAAACCCTAAACCCTAAAATTATTTTGGAGAAACATAACCAAACATATCCTCATTTTTCCTCCAAAACTTTCATTTTTCAAAATATACATACATATATTATATATAGATATCATATATATTTTATTATTATTCTAACAATAAAAAAATTACTCAATTCCATTTTCATCCCAAAAATAAAATAAAATAAGTATTGATTTGATTGCTACAGTAAAAAATGTCTCCCCTCAAAATATAAACAAAATACCAAAACACAACTTTCACATTCTCCAATAATTCATTCTCCCAAAACATATAATAAACACATAATAAAATCACACAAAAAAGATATGCCAAAGATAACCATAGAATTTTAAGTTTTTTAATTTTTAATTTATTTTTAAGTTTTACTTAAGAATATTAAATTTATAAATAGGTCTAAAATAATTTAATTCAATTTAAATAAATTTATCTATTAATTTAAATAATAATAATTATTATTACTATAAAAAGAATATATATATACACACATATACGTAATTACACTACCCTCTTCCTTCCCCCCTAACCAAACACCTATCCTTGATATAGCTGCCGGCCAGCTACCGTTGCCGAGGTAGCCACTCAAACCAGCCCTTTTCCCTAAACCACCCATACCCATCCGCTCCCCTCAACCAAGTCGCCGACTGTTGTAGGTGGCCACGACCAGACTGGCACGACAGCCATGAGCAGGTGGCCATAGCCAGTGACCGACTGCGCATCTGGCCACAATCGCTTGGGCTTGGCTGCTACGGCCATGGCAGATCTGGCATGGCCAGACGTGCTATTTGGAGTGCTAATTCCACAAATAACACCCCATTTGGAGCCCCGTTGGAGATGACCTTACACCCAAGCCTCTCAGCCTATCCTTCTCCAGTACCAACACGGAACCCAAAGATACTTCTAAATCCTATAGACTAAGAAATGGTCTTTCATCCAAACACACCTTCATGCATGTCTCTTTTTTTTTTTTTTTGTGATAATTACACCTTCATGCATGTCTAATGTTTTAGAGTTAAAAACGTGGAATTTTGTCCCATAAGCAATCGCAGGCTCACTTTCTATAAACTAGTCATCGTGGCATGCCATCTGTGTATGTATATTAGTTTATCATATTATTAGTATTACATTATATTAGTAAAGAATAAAGTATTCAACTTTTTCACAATGTATATTAGCAATAACATAATTTTAACGATAGTTACATTAATAGCATACAATATTAGTTGCCCACTAATATAAACTCATATTTAGCAAATAATTTCTACATAAAAAGTTCACAATTATTAAATATATCTTCCTACACATTTCATAAATTTTCTTATTATATTTTTACTATATTATTTGTGTTTTTAATGCTAAATCAAATGATATATTAATTAATTAGCATTAAATCCCCAAACCCAATTTCATTTTTGTGTTCAGTCCCCATTTGTTGTTTTTTTGTCTTCATTCCCAATCTCAACTTTATCTTTTGGAATCACTCCCTACTAGTTGTACAAGTACTAAAATGCCCCTCATTTGAAATTTAAATTACAAAATGACTTAAACTTTCTTTACATTCCTAAAAATGGGCGAAATGGCGCGGCCGCATTTTTTTTCTTTATGTTCTTTCATCCACGACTCTCTCTCTCTCTCTCTCTCCGTTTCCCTCCATTTTTCTCTTCATCTAGAAATGCCCTATAACAGTGGGGCTCCTCTCATTTCCTTTTTCTTCTTCTTATTGTGAGTGGTTTGTGTTTGAAGCTTGAAGTAACCTTTGCATTCATATTGTTTCCCATTTGCCAATTTTTTTTAAAAATTTTTTCATCCACAACCATTAATTTTGAGAAAAGAACAACGATTTAAGAGCAAATTAGTAGGAAAGCAAACACAAGGTGGTTTTTTCCGGCGAAAGTGGTTGTGCAATGGACTTGGCTCCATGAAGACTAGTAGGTCTGAAGGCCATTTCTATTGTTATTTTTGCTTGAAGACTCTTTTCTTCAATGTATATTTGGGTAAAGCTAGGAATGTGATGAATAAGAAGATGAGACAATGTGATAAGAGAGTAACTGTGAGTTATTTTCATATGAGGCCTATGAGATGCAATTTGGCTATCTCGAGTTTATACACCTGTTTATTTCTTAGTTATTATTTACTCGAGTGAAACTAAATTTAGAACTCTAATTGTAAGTTATTTCATAATGAAAGTAACTTCTTCTTCATTTTTCTTTCTTTTTTTTATCATTAATATATACTTTATTAGTTATTAATACTTGACTTTTGTAATGGTAGACTTAATTTAAAGAATGATTAATCTTGGATATTTTATCAACTAAATTTTAGAGATTCTATTCAAATTATAGTATGTTTGAAGAGTGTAAAGCATATCTAATCATTTTCTATTGTTTATCTTGAAAAACATACGATTTACTATTTTTAGTATTATATGCTATTATTTTTAGTATAAAAACAATCCAATTTAGTATTTATAATGGTGTATGCAGTATCAGAACCTTAATTATATATGTGTATTGAAATATTTCTAAAACTTATTTGTATTATTTCCTTATTTATAGAAATGACAAGAAGGAAATTGGAATTATACACTCGTTGCTTTCCTCGATACTTTCCTATGGTAATAGAAGAGTTGAAACCCACAATTGTGTTCCAACACCTCCAACCAATAAAGAGAACCCAATTTCATGTATATTATCATATACAAAAGTTGAACATTAGATTCAACTAAGTTGAAGCAATCTTAAGACCCTTTCAAGTACAGAGATAGTCTCTAGCAGATTCTCTGCCTGAAGGTGTTGTTGTTGAGGTTGAGATTCACCTAATGGTGATGATGGCGAAGGTGATAGGGGCAGATGAGGAAAAAAAATGATGAGAATGGTTTACTATGTTTCAACATTGATTAATGATGTGTTTGGATGGTTATTATTTGGATTATTTTAGTATTTATATATGGATGTTGAGAATGATGTTTCAATATTTAAGCATATTGCTGCAAAAATTCTGATCGATGAACATGATTTAATGTATTCCAAGGCTCAATAATGATGTTCAGATGGTTATTATTTGGATAAATTTACTTTCTGTATATGGATATTGAGGTGATTATTTTTGTATTTCTAATATTTTTACTGGATAACATTTATAATTTGAACATTTGGATGATCATAATGGATAGTGTTTACAATTCATAGTATAATTCAAAATTTTATTTATTTATAAACACTGGTAAAGATATATATGTTACAAGTTAACTCAAAATAAGTACACAATTAGTGATAACTCGGTACATAAATGTAGTGCCAAAGAACATAGTTATCAAAACTAGGTACTGTTTTGCAGATTTCCAGTATCAATGAGAGTACAAGTGATTAGATGTTGGTGTTTGTGTTCCCAACTATTTCAACACGTGCTATCACGAGCATTATTTAAAGAAAAAATAATTTTATTGTATTAGAGTGTTTTATGTGTTGTTTCAAGCATCGAATTAAGGTTAAACTCGACCTTTAGGAAAGAAAGTACAAAATCACACAAAATAAGTACATAAATAGGGAAAACTCAGTACATAAACGCATTTCCAAAGTACATAGTCGCCAAAACTAGATATTTTTTTTTTGGTGGATTTTCAGTATTATTCTCAACACATAAGGGATCAAGTTTAATTCCGTCTAATATGACGATTGCATGGTTATAAGACCATGATGTATTAGTCATATGACTCATATTGTCATGATAAGTTCAGTAGTTTCTGATAGTGGTGTCGGGAGGATTCATTTGGCTCATGCACCAATGGTTTATACTACTATGAATGAGAGCGCAAGTGATTGGATGTGGGTGTTTGAGTTTCCAACTATTTCAACACATACTATCATGACCATTCTTCAATGAGCCACAGTTTTGTCATATTAAGGTATCTCATGTGTTGTTCAATACATTGAATTGAGCTTCATCTCGATCTTTGGAAAGGCAAGTACAGAAACACTCATACTAAGTACACAACCTTAGCAGATTAAGGACATAAAGGCGGTGCTTGGGTATATAAATGCCAATACTAGGTACTTTTTTGTGTATTTTTGGTATCATTCTCAGCACATAAAGGATTAAGTTCAATTCGTCCTAATCTGTCGATTGCATGATCATAAGACCATGGCGTATAAGTCTTAGGACTCATATAGTCATGATATGTTCACAGATTTTTGATGATGGTGTCGAGAGGATTCATTTGGCTCATGCATCAATAGTTTATACTACTATGAAAGAGATCAAGTGGTTAGATGTAGGTGTTTGAGTTGCCAACCATTTCAACATGTACTATCATGATTATTCTTCGACAAACCACTATTTTGTCGCATGATGGTGTCTTATGTGTTGTTCAACATATCGAATTGAGCCTTATCTCGGCCTTGGGAAGAGCAAGTACAAAAACACACATAATAGGTACACAACATTTGCAAATTAAGTACATAAACTCTATTCTGAAGTACATAGTGGCCAAAACTAGAAATGTTTTTGTGGATTTCTAGTGTTATTCTCAATACATAAGGGACATAGTTCAATTCAACCTAAATTGACCATTGTATGATCATAAGACCACAACGTATTAGTCCTAGAACTCATATGGTCATAATAGGTTCAGTGGTTTCTGATGGTGGTGTCGGGAGGATTCATTTAGCTTATTCATCAATGGTTTATACTACTATGAATGACAGACCAAGTGGTTAGATGCAGATGTTTGAGTTCCAACCATTTCAACATGTACTATCACGATCATTTTTTCAACAAACTACGATTTTGTCGCGTTAGGGTATCTTATGTGTTATTCCACGCACCGAATTGAGCCTCATCTCGGCTTTTGAAAAAGCAAGTACAAAAACATGCAAAATAGGTGCACAACATTTGCAAATTAAGTACATAACCGCAGTTTCGAAGTACATAGTTGCCAAAACTAGGTACTTTTTTGCGGATTTCTAGTATTATTCTCAATACATAAGGGACTGAGTTCAATTTGGCCTAATCTAGCTATTGCATGATCATAAGACCTTGACATATCAGCATAGGTTCAGTGGTTTCTGATGGTGGTGTCGAGAGGATCCATTTGGCTCATGTATCAATGGTTTATACTACTATGAATGAGAGCACAAGTGGTTGCATGTGGGTGTTTGAGTTTCCAACCATTTCAACACGTACTATCATGACCATTTCTTCTACAAACATGATTTTATCGCATTAAGGTGTCTTATGTGTTGTTCTACGCATCGAATTGAGCTTTATCTCGGCCTTTGGAAAAGCAAGTATAGAAACATGCATAATAGGTACACAATATTTGCAAATGAAGTATATAAATATAGTTCGGGAGTACATAAATGCCAATACTGGGCAATTTTTTTCAAATTTCTAGTATCATTCTTAGCACATAAGGGATCGAGTTCAAATTGGCCTAATCTAGCCATTGCATGATCATAAGACCATGGCATATTCGTCCTAGGACTCATATATTTATGGTAGGTTCACTAGTTTTCGATGGTGGTGTTGGGAAGATTCATTTGGCTCATGCATTAATGGTTTATACTATTATGAATGAAAGCGCATGTGGTCGGATATGGGTGTTCAAGTTCCATACCATTTCAACACGTACTATCACGACCATTTATTCAACAAACCACTAATTTATCGCATTAGAGCATCTTATATTTTGTTCAATGTATTGAATTGAGCCTCAACTTGGCCTTTAGAAAAGTAAGTGCAGAAACACGCATAATAGGTACACAACATTTGGAAAATAAGTACATAAACACAGTTCTAGAGTACATAAATGCCAATACTGGGTACTTTTTTTTGAATTTTCGGTGTCATTCTGAGTACATAAGGGGTCGAGTTCAATTCGGTCTAAATTGGCCATTGCATGATCATAAGACAATGGCATATCATTCTCAACACATTAGGGATTTATAGTACCATGCACGAATGGTTGCACACTACTATGAAAGAAAGCGCAAGTGGTTGGATGTGGATGTTTGTGTTCCAAACTATTTCAACACATGTGTATCCAAATAATTTCTTCAACAAACCATGCTTTTGTCACGTTAGGGTCGCTTTTGTGTTGTTCCACACATTGAATTGAGGCTTATCTCGGCCTTTGGAACAACAAGTACTGAAACACGCATACTAAGTACTCAACCTTAACAAATTAAGTATAGAAAGGCAGTTCTTAGGTACATAAATGCCTATACTGGGTTTTTCCCGAATTTTCTATATCATTCTCAGCACATTAGGTGTTTTTGGTACCATGCATGAATGGCTTCACACTACTATGAATGAGAGTGCAAGTAGTTAGATGTGGGTGTTTGTGTTCCAAACCATTTGAACACGTGTGTATCCAAACCATTTCATGAAGAAAATATGATTTTATGATTTGGGTATGGTCTTATATGTAGTCTCATCTCCACAATATTTAAAAATACAAATCTATACTAAGTAAAAAATCTTGGTATAATATCTTCATATATTACAATATATGAAATAGCAAACAATCTAACAAAAGTTCAACATATATTAGTACATAAAAGTCCAAACAGTCTAAATCTAACATGTCCTTCTAAAAGTAAAACTTAGCAGTTGTCATTGGTCCTTGAAAACTGTGCAATCTTTCTTTCATTAATTGTATTCCCTCCATGCACCCCATTTCTATAGATTAATCATAAAAAAAAAACAAGATATTGGTCACAAAGTAATGATAAGAAGGTATATCAAGCATACATATACAAGAAAATGGTAAACAAATACGTTATCAAGGTCAAGTTAATCTTGCTAGTCATAACTTCTTTGCATGTATGAGATAAGTACTCAAATAAACAATCTAGTATTTAAACATATAAGAGATAAGTACTAAAATGAACAATTTCAGTATTCAACAAGGCAGAGCTAGATACTAAAATGAATAATTTCAGTATTTAACATAGAAGAGCTAAGTATTGGAATGATCAAATACAATATTTAAAGTAGAAGACCTAAGCAGTGAAAAACCAACAAATTCAATATTTAACATAGAACAGCTAAATATTGAAATGAACAAATTCAATACGTTACATAGAACAACTTAATACTGAAATAGCCTAATCCAATATTTCACATAAGAGAGCAAGTACTGAAAAGTAGAAAATAAGTACTAAAATACATATATCTAGCATTTAACATAGAAGAGTGAAGTACTGAATTTAACAAATCCAGTGCTTAACATAGAAAAACAGAGTAATAATAATGCAAAGAGGTACCACATGTGACAATGGAAGTATGCTAAACAATAAATGTAGTACGAAATTAAAGATATGAAGTATTTACTTGCTCATATAGCTACTTTGCTTTCTCTCTCCACTATCTTTACTTTTTCGCATAACCATCATGTCAACTAAGGTCATCTTTAAGTACAAATCTAGACGAATCATATTGGACACATCCTCATTAGCATTCAAAGTCACATACATTTTTTTGATTGAGAGCAAGGTATTGCATTGTGTGAAATTGAGGACAAATTTCACACCATTTTTTCTCAAGTTGGAAATAAAACTCCATTAGGGTCATGCTCTTAACAATGAACACGATATAGAGTTCCTCATAGTACAAACAACTTTGTAACAGTTGAATTTGAGGTTTTTCTACACTATTTGACATTTGAAGCTAAAAAAAAAAAAAAAGAATTGCTGCTATGAAAGAGTAAAATGATGCTTCACCGTGTGGAAGTGGAGAAAAAAACTTTCTTCTTCCTACTAAAATATTGTAGGCTATTGTAGAAAAATAAAAAAGAAAAGGAAAAAAAAAGATGGAGGCTCGCATTCTGGTGGAAGTGAAACAAAAAACAGAAGATGAAGGAGAAAAAACTTTCATCTTCCTGCTAGGATATTGTATGCTATTGCAAAAAAACAAAAACAAAATAAAAATAAAAATAAAAATGGAGGCCCGTATTCCGATATGAGTAAAACAGACAACAGAAGACAAAGAGAGAGAGAGAGAGATGCGTTGGGAATTGGTTCATGTTAGGAATAAACTAAAAAAAAGTAAAATGAGGGCATTTTTGTCAATTTCGGTAGTTGGGGAGTTAACTCAAATTCAAACTTGAGATGGTGAGAGTTCAAAATAAAAAAAATGATGGGTTGGATTGATCTCTGAAGTGAAAGTGAATTTGAAAATTTATAAATAAGATGTCCATAATAAATTTACTTTTAAAATTAAATTAAAAATTAAAAGTATAACAGATAAAGTAAAATTTGATGCAGCATGGCGTAACCTCAAGCCACTTTGAAAAAAGAAATAGTATAGTTAACATGGAGAATGGTAGCAACCATCCGCATGGTCTAACAGATTTAAAACCGGTCCGGTCCGGTCCGGTCCGATCCCTTCATGCTTATGGCTCAGAGTATTTCCCGTGTTCTGTATTTAAAACCCTGAGCATCATAGGGTTTAAGGGGCAACTCACAAACACAGCCCTCACTCTCATACGGTATCTTTCTGCAGAAAAAAATTATCTGTAAGTAGATTTGGATTCTTCATTATAGCAGCCATGAATTTGACCTCAAAAACCCTAAGCAAACATGGTGGGTTATTTACAGAGCCCCACAACTAAAAAGGAAGAAGAGAAAGTGGAACTCAACTTTCAATTTTTATCTGATTTCAAGCAGCCATCTTTACCAAACGATCCTCTTGTCCCCAGTCTTACTGAACTGGAAGATTTCTCCTCATCCTTTTCTATTCATTTCTTGATTTTGACTCCATTAACGGTTGGTTTGCTGAAGGGGATCCGGTGCTTTGTGGTGACCGGAAGATGGATGATTTTGGTTCAGGTAAAGGTGAATTGGAGGCTGCTAAGGAGAGTTTTGAAGTGGGTGGTGATGCGTTCTGCAAGAAAGATGAAACCAAAGAGGAGTTGAGTTTAAAGGTGGGACCTTTAGGGTGTTTGGGGCAAGAAGAAAGGGTTGAAATAGGGATGGTTGAGAGGGGTGTTGAAATGGGTAGTGATGGGATATGTAAGAAAAACAATGTTGAGGGGGTTGTGATTGGAGATGGGTTCAGACAAAGGTGCGGTAATTTAGGAAGTCCGGTTGAGGAACAGCTGGGAAAAGTAAGTTTAGATGGGGCATTGAATGGTCTGGTTCCGATTATAGCCTTGGAGAAAGGTGGGAATGTAGCTGGTGAAGTTAGTGGCGTTAAGGATGGAGAAGTCAGTGGCGGTGATAGGTTGAAGAGTGGTGAAACTGTGAACCCTCATGGAGAAAGTGCTACAAATAGTGTTGCTGATAATAAAGATAAAGGTAATATATTGAGTGTTAAAGGAAGTGTGATGAAGATTAGTGAAACTTCGAGTGATGAAGATGATAGTGATATGGAGTCAGAAGGTGAAAGTTCGTCATCTTCATCATCCTCTTCTTCATCTTCTAGTAGTGATGATGAGGATGAAGAGGAGGACATTGGAGTGACAAGCGGTAAAGATAAAGCCAAGAATGAGAATGGTGTTGTTGATGGAGAAATCCAAATAGAAGAAGGTGAATTAATGTCTTCTGATGCAGATGAGATGGCGACTTGGAGCGATGGCGAAAATGCAAAAGACGATGGTATGGGAAGTGGTGCGACGGGTCCCATCATGTCAATGAATGAACTGAAGGTGAGTGATGAAGTTTTTCATAGTTTATGTTGGTTATTTGCCTTTTAAGTGCAGATATAGGTTGTTTAGTAAAAGCATGGATATCATATGAAAATTGGGGTTCTTAATACATCTTATTACTTGGATAATATGATGTGATTCATTGTTAATGTAGGTGCTAAGATCTGCATATGTTGTATAGTACTCTCCTACCTTGGATCACGAACTCCAAGGTCTTACAAATGAAAGAGGAACCTCTACAATTCTTATTGTCATTCTAGGGGAGAATTATTCTCAAGTATCAAAGTATACTAGTATGATTTAATTAAGAATGCATACTGTATATTGAATTGGTCTCTGAGTAAGTTAAAGATTTCGGTAAAGTGCGTGTCAGTGAAGTTGTATGGATTTCTATTGAATAAAATATCTAATATTATGATATTTGTGTTCGCTTTTCAGATCATTTTTAGTCTGAAGTTCGGATAGTTAAAACATAGGCAAAGAGAAAAAAAATCACAGATCTGCTTTGCCATCATGATTATTGGCAAAATCAAGAAACTAAATCCATGATTACTTTCCAATTAGTAAAATTAGCTGTATGGTTATGAAGTTGCAGCTATTTTTATAAAGTCATGATTTCAGCCACCATAAAGATGTTTATTTATGGACCTACAAATTTGGCCTATAGCCCAAGTGAAATCATATTGCTAGAAAATCTGTATTTTAGCAATCATCAGAAATAATTTGTTCATAGAGCTATACAGAAACTTAAAGAGTGAATATAAAATTCATAACAGAAACCAATGAGAATCCAGTAAGTTTCATGTAATTATGACTTGGAAGCTACTACCTAAACTCATTTATTTGGTGTCTTATACAATTCCTAAATCTCATGTGAGATTTTACATTAAAACTTGTTCAATCCAATTGACCTGAAAAGAAGAAACAGGAAATTTGACAATATGATGACAACAGAAACAAGGAAGCATTATTCAGATGTTTGAATTATTCTCATGTATGTATTGTCAGTATTGCCTAACAAGCCAATTGAATTAGGACGTAAACTATTCATGTATAGACTTTCTTATTCAACCTTTGTACATATATGAACTTGTATATTGGCCATCTTCATCTTATGCTATATTTTTGTTATAAAAATGTATTTGGTTGGAGCTTTTACATCATATATGACCATGAGGCTAGGTTGCCGTAGAGCTGGTGGTTATGAAACAAGTTTCTATGGTCTTAACCTTAAATTGTTCCAAGTCGTCGAATCTATCAAGACGGGGAATTGATAGACTCGGATAGAGTTGCTTGAGTGAGGGGGAAATTGCAATTTTAGTCCACCAACTATTGCTTGTTTCGATTTCACTCCATTTTGATATGGGGCTAGCATATTTAGTCCATTTTGTACAAAATTTTAGCACATTTAGTCCAATTTTTCGCAATTTTAGTCCATCGGGCTGAAAAATTTTCAATTGGGCCCAAAAATTGCCCAGTCAGCTTTCAATCGGGCCTAATTTTGGGGATTTTGTGACACATGTCACCATGCGCCACATCAGCGTCCACCTCAGCAGCCACATCAGCAAATTTGCTAAAAAAAAAAAAAAACGAAAAATGTTGAGGAAAAAAAAATCAATAGAATTAAAAATTTAAACATATGTATAATAGATTATATAATATATACATATGTATAATATATATAATCTAAACATATATCTACGTCCCCCACCCCCACCCCACCCCACCCCACCCCGAAGCCCCCAAATCCCCCCACCCCAACACCACTAGCTGCCATGGCTGCCGGCAGCTTAGCCGATGGCCATGGCAGCTCGGGCCACCGGCAGCCAAACGGCTGCCGGTGGAAACGAAGGGGAAAAGGAAAACAAGAAGAAAAAAAAATGCTGGCGGCCAAAACGGCCACCAGGCTTGACTGCCGACGGAAGGCTGCCATGGCAGCCTGTTAAGGTGTGGGGGGTTGGGGGGGGGGTACCGCGGGGGTGCTTGGGGGAGGGGTTTTTATTTTATATAAATATATATTATATAATTTTTATATATATGTATATATATATGTTTTAGATAAATGTATACATGTATATAAGGATATATAAAAAATATTATTAATAATATATAAATTTGAAATGAAGAAAAAAAAAAATTAAATATTATTTAGAATTATCTTAATTAAATATTTCCTAATTTTCACATGTCATTATTTTAGAAAAAGAATTTCAATTTTTTTTTTCAATTTCTACAATTATTTGAAATTATTTTAAAAATTGGTAATTTTTCACATACTGTTATTTCAAAGAAAAATCGATTTTTTTCCTAGTTGCCATATTTATTTGAAATTATCTTAATATTTTGTAATTTTTACTTGTCATTATTTTAAAAAAATTTCAACTTTTATTTGTTTATTCTTTTTACATATATTTTTATATATCCTTTTTTCATATATTCTTTTTAAATATATTATTTCATACATTTTTATATATCTTTTTTCATCTCCTTTATACCAATTTTTTATTTTCATCTTTCTAATTTATTTATTTATTTTATTTATATTATATATATATACACACAATTATTATTATTATTCCATCAGTTTTTTCCTTTCCTTTTTTTTTTTTTTTTTCCCCTTTTTTTGGGTTTCAGCCACTTAGCTGACGTGGCGGCTAAGGTGGATGCTGACGTGGAGCTATTTGACAAATGTCACAAAATCCCCAATATTTAGGCCCAATTAATGCTGAGTAGGCAATTTTCCACCCCAATTGAAAATTTTTGGGCCCGATGGACCAAAATTGCAAAAAATTGGACTAAATGTGCGAAAATTTATGGGCCCATGGACCAAATGTGCTAATCCCATATCAAAATGGACTAAAATCCAAAGAGGATATAGTTGTTGGACTAAAATTGCAATTTCCCCCTTGAGTGAGTATGGTCTAAAAGTTGGAAGACATCTAGATTGATGGCCATTGATGTAGGCATACTAATGCATACAAATTGGTGCTTGTTAAACAAGTTTATTGAATGACCCCACCCAGAAATTTCATTTTAGAGCATGAGAAACTTATGTAGATTGTTTTAGGTGCATATGTAGATTTTTTTAGAGTTCTCTTTCTTGTATGGCTGAGAAACTTACATCTTTCTGCTCCTGAAATATGCAGGTTCTCCCATCTGTTCCTGCTGTCAGTGTGACCTTGCAACCCCATCATCAGACCCAGCCAGTAGGAATGATTTTGTCGGTAAAGTTATTTTGATACAAAACTTTTTACCATCTTTGATGCAAATTGACCTCTTGCAACCTTACTTTGACTTTCGTAATTCAAAAGTTTACAGGCTTAACTTCTTTAGTTCCATTGTACAGATTATAGGTGCTCAGGTCATTGTGGAAGGTGTGGAGAAACACAATCCTCTTAATGAAGGTTCAATTCTTTGGATTACTGAAAGCAGATTGCCTCTGGGGATAATAGATGAAATTTTTGGACCTGTCAAGAATCCTTACTACATTGTAAGATACAATTCAGAGAGGGAAGTCCCTGTTGGAATCGAGCAAGGGACTTCAATCTCTTTTGTTTCTGAATTTGCAAATCATGTTCTCAATGACAAGAGTCTTTACCAGAAAGGATATGATGCATCTGGTGAAAATGATGAAGAGCTGTTAAATGAGGTTGAATTCTCAGATGATGAAAAAGAGGCTGAATACAAGAGGATGCTTAAAATGAAGAAAAGGGGAATGGATGAATGTAAATCTGGAAACAAAAGAAAGGGAAAAAGGCAGTTGAATAATCAAACCAGGAACTGGAACTCTCCGTTAGGGGGTGAGAAGCTACCAGTTACTGAGGACAAGTGTTTAGTCCCACCCATCGCAACATCCTTAAATCAAGAGAATCACTCATGCTCGGCTGGTTATAGACAAGGTTGGGCTGGAGATCATGCCATGGTTCCTCAATTTCCACTAACGGCACAGGATCCTACAGTTTCTTCTCCTAATGGTGTCTGGAGTAAAGGGTTTCCAAATCAACAACCCCAGAGTTTAGTCCCTCCCCGTGGATTGCCGGCAAATGCTGCACCATGGATGCAACAGAATAATGCTCATCAGTTAAACCAAACACCTTTGCCTGCTGGTGTATCTTTCCAACAGCAAATGATCAGTGCTATTCCAGGATTTCCTTTTAACTTAGGTGGGCTATCAAATTTTGGTGGGAATCCAGCATTTACCCCCTGGCCAGCATGTCTGGACCAGAATATGTTCAATGTTTCACAATTTGGAGTAGGTTTACAGGCCCAACATGCTTCTCTGCCCCTGAATATTGGAGTTGAACAAGCAGTTCCATCTCATGGATCTCCAAATGGTCATAATCTGCAGCCATCTCCAGAGAATTCAGGGAAATACAAAAATCGCAATCGTGGTCGTGGTGGTGGAAGACGGGCACACCATGGAGGCCGTGGTAGTGTTGGTGGTGGGAGTGGCCGCTATGGAAGCCATTGACAGTTGGATATTGTTCTGGATCCTTCTAGCTTAGAACGTGGGGCGACAGGTACTCGGCAATCAAATGGGTTCTCTACCAATTTTGTCTGTCTTTTAGTGGTGGATATCACATTCTTCTTGTAGGCTGAGGATCTTTTATATTGCTTAATTGTGTAGCTTTTAGTAGTTTGTAGATTCTCGTTCTGTACATCTAAAAACTCCCCCAGTGGCTAATGTCTAGGCACAATACCATTGTCTGATGGCCTTTTAACCCTATAATGGAGGTGATGAAATTAAATTGTTAGCATCTAATTACGTGTTATTTGATTGAGGTAAGTATGCAAAAGATTTTGCGTTATTGTCCCACGGAAAGGTCATCTATGTTGGGCTTACTGATTTCTTGCATTATGCTGTCTGAGGTTATCTTTCTGGAATTTGCACATTGATTGGTAGAGGGCGTTGGAAGAGCTTCTACTTCTTGCTTTTGCATTTTTTGGTAAAGAGAAGCTTTTGCAGAATCAGTTGGAAGCACACTATCTATTTTGGCTTTCAAGTCAAAAAAATTAAAATAAGCTTGAACCACTATTCACTGTGACAAATGATAATCTATTTTTACTAATTTTTTTAAGACACCAAAGTAAAGAATAATTTAGTTATATCATACACACTCATAAGTTAATTTTTATTAAATATTTTATTTTATTTTATTTTTTAATGTTTTTCTGATCAATTTTTAAAACCCACTTTTATTATTAATCATTTTTCTCTTAATCTCTAAAATTAATTACTTCTTCGAAAGAGTTCTCAGAATCTCCAAAAATAGGTGTGCCTGTTAGGTTTTATTTTGACTCTAAATTTTCATTTCTATCATTGTCAAAATTTAAAAAGAAAGTTAGTGAAAATGAGTTTATATTTGGATAGATTATTAAAAAAATAATAATTATATTGGGTTTAGTAGATTGTAGATGGAGAGAAATAATAATAATGATATATAATATAGAAAAGGAAATATAGGTCATTCGGAGAATATATATATATATATACATATATTATTGGGGAATATGTTTTAAAAATTAAAATAAAAATTAAAATAAAGAAAAGTGATGTATTTCTATTTTCAAATAATAAAAAATGGAGTTTGAGAATGAAAACAAACGGGCCTTTAAAGGTTTTTGTAAACACATTTCCTTACCGTTGGCAATATTGAGTGACTAAATTATGATAGGTAATCTCAATTGACAATACGATTAGTTTAGACATTAAAATTGTGAATTGAACTAAGAAGAAAAATAATAATTTAATTATAGATTATGTACGTACAACACATGAGGTTCATTCAATATCATTGAATCAAAGAAAATCAACATCTCAAGTCATCTCAATAAAACTTGGATCGAAATATTAGAATCTAATACACATTTCAATTCATTTTAATGAACATAATAGCTCGAGTCAATTTTTGTTTAAATCCTCTATTCTATTTTCTATTTTCTATTTTATCTTCTATTCCATTTCATATATATATAGCATGTGTATTAAATATTTTTTTATAAAATATTTAATTTAAAATAAAATATACTTGGCATAAATACGATAAATTAAAATAAAAAATCAAATAAGAAATAAAACACAGGATCTATAGTGGGTCAATTCTCAAGGATGAACATATTGCTGCATTAACAATAAATATCGAATTCATTGCTTATAAATCCAATTAGGTAGATCGTGTACGTAATTTTAATAAAATATTAATTACAAAATTGATATATATTAATTAAGGAGGGAATTTTCTAACTCATGCCCTTTGAAGATATGTTTTCAAAATTGTAATATACAATGAAAAACAAGATATTCCTCAAGCCATTGGAGCATCTCATCAACTATTTTCCTTCAAATGTTACGTTCGAAAAAAAATAATAGTTGAAATAAAAAATAAAACATGAATTAAAATATTGGATATAATTTGCTTCTCTAATCAATAGATCTAAAAAGTTAATGAAGTGGTTTATTTTTTGCAATAAAATAGACTCACAACTGCGAAATCAAGAATTATAATTTAATTCCTAGTTTGCTTTTACTTCCACCATTTTTGAATCGGTTAAAACAATAAATAAATGTCTATATAAATGACAAGATCTTCTATATTTATTTTTTATATCCATTAAGAATAAAGTATCACAAAAAATGACACAAAAGTTTTTCACAATAAACGAATCTTTTTGGTCTAAACATAATTATATATTATTACACTTTGAATCAAAACAAATAAATAACTAATATTTCATTCTTGGATCCCGTGTGTGCACCGGGGCACCATCTACTTAAAAATAAAGAAACTCAGACTAGCGCAATTTTTATTTCCACATAAATCTCACGTCTTAAACTCACAGTTACACACATCATTTGACGTCTATAATATTGATGGGATATATTAGCAATGTCTCGAAAAATACAGTTGGCATTTGGCTTTATTGAAAAAAAATAATTTTGGATAGTAGAGTTGGAAAATGTACAAAGAATGAAAATGGAATATTTGTTTTTATTTTAAAAGAAGTAGTTTTTACTGTAAATTTATTTCCATGGATGTTTTTGTATGACCAATGGTATCAGATTAAATTTTTATATTACTGTATGATACTTTTATAGTGAAATAATAATTAAAAAATATATGTTTATATTAAAAAGAATAAAATTTATAAGCACATATGTTTGAATGATATAATGTTTTGAAATGATTAAAATTTTATAATAATATTTTGAAAAAAAATAAACGCATTTTAGATGAAATATTTGATTTGGTTTATGAGGGAATGAAAAGATTTAGTTAAACATAAAACCAAACATAGCCATAGTATTTTAATCCAAACAATTCATTGATCCGTGTTCGCACTTGGCAAATAAATTATCTGGGCCAACTAAAAATCAATCAATGACTCAAATCGCTTAATTATTGTATTCTTAGAGCTTGGTGCATGGCTCAAATCAGCTGGGCTCTATATATGTATATCAGCCAACTAAGATTAATCTATCAAAGGACGGTCCCCTATAAATACTAATATTATTATATTTTATTTTCTTATTTTACATTTTGATCCAAACTTTGGAGGATTTTCGTCCCAACAACTGTAACGCTTATTCAAAGCGGAGACCCAAAACTCAAATCAATCTGATGTTTTGGCTAAAACTATAGTTTGAGGAACTCGGACCAAGTGAAGGATTAATACAAAAGTGCTCTCTTTACCCAACGTGCATTTTCCCACACTTTGTTGATCTACAAGCCAATTTCCATGAAGCTTCAACTGCATAGAAAAGACCTGACAAGATAATTAACCCAATTAATATTGATCATTAATCACCCAAAAATAATGGCCAAGTCCACCACCTTTTTCCCTTGTCCTCCGGTCCTATTCCTCAAACATAACCATATTGTCCAAATTCCACGCAGAGTTCGAAATCATAATTCTCATCGAACAACAAAATCATCTGCAAGAACATTCCGAGCAGCTCAGGACAACATCAACGGGGGCCCTCGAAGGCTCATAGATATTATACGAATCATCCCAGAAACGACCAAAGATTATTTCAAGAAACCATCTCGGAGGGTTCTGTTTGGAGGCATATCTTTTCTGGGAGGATTTTATGTAGCACAAACAGTGTCTCTTTCCTTTGGAGCTTTGGGTGTAAATGATGTGATTTCTGCAGTTTTGTGTGTTTTGGTAACTGAATATGCCACCAGGTTTTATTACAGCAGGCCGAAGGTCTCTTTTTCTGCTCTTCTCCTAAATGTTTTCAAGTTGGGATTTATGTATGGTCTCTTTCTTGACGCATTTAAGCTTGCTAGTTAGATTAGCTGAATCTCAACCCCGTTTGATTGTATTTTTATTCCAAATTTTGATTTTTAGTAGTTTTAATTGTTCGAAAAAGTAGTTATTATTTTTTATGTTCTTAATTATTTAAATAAAAATCAGGTATATTATATTACATAAGGAAATTGTGTCATTCGCATAAAAGAGAAATTTAAATATTTAAGTTCTAATTCTCTTTCTTGATGAAATCATAAAATTCAAAGGTATAACAAAACTTGACAATATATTGCTAATATCTATAAATGGTTGCTTTAAAACCAAACTTGGTCAACATATAATTTTTAATATATTGTACAGCTTTGAAACAAAAACAAAAAGATCCACCATCCATTTGCTAATTTTTAATCTAAATAACAATAAGTAAACAAATATAAACCAAGTCAAAATATAGTATGGAGCACGATGGGTTGCCTTATATTAAAAAGGAAATGTGCTTTAATTAGTTACGCTGTTTTCTTTAATTTTATCAATATATATTTGGAGTGACTATAATTAAGAATTATATTAACTAAGAGGGTGTTTGGGTGAGCTTATAAGCTCCTCAAAACATCTTGTAAGATGTTTAAAAGCTTATAAATTGATAAAAAGTGTTTGGTAATTTTTTTTTTTAAAACAAGTTTATAAGATCCTAAAATAAGATGTTAGGAGCTTATAAGCTGTTTTAAAAAAAGTAAGGAGACCATAACTTGTTTTTAAGATCTTAACAAGCTCCTTTATTTTTAACTATTTTAATTACAAAATTGTCATTATTAACATCTTATAAACTCCAAGATCTTATTTTATCCAAACACTTCAACAACTTATTTTAAAAATAAGATCTAGCATCTTATAAGCTCCAAAAACATCTTATAAGATGTAGGAACTTATAAAATATTTAAAATAAGCTTAGCCAAATACCCTCTAAATTATATATGATTGCTCAAAATCTTAGCATGGATTAGTGTAATATGGGTGGGTATATTGGTGCTATAAATATGGTAAGTACAGTCTAGGAACTAGAAATTAATATATCATATTTATTTTTGTTCTTAATTACAATTAGAATTTTGATATCTCACATAATTCCAAAAAGAAAATTATTTTGTCTTTCCTATAGAATCTCAACTCCAAAATAGTTTTAGAGGATTAACTGTGGCATGTACAGTGCGAACTAAAAATTTATCACTCTATTTTATAATATATGTGTGCGATATATGTTCAAATATCTCTATATTTCCATCAAATGCACCATTATAGTACCTCATATTCAAAATATATCGTTATTTCTGAATATGAATTTATATTGGTAAAAGCTTAAACAAAATGGAGAAAGATTCCACCACGCAAAGGTAAAACTAATAAAATACTTTAACTCATTTATTAGATTGAGGGCAAAAAACAACAGCAATAAATCAGTTATCCACAAAAATTCCTAATATTTTCAGCAAAATTTTTTTGGGTATTTTCTAAATTTTTACAACAAAATTTTAGATTTTTGTAACAGTGTGTTTATTGCTTTTCTCCCTTACTGGGCTATCTTCCGGAGAGTAACTAACAACAATAAATGCTGTTAGTATATCACTCAAAAGCCAAGCCACCGTCGTCTGTTTTAGCTAGCCACCTCAATATGTTAGATATTTATACAGTTAGCTCTCTGTTTTGCTGCGTTAGTTGATTAGTTAGTTAGTACAGGGTTTTCGGTTAGTTATTCACCTCATGGTGTCTTCCGTTATAAATGTGTACCTGAGCATGTGTATAGTATTATTCTTCATTTTTGAATACACTCAATTTTTCCAATCATGGCAACTACTCAAAACGAATATGGTGATGGAGCCATTTCCAATTGTGAATAAAGCACATTCCATGGTGTTGACGGTGGAGAAGCAAAGAGAGGCTAATGCCTCCTCTATCAAATCTGTTGATAATGCAGCTATGTTGGCCAAGGCAAATATGCATTCTAGGAAGGGGAATAAGCAAGTGCATATGGAAAGGATACAAGTAAGAAGAATGACAGGCATTGTTCTCATTGTGGCAGAGATGGCCACACCAAAGAATGTTGTTTCAAGCTCACTGGCTATCCAGACTGGTACAAGGAGCTAAAGGAAAGGAAGAATCAAAACCAAGTAAAGAACTCAGTCAATAGTATGGATACTCCCCTAGACTTACAGGGTGATAAAATAGTTCAAAGGGGTCAAGATTAGACCACTACCAGAGCTAACATTGTCCAGCAGGAGGTGAGTAGACTGATAAAAGGAAAGCAGCCATTGAATGAAGGCCAAACAAACCTGGCATACATGAATGATTTTGCAGGTACATTTTATCATTATGCTTTGAGCACTCTTGATCAAATAAGAACAGACTCTCGGATTGTAGATACAGGAGCTTGAAGCATATAACTAGCAACCTTAAAATACCAACCAACTATAAAGCCACCACTATTCCAACCCCTGTTCCAACTCCTATTCATTTACCTGATGGCACCATGAAAATGGTCGAACACATAAGCACAACTTACTTAACCAACAGGCTCAAACTCTAGACCACTCTCCATATACATGAATTTAGATTCAACTTGCTATCTGTAAGTAAACTGACTAGTGATGCTAAAGTAAAAGTCATTTTCTATTCGAACCATTTCATTTTGTAGGACCTGCAGAATGAGGAGACACTTCAATTGTGAAGGTTATAGGTAGACTTTACATCTTGTGTAGGTCATGTTTTTTTGTTGAAAAATCTATTGTTTGTAAAGAACTGTTGTTCAAAACTTCACCTGCTTGTAATAGTCCTGATCAACTCACTATAAATGTTGTTGCTATTACAAATGTAACCCTGTGGCCTAATAAACTGGGGCACACTTCTTTAAATTTTCTAAAGCATATTCCCAATATCTTGAATGATAAAGATTTTTCGTATTTTGATTGTCACATTTGTCTCTTGGATATGTCTCTTGGTTAAGCAAACTAGACTGATTTTCCTTAATAGGTCTATCATTAGTAATCAAACCTCTGAATTGATTTATGTAGACCTATAGAGACCATACAATACTCCTTCTTTATCTGGGGCTTACTGCATCTTAACTATTGTTGATGCCACAGTGGTGCCCTGTGGACATTCTTGATGCAAAATAAATTCCAAACATACAACCTCTTGTCTCAATTCATCCAAATGATTAAAAATCAATTTCAAACTTCCATCAAGGCCATTAAAAATGACAATGGCACTAAATCCATTAATAAGGATGTCTTTACCCTTCTTAAACAACATAGCACCCTTCATCAAAGATCCCGCCTCTGTACTCCTTAGCAAAATGGCATCATAGAAAGAAAACATAGACATCTTCTAAAAGTTGCAAGAGACCTCATATTCCAATCTAGATTGCCAACCAACTTTTGGGGAGAATCTATATTGATAGCCACTCATATGATAAATAGACTCCCTACACCTCTCCTATCTTGGAAATCTCCCTCTAAAAAGCTTTGAAATAGAAAACTAGATTATAAGAGGGTACTTGGATGCTTGTGTTTCACTTCAAATACGTATACTTACAAAGAGAAGTTTGCCCCAAGAGCTTTTAAGTGTATCTTTCTTAGGTATAATGGTGGTGAAAAGGCATTCAATGTCTATGATTTGGATAATAAAAAGATCTATGTCTCAAGAGATATCTTATTCCATGAGACAAAGTTTCCTTTTAAGGAGAACCAGTATGTTGAGCAGTGTGATCTTCCTGTTTCCATTCCCATTCCTTTCACAGATAGTGAGATTGAAAATACTTGCTTTAGCTCAAACAGTCATATGTCTCCAAAGAGTCATTCCTCAGTCTGTAACCTCAAAGACACATCTAAAAACATGATTTTACTGACCTCCCTCCTAGACTACTCAGAATCAAACAGACATAACCAAGATCTCTGGAGTGAAGAAGAAACCAGCTTGGCTTAATGATTCTGTTTCAAATGTCAACTAGTATAACTCCAGTAAAGATATGCCCTCAACTTCCTTTAATGCAAGTGTCAACTTGACTTCTGATGAACCTCCTTACACACTACCCATATACTCAGCCCTTTCACCTTTGAGAGTGGTCTATCACCAACACATATGATATTTGTAGCTAATATCTCTACAATTAGAGAGCCTGTCGCTTGTGAGCAATCAGAATGCATGCATGATGAGCTTGTAGCTCTTGAGGTAAACAATACTTGGTTGCTTACTAATCTGACCTCGAAAAAAAATCCATTAGATCGAGATGGGTGTATAAACTGAAGTTTAAGCCAAATGGGACAGTGGATATATGTAGAGCCAATTTAGTAGCTAAAAGCTACAATCAAACAACTGGGATTGATTACACAGACAACTTTTCTCCTATGCAAAACTTGTAACTGTTAGAATAGCTATTGCTATAGCTACTGCCAAGTCCTGGGCTATTCACCAATTGGACATTAACAATGCTTTCTTGCATGGTTCTATTTAAGAGGAGATATATATATATATAAATATATCATGCAGGTTATCATAAAACCAAACCAGGTCGGGTATACAAACTATTAAGATCTCTATATGACTTGAAGCAAGCCTCTAGATAGTTTACTGCTCAGCTGGAGTCATTTGATTTCCACCAATCTGCTCATGATCACTGCTTATTCATAGGCAATCCTCAACTTCCTTCCTTATGTTGCTTGTTTATGTGGATGATGTGTTACTGATTGGTAGCAATCAACAAGAAACTGTAGAGGTCAAGCAATTTCTACATTCAAAGTTCAACATCAAAGACCTTGGTTATGTCAAATACTTCCTTGAAATTGAGATTGCTAGGTTTAGGCAAGGCATCTATCTCAATTAGGGAAAGTATGTTCTTGATATTCTTCAAGACACTGGACTAACAGGTTCAAAGCCAGTGACTACACCTCTTCCTAAGAACATAAAATTGGTTGCTGAAGTTAAACTGTTAGACAATCCTACCAGGTATATGAGGTTGATTGAGAGGCTTCTCTATCTCAATCTCACTAGACCTAATGTTACATATAGTGTCTAGCAGCTCAACCAATTTGTTAATGCTC
Organism: Jacaranda mimosifolia; assembly: GCA_018894105.1. Taxonomy (NCBI): domain Eukaryota; kingdom Viridiplantae; phylum Streptophyta; class Magnoliopsida; order Lamiales; family Bignoniaceae; genus Jacaranda; species Jacaranda mimosifolia. The sequence goes on along the minus strand of CM032132.1, from coordinate 17,138,356 downwards.
CCATAGTTGATCATTAGTCAGTTGCAATCCATGTTCTACGCTACTTGAAAGGGTGTAACTCAAATGGTTTATACTTTGTTGCTGAAAATGCCCTAGAACTAAAGGCCTATTGTGATGCAGATTAGGCCTCTTGTATTAACACGATGCGCTTTCTTACTGGCTATTGCATCTTTCTAGGTGAATTACTCATTTCATGGAAAACTAAGAAACAAGTTACTGTATCTCGCTCCTTAGCTGAAGCCGAATATAGAAGCATAGCTTCAACATTGTGTGAACTTCAATGGATTTCATATTTGCTCCAGGACCTCAAACTCTCAGTCAATCATCCCATCCCTCTCATCTGTGACAATAAAGGCGCTACCCACATCATAGAAAACCCAGTTTTCCATGAGCACACTAAACATCTTGACATTGATTATTAATTGGTTCGTGATTAGTTCAAGTCAGCATGTCTCTATCTCCTCCCAATTGGTAGACATCTTCATGAAGGCCCTCCCAGCTCCTTCCTTTTCAGCTCATCATGTATAAGTTGGGCTTGCGAGATGTTGATCAAGCTCCAACTTGAGGGGAAATGTTAGTATATCACTTAGAAGCCAAGCAACCATCGTCTGTTTTAGATAGATATCTCAGTTAGTTGGATATTTATGCAGTTAGCTTTCTGTTTTGCTGAGTCAGCTAATTAGTTAGTTTAGGGTTTTTGGTTAGTTATTTAGCTCATGCTTTCTTCCTTTATAAATGTGTAATTAAGCATGAGTACAGAATTATTCTTCATTTTTGAATAAACTTAGTTTTTCCAATCATGGCAGCTCCTCAAAATGAACAAATGTTATACTGAAAATTAATTGAATATATATAGGGGATAGAACACGACAATTCACCTTTTTTTTTATCCTTTTTTGATGGTTTCTTTGAATATCAATTGAGTTGAATATTAAATACAATTAATTTTAATATATATTTTGATTTGAAATAACTTTCATATGTCGTCGTACCTTAACTAAGAAAAAAGCAATTGAAATGTAACTTTAGTTTTTCCAACAACTTGATTCTCTTTGATCATAAGATATAAATTTGGAATTGTATTCTTAATTTAGCTGCAAAATTGAGTAAATTTGTGAAGGAAAATGAAAAAAATAAAATAAAATAAAAGTCCAAGATCTTCACATAACCGGCCATTTTGGTTGAGTTTCGTTAAGTTGCAAAAGAAGTTTACACCAAAGGGTGGTGATAACTAGAAGAATGTCCAAATAATTAATTAGAATTTGTAGAAAATAAAAAAAATGTTAAATGAAAAACAAATATTTGTCCTTTCATATCTTTATAAACATTTATGATTAACTTGATGAAACTTGAGATAAATCAATTAGTTTATTTATGTACTGAGTCTTGAATCTTAGAAGGAAAACATGATCAATAGTCAAATTACAATCGAGGTCTTCATATCCCGACCTGAATTTTCTATAATAACATCTTGCTCCAAAAAAGTTCCCATTTAAATGAAATTACACGGGTATTTATAGGAAACATTATGGTACTATCGATATAAGGACATGTCCTTTACAACTCTAATTACGCCATGTGTCGTGAGATCGATGACTTTTACCTCAAGGTCGTACGATAGTCTGTAGTCCTTGAGTACTGCTGAAGTTATCTTGATGATACCATGTGTCCTCCAAATCAACGTCTCCGATGAAGGTAATACATCAAAGTTCTTTTGTTTAGGTCAAATCATTAATCATTTAATCTGGGTACTAGCGAAAATTTAACTCAATTAGATATCTTTTTCTTTTTACATCATCAACTCCCCCACTTTAGGTCTATTTACAGGGATGGAGAAATTGACTTAATAGATGTCATTCTGTTTTATTTATATATATATATATTATTTTATTTTTATTTTTATCTTTATCTTTATTTTTATTTTTATTTTTATTTTTGCCATTCCAAAGTTTATTCAATCGAGGCCGTTGGATGTCTTGGTCGAGTTCCATCTCCACCGTTAATTTTTGCTTCTTTCGATACTGCCCCTTAAAATAGTTGGTGGACGTATTTGAATCATTGTTTAGTGAAAGTAAACGATCTTATGTTGGAGTTTCGATCTCACTACTTGCCTCTGTTTCATGGAATTTTTAGGTAATGCTTTTCCTTCATGTCATGTCAATCCACTAGTTCTAGCCATTCTAGTGATAGTAGTATTTCTACTAGCTCTTCTAGTACTCATGAGGAACTCCTAGTGTCGATCTCTGATAAAATACTACCTAGATCATGGTCTAATAAGGGGGTGCCTCTTCAAATGCAATCACCTAAGATTAGGGCTCTCTCGACCCCATAACCATTAAGTCTAAACTTTCTTTTAGAATAATAGCAAGTCTTCACAAATAATTTTTTATTCCTTCTAGTTATAAAATAAGAGCTCTGGAGGCTGGCTAGACTATGGATAATCCTCCACCTAATTGTTTGGCTTTTCATGTGCCTTGCCTGGAGGTAGGTCTTTAGTTCTCTAGAGCTGAACATGTGGCGAATATTATCCGTCACTTAGGTGTATGCCCTACGTAACTTGTTTCCAATTCCATCAGAAACCTTCTTGGCTTTATAGTTGTTATGAAATGCTATGATCTTAAGCCATCCTTTGTGAGCTTTTGGAATTTATTTCATGTGAATTTTTCAACTAGATTAGGCATTAGATGTTTTCACTACATCACCGCTCGATCAAATGTTCGGTTCCTCTTCTTCGGTTCATGGAAACATAAGTGGTTTTATATCAAAGCTTTTCCCCACAATTCTTGGAAGGTTCCAAGAGCTTGGCACATGAACAAGACTAATTTTGCGACCTCGGAGGATCCATCCTGTGATATGGGGTTCGTCGAGAACTTAATAGATCAACCTTTTGAGCTCCCAACCCTTCTTATTGAGAAAACATTAAAACTTGTAGGTTGACCTCCGTATCCATTCAACCTTGATATTCTTTGGGTAACTGCTATTCTTCTTTCCTTTCTTTTTATTGTTTTCCTCATATTGACTTCTATGGGCTAACAAATGGATTCAAAAGCAACAATCGTAGCTAGTATGGCGCAACAACTTTGAGTAGATGCTGAAGTCTCACAGGAAGATGAGGTTATGTCTTTAATGGTTAGTTGTCACATACAGCTTAGCAATCAAACCCAGCTCGATCACTCGGGTCGTCGAGTACTCCTCCTGCCCCTCTATGGGTATCAGTTGTTTTGATTGAGGTTGGGGGTTCTCCTAGTTTGGATTTATTTCATGCTTCATCTCATCCTACTCAAATTGACAGTGCCATTGGTGAAGGCTCGATTGCAACTTCAAAGCCTCATAGTAGTAAATGAGCTCAATCGGAGAAGGATAAGGCGTTGCATAATTCGAGCAATGTGTAAAAGGACCAATCAAGAGCCATAGAGGACTCAAGTAATACTGTAACCACTTTTCGATGAACTCGCTACTCCGTTGAGCGTGCAACCAACCCGATTGCATTAGAAAATATGAGAAAATAAAGTGCTTGACTCGCAGAGAGATGTGCTAACTGTAAGCATCAACCTGTACCTAATCCGAGCTCAGCTGTTCTATGTCCTAATGCTCTTCTGTTTGGGAATGGGATTGATTCTTACGATTGTTCAATAGTGTTGCTATGAATGTTGACCAGGCCATCCTTACTGACATCTTTCTCTTAAGCTTGGAGGAGTAGATGGCTTATAATTTGATGTAGGTATGTTTTTCAACTTGCATTATTCCTATTGTCCATATCGAGTCTAAGTTTCCTCATTATATATTATATTTATTTATATATACTTTTATTATATAGATGGTTGCTCTCACCCGACAACTTACTTTACAAAATGTCGTTTGGAGAGATCGTAAGTCGAGGTTGATAAGCAGCTCAAGTCCACTCAAGAAATTTTGGAGAAGGTTGAGAGCTTTATACGCAAGGCGCAATCTAAATTAAAATTGCTAATGATTCTCTATCTTCCAAGTATCTCGCTCTGAAAGAAAATAAGGACCTCATATCTAAGCAGTAGAAGGAGATCGAATCTCTAAAGGCCAAGCTCGAGACTGTGCAGAACAAGTTGATCTCTATGAAAGATGTTGGAGCAAGAAAAGTTTAATCTATTTTGAGCTAGTCAAAAGAAAGATGTTCTTGATTATCATAAGTTAAAAGAGTTCTAGAGCCAACTTAAAGAGATTCAACACAGAGTTGTGGAAGACTTAGTTAAGTCTTCTATTTTTGAGTAAACCGTCTTAAGTAGGGTAGCTCAAGATGGCGCTGCTGCCTTTGAGAAAGCTAAGGCTCAGTTCAATCACCTTGGTAGGGTCAAAGAAGGTTTCGACCTTGGTAGCTGGACTTGTGCAAAGATGAGAAGTTACAAGATTATCCCCTCATACAGCTGCCCAACTTCGAAAAAGATGAATATACTTTTGTTTTGCTTCCTGATCCTAAATCTTAAAATTGTTCTAGTTACTTTTTAATTTGTTCTTAAGCTCTAGTATTAATTTAGGTCGGTTATTATTTTTGGCTTTACTATCAGTTTTATATAGTCCCTACCCCTTTTGACTTTGTTTATTGTAAGGGAACCTTCTTGCTTATTAATGAAATGCCAGTTTTGTACGATCTAGATGATTTTTCTATGATATGCGTATGTTTACGATTACTTGAGGTTAACCCTCATATGTTTTAGTCGATGTGTAAATGGTTGAATGTTATACTTCAATGGCTATTGAACTCATTAAGGTGTTGCTACACCCTCAATTTATATTTCTAGATAGAGAAGTACATTTAACATGGATATTTGAATCACATAAGTGATCTTTGTTGCTAGGTACGACCTGGCTCCTTAAGTTATAAGCAAGGCATGGGCCATAGATTATGTTCTTTCTATTTGGCCTCTTATCCAACAATGCCTTTGACATGGGTGTCCAGATCACCATATGAAAGGTCGTTGGGTCATAAAAGTTTAAATTTTTACCTGATCAAATCTAGGTCTTGATGAACTTCATTCATAAATCCTTTTCCCTCTTTTTTTGGCACGATATGAGTATTGAGGTTGTTTCACAAGAATTCGTAAAGGGTCTCTTTGGACTTTTATGGCCATTCTCCCAAATTTTGGTCACAACGTTCTATTACAGATGTTGGTTTTTGAAGTCGACTTTTACAATCCTTCTTTTAGACTATTGTTGTTGTGTTCTGTAGGTAATGTCTGCTAAATATTTCACCACTATGATCTTATTTAGATTGTGTCTTTTTCAGGTTATACTTTTGTCAAGCTTAGTTCATTAGTCACGAATCATTTTTATAGCTTGTTGTATCTTTTTTAGATGTCATGCTATTTTCATATCACGATTTTTTTTAGATTGCCAACATCGGATGTCTTTTTTGGTACTTTATGAGATAGTGTTGTCCTCATTTCTTGAATTTGACATAAATGAAAAAAAAAACACTAAAGATTGAAAGAAGCTCTTTAAAGTTCATTAATATCAAGAGTTAGGTTAAAACGCATCATAGGATTCATTACTCTATCTTTAGAACAAAAACTTTAAGTGAAGTAACTCGGGGATCATGTCAGCTATGTATAAAATTTTTGAGGTTTTTTTACCATCCATGGTCAAGGTAGGGCCTTTCCTTCCATAGTTTCCAAACGATATGCTCCATTTTTGGTCATTCGCACTACCTTAAACGATCATTCCCAATTTGGGTCCAACTTGCCTAAGCACTTCGACACTTCCACTTTTTTGAGAACTAAGTCCACTACCTAGAAATTTCTTGGTTTGATTCTCTTGTTGTAGGTTGTCATAGCTTGCGTCTACATTTCCATCTTGAGATGTGCTTTCCCTCTTTTCTCTTCAATAACATCAAGTTCAAAGTTCTTTTCTTCTTGATTTTCCTCAGCATTATAATTTTTGACCAAATTGTTGGCATTCCTATTTCGGATGGTATTATTGCATCGGAACCATATACTAGGCTAAGAGGAGTTTCTCCTGCACAGCTCTTGGTGTCATTCGATATGCCCACAGTAATCCTAGCAATTATTTTGCCCAATTTCTTTTGGCATCCCCTAATCTAGTCTTGAGATGCTTTAAAATAGATCTATTAGTGACCTCCGTCTACCCATTGGCTTAGGGATTGACTAAAAAATTGGAATTCTGCTTGAGGCTGAGTTCCTTGCACTATGCTACAACATTTCTTCCTTGAAATTGTTTTCCGCTGTCAGAAATCAATACACTTGGAAGTCTAAATTGACAAACTATGTTCTTCCATATGAAGCTCATCACATCCTATTCTGAGATCTTCAATACTGCTTCTGTTTCCACCCATTTGTAGAAGTACTCTATTCCCACAATAATGTATTTCTTTCCCCCATAGCCAATGGAAAAGGATCTAGAATATCCAATCCCCACTGGTCGAAAGGGTACGCTATTCTCATAGATTGCATTTGAATTGTTGGTGCGTGAAGCAAATTAGCATGTAATTAGCACCACTAATATTTTCTTGCAAACAGCATCGTATCATTGACTAAAGTTGGCCAAAAGTATCCCTGCCTTATGATCTTCTATGCCAATGACCTCCCACATGAGTTATTTCTGTAGCCACCATATGCACTTCCCTCATGACATATTTAGCTTATTGCTTGTTAAAATATCTAAGCAACAATCCTGCAACTGATCATCGGTATAACTCTCTATCTTGTAATATGAATTTAAGCGCTCTTCTCTTAATTTTCCTTACTTCTATCTAGTCTTCTGGCAGTCCTCCATTCATTAGATATTCAGCTATTCCTTTTTTCCTTCTATCTTGTATTTCTATAGGAATAACCCTATAATTGGGTTTATTGTTTACATTGTTCTCCTTGATCTCTGAACTGTTGGATACTAGAATGGTAACCTACCTGGAATCGACTCCATATATCATGTTGGCAAACTTTGATAAGACATCAACTCTTTCATTTTCATACCTTGGTGTTTGACACAACTCTAATTTTTCAAACTTTGAGGCTAGTTGTTTCACTAGTCCTAAGTATTTTTTTCATAGTCTGTTCCCTTGCTTCATACATCCCTACTATCTGTAGTACCACTAATTGAGAATTAGTATATACTATCAGGTGTGAGATCTTTCTCGCTATAGCCAATTTTCGTCATGTTATTAGAACCTCATACTCTACTTCATTATTAGTGAACTGGAAGTTTAGCTTCAGCGTGAATTCTAAGTTGATCCCTCCTGGTCCTCTAAGCCAAATTCCTGCTCCTTTTTTTACATGGAAGATCTATTTATGTGCAACATCTAGATCTCGAGTATCACCTTTTATACCAAAGTCATCTCTTTTTCCCCTATCTCCACGATGAAATTAGCTAAGACTTGAGCTTTAATGGCTATTCGTGGCGTAAACTCTATATCAAATTCATTTAATTCCACTGCCCACTTCACCATTCTTCTTGAGGTCTTAGGCTTCAACAGGATCTCCTTTAGCTTACTGTTTGTTAGTACCATGATCGTATGTGATTGAAATAAGGTTGTAGCTTTCTTGTCGTCATTACAAGTGCAAGGGCTATTTTCTATGGCCAAATAATTCTTTTCTGCTCCCTGTAGCATTTGACTTGTGTGGTACACTGGCTTGTCTTCCTTTTCCATGACTCTGACCAGCACTGAACTAATCGCTACTTCTAATGTGGCCAAGTATAGTGACAAAGATTCTCATATCTTAGGCTTCGATAAGAAAAGTGGGGCTGTTGGGTACAATTTGAGCTCCTAAAAGGATCGATCACATTCTTCAGTCCACTCAAAGTTTCTTACATTCTTGAGGACTTTAAAGAATGGCAGGCCCCTATTTGCTGAACTTGCTATGAATTGGTTAAGTGAGGCTATCCTTCCTGTTATATGTTGTACCTTTCTCACAAATTTGGGCGGTGACATTTCCATGATAGTTTTCATTTTTTTTGGATTTGCTTGTAGACCTCTTTGAACCACTATATATCCAAAAAACTTTTTGCCTTTCACGCCAAAAGTGCATTCTGCAGGGTTTAACTTTATTCAATATTTCCTCATAAGTGCAAAGGTCTCCTCCAAGTGTTTTAGGTGATCTTTTTCCCTACTGTTTTTTACTAACATGTCATCCACATGTACCTCCATTGTTTTGCCTATTTGGTCTTCGAATATTTTGTTTACTAGGCACAGGTACATTACGCCAGCATTTATAGAGCAAATGGCATGACTCTGTAGCAATATACCCTATTTTTAATCATGAATACTTTTTTGTCCATGTCATGTTTGGCCACAAACATTTGATGATACCTTTGATATGCATCCATCATGCTCAGCATAGCTTCTTTCGATATGGAATCTACCAACAAGTCTGTCCTCGATGGTGGGTAAGGGTCTTTGGGATAGGCTTTGTTAAGATCAGCGAAATCTGTACACGTTCTCCATTTTTCTTGTGGTTTGGGCACAATGACTATGTTTAATAGCCAATTTGTGTATTGGACCTCTACAACATACTCGACCGCCAATAACTTATTAATCTCTTCATCTATAATTCTGTTGCTTTCAGCTCCGAAATTGCTCTTTTTTTGCCTCACATGTTTTACTTTTAGGTCCACATTGAGGGAATGAACTATGACTTTTGGGTCTATTTCCTCAAAATATGTTGAGCTCTATGTGAAGACATCTGAGTTCTTTTGCAGAAACTCAATGGTCATCATTTCTAATGGTCCACTCATCTACGTCTCTATTCCCATTGTTTTCCCAAGATCTCATGGCAGTAGTTCAATGTTCTTAAACTCAAAGGGCTCCACCTTGTTATCTTGTGCTTTTTTGAAGGTTTTGCAGTGAGCACATTAATCACTTTTTTTGGTCTTTGATTCATGGTTTCTTCATGGGATGTTCCTTGATGACCTTCTGAGTGGAAATATTATAGTATGCCGGGCCATTTTTTGATCATAACAGACCTCTCCGACTCCTGTCTTCATGGGGAACTTTATTTTTAGGTGGTACGTCAAGACTACTGTCTGGATTCAATTTAGGCTAAGTCATTCTAAAACCACATTATATGCAAATACGGAATCTACTACTAAATATTTTAGCATGACTGTTCTTCTCTTAGGTTCTTCCCCCATGGAGGTTGGTAGGTCTATAATCCCAATGGGTATGACCTTGGATCCACCAAATCCCATCAGAGGCGTGTAGGTGGGTTTTATAGCTGCGATATCTAGTTCCATTTTTTGCAAAGTGCTGAGAAAGATTATTTTAGGTGAACTACCGTTGTCCACCACGACCTTCTGTATTGCATAGTTGGCTATATCCAAAGTAATAACCATTAGGTCATCCTGTGGCATGCACACCTTATCCAAGTTGTTTTCATCAAAGGTTAGGGAGGTTGATCTTTCAAGATTGACATTATATGAGGTCTCATTGTTCGAGCATATTTCTTTTGGGTGTTTTAGGAATCCCCACTTGTTGGATCTCCCGCGATGGTGTTGATTACTCCTTTTCTCGACATATTGTCAACTATATTTTCCACACCTTTATTTCTTGAACAACTTTTTTTGATTGGTTGAACTTTTCAACCTGTTGTTTGGCTTCCATTTGCCTTTTCCATTTGTGTGGTTCTCCATTATTCCTGCAAGGAATTCTTTCAAATATCCTTTCTGGATGAGTCTTTCATCTCATCCTTGAGGTGAATGCATTCCTTAGTATCTGCCTTTGTCCCTGTGAAATATGAAATATTTGTTGGAATTTCTCTTATTTCGAGGGTCACTTGTTTCTTAGGCCAATGTAGCATATTGCTCGGGGCGATTGCCAAATTAGCTTGGGCTCTTGGGACCTTCAAAGGTATATATTGGCTAACCTTAGGTCTTGGAGGGGACCTTCGACGGTCTTTCTCAAACCACAGTCCCTTTTGATTTTCTAGGTCTTCACAACCTCATTTTTTGTCTCGTACCGCATTCTTTGACCATTCTTCATTCTTCATAATATTCATCTCTTCCTCCTACACATTGTTAAGCCATGTTCATGAATTGTTCGACATCTTGGGTGGCATTCTCGCCAAGATTGAAGTGAATGGTCCTTTTTTCAATATGTAGATTAAAGTATTGGTCATCATCTCGATATTCAAATCTTGCATCTTTAATGTCTCATAATTGAATCTATTCATGAGGGTCTGGAGAGACTCATCCTCATTTTATCTTATGGTAAACAATAGCCTTCTTTTTACTCGCGAAGTAGTACAAAAACATATGATATAATTAGTTGAACGAGATACCGGTACCAGGCAGCAAGGTCGTGAACAATTCCTGAGCTTTTTTATATAGAGTAGTGATAAAGACTCTACAATTTAATGCATCAAATAACCCATAAAGTCACATTATGTGTTTGAATGCAAAAAGGTGTTTTTGTGGGTCTGAATTGCTATTGTATTTAGGTAGATCTGGTACTTTAAAGTTCGGTGGGATAGTCTGTAACGCCCTAACCGTGAGGTGCTTGCTCTCGACCGAAAAGCTACCCACTCTATATCACAAGTCTTATGAATGACAGAAAATACATTTCTCAAAATTCCAAATTAATTAATTTCTACAACAACATCCATCGGGTGTTCAATTCTAAATCAAAATATTCTGAATCATACTTAGCACTTCTATCACCCTCATTACATTATGTGTCTCCTAGGTTATCTATCTTCGTCACTCGATCTTATCTGGGGCGAAGAAAGGAAGAAACAATAAAACAACATAAGTCCAAATGACTTAGTGATATGGTTTAACAATAACAATAGAGTGACAATTTCACAATTATTACATAACAGACAAGTAGAAGCATAACTATTTTCAGAAGTTGTGAGAGAAGGTTTTAGTCAAAATTTAAAGTGATCCATCTCATTACCGTCCCATACCAGTTATGAGATTTCACAAAATTACTATCTCTCACAGAGGTCTCAACTATGATCAAAAAGGGATCGATATGCCATTTGAATATCTACTGGATTCTAGTCAAATATTTGAGTTTCAAAGCATAAGTGTCAGGCATATCATATAAACTAAATATAGTTTAGCAAAATATTTTTACTGTTAAGCTGTTGGTGATTCTCCTACCTTGTCACTCCATTTTCGAAAATATGAAAATCCTTATCCTTCCAGCCCGAGTAATCGGTTCGAATAATTAAACAAACAAAAGACATGGCTAGCTGCATGCCTCATCCTCCCTATAGCCAACTACCTCTAAGCTGACTACGAAGTTAGATGTATTTAACGGGGTATCGACTGAAGATCGATAGCCGTCAGTCAGTTCCGTCCAGTCCATCTCGTAGCCAATCCTAGGGCCACCCCAAGGGTATTATTGATTGAGTGATATAACAATATCCAATAGCATTTCATATAACACGTCACTTCGCCATGATGGACCGTACTAGATGATCAACATCTGTAACCTATAGTCATAATCATAGCTATAACGGTAAATATATCTCAAAACCAACAGTTTACATAACACGTCATTCCGCCATGAGAGACCACACCAAATGATCAACATCTATAACATCTAGTCACAATTATGGCTATGACGGTAAATATATCCAAAACTATTTTCAACTTCCTCAACACAATCGCCAAATTTTAGGTAAAGTAACATTGATCAATATCAATAAAAGCACTCAGTATCAAAGGGTGACGTGGAGTACTATTTTCAACACCTAAATTGATGAAAATTAAGCGACCAGGATATATAACAAGTATATATGTTCTTTCCCCAGCAAAGAAATCTCAAACTACTAAGTATAAACTCAGCTGGCAAATACAGAGGAATTCCTAGTTGTATGGTTGCTTAGGTTTTAAATTCCTAATTGAACCAAGCACTGTCATAAAATAACTCAGGTTATCATTCTATCAACCCCCTTAATCTTAATTATAAATATAGTTAACGCCCTTATCCAACTTAGGGTTATTCTGATATAATTCTGGCGATTGGATTTCATGAATTACACTCAGATGTTCAACATAGTCATATATCGTTATCCTTCCTCAATCGAATCAGTAATTAAATTACTAAAATCTCACCTAAGGTCTTAACAGTATCCATCCGAGTTGATTAGGTTCAATATTATAACAATTGTGAAATTAATTCATAAATTGGGCTAAATTATAGTTTCACAATCTTAGTTCATGTTATGATTAGGATTCAATCCGAAAATTTAATTATATTTAACAAATTACTCAAATCAAACTCTATTATTAAAAATTACCCAATTTGGATCAAATCGAGATCTAATCTCAAGTCGGGAATGGCCTAAATGAGTCTAAAACTTCATTATGTATAAACTGGTCCAAAACCGCCGCTACGAGCCACCACTAGAGATGGAGACTGCCACCACCAGTTGGTGCGTCTCGTCAAGGCGAGCAAACCACTCAAATCATTTTTCGATTGGCCACTATTTGGTCGTCCAATTAAGCTAAGAACCAGCATGTAACCCTAACCTCTTCGTTGTCCGCCACCGCGTCAATTCCTCCACTACTAGTCATCGAAACCCTAAATTAACACCATGACCAGGCTACCCATATCCGCACGACCAAAACTCACTTAGTCCCTATCCATTTCCGTCGTTGGGAGTGGTAGAACGGTCATCACTGCTACGAGCTCGCTATCACTCTCATTTTTTGGTGAATTCATCAGTTATTTTTTGTGAATATAGTTATGGTTGCATTTGTTGAGCTGAAAGGGAGCGAACTATAGCATTGGTTGTTGGTTTTGCAGTCAATTTTCGATGATTCGTCATCGAGGTGGGTTTGGGGTAATTTTTGGAAATTAGGAAAAATTATGGCCTTAACTTATATATATAAAGGTATTTTCAAGTCTTCTCATATTGGCCCCAAAACTTCCTGGCTGACTTCAATTAAGCCCACAATTTTTAAATCGTCTTCATTTTGGTCCTCAGACTTCAATTTAGTCCTCTAGTTTCTATTTCTTACACTTGACCCCCAACCTCTCTATTTTTGGGCAATCAAGTCCAAATTTAATTATTTTGAAATCCTCAGACTTTCAATTTCATATTGACCGCCTAAATTTTATAATTTTAAACAATCAAGTGATTCTCCTATTTACAGTTTAATCCTTCGATTGTAATTATTTAATTCTAGATTTTTAACTAACTATACCCAAAGTTAATTTAGTCAAGCTTATTGATTTCACATTTTATTATATTTCAAGATTTCAAAATTCAGGGTGTTACATAGTCTTTAATAAAATGTATGGGCTGCAAGGTCTGTTTTTCTTCTCATTTCATCCTATTTTCTGGTGAGTTGTTCAGATTCATCCCTTTGGCTATTTTCCTTCGTTAAGTGCCAAGGACTCCACTATTGTTTGCAGTTGTTCTTTAGTCAAATGGTATACCTTTGACATAGGAGTGCCTTATACTGTATTCTCAACATTTCCTAGGTTCAACGATTGGATATTAGGTCGTAAACCTAGATAAGATATAGGTGCATCTTCTCCTTCCAAGTTCGTACGCTCTAGTTGCGGTAACCCAGTTGGCTTTACCATGTTGCTAATCTCACTTCTTGATTCTAGTTTCTACAAACAACGCCAGTTGATGAAACTTGAAATAAATCAATCAATTTATTTATGTATTGAGTCCTAAATTTTAGAAGGAAAACAAGATCAATAGTCTAATTACAACCGAGGTCTTCATATCATCACCTGAATTTTCTATAATAATTGCATGCTCCAAAAAAGTCCCATTCAAATGAAATTAGGAAACATTGTGGTACTATCGACATAAGGACATGTCCTTTACACCTCTGATTACGCCACATTTCTTGAGATCGACGGCTTTCCCTCTCGAGGTCGTACGATAGTCCGTAGTCCTTGAGTACTGTTGAGGTTATCTTGATGATACCACATATCCTCCGAATCAATGTTTCCGATGAGGGTAATACAATGAAGTTCTTTTGTTCAGATCGGGTCATTAATTTGGGCATTAGCAAAAATTTAACTCTGATTACATATCTTTTTCTTTCTACATTATAACTAAATTGAGGGTATATCAATCATTAAATTACCAAGTACTATTATCTCATTAATTAATGAGTAGTTCTATCAATTCTTTACTAAAAGTAAAAATTCAAGTGCCTCTATAAATTTGTGGGATGTAATTATAAACTCCAACCATATATTAATGACAAAATAATTGAATTAACACTAAAATCTTTTGAGAAAAGAAAAAAAAAAAAAACACTTTTCAGTGTGATATACAACGCAATCGGATCAGCACAAGAATCTCATAATTTAGTAACCAGTTATATTTATAATCACTGTTAATTGACAAGGTCTTCTGTTCACAAAATTTTTGGTAAGTTAGAATATAATGGTCAAAATCTTAATGCGGATCACCGCGATGGGGGCAGCCGTGGTGCTATAAATATGATAAACCTTTTCATAGAAAATTCATTAGACATTTTTTTCTAATTTTAATCAATGGCTTCCTATAACTATTTCATTATGTTCTGCTTCATTCTTTTAGTCTCTCTAGTTCCTCATGAATGTAAGTGCAACTTACACACTAAAAAGTTATATCGACCATATACCAAGTTTTTTTCATATTAAAAAGTGAATAAATTTTTTGAGTCAATTTATAAGTTCACATTTTACTTATTAAGTATGTTTTTCATAAGAATAGAATTTATCACGTACACTCTACATATTGGTAATAATTGTACTTTCATTTATTTTTTTAAAATTTAATGATATTTTTTGTTAAATCTTTACCTTTTTAATTTGTAAAGCCTAAAAAAATTTTAAGTTCATATTTGCAAGCAAATAATTAAGTGAAAATAATTAGATTAAGTCCATTAGTACATTTCTAGTTTGTTTGTTTGAAAACACATTTATAGGAGTTGGGAAAAAAAAATTATAGGGACTTACAGATAAACCAAAATTTCTTTTCTTTGTCTTCAATAAGATTGAGATGCATAATTTAAAAGAGTGTTTTTGGAATTCTTCTTTGTCTTTAACATGTGATTTGCTTATTCTTTTTATTTATCTCCTCTTTATTTAAAATAATATATATCATCCTTTAATTTCATTATATAATTTAGGTGCTTGTTTGTATGTATTGAAAATTATATGTTTATTACATCTTTCATTTAGGTCTTGTAGAAAGAATAAGATTTATGGTCAAATATCTTATAATCAAATATATGTTTGATTTTTATCCTTATAAATATTGCTAAAAATTTTTATATAAATTTAATCATGATGAATTTTCTGACTTAAAAAAGGTTAATGCATTCAATTTCAATGAAAATATGCATTTTTGAATTCATAAATTATGAAATTTATATTTAAACTTTTCCATAATTTACGCCTCCCACACACTCTCATTTTTGGACATGTCTCTAAGTAAAATAATACCTTGTTGTGTTAGATCTTTAATATTTAGTAAAAATTCATCCAACATCGATATGCATATTTATCATTTTGAGAACACAAAAAAATATTATTATGATAGTCTTAAAACTTCTCAAAACAATTAAGAAATGCTTGTTATGTTATTTTACTTTTGATGCCGTTGGAATTTGAATTTGGAAAATTTGTAAGAGATTACTAAAATAGAGATTGAATTGTCATTTTGTTAATTCTATAGTAAATGCTTGTGTTGAAATATCATTCAATCCCCCAATTGTCACCAATAATGATATTTATAATGTTAAGATTCATATGTTTTGCTATTGTGCATCATTGCCCGTCTTCTTATCTTGCAATATATGTTTATTTGTGATTTTATTTAAAATTTTTTAGTACTTATTATTGATGATGTACCAATTTTATTTTGTTGTGTCCACTAGCAAATGCTTGACTACAACCACTTATGTACTATGTTGTAAATAGTTTTATTCCCAACAGGTTATGAGGAGGGGAGGAGCAACATAGGAATGAAAGAGACGGCGACCGCAAATTCTGGTATGTTAGTGAATAACTTTATGCAATTAATCACCAAAAAATATTGAGAGCGTGCATGTAATTCTTTTTTTTTTTCCTTTTCTTTTTGTTCCTAATTCTGAATTTTAATTTTGTTTCAACTGGAACAGGAGTTGACAATGAGATAGAAAAATTGACGAAGAGAAATGTGAAGAGAGGCGAATTGAGAGGCGAGAAATTAAATTTATATGTTTGTAAAAAGGACACTTGTGAAGAAAGTGACATCGATAAGATACGGTGTTGGTGTTGTACTGTCATAAACAAATGTTGGTTTGCTAAGGAAGTTTGTGAGAGAAACTGTCATCAATGATGGCTGATGCTGCAGCTGCACCTCTTCCATGCCTTTGTATAACTTTACCTTCACACTCTGCGTGTATGTGTGTGATTTTTATAAGTGGAAGTTGTATTATGCTCTAAATAATTTTTTTTTTTTTTTGGTTTTGTGAATAAAGGTTAATTTCTACATGATGTGGCTTGGGATCTTGGGTCTCGACCTCGAGCTGAATTTCCGAAGTTAACCCTACTTTTAACCTCAACCTCGACCCGAATCTACACAAGTGTTTTTGGGTCTCCAACCTGACCACAAGAGCATAAGTTAGGCTAGCTGAGATCGCCCTCAACTAAAGCCCTCCGATGCCTAAGTTAGTGTATTGCTAAGGTGATCAAGTAAGCTCAAAGATAAAGACAAGAGCTTAGATGAGAGAGAGTGAAGATGACATAACTTGGTACTGTGCGTTTCCCCCTTTTATAGGCATTGAACTGCACTTGCCTATACGATCGAGGTGGCGGGTTACTGTGCATAAGATCTTCAGTTGATCAATGGCCCAAAATTCGGGTCATGAACCGTACCGGATCGAGCTCATCCGAGTCATGACCCGACCCGGATAAAAAGACACGGATCTTGTCCTGTTTAGGTGTTTTGACTAATATTCGAGGGCAAAATGGTCCTTTTTGTTGTTTCCGTTAATTATCATCATCATTAACTCCCATATTTCCAAGTGTATTAGTTCATTCATCTTCTTAGGGGAATGAACCTATACACAATGGAAAGTAGGCGTGAAATTTTCTCAGTAGTTCGATTGAGCGCGCATGATCTTAGCCATTGATGCTGCCTCGGGAGGGGAACCATCACCTTCATATTTCTATAAATACCCTAGGGTTGCCCTACTACCACATTTCATTTCTTGCTCCCTTTTTGCTTCAACATGCCCCTCCAGACCTCGAACCTAAACTTTCCATCTGTCGAATTAGATCTCGACCTCATAGGTATGTTCTTTAGTAATCATGAATTTGAGCTCGGGTTACTCCTTTGAAAAAACTTATAGCCTCAGTTAGTTGGGGTCGAGTTATAGTTCTTCCCCCTCCTCAAGTTCAGAGGATGTGACCTCCTTCCAACTTGTTATTTTCCTAGGCTCGCCTTCAACCACAACTTCAATAAATACACGGGATCCCGACCCCAAAGTGGGTTCACCTTTCACTGGTCCGTCCTTTGCATCAGGGGATAAACCAGCTAAAGATTCGGAGACCGCGGAATATATCCTTGCCACATCTCCTTGGTTAGCTGTTGTGCCTAAACTTGGATCTCTCGTCGTCTCGGAGGTCAAGTCCAAGTTTTTTATCCCTCTTGAATATGAAATTATCTTCCTAAATAAGTCTGATCAAATGCATCTCCCCCCACCTGGTTGCGCGACCTTTTCCGTCGGCATGGTAGAAAGGGGTTTGAGATTCCCTATTCTTGGCCCCATAGAAAATATCTTGTTAAGTTTAGACATCTGCCTAGCCTAACTAATTCCCAATGCCGTAAGGCACATTCTTTACTTCTTTATCATAATATCCCACTTTGGGGTTGAGCCTTCCTTTGCTCACTTTTGTTCCCTTTATTCAATAACCACCTCGATCAGAACTGGGGAATGCGGGTTTTATTACTTTACCGTAAAGCCCATGTGCAAGTTCCTATACCAGGTTCCCACTTCCATAAGCCCTTGGAAGAAATGTTTTCTCTTCATTCGAGCTCCTCCAAATTGCCCCTAGTGGTTCAGATCCGATTGGAGGCATAGTAAGCCTAAGATCTCTGTGTCTAGTGAGGTCACTTGGGGTGAGAACTTCATCGATTCCTTGATTGATCATCTGTACAAGGTTGGCAAGCTCTTGAAGGAGGAGGTTCTAAAGATTGCTGGCCTTTCGCCAGCCAAGATTTGAGTTCGCAAAACTTTAAGCAATAGTTCTAGCTGCTATTAAGTTGCATTTCTTCCCTTTTTGTTTATCTTGCTAGGCTTAAGATCTAACACTTTCCTTTGGCTTTATTGCAATAATATTGAGCAAAAACCTTCGTATAATAAACAAAATGAAGGCTCAGAATGAGGCCTTGATGGCCAAAGCCCAATCCTCCAGGCCCATTTCAGTCTCAACACCCCCCATTCCTAACTTGACCTTGAGCTAGCCCTCTAAAACGCTAGTTCTACCATCAAAGATAGAGCAGCCACTCCAATCTCTCAAGTCCCTATAGTTGAGGTCACCTCTGTAGACCCCGACGCCATTCATGCGATTGAGGAAGCTCCTGAGGGTGAGGGGAAGAAATGTAAGCATAATTCTAAGAGCAATAGCCTAAAGCTCTCATCCCCCAACCATTCCAGTAAAAGCCCTTCGGAGAAGGAGAAGGAAAAGTCCAACGGCAAGGGCCTCAGCAGGATCCATTCAGAGAAGAAGGTGTGATATGAGCCAAGCTTATTTTTGCCTCTCCCCACGACCTCGACGTTCATGCACACCGCGAGGCCTTACTGAATAATGCACGTAAAGGTTACAAGACTACCAACTCTACCTTTACCAGTGACTCTTCGCGCCACCCTATGATCCTAAATTGGAATGTCACATACCAAAGCACTGTACTTCGATCCCGAGCTGGGGAGACCTCATTTGAGCTCTACAAAGGATGTTCGATGATCCAAGACTGAGCTATCCTGGCCTTAGTAAACTTTGCCAAGATCGAGGAACATAGTGCTCATACTTTGATGCAAGTAAGCTTTTGATCACCACTTTTGACTTTAAAATCATCTGTGTAAGCTTGTTTCTAACAACTTTGAACTACGTATGGGACAACTTATATGCATCAGCTCGTATTGTAGTGCTCCTATTGGAGATGTCGCTTTATGACCCAGGACAAGGAGGTCATGGAGCTCAAGATAGCCAAAGAAGAGCTCGAGGCCAATTTGAAGTCGACCGAAGAGTCCATGGACAACGAGTTCACTTCACACAAAGAAGAGCTAGCGGATAAAGATCATATGATTAAGACCTAGAGCAAAAGTTGTCCAAGGTGAAGAAGTCTTTGGCCTTGGAGAAGGAGGCCTCATATGAATAAGGTTGCACCGATTGCTGGTAAGTCTTTGAGAGCTCCTCTGAGTTCTAAAAGCTAATCAAAAGCACGAGGATTGAGGGGGCTTGAGCCTTCAAAAACTCTAGCACTTTTGAATCCCTGGTCGAAGAATGAAATGCCAGGCTCAATTGAAGAAGCTAAACGGGATTATTGAGGGGTTTGATTTAGAACAGCTAGACCCCATGAAGGATGCTGACCTGGAGGACTACCCAATGGGTGACCTCGTCGAGGGCGAAGAGTCTGAAGATGAGTTTGCTGCCCTTGCCCTAGAGAATGAGGCTAAGGTTCAACAATCAGCAGCTGAAGAAGGCGAGATCCCTTTCGAGGCTCCTACGGCAACAACTGAGGACCCCAATGAAACGACAGGAACAGAGGGTTCAGTATAGTTTGATTAGAGCCCATTAACTTGCAATTTTTCCTTTCCTCCTTTCTGTACTGTACCTTTGGTTTGAGATCTTCTAATAGTTTACTCTTCCAATGTAATCAATCTTTTGAATCAATGAAATCAACAAAGCACATGGATTCCTCTGTTGTTCACTATCTTTAACAATATTCAGTTTGTTCTTGATGTGCCCTTGATCTATTCATGATCCTGTATCCTGAGGCTTTTATGTGTAGGATCTTGCTAAGATATTTTTGAGTAGGATTTTGCTTAGATCTCATATAAGATCTCTATCATGTTGGCTTGGGATTGCCTTGAGCTAAAGATCTTGCTCAGATCTTGTTTAGGATCACTATCCTATTAATTTGGGATCGCCTTGAGCTAAAGATCTTGCTCAGATCTTGTTGAGGATCAATATCCCTTTGACTTGGGATTGTCTAAACCTAAAGATCTTGCTCCAATCTTGTTTAGGATCTCGGTCCAATTGACTTGGGATCGCCTTGAGTTAAGGATCTTGCTCAGATCTTGTTGAGGATCACGATTCCATTGACTTGGGATGGCCTCGAGTATAAGATCTTACTCAGATCTTGCATAGGATCTCGATCCCATTAACTTGGGATCACCTTGAGCTAAGGATCTTGCTCAAATCTTGTCGAGGATCACAATCCCATTAACTTGGGATTGCCTTGAGCTGAAGATCCTACCCAGATTTTGTTTAGAATCATGATCCCATTTACTTGGGATCGCCTTGAGCATAAGATCTTGCTCAAATCTTGCATAGGATCTCAATCCTATTTACTTGGGATTGCCTTGGGCATAAGATCTTGCTTGTGCAGTTTTGCTGGTTCCTTAAACTTGTACTGGAGAAAGTATGAATAACAATAAACAGAAAAGGAAATACATGTTCAACATTTAAATAGAAAGGACATTCTTATGATTAAACATGCATCATAAAGGGAATTAGCCACATACTGGCCTTTACAAGATCAACTTTAGTCTCAAACATAGAATTTTTTTAGATTCTATACATTCCATAACCTTGGCAATTCCTTCCCTTTAGCGTCCTTCAATTTGTATAATCCCTGCTTGGTTACCTTGGCCACTTGATATGGCCCTTCCCAATTTTGATCTAACTTCCCAATATGTTTTGAGACCTCAACCTTTTTCAAGACCTAGTCTCCCACATAGAAGCCCATTTGTCGAACTTGCTTGTTGTAATACCTTACTATGCTATTCTTGTATTCTTGGATCTTGAAATATGCTCAATTCTTCTTTTTCTCAATGACCTCTAACTCAAACTCTCGTGCTTCATTGTTACTCCTCGATTCATATTCCATGACTCGCAAGGTGGGCTCACCTATTTCACCTGGGATTATTGCTTCTACCTTATACACTAGGCAACACGAGGTCTCTCTAGTTGCTGTCTTAGGAGAAGTGCGATATGCCCACAAGACTCCTTGGAGCTTATCTGCCCAACCTCCTTTCACCTCTGTCAAGCAAGCCTTGAAGAGGTCACGTTTCATAGCCTCAATCTGGCCATTCGCCTTCGGGTTCCCCACGGATGTGAATCGTTGCCTAATCTTGAGCTTCTTGCACTAGCTTGTTATCTTCTTTTCATTGAACTGAGTTCCATTATCAGATATTAGAACCCTTGGGATCCCAAACCTGCATATAATATTCTTCCAAAGGAAGTTAACGACCTTCTTTTTAGTGACCTTCACTAACGCCTCCGCCTCTATCCATTTATTAAAATACTCGACTGCCACTATCACAAATCTTTTCTAGCCCCTGGTGGGTGGGAAAGAACCCAATATATTGATCCCTCATTGATCAAAGGACACGACACTAGAATCGACTCCATTGGAACAACGGGCCAGTGGGTAAGATTAGCATGGAACAAGAATTTTTCACATATTTTCACTAAAGTTGCCGTGTCCTGATTCATAATGGGCCAGAAATAGCCTTGCATAAGGGTCTTCAAAGCTAAGGACCTTCCTCCTGAGTGATTTTCACAACTTCCTTCATGAGTTTCCCTCATCACATAATGAGCCCTCTCAGGTCCCAAGCATTTTAGTAGTGGCACCTCAATAGACCTCTTGTATAGTTTCGTATTAACCATGGTGAACCAATTTTCCCTAAAAGCTGTCCTTCGTACTTCTCGTAGATCCCCTGGAAAAATCCTATCTATCAGGTATCGAACCAAATTATCTTTCCAAGTTGCTCCATCTCTGCCTGCATTATCGCTTCTTTCTCAGAGGCATCACTCTCCAGCTCAGAGCGTTCAGCTACCAATAAGGTTATTGACGCGCTTCGAGTTCCTTTGGTTGAACTACCAAACTTGGCTAAAGCATCAACCCTCTCATTTTCCTCCCTTGGGATCTATTGCACTCGGCAAAACACAAACCTTGACATGAGTCCCTTTACCTTTTCTAGGTATTCTGTCATATATTTTTCTTGAGTCTCAAATGTCCCTTCGATTTGTATAAATATTTAGCTTTTTAATGTTCATGCGCTTTGCTGCCTTCAATCCTATGATCATTGCCTCATACTTGGCCTCATTATTAGTGACCCCGAAGGCTAGTTTAACTACAAACTCAAGCTCAATAGACTTGGGTCCTTTGAAGAAAATTTCAACTCCTCCAAACTGTAAAGTGGCCGATCTGTCAATGTGCATCATCCTAGTTCTTTCATTAGGCTTCGGGTCTTGACCAGCCATCTTAACCATGAAGTCTGCCAAAACCTGTGCTTTTATGGAGCTCTTGCTATGATACTCTAAGTTGAACTCCCCCAGTTCCACTACCCACTTGACCAGCCTCCCCAAAATGTCCGGCTTGGCAAGAACCTATTTCGGAGGTTGGTTAGTTAAGATAATAATTTTATGAGATTGGAAATAGGGCCTCAATTTTCTCACTGCCACCACAAAAGACAGAGCCAGCTTTTCGACCTCCAAGTGTCTGCTCTCGGCTCCTTATAACACCTTGCTCACATAATAGACTAGCTTGTGAATCAAGTTCTCCTCCTGAACCAACATAGAGCTCATTGTGTACTCTAACGTTGCTAGATACAAGTATAGGGGCTCCCCAAAAATATGCTTCACTAACAAAGGTGGTGAGGCCAAGTACATTTTGAGGTCTTGAAAGCCTTTTCACATTTCTCATCCCACTGAAAGCTCCCCATGTTCCTCAAAACCTTGAAGCAAGGTAAGCTCTTATCCACCGATCTCGAGATGAACCAATTTAAAGATGCAATCCTTTCTGTCAATTTCTGCACATCTTTCACTGACTTGAGTGAGCTCATGTCTTTTATCACTTTAATCTTCTCAGGATTAGCTTCTATTCCACGTTCGCTAACTAGGTAACCCAAGAACTTTTCGCCTTTGACCCCGAAGATGCACTTTGCTGGGTTGAGCTTCATCCTATATTTTCTCATAATAGAAAAGGTTTCTTCCAAATGCACTAAGTGGTCGGATTCATTCAAGCTTTTGACTAGCATATCATCGACATAAACCTCCATACTTACACCAATCAGATCTTTAAACATTTTGTTCACTAACCTCTAGTATGTTGCCCCCGCATCCTTCAACCGAAAAGGGCATGACATTGTAACGAAATATTCCTCTCTCGATGACGAAGTTTATTTTATCTCTGTCTTTTTTTGCTATAATGATTTGATGATACCCCTGGAAGGCATTCATCATGCTAAAAAGAACACATCCTGCTGTTGAGTCTACCAAGACATCGATCCGAGGTAAAGGGTAGGGGTCCTTTGGACAGGCCTTGTTCAAGTCTGAATAGTTCATACATATTCTCCATTTCCCTTTCATTTTCAGTACAACCACCACATTTGAGAGATATTTTTGTGAACTGGATCTCAACAAAGTATCCTGCCTCTAACAGCTTGTTAATTTCCTCTTCTATGATCTGATTTTTCATCACCCCATGATTCATTTTCTTCTATTGGATGGGTCTTATTTGGGAGTCCACATTCAGCCTATGCACTATCACTTAGGGGTCTATCCCTTCAAAATTCGAAGGTTTCCATGCGAAGACATTCGCATTCTTCATCAAGAACTCGATAGTTAAGAGTTCCAGCTCCAAAGTCATCTGGGTCCCAAGCTGTGTGACTTTACTTGGGTCCCCCAGTACTAACTCTACCTCATTGAACCCTCCAACCAGCTCTATTCTGCATTCTTCCACTCACATTTTTTTGTTCTCATCTAGAAGTTTCAAGTTAGTGATTTCCTCGACTAAAGTAATGATCTTTTTCTTCCCCTTCGACCCTTAGCTCTCCCCTTTGGACCCTAAACTCTCTGTCTTGAGCCTCTTTTTTAGAGACATACGATAGCATTCTCTTAGCTCCTTCTGATCACAATGTATCTCACATATTCCTCTTTTTGTTGGAAATTTCATCTTTAAATGGAAAATTGACACTACTGCTTGGAATTGATTTAATCTAGGTCTTCCCAAGACCACATTATATGTGAAAGGAGCATCCATCACTAGGAACTTCAACATGAGCATCCTGTGACAGGGTTCCATCCCTAAGGAGACTAGGAGGTCTATAGTCCTAACAAGCATGACCTCAGCCCCTCCAAATCCTGTCAGGGGTTGTATACATGTGTGATCCTTATGAGCGTGAGCTCCATCTTTTTCAAGACCTCCAGAAATATTATATCCACAAAGCTCATCTTTTCCACCAAGACCTTATGGACATAGAGATTAGTTATGCCCATTGTAATGACCATGGGGTCATTTTGTGGCCCAACGACCCCCTGAGAGTCTCTGCCATCAAAAGTGATTGTGGACTAGTTAGCAATATTTAGCATAGGATTTATTTTCTTCTAACTTGCCTGGTTCTTGATGGACTTGACATGTTTTTTTCTTGCACTATACAAGTCTCTTAAGGTTGGTCTTCCTGCTATCATATATATGACCCCTTATCATGGCAAGTTTTCCCCCACGGGGTCATTTGCAATCTCCTTGCCCTTCTTTTCCCTACTGTGGGACCTACTATGGAATCTAGATCTGGATCTGTTCCTCTTCTTCACAGCTCCCCTTCAGGCTCCTGCCCTTTGGACCTGAACTTCTTAACAATTAACTCTTTCAAGTAACCTTGCCTAATGAGTGTCTCCACTTCATCTTTTAGCTAAATGCAGTCTTTAGTATCTGCCCTTAATATTTGTGGAAATGGCAATACTTATTTGAGTTCTGCCTCATCTTCCTTGGCCGCTGCAATATCTTAGACTCCTAGATGGCCATAAGCACATGGGACCTCACGGTATTGAGCGCAACATAATGGTTGTACTTCCATGGAGGAAAGCGGTGACGATCTTTTTTAGATCAAGATTCATGAGGTCTCTAATCTTTTTTAGATCTTTGGGGAGTATTTTTGGTCTACTCATGGTCCTTCATGGCATTGATCTCTTCCTTATGGATGTAACGCTGAGCCAACTCCATCAACTACTCCATGTCATCAGGGGTCTCCTTAGCAAAAGGCGAAGCTAGAGGTCCCTTTTTGAACCTATGGATGAGGATGCTCGTGATCATATTAATATGCAAGTCCTACACCTCTAATATCTCATTGTTCAACCTATTTATGAGCCCCCTCAAGGTCTCATCCTCAATTTCCCATATGGTAAACAAGTAAGTGACTGACCTCTTGGACTTATCTTACTAGCGAATTGGTACAGAAACTTCCTTATGAGCTGATCATATGACATAATGGTCCCAAGAACCTGCACCATGAACCATTCCTGAGCTCTCCCACTCAACGTCATCACAAAGAGTTCATGGTATCAGACTGTCCATACATATTCATGATATTTCAAAAGTTGTTACATGTTGCTACGGGTCCTTGCTTCCATCATACTTTGGCAAATATAGGAGCTTAAAGTAGGAGGCTACTAACTCAACCAATATTTCAGTAGAGAATGGTGAGTTCTTTTTATGTAATGTTGAGGCCCTTTTTTCTTGAGTTCATCTATCTTTTTACTCAATTGTTCAACCTGGTCATTGATCTCATTGACCTCTTCTCTCGAGAGTGACGGCTAGGGTCTTTTATGAGTGGGATCTACTCCCCCCTCGAAATCCTCAAACATTGCACTCCTTCTGCCAGTGAAGGACCCGACCTCTTATCTTGGAACAAAGGTTGGTTCACCTGCGATGGGTTACCTAAACAGGAAGAGCCACCGTAGCTCAGGCTCTATATTCGTGCTCATCCCAAAACCTCTGGCTCAT
Organism: Jacaranda mimosifolia; assembly: GCA_018894105.1. Lineage (NCBI taxonomy): Eukaryota > Viridiplantae > Streptophyta > Magnoliopsida > Lamiales > Bignoniaceae > Jacaranda > Jacaranda mimosifolia. The sequence continues at coordinate 17,112,407 of CM032132.1, read as the reverse complement.
TTCAAAAACCAAATTGCTCTAAATCCTCTTTGCTTAATTACACAATCTGAGCTCCATTGGGGTCTTGCATCCGTCATTCCTGCCTAATTTTCAGTTGGGTGCCTTGAGGTATTATAATGGCTGGGGCAGTGGGTGACGTGGGCGAGATTGAATGTGATAGGGATATAGGTGATATAGGGATTGGAGTGTCCATCGTTCGTTCTGGAGTTCTTTCTATAACTAACTGCTCCCTTTTGCTACTAATAAATCAAATCAGAGTTCTCATAGATGGCGTCAATTGATACAGCTTGGGATCTTAGGTCTCGACCTCGAGCTAAATTTTTAAAATTAACCCTGTTTTTTACACGACCTCGACCGAGATCCGCACTAGTGTTTTTTGATCTCTGACCTGACCACAAGAGCGTATGTTAGGCTAGCTGAGATCAATCTCAGGTAAGGCCCTCCAATGCCTGAGTTAGTGTATTGCTAAGATGATCAAGTGAGCTCTAAGAGAAAGACAAGAGCTTAGATAAGAGTGAATGAAGATTACATGACCTGGTGATATGTGTTTCCCCCTTTTATAGGTGTTGAACTGTACTTGCCTATACGGATCGAGGTGGCAGGCTACTGCGCATCAGATCTTCAGTTGATCAATGGCCCAAAATTCGGATCATGAACCATACCAGGTCGGGTCATCTGGGTCATGACTTGACCCAAATAAAAAGATGCGAATCTTCTCCTATTTGGGTGTTTTTACTAATATCCAAAGGCAAAATGGTCTTTTCTGTTGTTTCCATTAATTATCTTCATCACTACAAATTATGTTGCGTAGAAATTGTGCGTTGAAATGTTTTATATAAAAATCCATCATTGATGGTAGTTTATTACGTAAATCAAATGTTAAAAAAATATGAAGAGAAACATAAAAGTTAAAATGGCCTAAACGAGGGATCTTGTATAGGCATGTCTAGGTGAGGTATGTATTTACCTCATATGAGGTATCATTAAATTAAATGGCATATGTCTTTTTACAACAGGTTATCGTTAATTCTACGATAAGTTGTTGGTTCACATTTTTAGTATATTAAATGCATGGTAAATATTTAAAAATAATAATTAAAAGATATTTTTCCAAAAAAAAATTGTGTATTAGATAACATAACTTCATAATTATGAATTATATATTTTATAATATTAAAATAATAAATATATTTAGAATAATATAATTGAATAAAATTATCTTTATTTATTAACTAAAATAAAAAATTTAGGAATAAATATAAAATCTAAAACTATCATCCAAACAATACAATTTAATTTTAAATAAGTAATTTAATAATTTTAATTATTTTAATACAATTTGATAAGTTTAAGTCAATACAACAAGTTTAAAAAAATCATTATTTTGGATTAATAATATAAATATATAAATATATTTAAAATAATTTGAATATATTAATAAATTAATTAATTAATTTAAAAAAAAAAAGACAAAACATTGATCTTCTTCTTCTCCACCCTCAAGCAGCAAATCGCCCAGCCCCCCGCCCCATGATCCTACCCCAGTAGCCCGCCCCTCTCCTTTCCTTTCCAACCAATAGCTAGACTGGCCATGGCCAGTCGCCCGACCATGGCCAGACCTGGCCGCTTGGTCAATCGGTCGCCAGCCATGTCCGTTAGATTTGGGCAGGGGTTGGAAATGGGGGATGGGATTATATACATAAATATATATATATATATATGTATTTATTTATATGTATATTATAGATGTGTGTGTGTATATATATATTTATGTATATGTAAATATATATTATTTTAAAATATATTTTTGTGGAGAAACTTTGTGGTATTTAAATTTTAATCTTTTTAAAAAAAATTTAGTGATGGTTAAATGGATATTTCATATTTTGTGAGTTTTTTCATAAATAGATCAAATTTTTAGTTTTTTTTTTTTTTTTTTGTTCTCATAAATAGAGAATAATTTCCATCAATATTCTAACAGAAAATTGGATGGAGAATCAAAAATGCTTAAAAAGTTATAAAATTTGGACTACAAATGTTCAATATTATAAGTTTGAGATTAACAGTGCACACACAGTTAAATTATGAGATCAAAAAGATAATTTTTCAATTTGGTAATTAAATAAGTTTTTAATAATAAAAATTTTATTATTGGTAGTCATTCTTTTAGTATAATAAATCATTAACATACAAGCAGAATTAACTATAAGCCGGTCGTAGAGGTAACAGGTTAAATGTGCTTATTATATTGCTAACTAATCATTAAAATGAAATGTTTTGATTTCACGTTTTAAATCAAATGATTTACATTAAGTACATTTATACATCCCTCACATGAAATATGTACAATCAAAATTGCACTGTAGACTACTCCATCTTGCATGGGCATTACTTATTCATTAAATAAATTAATAGTTTTGACACATTTTATATGTATGCTCAAAGTTTTATAGTGTAAAACAAAACTATTTATTTACCTTTCTTTAAATATACTATATTTTTTAAATAATTTTAATGCACTTATTTAAATTTTTAAGTAAATAGAAGGAAAAAAAAAGTTGTAATAATTGAAGAAAAGGAAGAGAAAAGACACTGTCAAGATAAAAGAAGAGAAAATAAAACTGCCGTTATTATTTTAAATATGATTGATTTTGTCAATTCATTAAAAAATATCTAATTAGCTACTAAAGCCTCATACTTTACAAATTATAGCATAGATAATGAAAGTGCATGAAAATTTAAATCAAAGTAATAGAACAGGAGTATTACTCGTTTCTATTTATTTGAATTTAAAATTTCAAAAAATAATTTACATAAATTAACAAGGCTGCTAATGAATCGTTGTGTTGCAGCCCTTGAATCCAATTTAAGCCCAATCTTGATATTTGCTTTGGGTCATAATCTTTGGGCTTGTCCATTTAATTGCTATTAATTGTTAGCTAGGGTTACATAATAAATAAATATGATTAGAGCACTCACATTTTTCATAAAGATTAATATCATCAGGCTAACTATTCTAAGTAATTCAAAGCGGTTTATCTTTCCAATAGCATAATTAATGTCCATCCATCACGAACGAAGGAAAATCATTTCCTTACATACCTTGTAGTTATCACATTTGATCTCAAGCATATAGTCAATTCTTAAAGGAAGTATATATGAATTAAGGTTCGGCATTATGTTTGATACCAAAAAATTCGTTGTAATTAATAACAAAACTAAAGTACATATATGATAGTATACTAGTTTCTATTTCCTAGGCTTACTAACTATACTTATAGCACCAATCATGTTACAGTAATCTATGCTAAGATTTTGAGCAATCATATATAATTTAGTTACTCTGATTCTCTTACTTAGGAAAAAAAAAATGTTTAATGCGATTCTTATAATTACTCCAAAATATATAATAACAAAAATAAAGAATATGGTGAAACTAACTAAAGCATGTTTCTTTTTTAAAATATAAGATGGTCTATATTGCTCCCTCCTATAATTTTAGTGGTTTATATTTATTTACTTATTGTAGTTTTTCTTTTTCTTTTTTTTTTTTTTTTTTGAAATAACTTGTTTATTTGTTGTTAGTAATTAATTGGCCTAATGATGTAATCCTCACACTTATCTATTCATGAAGCCCAACATCTCAATTGATCTTCAGGGTTCAGTCAATCTGACAGTATGATAATGGCTAAAAACTATTGAAGGCTATTGATGAATAATTTGAGTCATTGAATAAATCATTAGCACAGAGCCTAATCATAAGTTTTCAATTACATGGCTTACTAGTTAGGAGTGTCAATGGGGTGAGGCAAGGTCCGTGACGGGTACCCGCCCCCGCTTTTTTGTGGGGAGACAGATACCCACGGGTATTCATGAGTTTGATAAAATTCATAGAAAAAATTATAAATAAAAAAATTAATACTAAAATTTATAAAGTTTTTCAATAATTTAAATGACTTCCAAAATTAAAAAATTATCATATATAATACACTAAATTTAATTATGTATTACAATAAAAATGTTAAAAGATATGATACATAAATATAATTCACAATTCTTCCAAAGAACTCTCCATTTAATGTGGTTCCTACAAAAATATATGTAGTTTATTAGGAGAAAAAAAAATATTTTAACAATCACATATTTTGATATTACTTTGAAAATATATAATATTAAATTAATAAATTAATTAATTTGTAACCGGGTAGCAGGTATATGCGGGGATGGAGACTATGAACCATGTCCCATCCCCATTTAGCAATTGGCGGTTAATTTTGACCTTGAACCCCTGTGGGGAATTCACCGTGTGGACAGATAATTTTAACATCTTTATTATTGTATCAAAGGAGTGCATGAATACATTTGTGAATTAATTAATTATACAAATTCTGAATGTCAAAAAGGCATATAAGCAATCATTTGTGAATTTGATCTCTTACTCTAGCAATCGCGTTCTAGGTGCATAAATGCAACATAACTTACTTATTTTCGAAAAGGACCCCAACTTTATTTCCATGCTGCATCATCCTGGCACTGTTTGTGGAACTCCCATTTGAAGTAAGGGATGCTGAGGATGGAGAAGAGATTAAGAGCTCGAGACTCCAGCACCCAAGTAGCATCACGAGGCAAGAACATGGAGAACAACCTATCGGAAGTAGCGAGCTCCATTCATAATGTACACCCCTATCAAAGGCGACACAGAACTAGTACCCAAAATGCAACCCCATCAGAGGCGACACATAAGTAGCAAGCTCCGTTCCTATCGATACTGCAAATGACTCAAGAAAGTCTTCTAGCACTGGTGGAAAATGCCTTCGCACAAGATACAGCTAAATCGGTGACCTAGTACACTAATGAACATCACCTCATGAGCAACCCTAGTCTCTCACTGGAGTTGAGAAGCATTATCATCCCCAAAAAAGATAGAACGCATAGCAAACGAAGGATGGGGTACTGTTCCTTTGCCACCTTAACAAGTTGATGTGCAGTATCCTCTCTGAATTAATCAATCATGGAGATTGCCTACCGCAATCGAAGTTCCAACTGCCATTCAACATTCAACAAGAGCAAAAAGCAAATCCTTTTCCTTAGTTGTCGCTCTTCCTTAATGCAACATCTTTTGCCTACCAGTTTGGCAGAGTTGCTCTCTTGGCACAAAGATTGCCAATCTTTTAGGGTATAATGGCACAGGTAACCCTTATGAGCACTTTGGCAATTTTTTTTTATATAAATGGAGCTCGACAACTATAACTTGAGCAAAGCTGCTTACTACAAGGTATTTCACACCACTCTAACTAAACCTGCTCTGATATAGTTCATTTAGATGTCAGTTAGATCCATTATTGGCTAGGAGTAGCTAGCTCAGAACCTTCGATAACTTCTCCATCAATCGCAACTACCTTAAAACAACAACCTACCCACTTACCATCAAGCAGAAAAATGGAGAAATCTTGAGAAATTACATCAATTGGTTTGTCCAGGTGCATGAGATCTTATGTATAAGCCATGAGTTCTTGCCTAATACTATTAAAAAAAGCTTGAAACACCATAAGTTCTGAAAATCTATAATGGGAAAGTCGTCTGCCACCCTAGAAAAATTCCTCGTTTGAGTGGAGAAATGCATATGGATCAAGGAAATGATAACCACACTAGAGGCTAATAAGAGCAAGACATGGAACGAAGGAGGTAACACTAAAAATAAGTCGGTATCGTAGTGTATACCTCCTAGATTATCCTTTAGATATACTCTTCCGAATGCCCCCAGTGTAGAGAATACTTGTGGTTACTTCAAGGTTGGTGGAATGAACCTTAAAGAATGTACGAAATCCAAAAAGATAGAATCTCTAAAGTATTATAGTCTTAACAGTGGTCGGGGAAGAGTGACACAACCTAAACAACAAAATTGAAAACCTGATCTAACATGATACTTGAAAAGTATTTTGCCCTAAAGGCGAGACAACATTCAAAAGTAGTCCAGACTAGAAAACAACTGAGATCACCAGCATTCCCTTGGTAAACAGTCAGAGTCTAGGGAAAGGCATCATCAACATGATATTGATAACTTGCTCACTACTAGTGTCATCTTGATGATCCCAAGAGGACCCGTACGATGATTCATCTAATAGAAGGAAAGCACTTTTAAAAGTGGCCAAGTAGGCATAAGGTCACATTCTGGAGTTAATAATAGACATATACAAAGTGCATCCCCCACTTTGTAATATCACCTTTGATGAAGAAGAATACAGACACGACAAGGGGAACGCAATGATGCACTCATTATTTCATATTCCCTTGCCAACTTTTGGGTTAAGAAAATCTTGATGGACAATTGGAGCTTAGCAGATATCATTTTTCGTAACGCCTTTCTCCAACTTAGCTTAGGCAATGCCAAGCTACAAAAAATCAACATTCCTTTAGTAGGATTTACTCGAAGCACCGAGAGAGATCTATTTCCCTTTTTCTTAGGTACTTATCTTTGAAGGGTCACAAAGATGGTGAAGTTCCTAGTAATCAAGGTCCTCGTTCACTTACAACATTATACTGGGGATGTGTGTCTTAAATCTTCATTAAACAATAATCTCAACCTAGCACATAAACATAAAGTTTCCCACTCCCAATAGAACTTGAAAAGTAATTAGCTACCAGCAAATTGGCAATGAATGCTCCGCTAATATTCTAAAAGTGGTAAAAGTTCATATTACAGGTGCAAACAGCTCGAAAAGGTGCCGCAAGAACAGTTCGGAAGACAAAAACAAAGCCTTGGTCTTAGAAGCAAATACTATCACAACACCTTCACAGAGGGGCGATCCCTGACGAAAGAGGCTAGTGCAGTACGAGATCGCTCTTGGAGGAACTCTCAAGGAGGAAAATACCAATGTTACAAAAAAATGACAAGCCTAAGTATAATTACCCCATGAAGACTAAGTTGTAGTGAAGTCCAATGAACCGAAAAAGTCATGTGTGGTCAATTTAGTCCACCATGAAGATTGGTTGACCACTTTTATATGGAAATACGTTAAACAAATTGAAAGTCAATCAAAAAAAGAATAAATAGACAAAAAAAGGAACATGTAAAGAATAGATGACACGTCTTTGGATTTCCAACTCTCTTTTAAAAAAAAAAAAAAAAAGAAAATCCTTATTCTAGGCTTTTTCCCCCACCTGCTAAACTAGGAAATAAGAGCTGGTGGTGCTATTGTATATTGTCAGTGGTGCTATGTGGCAGTGAAGTATGCACAGTAGACATGGTGAAAGAGAGAAAGGACAGAAGAATAAGGGATTGTGTTGGGGGAAAGAAGGGAGAACTAGAGAATTGGGAGAGATGAAAGACTAAAGAGTAAAGAGTGAAGAAAAAGATTAAAAAGAAAGTAAAAATAAGTAAATTATTATTATTATTTTAATTAAGTCACCAAGTCGAGTCGGATCAATTCAAGTATGTAAATATAAAATCCAAAAACCAAAACAATTGCAATCGGATTTGATTAGAGCTAATTTAAGGCCATCCAAGTTGGTCTTCATTAATTGCACGTAACTTGGTTGATATTTTTTATTAATCACTGAACTTGATTAATATCATTTTTGTATAGTTTAATTATCTATATTTTTAATGAAACTTATAATAAATATCCACTATTTGTCTATTGACAAATATTGAAAATTGAATATCATAGGAAGGCATTAAAAAGTTCCGGAACAAGAAGAGGGGGGATTTGTTCGTTAATAACGAACATCATAGACTACTTAGACAGTAAAGTGTACTTTACACAAAATTTATAAAGAATAGAAAAAATAAAAAAAAAAAGAGCATATTTTAACATTCATGAATTAGAATTATTTTTTTTTTCCCCCAAATGCAAAAAACATGTCTTTTTACTAAATAGGCAACAAAGTAATTTTACAGCAGCCACAATCTCATAAAGTCAATTGTATGTTTCTAGAATTTTATTCCTTGGCAATCAATTTTGACAAAGTTGTGCTAAACTCAAGTGGAGCTAATTTATTATCTTATTGTTCAACGAATGTGGTTGTTTTAAGCCGAGTTTGAATTAATCCAGATCAGGTGCAAGCAATTAATGAAAATAATACTTTATTGGTTATCATAACTGATTTCGTGAACTAATAAATACTTGGAAGGACCATAGAAAAGAAACCTGAGAAACTGATTTAATTTATAGGTCATTAATTTGGTTAAATTTATTTTAAAAACTTTATGATTTTTTTGACTTTGTAAAATATTACATCTTATTTCATAAATAAGTTTTTGAAGTATTTCGATAAAATGAGAATTTTTTTTTAGTTTATTAAATGCATATTATGAAAATTCATAGTTAATATATATGATTAAAATTGAATGAATGTGTTAAAACTTAAAATTTTAAAAATAAGTTAATAATTCTTTACTTTTCTAAAAGAAATCATAAAATTTAAGCATCATATCTTGAGAGCTTATTAGCTCTTTTGAAAAAAAAAATAAAATTAAATACTTTGTAATATATTACAATTAAGTTCTCTCTTAAACAATTTATGTAAATGTCATAACATGTTAATTCTTTCTTAAACACTTTATTCATGCGTAAAAACAACAATTTTATCATGTGGAGTGATTAATTAATTTTATAATATCACTCTCGCACCTTTATATGTGAACTTCAAATTTTAAATTTTAATGAACTTTAGATATATGTGGACATGTGTAAATTAAAAAAAGTGAAAGAAAAACTTTAACATGCTTCTCACTTTAAACCACCTCTCCCACTAGACGAGCATCCTTGAACACAAAAATCCTACGAACACACTTTTTGAAATCTTAATCTTAATTAGTTTAGAAAGGTATTTAATTAGCCTTCATGTACTCGATCAAACTATCAATTGATCACAGCTAGATGGTTTGAGAAAAAAATATCATTACTAATATTAATATCGATGTTATCAATAAAAAAATTTATATTTATGAATAGAAATTTATTGTAAATATCATAATAAAAGAAGTATAAGAATTTATTGCTAAGTATTTAACTAAATAGGATCATTTGATTCCTATAGAACTTACCATTAAAATTCCCTAGAGATGGATAAAGTTAAACAGATCAAAAGTATTTTCCATACGATGAGAAATAAAGATATTAGTTCCACCCAAAGTTTGGGGCCTTTCCAATAGTTCATTTGAGAAGTTATCACATGACAGTAAGGGTTCCCATCATAGATATATTATTAACAGTAGGGGTATGTTCACGTTATATATAATATATATGCTTGAATATATTTGCTAATTAATTATATATTTACAGTGAAGAAAATTTATCATACAGATCAGACTGATATGAAATTTTAAAATTGCGGAACCATTTTATGTGTTATGAAATTTAAAAAATGCTGGACTATTGTATCTCTCATACTATAAATTACGTATCCTTTATTATAAATATCTTAATTAAATCATTCTAATAAATGCAATTGACTAATGACAAATCAATCAACAAATTAAACACATATTTAGTGCAGGGGTGGCTCTACCTTTAGCTAAAAAAGGTGATCACCTATTCGCCTTAGACCTCCAAGTTTTGAAAGCCGCCTATATGTATTTTTTTTCTATGTTTGAGGCCTCAAAAATAAAAATATAAAGCCTATTCTTTATATATATATATATATATATTTAGATCTGAAAAAATAAGGTATTTAGTTTAGAAGCGTCATATATATGTTTTCCTTTTCAAATAATTTATGCCTAAAAAAGTATAAGACCTTTGATTTGGAGGCCTTATTTGTTAAACCTAAACTAAAAAATTAATTAAATATGGTTAATTAAAAATATAAATATAAATTTTATTACTTTTGATTATCCTAAATCTCCTCCATCCTTTTCATTTTTATTCTTTTACTTGTCAAAACCTCATCTATTTCATTCTTTCTCAATATTAATCACTAAATAATATTAACATAAACTCTATTTTACTATAAATCAAGGTTTTATTTCTTAAGTATCTTTTTCTTTTTCAGAAAAAAGTTTTTTCAAAATTGAAACTAATAAAATCTATCAACAATGTTTCAAGAAAGATGGAATGGGTTAGCTCTGCTATCAATTGAAAAAGAATGTTAGTTGAAATTAATTTTTAGAGTGTAATTAATAATTTTGCATCACAAAAAAGACAAAAAATAAAATATAGATAGTAATATTTTATACAAGAGTTTTTTCTTATAAAATATGAAATAATTACTAAAATGATGTGTATATTAGAAAATTAATTTTTATATTTTATATTAAAGGCCTTTTTATATTTCACTTTAGGCCTCCAATTTAATTAAGACTGCCCTGATTTAGTGTAGGTAGCTGTGTAAATGGATATTAAACGTGTCGAATATATTGTTTTCATATTTGTATTTATTTAACTTTTCGAATATTCAGATACAAATACGGATTTGACGGATATTTAAAAATGATATCCGAATTCATATCCGTCGGATATCGATCGAACTTAGATATATCTATATTCTATTATAAGTATTCAGATTTATTCATATTTTATTGAACTTATCCGTATTCAAATTATTTTTATATTCATGTTCGATTATAGTTATTTAGATATCTATTTACAAATATCTAAATACATGAAGTTATAAACGTCTAACAAATATATATTTTAATTAATAGAAGGAACTATATAATTTCATTAAAAAGAAACCAATCAAATAAATAGCATAATTTCTAATTAATAATTGGCTTTATGATTGATTATTAGTACTTAATAATAATAATAATATTGAAGTATATTAATTATAAAGTCAACCAACAATAATTATGTAGATTAATTTTATTTTTTAACTTTTTTTATATTACAATAATTTTTTATGTTTATTCTTTTTTCTTCACAATTCTTCAATTATAATTTATATATACATATATAAATTATGATATTTTTATTAAAATATATAAATAATATATTATTTAATAAATATATATTTGGAGCGAATATTAAACGAATCGGATACATTCTTACCATATCCATATCTATTTATAATCAGATATCTATTAATTGAATACGAATAATATATATTGTAAATGAATGCAAATAAATTTTATATAAATAAATACAAATACAAATTCTAAACGAATTTTTAAATATTCAATTATAACTCTAAATGTAGGTGATTGGAGAATGGTAAAGGTGGACATGAATTTGTCATGTGTGTCATGTCAATCGTACACGGCTCGTTGACATGTTGCATACGTATTAAATTCACAGCTCATGTCATGAGTTGCGCTCGAATTTAAAAGAAACGGACCTGGTCTACATAGAAAAACACAAACATTAGAGAATTATAAGAAATTTAAATTTTAAACGTACAAACGAAATGAGCTTTTCTTTATGGTTTTTAATATCAACAATTATTTTTATTCTTTTAAATAATCAAGTCGGATGTTCACATGTCTAGCACTATCATGGACAGGGACGGAAGAAATGAGACTGTGGGGAATAAAAATTATAAAATATTAAAATTTATATATAATATTTAGAATTTGTGAATTTAAAATACACATTTTTATTGAAGTTGAGTACAATTTTCTTTAATATCATAAAAATTATCAATGATTGAATCAATATTCAAGTTCTTAGTAATATTTTTTTCAGTAAAAGTAATTAAACAATGGAATAAAAAGTTATCTTCTGTCTTATTCCAAAGTATTTCTTTGACTATATTAATAGTTGAAAAAAAGTTCTCCTACATGTAACTATTGAAACACAAAGAAAAGTGTAAAAGAGAAAAATTTTAAATATTCATTTGCATTTATCCTTGTATCTCAATCTTATTAAAGTCAAAATAAAATATTTTAATTGTTATGCAAGTCCTCTAATATGTAGTCGGCTAAGACCCTTGTAATGTTTTCTCAAACAAATAAAATGTAATTGTTCTAATTGGCCTAACTTAATAATCCTCATTTAATTATTTGATTGTAAATATGAGTCTCAAATTTTGTTTTGAATTTTAAAAAATAAAATAGGTACGAAATTTTATTAATTTATTTTAGTTTTTAATTTTAATTAAAAATAAATTAAATTAAATTTAACAAATCTAGATAATTAATTTTTGATTTGAAGCCCATAATAAAAGCTATTTTTTTAAAAGTTAATGAATGAAAATTAAATATTAATTATTTGTAATTAATATTAAATAATTTCTTCTTTTGAATAAATAATTTAAATTAATTATTACTAAAATTTAATAATAAAAAAACACACACACACACACACACACGCAATAATAAACTTGGGGGGTCCGTCCTTGGTCATTGATATTACTTGCGTACGAGTACGACTACCGTTGTAAATTTTATAATCTATATAATGCATGTATGGAATTATAAATATATTATTAACATCAACTGGATTATGAATGCATACAACTAATTAGATATACTGTTGACATTGACAGCACAAATGCTTCTTTGGGTGGGGGGGGGGGGGGAGCGCAATCCGCCCATGGCCGCCATAGACCAAGGACAAAAACAGAGAAATTCAACATCAATATCAACTGCATAATGCATGTTACTCCGACTGTTGAATTTCCACCCCTATAAAGCTGCATTTCACGAAGATGTGGAGAGTAAGTATAAGCGAAATTCAAACTCATTTGGAAACCAAAAAAAAAAAAAGGCAGTTGAAATGGCTGCGGCGGCGACAATTGGGGCGGTGGTGCCAAGAATAAAGCTGGGGGCGGAGGGATTAGAGGTGTCGAAAATGGGGCTGGGCTGCGTGGGGATGTCGGCGACCTACGGCCCGCCCAAGCCCGACTTCGAAATGATTAAGTTAATTCACCACGCCGTCGATTCCGGGGTGACCTTTTTCGACACCTCCGATTTTTATGGCCCCCACACCAATGAGATCCTCCTCGGTCAAGTATGAACGTGTTTTTTAATTTTTAGCTTTTTTAATATTTGGAAAGTAATCGAATTTTTGTTGATAGAAATCAAATTCTAATAGGGAATTTATTTATTTGAAAATATTGACTAGGGCAAGAAGTTTGCATAAAAAAAATTTCAAACAATTCATGTCAGTCCCTACGTGAATAAATAAAAATTACGTGAGTTGTTTTAAAAACGTGACTGGAAAATTGAGAGCATGAGTGAATGAAAAGAATTAAGCTGCTGGATGTCTTAGTGATAGAAAAGAGTTATCTAGTATTTGTAGGGATATATTCAGTAAATAATAATTTGATGTAGTAGTTTGGAAACTATCATTTTGTGATTGTAAAGGTCATTTTCTTTTCAAATATTTTAAATGAGGTTATATTGTAATAAGAATAGCTATGAAATGAATTGAAATAAAGCATAGACAAACAAATGATTTTTAAGTTTCAAACAGTTCAAAATTAAAAACATTCCTCATGAGAATACAAACAAACAGTCCCTCGCGAGTTGCCCTTTACTTTACCTTTCTCTTTGTTTCATATCTTGCAACATGACTCTATTACAACAATTGCTCCTTTTGATCAATTTTAGCTTTGTATTAAAAGACAGTATGATAAGTCCTTTGGGCAAATTGTGAATAGAACCTAGGATGAATTCGATGAAGTTCTTCTCCAAAAAAGAGTTGATCTTATGAGAAATATTTTAGCATTAAAAGAGAAAATGATTAGATTTTCAAATTCATGCAGGCCTTGAAGGGAGGAATGAGGGGAAAAGTGCAGCTTGCTACCAAGTTTGGCGTACGTTTGAAGGACGATGCACTAGATATTCGAGGCGATCCTGAGTATGTAAGGGATGCGTGTGAGGCCAGCTTGAAGCGCCTTGACACCAATTATATCGACCTCTACTATGTTCATCGTATAGATACTCAAGTGCCTATTGAAGTCACGGTTAGTTTGTGCGTGGATCTTTTTTCTGAAATATTTATTATTCTATTAACTTGTTATTACAGCTTTTAAAGCTATTAATTCCTAATATTATTAGATGGGAGAACTCAAAAAACTGGTTGAAGAAGGGAAAATCAAACACATAGGTCTATCAGAGGCGTCGGCTTCAACAATCAAAAGGGCTCATGCTGTTCATCCATTAACAGCAGTTGAGGCTGAGTGGTCTTTATGGTCTAGAGATTTGGAAGAAGAAATAGTTCCTACTTGCAGGTGCAATCTCTTTTTCATTCCTTCGATGTATGTATATATATATATATAATCAACATTATATATGCGATGATTAAAATCCTCATGATATATAATTAGATCCATTAATTATCCACAGAGAACTTGGGATTGGAATTGTACCATACAGTCCTCTTGGACGTGGCTTTCTTGCAGCAGGTCCCGGCTTTATTGAAAATTTGTCCGAGAGCGACTTCCGTAAGGTTATTACATTAGAATCTGAGACATCAAGACATATATAACTCACAAATATGTAACTTGTTTAATTTGTGGGCCTTGCTGATGTATCCATGTCTCACTGAATCTTGGCAGAGGTTTCCAAGGTTTAAGCCAGAAAATCTTCATGAAAATAAGAAAATCTACGAAAGCATCTGTCAAATGGCGGTAACAAAGGGATGCACCCCTGCACAACTGGCGTTGTGTTGGGTTCTTACACAAGGGAACGATGTGTGTCCCATACCTGGTACCACGAAGATTCAGAACCTAGACCAGAACATCGGATCTTTGTTTGTGGGCTTGACATCAGAAGAGAAAGCCAAACTTGAGTCATATGCTTCTCCTGATGTGGTTAAGGGTGAGAGGCATGCCTTCATGTCAAATACTTGGATGAATTCAGAGACGCCTCCCCATTATCGAAATGGAGATAAAGTTGAGAAGGAGAAGAAGATTGTCCCCCAAATCCGGACTTAGTTTTTCCACGGAGATCAACCTATATATCTTTGTTTGTCATCCTATAGTTAAGGAATCAATTGTGTTATAATGGAGTTTTATACTGTGTTGAAAATCACTTTGTACGTTTCATCAGGATGTGAGTGTTTACAAGCGATATTTCATAAATATAATAATGTAAAAATTTACCAAAGAATAACTATAATTTGTCCTTTCGTCATTGCTTATTGAAGTGGAGTGACTTTGTTGATTTCCCTCTTTTCTCTCTCCCTTTCTATTTGCACTGCCACAACAACACAACATACATACAAATGGTTGTACATTTAGTTATCCCTGTGAAAAATTAATATACAATTAAAAATTAAAAATAAAATAAAATTACCAAAAAAAACAATAATAAACCAAGAAAAAAAAATTAGTTTAATAAACTTAAAATTAATCAAATAAATCCTTCAGCCGCGTGAGGCCATTGCCACTTCAAATCCTGAAAGACCACCGTTTGCTTTTCTTTAAAAAATCTGTTTTGTTTTCTTACTTTGTTTTTCTTGCTTTTGTGACTAGAGGGAAGTGAAAGAACAGCTTAGCTAATACAGCACGCCAAACGCAACTCTGTACACTCTCAGTGATGGAACCTCCACCATACTCCCTTGAGAAGGAAATTACCAAGTTGGGTGGTTCCATATATAGTGAGAAATGAATATACCATATAAAGGTTCGAAAGGGCCTAAGATGTCAAGTTCTTCTTCCGCCGCCATCACCAAAATCTGTAAGAGATTGTTCAGTGGCTTATATATATGAATAAAATTAACTTTCAAGCTTTTAATAGAGAATTACATTAAAAAAAAAAAAAAAAGGTAAAAGAAATAATCCAATGAATATGAGGTCGCTCAATACGGGTCCGATGGTGAAGAATTGTTTAGAAAATTGGGGCTGACTCGCGAATTGAATTCGGGGGTGGAGGGTTTATTTGACTAATTTAGTTTATTAAACTAACTCTTTTTTTTTTTACTTTTTATGCAATTTTATATTGTTTTTAATTTAATTTTATATTAATTTTTAACAGAAATAACTAAGACATTTTATATTTAAAAATTATTTTGGCTATGTTTGGTTACATTACGGGGAAACAAAATCATATCCCCAAAATGTAACCAAACATCCTGGCCAACTTTCCTCCAAAACAATCCAGCAAATTGATCAGATCACCCTTGCAATTTGAATGGACAGTTACTAAAATGGCCCTACACATTTTTTGTCTCTTCCCAGTTGGGATGACAAATTTTGTCGTATATATATATATATATATATTATATTTATCATCCCCATTATATATATTATATATCATATATATTTAATATTTATATATAATATATAGTGTGTGTATATATATATATATTATATCTTAGTATATATATTCACCCAAAAAAATGGACAAAATGCATTTTACCCCCTTGTAAAGAGCCGAATAGGCTGAAACCCTCCTATATTTTTCGGCTCAAACCCTCCTATATTTTTTTAATTAGCATATAACCCCCTGTACTTTCAAAAAATTTACAAAAAAAAGGGTCTGCATATCATGTTGGTGAGTAACGCGTGGAGAGTGCAATTTTTTCTCCCTTTTGAAGCGATTTAATGCCATAAAATGACATATTTGCCCTCCTATTACAATCAAAAGAAATGTTCTCTGTTTGGCCTATTTTGAATGCGTTTTACCCCCTTTTGAAAAGTATAATGGGCTAAAAACCCCCATTTTTTTTATAGGTATTGATATCACCAAGGATGTAGCCAGCATGAGTTTTAATTATTTTATTCATGAAAAACTTTTGTTTAGATGCTAAAATTGATGAAAGTTGCTTTCTTAATCAATTCTTAATTAGAAGTTCGACTATAAAATTAGAGTGATTGGAATACAGTAGATAAAATGCTTCACACAATGCCAAATAAATAGTTACAGTATTGAGAGAGCAACATGGAAAAACCAGACAATGAACAATAATATAGCAAAGCAATTTATACTATTATATATAGCACAATGGTGTGGAACCCACAATTATGTAATTTTAATTCTAATTGTGCAATTTTGTCCAAATGGCAAATTCTTATAATTTTGAGTATTTTAATTCAATTAAAAAATCTTCATTAGTTGTTGATTATTATCTTTAACCGATATAATTGTATCTTATCTCTAATTTTCTTTCATCCGAAATTCAAAATATATTTAATAAAATTTCATAATCTTTATTAAAGAGCTAAAAGTTTGAAAAAATGAATAATTATGAATTAACTGATATGTAAGAGCTCAATTTATCAAAATCTTAAAATTTAATTATTTTTACAATAATATTTTTTAGATATATAAAATATCTTTAGATAAAACTATATATATGTATATACAGAATATAACAAATAATTTAATCTAAAGAATATTTCAAATGAAAAATTTACTTTCTACAACAACTATAGACTCTGAACTTTATTTTTATATTTTTAATTTAAGTCACTTTAATTTTTTAGCAATATAACAGAGAACTCATTTTTAATTATTTTAAATAAGTTCTTTTATATAGGACATATATTAGCTGGCATAATTGAAATTTTTTAGAAGCTTAATAAATAATTACTTAAATAGTAAATAATATTAATTTTTATATGTTTCAATATATTTAGTTAAACAATTTTATAATTATATCGCCTACTTTATTTTAATATTTTTGCTTATAATAATTGATAAAAAAATTATTTTTACATAGATTAATAATGTCAAATCAAAAAAGCTTGATTGAAAGTAAGTATCCATTTAATTATTTATACATATTTATAAAAAAAATTATATATGACAAAGTGATATTTTATCTTAAATTGAATATTACAAATTTACTTATTCTTTTATTCATGTATATAATATATGTTATTTGATAATTTTAAAAATAATAAAATAACCACATATATAAATAAATTTTACTTATCATAGTTATATAGAATATTAAGAGATATTTTAGTTTATAAAAATTGTATGTTGTAAAGTACATACTGAATTATTTATAAAATAATAACTTGATGTAAATTACTTTCATAAATAAAGTATAAAGAGGTTTACATATTTAGTCTAACAAAAAATATTTAACATTTTAAAATTTAAAGATTGAAGATTAGGATTTTTATTGCGTTGAGAGAAGTGTGTTCAAACAATTAATTGAAAAACAAACGAAAGCCAAGTCTGTGGCATATAAAGGGGGACAATTTTGTTATTTAATAAATCTAAAAAATATTTAAATCAATTGGGGTGAGTGTGCAAATTTTTCAAAAGTATAGGAATTATATATCAATTAAAAAAATATAGAGGATTTTCAGCCCATTTAACTCTTTACAAGGAGGTAAAATGCATTTTGCCCAAAAAAAATATTAGTATATATATTATATATTACCAATCATCACATATACATACATTTACATATCACAATATTTTATTATTATTATCATAATAAAAAATATTACTAAAATTCATTTACACCCTCAAATCCCAATAAAAAGATTTGATTTGACTGCTACAGTAAAATTTATCTCCTCTCAAAATATAAATAAATATACCAAATTTTCCTAAAATAATTTTCTTACTATTTTCAAACTATAAATAAACATACATCACATTCCACAACCCCACTCCCAAAATTCATTCTCCTAGAACATATAATCAAAAACACAATTCATATCCAGACATTACCTTTAATTTTAATTTAATTAAAAATGAATAATTTAATAAATTAACTTAATTAATTAATAATTTTAAAAAAATTATTTATACATGTATCAACTTTTTAAACAACCTCACTCCCAAAACTTAGAACATATAATCAAAAAGACATAATTCATATCCAGACATTACCTTTAATTTTAATTTAATTAAAAATGAATAATTTAATAAATTAACTTAATTAATTAATAATTTAAAAAAAATTATTTATACATGTATCAACTTTTTAAGGGGTATAGTATATTAAGTTAAAACTATTGCTATCAAACCCCCGGAGAGATAAAACGTAAACAATGCTCAAGTGAAAACAGCTATAGATCTGCGTGTGGCTGTCCAAAAACACAGAATACTTTGAATACAGATTTTGGTTGTGAAAGCATAAATCCTTACTATATGTTTCTTCTTTTTGCAAAGATAATATGTCCTTATCAGCTCGTTTAAAATACTAATAAACACAAAATTTCATCGGCCGAACGATGGCAGGATCGTAAATAAATTACCATGACAGGATCTAACATAGCTTTAGCTGGCTGCTAATATTATTAGACTAAATCTTCTCAAGCCTAATTGAGTTATTTTTTCATTTAATAATGATATAATATTAATTTATAAAATCTCAACTAATTAAGCAGACACTTATATCTCTTCTATTTTTAAAAATTAATTAGACCGCTTGTTTTCTTCTCATTTTTCACATGTATCTCATCCTTTGTTCCAATTCCATACGTACATATACCAATTCCATTTATATCCATTTATATATTATATATGTAGATGTTGTGATCTACTGTCAATTGTTTCTATATAATTGAGATATACAAATAGAACATATACATTAACCAAACATTAAGATGCATAGAGGAGATGTATATAAACATATACATTTAAAATACTACACAGAGGATATGAAAAAAAAAATCCATGCCCACCTGAAGTACTCCACACGTACAGCCCGCCCTCCACCACTGTCAGATGATGCATACATGAATCATCATCTACTGCCTAGTACGTACTGATGCACAAGCATTATACCAGACATCCAAAAGATATTATTTTATTTTACCAAAAGATGTTAGAGATATCCATCCAGCACACAACCAAAACTACGGTAGAAACAGAGCACAACACCATCATTATATATATGTAGGGCCAGATGGTTTACTTGTATTCACAAAAGCCAAGTCATATATATTTCTTGCAAAGACAGAAGATGGTTCAAACAAAGACCCTTGCAGCCGACTCCCCTGCTGCAGGCTTGCAGTCCACCTCTCTCAGCACCGTCTGCAGCCCTTGGCCACCGCCATTGGCCAGCGGGTGTACTCCATTAGCCGGCCCCTTCATATATGCCCGGTTCTCCCTCTCCTTCGGGAATGACACGTTGTAACGGTTCTCCACATCTGCATCAACAACAGTTCATTTAGCCACTCGATTACAAATAAAACGTCTAAAATGTGCTTAAGGAGATCACGACACACCTGAGTAAAGCGTCTAAAATATCCTCAAGGAAATCACAACACACCAAGTGGGGTATCCAATCCGTGCAATAATATTACTCTCCAATCTATCCAGCCAGATCCAACCTGCTAAATTGTTATTACTATTTGGGCCGAAGCTACATAGTTGATTACTTGCACTACTATAAGCGTCCATCCAATTCATCCAACCTGACCCCGACCTGAGCAACGATACGGCATGTTCTATGCTAGTTGGTCATACTCAGAATGTTGATTCTTCATAATACTATTAGGGTCCAATTCATCTCGAATACTAATAGGATCCAATTCATCCAACCTTATACATTTCATAATACATTTCATACTATATGCGTCATCAAACCCGGAACTCTGATTCTTCATAATACCACTAAACTTGACTCTTTACAATAATAATAGGGTCTACTTCATCTCAAATAGTATTAGGATCCAATTCATCCAACCCGTCTCAAAACGGGCTAAATGATATGTTTTGAAACGCGGCTAAATGATATGTTTTATACCATGCGGTTCGAGACATGTCTTATATAATATGTGGTCAAACTTGAATTGTTGATTCCTTATGATATGGTGACACTATCAAGGTACAATGTATCTCACAATATTATTAGGCCCCAATTCATCTAACCCGACCCAACCAGCTAAATGACTCGTTTTATACTATATTGATCAAACTCAAATCGTTGAATGAATGAGATTTCCACGGTACTGCTACTAGCTAGTACTACTAGATCGCTACCAGGTCACTACCTTTTTAATCTGAAAGAAGGATACTACGTACAGTGTATAATTTTCTCTATATTGTCGCTGCCAATCGACAATTCACCACTTTGTAACATTTGTGTTAGCTTGAGAGATTGAGGTTCCATATCATTTTGATCCAATTCCAACACACACACACACACACACACACACAGAGGCACACCCCAAAAAAATATTAAATAAATAGATAAATGAAAATCTAAAGCTCCATATAAATACATATATGCATATGTTATAACGATGATTAAATGGAGCCGAGGCCAATTTAATTTGGATGAAAATACACACACACCTTGAGCAAGGTTGTCATAAAGCTGGCCATCTCTAGTAAGCGCCATCATGACCTGTGGTATCCCTAGTGGCAAACTATCACCCCTATCCACCTGCCAAAAATGGATAACCTTCCCATAAGTCTTGCACACCTTCTCCAGATCCTGACGCTGAATCGGCCCTGGAACCCCCGGCATGAACAGCACACCGCTCTTAACTTCGAATTCGTGGGAGTGCCAGAATTTCTTCTCCTCATCCGGTAATGTCAGAAACAGCTCTTCCGTGACTATGTACTCCACGCCAATCAGACGCCCATCGTCATCCGGCCTGTCATAGATAAGGCACTGGCGGAATTCTTCATTTTGGTGCGCGCAGAAGTGGTGCGCCTCCACCTGTCGGGTCATGTCGTGCCCATAGAAATGGAATCTGAAATTAATCATAATTTCAAATTAGAGTTTCCCAACATAAACTGATGAAAGGGCCACCCAAGAAAGACTTCAAATTAATCATCATATAATTTCATGACTGAAATTTCAGTAGCATTACTTATATAGAAGGAATATTCATGAGAAAATTAACCAAAATGAAAAAAGGGTCATGAGCTTACGCGCAGAGGTGCTGATGGATTTTGTTGACAGGGCCAAACCCTTGAATGGTGGCTGTGGCCTTCTCAAGAAGGGTTGTTGAAGTCTGAGTTGGCTCACCAGGGATCTCTGGATGAGTTGATACGTTCGTTCCTTCCATTTTTATCAATATTCTTAGCTTTTACTCTCCGAATTATTCCAAATCGATCGGTTTCTTCTTATTTTACGTTCAGAAAAAATGAAGGTGATCTCTCTTATATGAAAGCATCGCTGGTACAGTTTGCATGCAGACCGACGCGTTGCAGGAGACGTGGCACTTTCGATTTCAAACTTGGCACAAGAGTTGTATTCGTTTCCGCGACTTGTATGAGGGCTGTTTTAACGTTTTTGGACTTGTTCAATTAGATCAACATGCATTCTTAAAAATGAAAAATAAAACATAAAGAAAAGAAAACGATTAAAGTTAATGCATATATATATATATCTATATCTACACACACACACACTAGAAGGGCACACCGCGCTATGCGCGGTGTTGTGGCCGTTAGCTTTTAAGTGATTAGTTTTAATAGCATAAGAACTAAAATTTAAGCAATTAATGTGGATAGTAATTGGACATATTCAATTTAAAATTTTGGCATAAAAAATTATAAAAATTTTATACAACAATACAAATTCTTCGGCTTATTTATCAAAATAGAGTAAAAAAAGTGGAACTTTACAAAATTATCGTGGTTTGAGAATTCTTCCAAAAATATTGTAAGGCGTGGCTTCTTTCTGCTTCTGAAATTTTTTTTTTTTTAAATTAAATAGAGAGGCCACGCCTCTGGCATGGCAAAATTTCCGCCCCATGCAAAAAAAAATTTCAATTTTTTTTTTTTTTTTTTTTGATAAAAATTGAAGACACGCCTCTTCCATCTATTTTTTTGTTCTGAAAATGGAAGAGGCCACGCCTCTTGCATGCATATATATATATATATATATATATTTTAATTAAGAGGCGTGGCTTCACTTCCTATTTTGTTTTTTTTTTTTTCAGCTGAAAATGGACGGGCCACGCCTCTTTCATGTTTTTTATTTTTTTTAATTAAAAATTGAAGAGGCATGGTCTTGCATGTAATTTTTTTTTTCACTTTTTTTATTTAAAAAGTGAAGAGGCATGGCCTTAGCATAATTTTTTTTTTTTTTTTTGTAAAACATTTGCAAATGCATGTCACGCCCTTGCATAGCAAAAATGTGTTTTAAGATACAGTAAAGAATTGTATATATACAGTAGTATATGATGTAAGCTCTATTAATACATTTTTTAAGAAATATCATACATTTTAATCATAATTAATGCGTATAATTTGAAGATATGTTATTATCATGGCATATAAAACTGTCACATAATATTTTTACCAACTCGATCCTATTTATGTATTCCACTTATAAAACCCACCATTCACATAACTTTATCATTTATTTATTTTTTTAATATTTAAAAAATGAACTCAAATGAGAGATGATCTATTTTTGTAGCGTGGATATACATGGTTATTGAATAAAAAAATGGTCATTGTCAATGCTAATGTATCTTGAATGACAATGATTAATATCATGTAGTATTTTGCTTTGTTTCTTAATTTTGAATTCCAAATTTGATTTCAACTACCTAAAACAGAACTAGAATATTGACTTATAATACTATATATATTTAATTTTTGCAAGTTTAATATGTAACACTCACTATTTAATTAAAGAACAATGTATGGGTATTATTTTTTAAGTATGTTAGTGAAATATGACATAGGTCAGAACTGTCTAAAATTTTTGAAAATTTCGACCAAATTTATTGTTGATAAAGTCTAATACAAAGGAAAAACATAGAATATAAAATATAAAATTTGAGGAAGAGTAATGAATATTGAAGGAATGGGTTGTGTATAAGTAAGACCAATAACACTGTACAGGAAAAAAAAATTTCTGCACAAGAGGCAGGCACGCCTCTTGTCTCAATTTCAATAAAAAAAAAAACAAAATAGGAAGAGAAGCCACGCCTCTTAATTAAAAATATATATATATATATATATGGGCCACGCCTCTTCCATTTTCAGAACAAAAAAATAGATGGAAGAGGCGTGGCTCTTCAATTTTTATTAAAAAAAAAAAAAATTGAAATTTTTTTTTGCATGGGGCGGAAATTTTGCCATGCCAGAGGCGTCTATTTGATTTAAAAAAAAAAAAAATTTTCAGAAGCAGAAAGGCGTGGCTTCTTACAGTATTTTTGGAAGAATTCTCAACCCATGGTAATTTTGTAAAGTTCCACTTTTTTTACTCTATTTTGATAAATAAGCCCAAATTCTTCCGATAAAAAATGACCTCTCAAGAGGGCCTTCAATGCCCTTTCCAAACAGGTGGCATAGGTGGTTTTTAATGGCAGCTCCAATTGTTTTTTCTGCATAGCATATCCAACATGCAATTTCAAATCATGGAATTTATGTGTCACAATCATCGGAAGGGATGATTTCAATTTCTCAAACTGAAAATTAGACTTTTAGTGACCAAAAAATCGGTCACTACTTCAACAAAAATCGATCGTAATTAGTGATCAAATTAGTGACCGACACGCGCGATTATTGAAATCCTCATCATCACTAAAACTATCATCAGTCACTAATTAGTGACCGATATTAGTGACCGCCTATCGGTCATTAATTTTAAAGTGTCGGTCACTAATTTTTTGCAAGGCAATTCATTGGACGGTCACAGGGTCACTTATTAGTGACTGATTACTAATCGGTCACAAAATTTCAAGATTCGGTCACTAATTAGTGATTGATTAGTAATTAATCACTAATTAGTGACCGAAACTCGGTCACAAAATATCAATAATCGGTCACTAATAGTGGCCGAAACTCGGCCACAAAAAATCAATAATTAGTCACTAATTCACTAATTAGTGACCTTTCCAGCAACAATATACAAGTAATCGGTCACTAATTAGTGACCGCATTTTGGTTACAAACCAGTCACAAAATTTTATTTGCGCTAAAAATAATTTATTTTATTAATATAAATACTATTTCAAAACAATATATTATGAATATTTTACAATCATAACCCATCATCAATTTATAATTCTAAAAGTATAATCCATAACACCAATGCATAATCATAAAAATAGCAATTCATACAACCATAATCCAAAATCATCCGTTTACACCAACCGATCCAAAATAAGTTTTGCCATAAACAATAGTACATAGCACAAAAATAGACATTGATTGATGAAACTAACTCTCATTGTCACCTCCTTTAATGTCATTCGAACCACCACCATGTATTGAATTCAACTTTTCCATGCATGTTGTCAATGTCGCCATTAAAGCTTGCTCCCTCGCCTTTGCATCTTCAATTATTTTCATGAAAATTAAGCCCCTATTTGCACCCGCTTCCCTCTCCTTAGCAGCTGCCTCCCTCTCCTTAGCCAAATGTTCATCAACAACTCTCATAATTGTTTCTTGCAAATAGTCAGGTGTACATGGTTGTTGATTGATCTTGATGAGGTCCTAGTAGCGATAATGTCATGACAATGAAATATATTCCTAAAACCATACATCCTACCCTTTATAGTACCACCATTAATCTCAATCCATTTATGCGCATCAAAGGAGCTTTTTGGAGTTGAGTTACTATCAAGATTACTTGTATATGCTCCATTCTCCTCCTACACAAAATATCACCATTATTCTAATAGTATCTTCTATCTATAATTTATTGAATCTTATAAACTTATTTTTTCATAAATTATTCTAATTCAATTTACTTTCAACTTATTTTTTTAATTAATATTTCAAATCTTGAAAATATTAAAACTAAAAATGCAACCAAACATTAGGTAATATGAACTTGGTACAATAATTGTTGGTAATAATGAATCAACTATATATATATATATATATCATCTCTTTTAAATGTCCAATTATTTGAGAGAATCAACCATATATATCATTTCTCTTTCAAAATCTCTAACTTCTTTGAGTGAATTATATTCTACAGGACATAACATCTACAACAGCAAAAGAACTTCTAACAGTAGTAATACACTTTAGAAAGAGCATAGGATTTACTAATAATATTGGACTTCATCAACTTTTGCTAAAATCACATAACTAAATAAAACTCAAAATCAATAAGTTATAAAAATAATTATATTTATTTCTTCTATATCCTATAACTACACCAATATAGTATCTTCACCCTTAAAATAAAAGTTCCTATAAATCCAAACAATTGCCAAATGATTACCAAAAAACACTCAACTCAATCCAAGAAAAAATCCAAATAAAGAAACCAAATATATTATCACCTTAACGCTCCAACACACTTACAACCATATCCAGATTTTCAATATTAAGTATGTCCAACACACTATCTATTATTTGGTAATAGTATTTTCAACCCAAAAATGTTCAACCTACAAGAAACACTTGCCTAGAGCCTCTTGGATTTCTTGTCGATATATTCACCTTTCCCTTGTGCTTTCTGATGAGGTCGGTCATGAACCTCCACTTGGCTAACCATTATGCTACCTTGTGATTACATTAAAATAATAACATTAAAACTTGCTCTCAATATTAAATAAAAATAAATTTAGAAATGGAAAAAACCATTCTACGCATATGCTCGGCAAAGGAAATGGAACCGTTGGTATGCTTGGTGATTGACCCATCCTTCTCCATCATTCTGTTTTGCCCTGCTTTTTGGCACTTCTCTTGATAGTTCATTGCAATCATATATGTGCTACAAATGGCTTCCCAATCACTTGAAACCATATTTTTAGGCACAATCGTTGCAAGATCTCTCGGGTTCACACCACCAGCTTCCTTTATTGATCTCTTTTTGTATATGTAGATGGTGGTTTTGAAATTCTTCTTATGAGTCTACTCCCATGAGTGTATAATACCCGCCTCATGTTCAGGAAACCAACAAAAGTGTTCCTATCACAACATACATCATGATGAATTCCATGAACGTATAAAATATGCAAAGTTAGTTTTGAATTTTCTTAAATATTTAACAACTTACTGTAAATTTTTCATAGAGAAAATATCATGATTCTCGAGGAACCTTCTCCCAAATAGGCCATGGACCCATATAAGCTCTCAAAATTTCACATATTTTACTCGTTACTGACTCTGGAATGAAGCTATGCAATTGTGCAATCAAAATTACATAAGTTAAATAGCTAAGTAGTTAGACACAGTAACTCAAAAATCAATTTTCACTTAAAGTGATTAAAGAAACATACCCATCATGGAATGGTTGTATCAAGATACGGTTAGAACAATTATTTGGTGCATGACTCCCTTGTGTGTCTTCTCTTGTCCTCGCCTGAGATGAATTTGGATCAAAACTCGATTGTCCCTTCTCATGCTGCTACTGTGGAACAGGTACCTATGTCTCTCTTTCTGAAGTCATCAGTTCCTCCTCAATCCCTAGAGGAGGAACCTGTGTGAAATTGCCCAATGAGCTTGGAGCTATTGAAGGAGTAGGTCTTTCTAGTGTAGCTTGGCCATGGCCTCATCTATCTCTATTTCTCCCACCGAATCCCCTTCCTCTAGTCGACATACTGCATAAAAAAGCCATTAAAAAAAACTTCTAGATTCATCATAAATTCATATAGAGCTAATGAAAATAAACAACAGATGACGCAAAGTTTGATAATACTTAAAATCAAATGTAAATCATGCAAACAAAATTTACAATTTAAATAACCCTAAAACACATGAATTTAAGATGTAGCAATTCACTAATTAATAAAACTTCATTTACCATGGAATACAATATTCAATTATCACAGTCCATGTCATTCCCACTACTAGTTTCATCAAAATCTTCAAACTCCTCTTTCTCGTTCTCTTCTTCCCATTCCTCTTTCCTTTCATCTTCATCTCCTTCTATTGCATTTCTTCACATTGAATTTGCTGGGTCAAGCCGAATTTCTTCAGGAGGTACTTATATTGGATTTGCATCATCATCAACTAAGATATTTAAGTGATCAAGATCAACTGTTATGGGAGTCTCAAATGGTGTTAGCACATTCTCTTCTTGAAAAGGAGCTTGAATAATTGATTCGTTACTCTGGCTCTGCATTGACACATAAGGGATATTCACTCTGCTCCTTGCCTTTACTTTGCACACGGCATGCCAATCACGTCTATCCATACTTAAGGATGGAAAACTCGTGTTGCACACTTGCTATGCTTGTTGAGCCAATATAAAAGGATCATTCGTGTTAAGTTTTCTGTGGCTATTGATCTCAACAAGTCCAAATCGTGGAAACACTCTAACCCCTCTGTTGAAATATCATACCAATAACATTTGAATAACACAACTTTATTTCATTGTCCAAAATATTCTAGATCCAACACTTCTGCCAACAAGCCATAATAATCAACCTTATTTTCATTCCATTAACTCCCCCAAACGCACACACTACTATTTATAGTTGATTTATATTGTCCATAATTGTGAGTACAGAATTTGAACCCATTTGCAAAATAACTATTGTATAATTTAACCTATCGACTAGGACTCTGTGCCAAGCGTTTAATGTTCTCTTCAACTCCACTAGAAGCATCCATCATCTATTCATAAATTTATAGTCCACATTAGGTGTGTTATATAAAATAGTTAGGTAAGTTCTATATGGTTTTTACTTACATAATTTTCAACCATTGTGGAAATTTTGAATCCTATAATCTTCCTAATTCCTCAGTAGTAAGATTGGGATATTAGATGTCATCTCTTCATTAAATATGCTACAAGAACAAGGAATGATCAATCTCCAAATTATGAAAATATTGAGTTTTAATTTGGAATTTCAACATTAAAAGAGAACATGACCTCATTGCAATTCAACAGTACATATCTATGTGCTGTACAAAATCCATCATCATCCTTAAAAAATCTACCATTTCTTTGAGTCCCAAGAGGCCTTCCTAGATGACTAAAAATTGAAAGGCGCCCAATTGAGTCTACCTTTCCTCCATCATCTTTTCTTGGAAGTTGATTTATTCTCATTTCTATTTTAGTGTCAAAATAGAAAGAGCAAAATGTTGAAACCCCCTCAATGATGTATGCTTCTACTATAGATGCTTCAACATTGGCTCGATTTTTCACTTTTTGCTTCAAGCGGCGCAAATATCTAAACCATAGAATTCATTATAAAGTATATTATAATGTAAATATAAATTGATATATGGATTATAAAGTGATCCTTACAAATATCGAATGAAATATTATCTCTCAAATGGATACATACATCAATATTGCACAGGGCCACCAACTTTAGCTTCATAGGCCAAGTGAATTGGAAGGTACTCCATTACATCAAAGAATGCTAGTGGGAATATCTTTTTAAGTTTGCAAAGAATCTCAACAATATTTTTCTCTAGTTGTTCCATATGCTCTACATTCAAGACAGTTGAGCATATGTTCCTAAAGAAAACACTCAACTCTGATATTGTTGCCCATACTGATTTAGGCAAAAGATCACGAAAAGTAATTGGAAGCAATCTTTGCATAAACACATGACAATCGTGACTTTTCATATGATAAAACTTTGATTCCTTCTCATTCACACATTGGGTTATATTTTAAGCATAACCATCAAGAAATTTTAAGTTTTTAGCCCAATTGCATACTTTTTTTACTTGTTGTGCACTTAGAGTATAAGATGCTTTAGGCTTATAAATAATGTTTTCCTCTATGGTAATGAAACAAATGGAATTGGGGCTGATTACAATAAGGCGTTAAATCTCTCCGTGCATTTCCATTGTCCTTTGATTTTCCCTTCACATCCAACACTGTATTGAAAATATTGTTAAATACATTTCTCTTGATATGTATCAAATCAAGATTATGGCGAATAAGATTTTTGCACCAATAAGGCAACTCCCAAAATATGCTTTTTCTAACCCAATTATATGTATTGCCAAATCCAGGCAAATCTTTAAGGTTTCCATATTGATCATATGTCTGAGGATGAAGTTGGGATAAGCGTCTCCTAACTTCTTCATCGGACAAATGCAGAGGATGAGGGTCTCTTTCATATCTACCTTTCATGAACATATCCTATTGACCTCGATATGTGTGATGGAAAGGCAAAAATTGACGATGAAAATCAAACCATGATTGCTTCCATCCATTTCTAGACGAAAAGATTTTGTATGTTCCACACAGTAAAGGCATGCTAACAAACCATGAATAATCCAACAAGAGACTATATGCACCATCAAAAGAGCCATAAGCAGGAAAATCATTAATCGTCCACAAAAGAGCCGCTTTCATCAAAAAGTTTTGTTGTCTATATGCATCATAAATCTCAACCCCTTCACTCCATAACTGCTTCAACTCATCAATTAGAGGACGTAAAAACACATCTAATAAAATATAAGATTACTCCATAATATAAAAAATGTAAGCTTACTTTCTCACAAAAAAAAAATAAAAATAAAAAAATTTGTAAGCTTGTAGTACACAACTGACATATAAAATGACCTCTTATTTTGGATAATAATTTGACATGACTTGCAGGACATTATCAATATAAACAAAAAGAATGACTCTTAAGAATATGCCGAAATCAAGATCAAAAAAGAGGAAAAGATTGCCCAAATGCCCTTTGAGTCTACCACCCCAAAAAGTTTTATCATTATCGAGCGGTGGAAGTGAGAATATTTCAATGACCCTGGTACCCTTAAAAACCCAAGAAATTCCTCAATCTAAATTGGGATGGGTAGTATTGCGCAAGGTATTCTTACGTGGCTGAGGAGTAATTGAGACTTGATCTACTAAGAAATCGTCAACGTTGCAATATATATTAAAACTACTGAGTCGACAATCTATTGCAACTATTTATCCTGATCAGAAACAGATTACTACATCTTATAGGGATAAATGTCCTTTAGATTTGGACCCCAAGAAGGGTGCTATTGTACTGTACTCAGCCAACCCTAGCTATGTTCCTTATTAATCTAAGATTTTCTCAGAAGAACTCAAAGTTCCTGGACAGAAGTACTCAACAACATGCCAATTGTTTGACTACTAGGAACTCTTGTTAGCAACAAATAACTTTATACATGCTTTGTTTTGTTTAAAGTTCTTCATTATATTATTTCTGACTTCCTATCAAGGTCTCATTCATTAATCATTGTCATATTTTCAGAAAATTTGATTGGAAAGCAGGGAAGCAGCTGGGTTTATAGTTTCTTCTATGATCCAATATGCAGTTAGGAGATTAGCAATAGTTCTAATATTTTCATTTCTAAGTTTTGTCATGTTATTAGCTCACTAATTTTGCATTCAGTTGTGACTGGCACTTATCAATTATAAATGAAAACATATGTATAATGTAATTTACAGCTGGTTTAAGTACATGGTTTTACCTTTCCATATTTACAAGGCAAAGTTGCTACAATAGAGAATACTGCTAAAGCATATGAGTCAAAAAAACCAGAAGATAAACAAGTAGTTAAGCCCCCAAAGATAGAAAAACCTATGGAAAACAAACCACAGGAGCAGAAACCAGTTTCAGATGCCGCAAAGCCTAAAGCTGGAAGAGATAGAGAAGTGAAAATGGATTTGTTCTGGAGAATGACACAATACAGTATAAAATCAGCAAAATAGCTTGGAGTTCATGGGCAATAAATGCAGGAGAATTAAGCAGTATAGAAATAAATTTTTCAACTTTGACTGGAACGTTTGCATAACTGCATGCCAATCAAAAAATTGCTCTATCCAATAGAGTACCACTACAATAAAGAAACTCATAGCTTCATATATAATGATATCAAATTCTTGCACATCCCCCTACATTTCAGTTTATCATTATCTAAACCATTAACAAAAAAAACAAAAATGCACGATGTACAATTTCCCTACAGAGCATGAAGAGAAAAAAACAATTTCATACAGCTTAGCATAGTGAATGAAAGAATAGCACGGTAAATTATTTCTCCCATTTGAAAATCCAGAACCACAAATTCTACGAAAAACCCAATTTCTAGCATCTCTCTCTCTCTCTCTGGCATTAAATCTCTTGAAATGGAAAAGAAACAAAAACAGCAAGAAGCAACAAGAAAGACTGATAGATTTTGGCAAAACAAGCTCCATGCATGTGGAAATACAAACACATTGTATCCAAACAAGTCACAACAAAACAAAGAGAGAGAGAGAGAGAGAGAGAGAGAGAGAAGAAAAACCTGTTAAAGAAAGATGCGAATGAACACCAAGAATCACAAACAGACATAAAAACTAAGAAAAAATAAAACGCATAGTTATTAATATCCTGAAATCATAAATAAAATAAGAAATAAAATTTCACATAAACATAACAAAATAAAGCAAAGAGAAACCTTTAGATACCCAAATTCAATTTACTAAAATCAATAAACTCTAGCATAACTTATATGGCAAAAAAAAAAAAAAACTTCAGACAACTTATGGGCAACAACTTCAGACCATTGAAATTTTCTCTTTCTAATAATTATTTTTTACCACCAAATTCTTCTTCCATTCAAAAGTAGCAAGAAACCACACTTCAAGAAAAATGCTTCTTTTGATCCTAAAGCCAAAGGAAAGCCGCTTCTTCTGCTTTAATGTAGGGCCCACACTCTGTTTGTAAGAAGAAAAAATCACTAAACACTAAAGAAGCTTGAATAAAATAAGTTCATGCAGAATGTTGATAAAACAACATTGTACGCCGGCATAAATTATGGAAATGAAAATAATAACAGAATAGTGCATGCACTTGGCACTGTAGCTACGCGCTTTGTGCTATATACTAATAGGGTAATACTCGTAACATTTTGTGCAATG
Organism: Jacaranda mimosifolia; assembly: GCA_018894105.1. Lineage (NCBI taxonomy): Eukaryota > Viridiplantae > Streptophyta > Magnoliopsida > Lamiales > Bignoniaceae > Jacaranda > Jacaranda mimosifolia. Next base: position 17,079,879 of record CM032132.1, on the reverse strand, counting down.
TCCAGTAGTACCCAGTTGATGCAAACGTGAGGATACCTTACCCTTTGTATTAACCACTTTAAAAATGACCTTTTCCTCAGCTATTCATTTAATCCTATCGTGATGTAAACAATTTAATATCTTTTTCACATAAGTGATGGGTCTTTGTATGTTATTTAAATATGAAAAGTGCCAAATAAAATTTAATCCCGAGAAAATTTTGAGGGTTTTTTCTTTATTTTTATTTTTCGAGGAACAATCATTTAGTTGGTTTGATCTTTAATTCCATCATGATATTTTGTATTATATTCACTGCACTTGATATTTTTTATTTTTCCTAAAATATAAGGCTTAGACAAGACAATGATCCTTTTTCTGTTGCCTCAACTCCTTGAACTCAAGGCTTGACTCTTGACACTTGCATTAGTCCCGTATACAACCTGTTATCAGAGATTCTATCGCAATTCAATCCACATATTGATTATCACATATGTGAAATTTGATTGCCACATCAATGTGGAGGTATGTTATGACATCAAGTTGGTGAAGTACATGTACAAATATATCGAAAAACGGCATGATAGGATCCCATATAATATAGTAGGCTCCGCATTTGTTTCAACAATAGATGAAATTAAAGAGTTTCAAAAAGGAAGGTGGATTTTTACAATTGAGGCATATTGGAGAATCTTTGGATTTGAACTGACTAAGTTACATCGTCCTGTGATTATTTACCAGTGCATTTACCAAATGGATAATATATTACCTTCGGCAGAAAAGGAACTCTAGTTCAAATTGTATCATATCCTTTCTTAGGTCGAATGATGTTGACAGAATACTTTTAGATGAATGTAAACAATCTAAATGCCAAAAAATTGAATCTTTTGTACAAAAAATTTCCTAATACTTTGTTTGGGAGCCAAGAGATCGGGAAGGAGTTTGCGGGGAAAAAAAATGTTATTGAAAAAATTAGCAATTGTTGATCCAACAAAGGTAAACGCTACATTTTAAAGGTCTTGCTTAGGAATGTGAAAGCACCACCTTTATATGAATCTCTTCTTTCAGCTAACAGTCAATTATTTCTTACATTTTGCTTTACTACACTACATAAGGGATTTATTCAATCTGATACATAAATGAAAATTAAAAAAAAACAAGATGAATTGAAATTGAAAATAAAGTGATACCTTGCATATATTATAGACAATTAAACCATGAGGTTAGAATTTAGAACGTGTGTAATTGTTGAAACGACAAAGAAAGCGAAGGAGCTAAGAATATTTGAAGAATACTCCAACAAATAATTAACACACTGCAATTCAACTTTTCTAATGAAATCCAAGAACTCCCCTACCTTATAGCTTTGACTTTCAGTTGAAATCTTTTTCTGCCTAAATGAACCTAAGGAAATCAAAACTAAAAAGAAGAAGAGCAACATAACCACGAAGCTACCTCGGTGGCGCACAACAAATGTATGCCAAGACACATGGAACACGAAAAGACAATAGAAAAGCAACAACAAGTAGCAGGCACAAAGAAGAGAAGGTTGAGCAGGGAGAAATGACGAACAATACTAGGCAAAAAGAAAAAAGAAAAAAAAAGGGTGGCAAAAGGTAGGATCCACCATACAAAAATTTACTTTAGCAGGGCAATTTGCTCTTATATATATTAGTAATATATATACTAGTAATTGTGCACGATGTTTCTTTGCCTGGTAAATTTGTTGCGTCAGAATACTTTAATAATTTTTCTATTGTGTTTGATAATAGAAACTCTTAAAAAATTAAAGTATGAAATTTTTTAACAGTTAGCATGCCCATTAGAAGATTTATGAGAGGACTTAAGTAAGAAGCAAAGAAAGAAAGAAAAGTAAGTGAATCCAAAACATGGCAACAAAATTTATATTAACATGCTAAAAGAAAAGCAATTATTATGACCATTTATGAGCTAAATTACAGCTCAAACCCATCACGTGTTTTGCAAAATAAGAATTTATCAATTTTTCAAAATATGGAGAACAGATAGTTTGGCAAAACCATACATAGCTATATCCCATTGTTACCTTTTAGTAGTCTAAATCAGTGTTTGCATATGGTACTTTTGTTTTCTTCAATTTTGCAGTTGTTGCATCATTGCTTTCATCTGTGTACTTTTGGGTTTTTATCTTCAACAAGGCTAGATCTTCATTTTCTTAGTTTTCTGAGTTTAGATTCAACAAGGCTAATAATCAAAGAACTTGCAAGACATCAAAACATATTAAGGAGTATGGTGTATTATTATCAAAGAATAATTAACTTTACTACAGTTGCAAAAAGGTCTTATCTCCAATATCTAATGACACTATCATTGGAAGTGATTTAGTAAACCCCTGTTGGATTCATGAAACACACATATTAACTATCAATAAACTGAAAATAATTTGTAAGATAGAGAAAACACAACGTAGTACATGAAAATACACATATTCATTTTTCAGTAAATAAAATAGAAAGAAGAAAAAGAGTTTAGTGGGAGAGCTTTAGAAGAAGAACATAAGGCATAAATGGAGAAAGAAATGCATTTCTGGAGGATTTTAGGAGGATTTGACTTGGCCCCGTCCTCTGCTAGCTCCACAACCAAAAGCTGGCTGGCAACATCAGACATGGAACATGTAGTTCAAATCTCATCCCCTTATTAAATTACTACGACTAATTCCAATTCTTCTCATACTCGATCTTCCTCAATCAATCGTCAATCAACGACGTTCAATTAGCTTCTCCCTATGATTATAATGAGCTGTCAAACTCCATTGTTGTGTATCCTCCATAAGGTACTTTTTCTTCTTTGCCTTTTATTTTTCCTTAACAATGCTAATTTGTTTAATTTTGTGTTGTTTATGAATATATTTTTATTTATGAAGGTGGTTTTTGATGCAAGGGTCTCTAAAGTTGACTGGTGTTAGATTTTTGTGTGTGGCTATTCAAAAAATTGAGAATGACCCAATCAGGAAATTTGGAGAGAGATTGTAGGTTTATTCAGGTAATTTTTTGACAACCCTTTTGATTAGTTTGCCTTAGTATTGAGGAAAGGTGCAAAAGATTGAATTTTGCATTGTGAGCTTCATGTGCTTAGTAACTTTTTACTAGTCGAGAATTGAATACGTATAAAAACATCCGTTTCTTTGGATAGGGAACTTTGTTTTATGGAATGCCTAATTAATGAACTGAATAACAAAAATGTAAAATTTTCAAGTTTTGCTACTATTTTTATAGTGTGGAACTATAAGATTGTAGGTATTTTAGCTATTTTTCTGTTATGCTATTCATACTTCAATTTTCATTATGAGGAAAAAAAGGTATAATCTGGCCTGAATTCATTTTTATTTTACTTTTGTGGCAAGCACTTAGAAACTATAGCGCTTTAGGCCTTTTTATCCTCAATTATAGCTACAGCAACAAAGATATAAAGCACCATATAGCTGCAACAACAGTGTAATCAAGGTAGACCATTGATAAGAATTGTTAATTACAAAAGTAATATTGATAGGAACAAAGTTATAATGCCCCAGAATTTTATTTCGTATTTAATCATTACTATACCTTATTTATTTATTTTATTTTATTCAATTAAAATTGTAGTAAGACATGAACTATAATTTTGGATAAATAAATTTATATATATAATATATAGATAATATTAAATTATCTCTTAATATTATATATATATTGTAGATACTCTATATTTTGGGGAGTATAAGTTATAATTCTACTTAAAGTAATATTATGTTAGTAAAAGGAATTGAATTATTGAATTCTAGGAATTAATAATAAAGATAATAAAATAATAATAGGCATATTCTAGTCCTAGAAGATAATTAATTAGAGTTTTAAATGAGTCAAACCACTTCCCCATATATATATATAGATATATATATACACCCTTAGAAAAATAAAACCCTACTTCACAGTAGCTCTCAGAGAACTAAAAAATGGAAGTAGCAATCGGATGGTACGGGCTGCTAATTGATCTCTGCAAAGTGCCTTCTTACATTGGATATTACATACAGTTTCCCAGTATTCATCCATAATTCATGCCTATCCAGTATAAAATTGCAAGAAATGGAGGAAAGGCGGTTAGGATGGATGTTTTGGTGGGAGATGACATGAGGTTGTATTTTCCAGTGACCATTTGGCAAAACAAAATTGGTCCCAAGTTTTAGTGGTCATGTTTTGCTACTCCAAAGTATGTTGTTGTTTTGATCTCAAAATTAAAAGATTTGGAGATGCTATTAAGGCTAGAGCTCTCCATTGTTCATCTCTACAACTTCTAATTCACCCAAATGACTTTGCTGCCTCCAAGGGTACTCTTCTGTCTCACTTTCCTCTTGCACTTAACACAAATGCAACCACATATAGCTTTATGTTGGTCAGACAGGATTAGTTGGTGCTTAAATTTATCCTGTTCCATTAAATAGTATGATTTATGCTAAGCATCACCAAGCAGTCAATGAAAAACTTGTACTAAGATGTTTGTCCATGTCATCAAGTAGTATAATACAATGACTAAGACTCCTTTGACTTATAGCTGTCAAGAACAAACTCATATATATAGTTGACAGGACTTGCCATTATGCAAATATTGAATGTTGATCTAGTGTGAAGATTCTACCTTGGAATGACATACCTTGTTAAGAAAATAGTGATGTCATATGATTGAAGACCAAGGATGATAGAGCCAATCTCCAGAATTGAAGTTATTTTCAAATTTGCCAGAAGATTATGTGCCTAGGTGATCAAATACTAGACATAATAGATTCGACAATTAATTAGATAGATAAGTACTGTGAATGCCTAAATTTATAACTATTATACGATATTATTTTTCAAAATTAGAAGGATATATGTATAGTAATGCATGCTATAAAACTTCTTTTCAATATACATTGCACTATATATGTATTCCACTACGCAAAAAAAGAAATATTTTTCTTGTCTTATTTCTGGATAAAAGAAAACATCTGCTTTTATGACCTTTTTGTTTATGCTTCTAGACTAGCAATTAAATTCAATGATCAATTGATTATTGTTACTGTTATTGCTACTATTACTATTACTGTTAGTTGGATCCAACTTGGTTTGGGTGTCCGAGGGACCACCGGGTAGCAGAGAGCTTGCCGGTTGAACCCCAAGCCTCCATGGCCTAATACCCCTAGCGCAAAACAGAAGTCGTTTGTGGCTGAGGTGGGTTGTAGGAATTGCCGGGGATGCTCGAGTACTATTTTGGTAAGGTCGCACCTTGCCCCGAGCGATAAGGTATTGTTACGGTGGGAGTCATATAGTTGACTGGTTATAGCAAACACTGCCTGATCATCGCATTTAAGTTGTTAGTCTAGAAAATCATTTATTAAATTCTTGGCTTGTTACTGCTTGACCGTTTATTATTTTTCACTGATATTCTTCTCGAATGTTTTTACTAAACTAAACATGTTAAATCCACAAACTCACATTACACACACTTGGCATTCATTGAGTATTTTACTCACACTCTTTTTTCTTTCTTTAACTCTCTTCTGGCAGACCTTAATCCTCGCCCGAGTGAGGAGGTGGATACTACGTATGACGAGAATTGGAATTGAAGATTTTCTTTTGAGATGAGGACTTTGCTATAGCTTTAGTTTTATTGTTGTCTTGGCAAATTAGTTCTTCTTCTTTTATAATTTTCTAGTTGAGGGAAGAATATTGGGCATTTTGAGTTTCTATGTTGCAAAAATTATTTAAATCATTATGAATGTTAGAATTTTTCTTGATTTAAGACTATGATTTTGGATAGATGATACTGCTTATTTGGGATCAATTTTCACACCTCGAGACTAGACTATATAGTTAGATTTTAGGGCGTGACAGAATGGTATCAGAGTCTAGGTTTTAACTTAGGCTATGTCAGGATAAGATCTTCGGACTGTGGAATATGGGCATACAACTCTTAGGGATTGATCTAAATATTTAGGTTTGACCACGGAATTGAATAAGCAAATTTCATTTGAGATTAAGGTTGTGAACGATTGTTATTAGGTATGCCAATTGATATGATTGAAAACTTTTGGTACTTGACGATAGGATTCATGACATTATGAGACTTAGCTTGGAAGTACTTTGGGAATTGATAGTTTTCTCCACTTTGAGAATTGTGAATGCTTGCTATCTTCTTTTTGAATGACTACTTAGTGTAATTTAATATTTTCTTTTATTAATCTAGGCTTATTTTGATAATATGGTGAGTCAAAGCCCTTATAAGTTGATTTATGATTTAGATGTTTCACCCTGACAATTAAGGTTAATTTTCAAGAGCTTGGGTTACGATTTTAGATATGAAATAGGCATATGATATTGGGACAAAAACCTTATGTCAATAATTGAAATTGTTTGGATTTATGAGAAAATTATTTTTATTAGAATAAGGAGGATTCAAAAAACAAAAGGAAAGAAGTGAGAATCTTTATCACAAAGAGTGGCATCTATTTAGGAAACAGAAGCGAAGACCACCATGGAATTTGAATTGTAAAACTTGGTGTACAAATCCATTTATATTGTTATATACATTAGATATACTGCCACTAAGGGTCGAGGGTTTCAATAGGAATTGAGAGGGTAAGGATGTGTATGTACATACGGCTTCTTGAAAGTTAAAAGGTACAGTAAATATGGTGATGATAGAACCTTATGTTACTTATGGCTACCCCTATCATGAAAGCATGAGAGAGTCAATTTACAAGTAGGAAAGGCTTACATCAATAAACTCTTAGGAGGATGAACCTTGCAAATCCATTTCAGTTGAACTTGATTTATTAAACTTTTGAGACTTCTCGGAGATTTAAGTCACTAGAAAAATAAATATAACAACTGTACCTGAATATTTTGTGGTCCCTATTTTGAGATTTGAATCAACTAGGCCTTTGGGTGAACTTAAGTTGAGAATTATAAGTTTTAAGATATATTTTGGTATTAAGGACAACTATTCGACTTTGAGAAAGGAATACTACATGAAAGAATGCTCTTCTAGGGTCCTAGTTTTACATGACCAATTTTTATAATGGATTTTTCTCATGGTTATTAATTGAATCTGAAAAGTTTCCAAACACAAAAATTGTGAGTCTATCCTTTAAATGTAAATATCCACTTGAATCATCTCAATTAGATTTATATGGAGTAAGTTACAACAAAAACACTAAAATGTGTCCAGTCAGAAGATATAGGACTTTGATTTCCCAAAAATGGATATTGGTGACACCTTTAATACTTCTTCCTGATAGAATTAAGTAAAAATAACCAACATATGAATTTTAGGTCTATCTTTTAGGTTTCTATTTGCACCTGAATCACCTCAATCTAATTTATATAAAGAAAGCTATGATCAAAATATTAAGATGTAACAATTCTAGAAATACAGGATTTTGGTTTTTCAAAAATAGATAATTTTGACTCTTTCACTACTTGCTCCAGACAGAATCCAATAATGAGATCAACATAAAATTTGTAATTCTATCTCTTAGGCATTTATGACCATCTGAATCACTTCAATCCGATATATAGGGAGAAAGTTACTACTAAAATACAAAGGTGTGGCAATACAGAAAATACAGGGCTCTCAATTTTCCCAGAACAAAATATTGTGATGACTTTTATTACTAGATTCCGATTTAATTTGGAATTATGGTCCACACATAAACTTAATATATGACTCTTAGGTTTTCTATAGCCATTTTAATCATTTCAATCTGATACATAGGGAGAAAGTTATGATTAAAATACTATGATGTGGCAATACAAAAAATATAGGAGTTTAATTTTTCCCAGGACAGAATATTGTGATGAATTTTCCTACTTGATTCCAATTTAATTGGACAATATGGTGAACATATTAATTGTATATATGTCTCTTAGGTTTCTATATCTATTTGAACTACCTTCATCTGATATATATGGAGAAAGTTATGACTAAAACACTAAAATGTGTCAAGGTAGAAAATATAGACTTAAATTTTTCGATAGCAAATATTTGTGATGCTTTTATGGATTGATCCCGATGGAATTAAGAAAATTAGTCAACATAGAATTTGTAGATCCATCTGTTAGGTTTCTATAGCACTTGAATCACCCTCCTCCAATATACATGGAAAAAGTTACAGTGAGAATACTAAGATATGTCAAATTAGAGGCCTTCTGGACTTTAATATATCACCATCCGAATTTTCTTCACATTTATGAACCTAAGGCTCAGTTTTACACCTTGATGTCAGCTTACTTGGACCGCAATGTCAACATAAAAGTTTTAGGTCTTTCTCTTAGTTTTCCAATACCTCAAGAAAATCAAAACTATATGAGCAAAACTATCCAACTCAAGACTTAGAACTAAGAAAATGATAGAAGAAGATATTTGGAAGTGTTTGAGATATGGAGTTTCTAAACTGTTACTCAGAAAAGGATCTGCGATAATCGGAGTAGTAGCTTATCGACTTATTTCACTATCAAACTTTATGGAAATACATAATATCTTCTATGTGTCACAACTATGTAGGTATCAAGAGGATCCTTAGCATATCACAAAATATGAGAGTTTGTCACTTCAAGAAGAGTTGACATACTAAGAGCAACTAGTCCAAATCCTAGATTAAGAATACAAATATGACGCACAAAAGAGTATCCTACTGCTATGGAGATGCCATAAATAGACAATGTGACTTGGGAAAATAAGAAAGAAATGCAAAAGTATCACCAGGACTCTTTCCTAACTTAGGTTAGAATTTGGGGATCAAATTCCTGTAAAGAGGTGGGATGTAATGCCCTAGAATTTTATTTCATATTTAATCATTGTTGTACCTTATTTATTTTATTTATTTATTTCAATTAAAATGTAGTAAGACATGAACCATATTTTCGGAAAAATATATTTTTATATATAATATATAGATAATATTAAAGTATCTCTTGATCAAATAGTTTTAATTAATATTTTATATATATATTGTAGATATTCTATATTTTGGGGAATACAAGTTATAATATTCTACTTGAAGTAACATTATATTAATACAAGGAATTGAATTATTGAATTCTAGGAATTAATAATAAAGACAATAAAATTATAATAGGCCTATTCTAGTCCAAGAAGATAATTAATTAGAGTGTTAACTGAGTCAAACCACTTCCCCTCCCCCCCCCCCCACACACACACACACATATATATATATATAGAAACCCTTAGAAAAATAAAACCCTAGTTCACAGTAGCTCTCAGAAAATTGAAAAATGGCGGCAGCAATCAAGTGGTATGAACTGCTAATTGATCTCTACAAAGCGTTTTCTTACATTGGAGATTACGTACAGCTTCCATATTTGTTCATAAATCCACGCCTATCTAGTATAACATTGCAAGAAATGGAGGAGAGGCGATTAGGATAGATGTTTTGGTGGGAGATGACACGAGGTTGTATTTTCCAGTGACCATCCCAAGTTTTAGTTAGTCATGTTTTGCTACTCGAAAGTATGTTGTTGTTTTGATCTCAAAATTAAAAGATTTGGAGATGCTATTGAGGCTAGAGCTCTCCATTGTTCATCTCTACAACTTCTAATTCACCCAAATAACTTTGCTTCCTCCAAGGGTACTCTTTTGTCTCACTCTCCTCTTGCACTTAACACAAATGCAACCACATACAGCTTTATGTTGGTCAGACATGATAAGTTGGTGCTAAAATTTATCCTGTTCCATTAAATAGTATGATTTATGCTAAGCATCACCGAGCAGTCAATGGAAAACTTGTAGTAAGATGTTTATCCATGTCATCAAGTAGTATAATACAATAACTAAGACTCCTTTGACTTATAGTTGTCAAGAACAAACTCATATATATAGTTGACTAGACTTGCCATTATGTAAATACTGAATGTTGATCTAGTATGAAGATTCTACCTTGGAATGACATACCTTGTAAAGAGAACGGCGATGTCATATGATTGAAGACAAAGGGTGATAGAGCCAATCTCCAGAACTGAAGTTATTTCTAGATTTGCCAAAAGATTATGTGCCCGGGTGATCAAATACTGGACAAAATAGATTCGACGCTTAATTGGATAGACAAGTACTGTGAGTGCCTAAATTTATAACTATTTTATGATATTACTTTTAAAAATTAAAAGGATATATGTACAGTAGTGCATGTTATGAAACTTTTTTTTAATATACACTGCACTATATATGTATTCTACTACGCACAAAAAGAAATATTTTTCTTATCTTATTTCCAGATAAAAGAAAACCTATGCTTTTATGATTTTTTTTTTATGCTTCTGGACTAGCAATTCAATTCAATGATCAATTGATTATTGTTATTGTTACTGCTACTGTTACTATTACTGTTAATTGGATCCAACTTGGACTGGATGTGCGAGGGACTTCACCGAGCAACAATGGGCTTGCTAGATAAACCCCAAGCCCCTGTGGCCTAATACCCCCAGCGCACAACAGAAGCCGTTTGTGGCTGAGGTGGGTCACAGGAATTCCCGAGGACGCTCGGGTACTATTTTGGTAATGTCGCACCTTGCCTGGAGTGATAAGGGATTGTTACGGTGGAAGTCATAGATTGACTAGCTACAGCAAACACTGTCTAATTATCTCATTTAAGTTGTTAGTCTAGGAAACCGTTTATTAAATTCTCGGCTTGTGACTGCTTGACTGTTTATTGTTTTTCACTGATATTCTTCTTGCATATTTTTACTAAACTAAACATGTAAAATCCATAAACTCACATTGCATACACTTGGCATTCACTGAGTCTTTTACTCACACTCTTTTTCTTTCTGTAACTCCTTTCTGGCAGAACTAAATCCTAGCCCTAGTGAGGAGGTGGATACTACATATGACTAGAACCAGAATTGAAGATTTTCTTTTTAGATGAGGACTTTGCAGTAGCTTTAGTTTTATTGCTGTCTTGGCAAATTAGTTCTTTTCCTTTTATGATTTTCCAGTTGAGGGAAGAATATTGGGTATTTTGAGTCTCTATGTTGCAAGAATTGTTTGAATTATTATGAATGTTGAAGTTTTTTTTTATTTAAAATTATGATTTTGGATAGGTGATAATGTTTATTTGGGATCGATTTTCACGCCTCGAGACTAGGCTGTATGGTTAGATTTTGGGCGTGAAAAAAGCCCTAATGTACTTTAAATTGTGTAGATGCTCAAGCAAACTGGCAAGTATGAAAATGGTTGTGCTTGGAAAGGAAGTTTTTTGTTTTCTTTTTAACTGCAATGTTTCCTTAGATTCTATAATGTAGGCATTTAGGCTTTGGAGTGATGTATATTATTTTTGACAACTTGAAGGGAATTGAGTGGTATTCAATATTAAAATTTTAGTAGACTTATAAAGGAAAACTCAACCTAGATGTAGGAATGGCATGACATGGACACATATGTGGTAGATATCATTTTCTACTTCCAAAGGAGAAAAGTGTATATTTTATAAGTCATCAAGACACCTTATAAGAATTTTCAAACGGTTGAAAGAATTCTAACATTGACTAAATATCTTTTTCTTCTTCACTTCAATTTGGGCCTCATATTCCAGTGATTTCTATGTCAATTTGTAATCAAATAGCTAAACAATTCAACAACTAAAACAAACGCAAAAAAGCTTTCAACTTCAGCTTGGAAAAATCTCGTAAGCCGTAATTTTCACTTCCTGCTACAAATTCCACTACAACTCCCTTGATGAACCATATCCAATCAGCAGTCATTTCTTTATACATATATTTATACAAACACTTCCACAATAACAAATTTGAATCAAATTGAGAGCTTTACCTCAAAAGATTCCATAAATTTCAATATGAGTTTTCTTATCTATTTCCAACAATTCGAATCTCCTCTTATCACTTCTCAGTCAAGAGTAGGTATTATCTTTCTTTTGACACATGTGTTACTATTTGACATGGGTTTTAGTTTGTCCTATACCATTGGCCAGAAGGGGACAATTTTTATGCATGTAAATCAATATATTATCATAATGACCATATATAATTCATAGGCATGTGTAACTCAATCAATTTAAACCTTGGAATTGAATTTTTTGTTCCTTTGATTTAAAAATCCCTCCTATAAGCAAATGGGTCCTCTCAAAATTGTTCAAGATCCTCTAGATTTGGCAGTCAAAAGACTCAAAACATGCCAACTTTTAACAACCAAAAGCAAGTGTAGTAAAACCCAAAAAGAAATGTAGAAAAAGTAAAGAAAATGAGGAAGAAGAGAAGGATATAGTGTGTGAGTGGCATAAAATGAAGCAGCAGCAAACACATGGAAAATGTAAGAAGTGACAAGCAACCAAATAAAAAAAAAAAATATATATATATATATATATACGAAAAAAGAAGCAAAAAGAAAAGAAAAAAAAAAAGGGAGAACAGTGGGGGCCCTTAGTTCGGAAGCTACCACTATAGCTTTGGCCATTCACTCTTAAATAGGAGTAGTAATAGTAATATACACTACAACAATTTGCACTCCACGTAACAAAAATTTTGGTAACAAAGGTAAAATTCGTTACATATGTTAGATTTATTGTAACAAAATTAATTTTTTGTTACAAATAACATTTTCTTTAGTAATAAAATAAAAGTCTTGTTACCTTTAACTCAAATTTGTTACCTTAAATATTTTATGTTCGTAACTAAATAATTATTCGTTACAGAAAATGTTATTTTGTTACATATAACATTTTCTGTCATATAAGAAGATATATTTGCAACAAAATTTAGTACCTTTTGTAACAACAAAATATTTGTTACAAATAAAATATATTGTAAAAAAGTTTTTAGTTACTAAATTTTAATTAACTTCCCTCCAAAATTCATTCCCTAATCAATTGTATACATATGGTAACAATGATTTTCATTACTAATTATAAACGAATATTAAATTAAATTTTTACTAATACTTGTGGGTTGGGCTTTTGTTCAAGAAATGGACTTCACAATAATGTAAAGAATTTGTTAATTGGGCTTAACCAATTTTTTAGTGAATTATTATTGAACTGAGTTTTATTTTAAAGATTGAGCTTGAAGAAATTTGAAATGAATAATCCATTAGTTGGGTCAATTTCTTTAAAATATTGGGTTTTATAACTTTTTTGTGAATTATTCAATGAATTGGGAGTTTTCAGTTAGAGGAAAAATGCAAAATTGGTCCCGTAACTATACCCTACTGGCAAATTTTGACTTTATATTTTTGGTACACTAACTTTTGAATTTTGGCAATTTGAGGACTAATCTAGCCCGAATTCATTTGCAGCAGGCCCGATCCACATGGCGCCACATCACATCCTCTCTCCTACGTGGCATGTGGTGTGGCAACCCCTTCTTGCCATGTATTTTACTAGACAAAAAAAAAAGAATATTTGCACAAAAAATTAAAAATAGGTACGTAAAAATTGAAAAAAGCAAAAGATAGTAAAAAAAAAAGATAAATCTTGAAAAATATTTATATACTTATATATATATTCACATATATAAACACACATACACATGTATCCCACTTGCTAAATTATCAAATTAAATGAATTGAGTCCTAAAAAAAATTTAAAACTTGCACATTAGAATTTAAAATATCAAATATCCTTCAAATTTATAAAATTTTATTTCATACGAATTTACCATCTAAAATTTTTTAAAATCTAATTTATCACTTTAGGCCATATAATTTTAATAATATTAAGTTAAAATATCTAATAATGTTAAAATAGTAAAATATCTACAAATTTAAATAAATTTTGTTGACTTTATTTATTAAGTTAAAAATGAAATAAAAATTAAACAATAAAAATTTAAGTCTATCCTATTATCTATATAATTCAAAATTACATAAGAATATTAAAATAATAAATGCATCGAAATAATTCTATTAAATGTAAATATATTTTATTTATTAATTCAAATATGACAAAAAAAGCTTAAACAATAAATTTTTAAGTCTGTCACCCTAACTATATAATTATAAATTACATCATAATATTAAAATCAAAAATATTCTAAACATTAGAATTTAAAGGGTAAATTGCATTTTTTGTCCCACAACTTAGGCCGTTTTCGATTTTGGTCCCATTCTTTTACACTTTCTCACATTGCATCCCATAAGTCCATTTTTTTCTCAATTTAAGTCCTGAAAGGGGGTTCCGTCCAATAATTAACGGAGAAGTCACGTGTCACTCACGTGGCCGTTAAAATTGTTGCTTTTTTGGTCCCATAAGTTAGGCTCGTTTGTATTTTTGGTCCCAACGATAGCTCCAATAATTTTTTTTTAAGTTTTAACAACATTTCTTCATTACATTCAACATCCTATAACCCAAGTATCACTTGTCTTGTTCTTTCACACATTTGAGGGTCTTTTCAAACAAAGAAACCACATCTATTATTCATGGAAGCACAACCATGAAACCTCCTATTTGGATTTTCATTTGTCCATGAGGTTTTCAATGAAGACAGTGCGCCACAAAAATAAATGGCACATTCACTTGCGGCTATTTTTCTTTCTTCTTCTGTAAAAAATTTATTGAAGCTATTGTTGGGACCAAAAGTACAAACGGGCCTAACTTATGGGACCAAGAAAGCAATAATTTTAACAGCCACGTGAGTGGCACGTGATTTCTCCGTTAATTATTGGACGGAACCCCCTTTCAGGACTTAAATTGAGAAAAAAATGGACTTATGGGATGCAATGTGAGAAGTGCAAAAGAATGGGACCAAAATCGAAAACAACCTAAGTTGTGGGACCAAAAATACAATTTATCCGAATTTAAAATATCAAATATCCTTCAAATTTATAAAATTTTATTTCATACGAATTTATCATCTAAATTTTTTTAAAAATCTAACTTATAACTTTAGGCCATATAATTTTAATAATATTAAGTTAAAATATTTAATAATGTTAAAATAGTAAAATATCTAATAATTTAAATAAATTTTGTTGACTTTATTTGTTAAGTTAAAAATGAAATAAAAATTAAACAATAAAAATTTAAGTCTATCCTATTATCTATATAATTCAAAATTACATAATCACATTAAAATGATAAATACATCTAAAATAATTCTATTAAATATAAATATATTTTATTTATTAATTCAGATATAACAAAATAAAACTTGAACAATAAAATTTTGAGTCTATCATCCTAACTATATAATTATAGATTACATAATAAAATAAAAATAAAAAATATTCTAAAATAATTCAATTATTCAATTAATAATAATAATAATAATAATAATAATAATAATATTATTATTATTATTATTATTATTATTATTATTATTATTATTATTATTATTATTAAGAAGAAGAAGAAGAATCCCCACCCTTCCCCTCCAGCACTTCATATATTTCTCATTTCTTTTCTTTTTTCTTCATTCTTTTCTTTTCTTTTTATTCTCATTTCTCTCTTCTTCCATTATTTCATATATTTCTCATTTTTATATAAATTTATCATTGTTTCTCATTTCTCATTATTTCATATATTCTCATTTTATACATATATATATATATATATAAATTTATCTATGAAATTTTAAATAATTTTTATTTTTATCTTTTTTCTTTCTAATTATTCATATATGTATACTTATTTTTTCTATTTATACTTATTCACATATATATATAATATACATATATATAAATTTATCGATAAAATTTAAATTACTTTTATTTTATCTATTTTTTTATTTATTCATTCCAAATTAAATAATATTTAATATTTATAAAAACATATATATAATATAATTTTTTATTCATACTTATATGCATATATAGTGTATATATACATATATATATTTCAATAAAATTTAGAGAAGATTCATCATATATTTCTCATTTTATACATATATAAATTTATCATTATTTCTCATTTCTCATTATTTCATATATTCTTATTTTATACATATGTATAAATTTATTTAATGAATTTGGATGGCAATGCAATTTTGATTCCCTCCAACTTTGTATTCCCTCCAAATTTTGGCCCATAAAATATATTAACAATTATTTTTAGTATTAGTTTGACATAATAATTTAACTTGATTTCTTCCAAAAAATTGATTCCCTCTAACAATAATGAATTCTCTTCATTTTTTTGATTCCTCTAAATTTTAGCTCCATTTTTTTTGTATAAATAATTTATAGCAAAATTAATTTCTTTTATCTTAGATTATATGATGAATTGACATATAATTTTTTAAATTATTAAATAATTTTCTATTATAGTTAAAATAGTTAAATAAGATATAATTTGGACTTATAAATTTTGGTGCTTAACAATTTAATATTTTTATTATAAATTATTACAATATTTATTTAGAAAAATTCTAAAAACTCCTTCAAATAAATAGTTAAAGGTTACATACCTGAATAACAAAAGAAAAGAAAGAAATCTAGTTTACCATAATATTTAATGAAAAGAAAACGATCTCTGTAGTTAGGCCTGTTGCTTTTACATTTCGTATTTTAATCGTTGCATTGGCCAATTAAAGATTTTTATAACTTATAAATATCTATATGTTAATTGTGTGTATGTTTTACTATATAAATTGCTAAAATGAAGATAACTTTCGTGGTTTAATATAGTGTAAAAAAAGTATTAACTTAAAGTATATTATTAAATATAATGATTATTAACTTTCATAGACCTGAACAAGTTGTTCTTAAGAATTAGTTGGTATACATATTATATTTCCTTCAAAAAATAAGTTTCCCTCCAAAAATGAATTCCCTTATTATTTTTTTTATTCCCTCCATATTTTTTGCTCCTCCCTCCATTTTGTGTATAAATAGTATGTACAAAAATTATTTATTTTATCTTACATTATAAGATGAATTATGATGTATTATTATGGAGCTTAAAAATTTAATTCTATTTTTTTGTTATTATTTATTAGGACATTGTTTGATTTGTTTCTGAACAAAAAGAGTTTAGAAAAATTGTTTATAAATTCTAAAAACTTTAGTCTTTACGTGTAATTAATTTCATTTTAAAAATTAAAATATTATGTACTAATAATATATTGATGTGGACAATTTGGACATGCAGTTATTGAAAATTTTCTATACTTAATTAACGCAAATCGTTTTAAAATTGATCAACTTGTATAACTTTAATATAGTTGGAAATTTTGAAATTATTTTGAATACTCACGACATTATAATATAAACTTAGTAATATAGTTATAAGTTTAATAAAATTATTTTTTATCCCCATATATTTAATTAATATTCGAAGAATTGTTGGCATCCTTAACAAATTTATAGATGTCAGTTGAAATTTTATATTAAAATTCAAAAATATCCTTCAAAAGCTATTTTGATTATCTTTAAGACAAAAATACCCTTGGACTTATTGTAACTTTAACATGGGGGTTTAACTTTAATATTATTTAAATTACTTAGAATAAATTTAAATAATTTTATTAATATTTTTTAAATATTAAATAATCTTTTAATTAAAGTTGGATTAAAAAAATAAAAATTTAAAATCATCAACATATGTAAAGTAATTTAATCAAATTTAATTAAACATATTTATTAATTAAAAAATAAAAATCAAATCAAATCCATCTCTTAATTAAATATTATTTTATTTTTAAATTGTATCTCAATAATATTAAAAATAATCATATCTAAAATAATTTATTTATATTAAGTTAAATATAAAAAAATATTTATTATCTAAAATAAATAATTTAAAAATAAAAATAAGATCTAAAAATATCATACTAACACTAGAAATTTTAAAATGGCTATTTCACCCTATCAACCCAATCAAAAAATTATTAATATGATATCTTGTTCCCTTCTAAAACACAAATAAATAAATAATTTTCTCCCAATTCATTTTTCACCTACCACCCAAAATACAAACAAACAACCATCACATTCTCCAACCCCACTTCCAAAAAATCATATTGCTAAAATATTTTGACAAAATGCTCCAATTCATAAACAAACAAGCCCTAATTTAAACTAATTTCATTAAATTTATCAATTAATAAAAATTAAATAAGTCAAAATGTGGGAAATATAGAGTTGGAACCCTGTGAGATCTTGATGTGTGTGTGTATATAAACAAAAAAATTAAATTTATTTATTAATCAAAATAAATAATTTAAATATAAATAAAATCTAAAATTTTATCCTAACAATATAATTTTAATAATTTTAAATAAATAAATATTTTTAATTATTTTGAACAAAATAATGTAATGATTTTAAATAAATAATAAGTAAAAAAATTTAATTTAAGTTAAATATTTAATTAAAATTTATTAATTAACAATAAATAAATAAGTAAATATATATACATATATATATATTTTCTCCTTCTTCCACCCTTCTCCCCCGGGCAACCCTACCCCAGGCCTGGCCATGGTCGGCGGTGAGGGGTTGGGGGAGAGAGGGTGGGTGTTATATATATATATATATATTTATGTATATTTATATGATATTTATTTTATATATATTTATATTGATATTATACATATATATATTTATATGATATTTATATTGAGATATAAAAAAAAATTATGAGGATTTTTTTATATATTTTTAAATTTTTTTTTTTAAATTTTTTAATGAAGGTTGATTGGGCAATTCAAATTTTGTGGAATTTTTATAAATAAGTCAAAATTTTGAACTGTTGGGTAATTTATTTTTTTTAATTTAACAGTTTTGCCTGAATACTAATGGAAGTTGAGGTGTCATCCCAAATGTATTAAAAAATTTAGAGTTTTGGTCCTATAAGTGTCAACTTAATTACCGAAAGTGCAAACACCCCATCCAATGAGACCAAAAATATAATTTTTCCAATATAACCAAACACAACATTAGCAAAAACAAAGAAAACTAAGGGCTCCATTGAAATGGTAATAATTTTATTAGGCTAGTTACAATTTACCCCAATGTGATTTGTGAAATATTTATCAAACCCATATGTGAAAAAAAATATATATATACAAAACAGTTTCTTTATGTTTTATAAAACCATGCACACCGCCTCTCCCTCCACATCTATATTAACGTAATTTTAATATAAAAATATCAATTTACCCTTAATCATTTCACATATATACAATTCAATGTAAATAACTTTTTATTATCATATTTTATTTATGTTTTCTTTTTTTTTATTCTTTTCTTTTCTTAGCTTTTCTTTTTATTCTCATTTCTCTCTTCTATTATTTCATATATTTCTCATTTTATACATATATATAAATTTATCATTGTTTCTCATTTCTCAGTATTTCATATATTCCCATTTTACACACACACACACACACACACACACACATATATATATATATATAAATTTATCTATAAAATTTTAAATAATTTTTATTTTTATCTTTTTTCTTTCTAATTATTCATACATGTATACTTATTTTTTCTATTTATACTTATTCACATAAATATAATATACATATTTATAAATTTATCAATAAAATTTAAATTACTTTTATTTTTATCTATTTTTCTATTTATTCATTCCGAATTAAATAATATTTAATATTTATAAATATGTATAATATAATTTTTTGTTCGTACTTATTTACATATATAGTATATAAATACAAATATATATATATATATACGCCACAAGAAAATAGGTTAATCACGCCATATACTTTGCACTGGTTTTTTTAAACTGCCGCAATTAATAATATTGTTTCTTTTACTTATTAGATTGCTCTTTGTTTTTAACTTTAAAGGGTTTTGTCCACAATTTTTTAATATATCTATATATGTAATGCCAATTATTTTTTAAAAACAATCTTATTTAATTTTACTTTTTGATTAAAAATCAATTAAGTTAAGACAAAACTATGATAGTAAAGATAAAAACAAAAAAACTTAAAATAAATCAAATAAATATATAAAATAATTATAAAGTTAAAATCAATATTAGTATATAAGTTAATGGAAACCTTTTAATTTGACTCATAACTTAGTTATCGAATAATTAAGTGAAGAAAAGAGTTTGGCATTAGTCATATAAAGTTAAAACTATAGTAAATTGATAAAATAATTATAAACTTAAAATTGATTTTAAAATATGAATTAGTGACAAAATATGAGGATGAAATTATAATGTAAAATAAAATATAGAAAAAACAAATTATTGTATTCATTCTCAAATTTTTGTATAAATATAATTGGATATTCATATTATATTTTGCAAATAACAAAAAACTAATGAATAACAAAAAAAGTTGTTAACCTTTCAAATAATCAAAATCAAAATTTCTCATTATTTCATATATTCTCATTTTATACACACACACACACACACACACACACACACACACATATATATATATATATTTATCTATAAAACTTTAAATAATTTTTATTTTTATCTTTTTTCTTTTGAATTATTCATACATGTATACTTATTTTTTCCATTTATACTTATTCACATATATATAATATACATATACATAAATTTATCAATAAAATTTAAATTACTTTTATTTTTATCTATTTTTTCTATTTATTCATTTGAATTAAATAATATTTAATATTTATAACTATGTATATAATATAATTTTTCATTCAAACTTATATACATATATAGTATTTATATATATACACACACTACAAGAAAATAGGTTAATCTCGGCATATATTTTGTGACGGATTGTCTCTTATTTTTATCTTTTTTCTTTCGAATTATTCATACATGTATACTTATTTTTTCCATTTATACTTATTCACATATATATAATATACATATAAATAAGTTTATCAATAAAATTTAAATTACTTTTATTTTTATCTATTTTTTCTATTTATTCATTCTGAATTAAATAATATTTAATATTTATAACTATGTATATAGTATAATTTTTCATTCAAACTTATATACATATATAGTATCTATATATAATATACACACGCTACAAGAAAATAGGTTAATCGTGGCATACATTTGGTGATGGTTTGTCTCAACCGCCACAAAATATTAATTTGATGGTGGTTAAGCAATGATTTATCCAAACCGCCGCTGAATTACCCATTTAGCGGTGGTTTTTTGAAACTGCCGTGGAATTCATAATAAATGGCGGCGGTTAGTGTAACATTCCCTGAATGAATAACTTCGCGCTGATTTTTCTAAACTGCCGGAATTAATAATATTATTACTTTTGCTTGTTAGATTGCCCTTTGTTTTTTACTTTAAAGAGTTTTGTTCATAATTTTTTAATATATATATATATATATATGTAATGCCAATTATTTTTTATAACTATTTTTTTTATAAAATTTTTAAAATAAAGTATTTTATATTATAAGCTCTTCTATAAAAATATTAAGTCTTTACCTAACAATTTATATATACATATATGTAATAAAATTTATTTGCTTCATGCAGCTATGTTATATAATTATCTCACACTTTTTGTTTATTTCTTTTAATTCACTATTTGATACTCTAATTTTATTTATTCAAATGACAATTATTATTATTTTTTAAAAATAAAATAATATTTGTTTGATAACATGTGAAATTGCTTGAGAGCTCTATATGGAAGAGACGAATAAGTAATTGAGCAAATGCAAATATTAATTTTTGGACATGCAGCCAAGATGGTTAGGTGGGCACGGGATGAAATTGCATGGCACGGGATCGAAACCTGCTTGCCAACAGTTGGGGAGGAATTTGCGTTGGGCCTGCTGCCAATTTGCAGGTGGACTGGCCCTGTGGTCGCTCCTACTAGTGGGCGCTGGGCCTGAGCTCGGGTGGGCAGGTGCTAGCCACCGGAGGGGGGGCCTAGTGGGCCAGTGTAGGCGTTGGGCTTAAGCTCGGGTAGGCCCAAGGCGCTAGGCCTTGCTGCCAGCTTGTGGGTGGGCCGGCCTATGGCGCTCTTGCTGGTGGGCTAGTGGGTGTTGGGTTGAGCACAGCGGGGTTACTTGCAAGTGGCTGGGCCTTGCTGCGCTCTTGCTGGTGGGCTGGTGGGCGATGGCCCGGGTTGAGCCCAGAGTTCGGCAGCCCGGCAGGCGTAGGCCCGATGTTAAATGGCTCATCCATATGAAGCAACCCAAACAGGAGCCCATGCGCACACATTTAGTAACAAAATTTTTGGTTATTTATTCCATTAGTAACGAAATACTTATTTTTGAATTAAAATTTTATTTAACTATTTGTAACCAATATTTTTTTACATAAACAATTAGTAACTATACTTAGTTAAATAAATAATATCATTATGTTATGTATTGGTAACGAAAAAATAAAATGCAACAAAATTGTCAATGTTTTAGTAACTAAATATTTTGTTATACTATAAAATTCTATTGTAACTACTACACTTTTTTGTTACTAATATCACATTTTGGTAACGATACATTTCGTTGCCATAAGTCCATCATTCGTAACGAACCATAAATTTTGTTACTAAAACCTTTTGCGACGGGCTTTAGGGCACTAAACTTAAGTAACGAAAAATTCATTACCAATATTTTGGGTAACGAATTTCAGCTTTATGGTAACAAAATTATTCATTACTAAAAGTGTAATTTGTTGTAGTGATATATACATATGTATATATGGAAGTAATATAGAAATTAATTATAAATCTGATATAGAGATTGTTTTAGTTATCATAATGTTTTATTATATTTTGTATGCACGTGAGTAAAATTCAAAACAATACATCTATTGTACATCTTGAGAAAAAAAAATCATTATCTGATTACATAAAATTAAGATTTTATTTGGAAATATCAAATGATGGAGACAATTTGTATAACTTGAATAAGTTATAGAACATTCATGTTGCATAGAGTAGGATTTAAGATTTTTTTTGTAAATCACTCAATGGTGGATTTTTTCTCCTGAAATACGTGCGTCCCCATAGAAATAGTGATTGCATTGAAACAATGTATGCTTAGATTTTCTTGGCTATAAAAAGTTTGTTTTTATACTATTTAAATCCTTGGTTTCGTTTTTATACTATTTAAATCCTTGGTAGGCTTACACCTTGCTTGAATTGTGGGGCCAATTTTAAGTCGGCTTGATTATGGCTTAGTGAGCTTTTTGGTTAATTATATTGGTCTTTTACTTTTATATCCTTAGGGCCTTAATTAGGCATATCGTCTAGTTCCATCTGCTTTCAATTGGAAATTACATTTTTTCTCAAATTGAACTATAATTTCTATTTTTTACCATTCATTTTAGCTTTACTTTGCCATGATGGTTTACTTTTTATTTTACTTGGTTAACTTGTTTGATTAATTAATTTACCTTTGTTTAATTTTTATTAGTTAGATGATTGATTAAAATTAATTAATTAACTAATAAATTAATAATTTATTTTTTTTAGTGATTATGATTTGCTTGTTACTTGTGCTCTCCACGAGCCTAACTCACATTTTCTAAAAGCCTTGTTATATTTTTTTTTATCCCTTGGATTGTTATTGTTCTCTACCCTCTCTTTTTCTTTCTAATTCTTTATATTTGTTATCGCTTGCTATAGAGACATTTGTAAGGAAGAAACTACAAGTTTGCCAAAGGTGACGATACTTGTAGCGGCACAGAGTATAGAGACCGCATGTGTACTTCTTGTTTCATGATTTTTATCGAGTGTAGTTGGCCAAGAAAGAGGTCTTGCTTCAGTGCTCATTGAGTAGCTAGGTATTACTTAGATAGAAGTTCTTTTCTAAGAAGATAGCGAAGTAAATCTAGTCAGAACGGCACAATGAAGCTAGTTGGTGGGTAATAATGATAGTAGGTGGGAGACCATCATTTGGCATTGGTCAAATATGAGGCCAAAAGTAGCCCAATCATAACCTTCTTTGGCATTAATCTGGCAGAAGGCTGACCACATACAGAGTCTACCTTTGTGAAGGTGAAGATGAATTCAAGGATACAAGCGCAATGGAAAATCAAAATTTCAACAATTGAAATTAAACACAACTTGAATTCATCAACACATAGGATTATCTCATGCCTCTGATTTTGATTTCAGGGAAGAGAGATTAATACTTCAATTGAATCTCTCAAATGAATGGACAAAGATCTCTACACTCTTGTCTCCAAACCACACCGAATGGATACCTTTTCAAATCTAATTTGCTGCTCCAAAATGCCACCAAAAACTTATCCAAATCAGCCTTGAACTAGTAGCAAGACAACCTCAAAAATTGCTCTCAAATCGATAATGTGTAGGAGATGAAAATCGCCACAAATTCTTAAGCAATAGCCTCAAATTTTTATCGACTTTTAATCCACACTAAAGAGCTCCAAGTGTAGCTCCTCTAGGTTTGTCCACACACCTTAGAAGAATACATAAAACCTCTATTTTAAGCTTGATGAATAAAGATCTTAGAGAAGAATTTGGAAAAGTGAGAAAAAAGATGGCAAATTGGAGGAGAGAAAAAAGTGCAAATTTTGGAGGGCATTTTTATGATCACACTTTTGTGAGACTCATTAAGTTTACTAATCAATTAGACATGGCTCACAACTCTTTGCAATTTAATTGAATATCAAATATTTTGATTAATTAAAAGTCCTTTCGATTAATTCCTCTTGAATTAATCTCCATCAATTTAAAAGCACCCAATCTCCATGGTTCATCTATAGCTAAAAGACCATAGAGTCCAACTATTTGGATGAATTAATTAGTGTGAACCTCATCATTGAATTGCCTTATAAGTCAATCCATTTCCTATCTCCTAATTGAGGCCTAGGCAAGATATTTGCTAGCCCCTAATAGCCTCAATAACTATGCATCTATTCTTAAGATCAGCTTCAATGACCTCATCTTTGGAACTACTTTTTCAAATTGTCATGCTACCTTTCATAAGCATTTTTTGAAATAGGTTATCATAGAACACATAGGAGACAACTCATTCTTCAAGACAAGTAAATATGCTCTATTAGAACCACCAACCTCTATACTTAGATAGCTTGAATCCAACATAAGTCTTGTATGACCCACTAAGTGATCGAGACCAACATGAAAGTACAATGACCTAAGTACACGATTATTATGAAACCTCAAGTATACAGACTAATAATATGCACTACAATAAGCTAGAGTACTTTCCATTACTGAG
The DNA here is from genome assembly GCA_018894105.1 of Jacaranda mimosifolia. Classification (NCBI taxonomy): domain Eukaryota; kingdom Viridiplantae; phylum Streptophyta; class Magnoliopsida; order Lamiales; family Bignoniaceae; genus Jacaranda; species Jacaranda mimosifolia. The sequence continues at coordinate 17,054,781 of CM032132.1, read as the reverse complement.
AAGCCACTCTAGCTATCTTATGAATTCTCTAAGCAAGTCTTTAGTGTATTTGTTCTCTAATAAGCACCCACTAATGTGCATCCTTGTCTCGTACACGGATTGTCTATGAAATGAAGCAATATCCAACTCCTTAGAGTATGCATCATTAGTGTATGTCTACGTGGATCTTAGATGCCTTTGTCCATAAGATTCTATGACTTGAAACATTAATAAAATCATGGCCGTGGAGACTTGTTTCATGATCACCATCACATATATGACAAGTCTCATAGCCTTGTATGTTTTTTAGAGCTTCAGCCAAATACATTTTGAAAAATATAAAAATTCCATAAGATGAAGAGGGTCATTCAAACAATATCAATCAAATAAGATTTTTTTATAGAAGTAGTTAAACACATCAATCTAATTGGTCGTGGGGTTCTCTTTCAACAATCTCCCACTTGCTTTAAAGATAATTCCCTATAATATTTATGCTCATCTTCCTAATATGTTTCTCAAAGACCTTTTACGTTAGTAGTTTAATAAGTGGATCTGCTGCACTCTCCTTCAAATGTCACCTCTATCAATGATCTCACAAATCAAGTGATAATACCTTAATATATGCTTGAATCATTGATGGGACCTTGGCACAATTAACTGTGCAATGGCTTCATTGTTGTCACAATAGACAACAACCAGTTCCATAATACTAGGCACTACATCTAACTCTTGGATAACGTTTTCATCTATAGACCTTTCTTCGATATCTGATGTCACAATGCATTTTGCCTTAGTGGTGGAATCCGACATGGTATCTTACTTGGAATATTTCCAACTACATCATTTTTTAGGCTAAAAATAAATCATGACATGAATTTAAGGCCATCATAATTATATTGGAAGCTAGAATATGAAAACCCTTCGAGTTTTAATTCTCCTTTGCATAAACCAAATATAAATCATTAGTTCTTCTCAAGTACTTTAAGATTGCTTTTATGGCCTTCTAGTGACTCTCACTGGAGTTAGATTGATAGTAGCTCGTAACACCTAGAGAGTGTATCCTATTTTGTACATAGCATAGCATACATTAAACTTTGAATGGTAGATGCATACGGTATGTGGGACACCTTTTTTCTCTTTTCCTTCGTCTAAGGGGCCATAAACTTAGAGAGATGTAGCTATGTCCCATTGGGAGGTATCCTCTCCTAGGTTCATCCATACTAAATCTCTTTAGTATCTTATCTATGTATGTAGAGTGGGAGAGCCCCAACATCCGTTTTTATGTATCTCTATAGCTTCGTATTTCTAATACATAGGATGCTTCTATCAGATCTTTCATGGAGAATTTTAAAGATAACTATGCTGTAGTACATTATAATATTTCTCTCTCATTCCCAATGAGAATAATGTTGTGCCCTTGCTCGGGACAGCACCTAAGCTGAAGCGCTACTCTGTTCAAGCTTGACATACAATCAATAAAAGAGCAAACATTCACACTAACCCAAAAGATCGCTTCTTTGAACGAAATATGTACAATCCAGCATCTTAAGTTCAATATAACATTAACATAACATTTCTTATATCACTGCCTCATCAGGTGTAGACTATATGCACAATCGCAACACCTAATCTATTACAAAATAAAATGTCCACCTAAAGCCTGGCTTTTGCTTCTCACTTAGGCCTGTCTTAAAAAAATAAAGAATAACAAATCTTAAGAACTCAGTGAGGGAAACACATAACAGGAGATAGATGAGAAGTTATTAAATTTCAATAACAATGAACAAGGTTATTGATAGTAATCAGTTCATGCTTGCTGGAAATCAAAATTTATACTCATAAAAACTTGGAACATGTAAACATTTAGTTGGCCTGTTGGCATCCTTCCTTATTGCTCCTTGATGAATACATGATAACTTTTTCAATAGCACTTGACTTGAGCATGAGAACTTTTCTCTTTATCTATAACTTTACAATAACAATTAACTTGAACATGAAAAAATTTCTCTTTATCTCTCCATTTGCTCAAGCACACAGTTCGGCGTGTAACAACTTGCTTTTATGGCATGGTCGACGGCATGCCCGATCCCAGCACTCACAATTTGCCACCTTCAGCTACTTGTAAGCCAGGATTGTAGGTAGGTACTAGTTGGGAGATCTGTCACCATCAATCCGTACCGCTCGGTCTTCTTTTCGGACCTAGCCTCGGGCCCAACTTCTCGTGGCGTCCCTCCTGGTTGAACTTCCCAAGGGCATCCCCATGGGTTGAATGGTTTAATGCCAACAAATAACAATTTAACTTTTAAAGTGGTGACATAAATACTATTCAACAACAGCCGCCAAGGCCTATTTCAATAAACAAAGCATATGAACATATTAAGAAGGCTTTTGACAAAATTATGTCTACCAGACCATTTCAAATATCATTTTCATAAATATCAAGATCATTTTCGAAAAAAAATAACATATTAGGCAGTTTCAAATCAAAAGAACCTCACAGGGCTCGACAATTAACAATGATAACAATAATTTGTATAGACATCAAGTTAGTAGAACCTAACGAGTTCAACAATGACTATAGATTATACTCAAACAAATCAAGAACCAATCAGTAGAACCCTCACAGGGGTAACAATAATTAACATAGTACGATAATCAAAGCAATACCAACTCTCACAGGGGTTTATTAAGGAATCGAAAGGTACAAGAGTTGCCAGATTGGCGGATCCTCACCTCTTGTAGTTTTAGCAAAACAAATCTTAGCTCGCAATCTACTGATCGCTAGGACCCACTTCTTCTTCACCTAATCAGAGGAATAATCCCATAGTCAAAATTTCTATTTAACAATAAGCCTTCTAGAATTGCATCAAGCATTACATTATTAATTTTTCAATCAACACAATGATATAGGTTCAATAGATGCTCTTTACACAATCATCCTAATATCAACTATTCCTAAATTAGTCACGATAGTCTATATCAGTTCCAAAATAGCATGATCTCAATCTAAATTACAAGGTCATAATAACATAATCTTAATCCATACAAAATAGTCCAATTCCTGCATAATTGTCCCTTATCAAATGCCATTTAGCCTCACATTACAAAATCCTTAGTCAATATTTATTAATTCCCAATTTTGGCATTTAGCATGACACGTCCGAGTCCACAAATTTAATATCTCTCCTTGCATGGGAATTGTACACACACATATATATAGATACCAGTCTTTCTAACATTCTCATTCTTAGCATACATACATGGCTTAAAATGGAAAGTACAACATATGCATATATATCAAGGTACAACCAACTAAAGCTTTATCCATAATCCTCCATTACCCAAATTGCTTATCTAGGCCTCGAAATCACAAACCAAGAACATCATTGCGATCGTCGGAATGATGAGAAGAAATTAGTCTCGGGTCGCCGAAGAGCCGCCGTCTACCGTCGCCGGCAGATCTTGTGGTCACCACCAAAATGTTCCTCTCGAGCTCCTAAATCCAACCCCGTAATCAGTTTCCAGTTCCTCAACCTAGATAACCCTCAATCGAGCTCAACAGCCACCAAATGGGCTTTTCACTACCGCCTATTTCTCTCCAATTTTCATCACCGCCGCTGCTCCAATCTCTCATGCAAACCCACCATTGTGATCACCTTTCTCAGCTCTTCCCAACTATAACCTCAAAATTGAATTTGGCCGCCGAAAAATCACAAACCCACTAACCCACCGTGAGCTCTCTCTCGGTCTCTCTCTCGTCAGAAGTTTTTCAACCAGGTATGGTGGTGTTGCGTGGAGCTAGTGAGGAGGGGAAGAAGATGGTTGGTTTGGTTGGTGAAATGGACTATCGGAGGAAGCTCACCGTGGAAGGGATGGTGATCACGGTGAAGAGAAGAAAGTGAATAGTGAGAAAAAAAAAGAAGAGAAGAATGAAGAAACAACTTGTTTTTCTTAAATCCAATTTGTAAATTTGCAATTGAGTTTTTAGTCTAATTAAGTTAATTCACTTAAGTCCTTAAGAAATTAAAATAGCATATAGGTCCTAGTTGACTAGAAAAATACCATTCAAGCCCCTAAGCTTTTCTAATTTATTCAATTAAGTCTTCAAAAATTACAAATTAACCCTAAGAAATTTAAATAAAATAATAATATGAAAGAATAATTAAATTTCATCAAATATTGAAAATAATAAAATTTTAAATTCTATAACCATAAAATTTCGGGATGTTACAAACGTCATTGACATAAAGCAAAATAAATTGGACTGAACTCTCATGAGCCTTCTTGTATACACATGGTCATACACATGTCTTATGAAGCCAAACCTAACTGTCTCATAAAAATGTATGTTCCAACTATAGGATGCTTGCTTGAGTCCATAAAATGGACCAGTGGAATTTGCAAACCTATTTCTTACTCCCACTAGATGTAAAACCCCCTAGCTAGTCTATATAAATCTCCTTATATGAATGTTTCTATTGAGAAAGAAGGTTTTTACATCCATTTGCCAAATTTCATAGTCGTAGCAAGCAATATTGGAAAGCATAACTCTATTGGATTTAAGTATTGCAACAACTAAAAATGTTTCCTCAAAACTGATACCTAGCTTTTAAGTACGATCTTTGGAGCTTGATGGTATGGCAAATTAAGTCTCTAGGACTAAAAAAGTGAAAATTAAATAAAAGTCCCCATTTAAATAAATAATAAATAAAATATAAAAGAAGTGCCAAACAACTAACCTATAAAGGTAGGCACTAGACCCAAGTGGCCTAAAGCCCACTAATCATTTAATCACTACAAATATCAACTTTCAAATCAAAATGAGACATGAAAAATCATTTGTACACTTCAGAAAAAGACCCTAACTCAATTTTTAGCAGCATTATAAACTTATAAAGTTAATAGTGATCAATTTTACAATAAAAGCATTTTAGTGGAATTTAACTATAGAATACTTGTGTTATCTATAGTTTTTTAGAAAAAAAGGATTTATTAATTCAATTTTAAAACACTAAAATTCCCTAAAAAAATTATATATTCTAGGCACATACTTGAAACTAGGGATATAAACCCAAATACGAACATTGCTTCTTTGATACTACAAAAAACATCATTTTTTTTCATCAAATATTTTCAACAGAATTGCGACAGATTATCAATGAAATTATTGTCCATCAGCAAACCACTTAAAAATCATCCACAAAATTTGCGTGCTTTTGGTGCGAACTTTTTCGACGAGACGCCCGCCTGAAATATCCGTCAGAAATCTTTTTCGATGGAAATATCGTCGAAAATTAGTAAAAAAAATTTCAGATGTCAAAATTGAATTAATTAATATCCGATGGAGTTTCGATGAGTTTTTCTTAGAAATTTGTTGGAAATTAAATTATTTGAACCCAACTATGGGTTCTTCTTTTTCTTCTTCCTTTTCCTTTCTTTCCTCCATTTCTCTCCTTCTCTCTGTCCTCTACCTCTTCTGCCTCTTACCACTGCCCATTGCACCACTGTTAACTAATGCGCACGCACCACCAAGCATCATCATGTGTGGCCACCGTCGTTTCACCACCACCAAAGTGCACCCTTCCTCATTTCGCCACCAATTGGACATTTTAGGATTTAGATTTAATTTTTTGTAATTTTAAGTCATGAATTTTATTTATTACGTGTTATGTGTATGTACTGATAATTATTGAAATTTTGATATTTTAGGGTTTTATTGTGTAATTTAGAGTTTACCAAATTTGTATTACATATTTGATTTGTTTAATTTAGTGTTTGTTTAATTTGTGCATTTTAGATTTCAATTTAGGAATTAATTATTAAATTTATGTACTTTAAAGTCAATTTAGAATTTAGTTGAGTAACTTGTATTAATTTGAAATGTTATTAGTTATTAAATTTTAGTTAAATTATGTGCGAATTATTAGTGAATTGGAAAGTAGGATTATGTATGTATAATTATTCTTTGATTAATGTTTTATACTTTAAGGTTATTAAAAGATAGATATTAAACTTATGTACTTTAATGTCAATTTAGGATTTAATTGACTATTTTATATTAATTTAAAGTCTTTTTAGTTATTAAATCTTAGTTAAATCATGTGTCTTAATTATTAGTGAATTTGCAAAGTAGGATGTAATATATATGTAACGTTTTGTGATTAATTTTTAAAGTTTGTAAATATTTCATTTAATCAATTTGTAACTATTCTATTAAATTGTAATATATATGTGCCTCATTGTTGAGAGTAAAAGCATCAAAATAAAAATAATACAATGAAATCAAAAGGCAAGACTATCGAATTCTAAAATATAGGTACTGAAGTTGTTGTGTCGATGCAGGCGCATAATATCGTGCGGAAGCTTAGGATTGTAAACAAAAATTAAACGGTAAGAATATGCAATATATGTATCCGTATCCATTTAAGTTTTATAATATTCATATTCATATCCGTATCCGACGGATATTTTTTAATTATATCTGAATTTATATCCGACAGATGTTAACTAAATTCGGATATATCAATATTCGATTACAATTATTAAGATACATCCATCTATAAATATTTGAATACTGTTTATAAATATCCAAATACATGAATCTGTTAATTTGTAATAAAATGTGTTTTTCTAATAAATTTCATTTAAAAAAAAAAGTTTACTGCTTTATCTTAGAATTAAAAAATTAATTATTAAATTTATGATTAATTAATGTTAATAAAATGACATTAATATAAACTAATTATAAAGTCAAGCAACAATAATTTTATATTGATCAATCTTATCGTTCACATGTTGATTTTTTATTTTTTTTCTTGATTTAGTAGTTTTAAATTATTATTACTATCATCTATCGATTCTCCATAATTCTTAATTACTAATTTTTTTTATTAATTCTTTAATTACTAATTTATACTTATATTCATTTATATATAGATTATGAGATTTCATATTGGAAAAATAAAAATAATTTATTATGTATAATAATATATTATATATAATAATTTTTTAAATATTATTTATCATATATGGATTACAGATTTAATTAAATTATGAATAATGGAATATATAAATGGATATATCCAATAGATATGTATTTGAAGTAGATATTAAACGGATCGGATAGGCAATTACCATACTCATATCCATTTACAGTCGGATATCTACTAATCGAATACAGATAATATTCACTTTAAACGGATACGGATAATATGCCTATAAACAAATCCAGATGTGAACAATAAACAGATTTTCGAATATCCATTTATAGCCCTACGGAAACTGCTCATAAGAATCTACTCTTTCAGTACTAAACAGGCTGCCTTGGCAAGAACATCGGCAATGGCATTTCCCTCTCAGTAAATATGTTGGTACATGCATTGAGGTGCCTGGAAATGTGTTTAATCTAACCTAAAAGTTGTACTAAGGTCCACCATACTAAGTCGGCTTCGATAATGAGACCGATCACAACGAGAGCATATGTCTTTATGATAACATTGTCGATACACTCACAACACATAGTTTCAATTCCTTCCTCACATCAGATAACTCAACAAAAATGTTGGTTTTGTGGCCAAGGGATTCCAAAAATGCAAATAAAATTTCATTAGCACCATTCCGTGCAATACCACCTGCACTAGCTTTGACCAGGTTCCTTGCACAACACCATCTGTGTTGATTTTAATCCATCTGATAGGAGGGCATTCCCATTAGACCACTTAACATAATTTAGTTCGTACATAGGTAGGACCAACATCAAAATGTCCAACAATAGAGAAATCCTCAATCCAATGCTTAGGCTGAATAACATTGGCCTTGCCGGGTGAGAAGATATAGTAGTAAGGATGGCAATTTCCAACACGTCATGATAACTCGACACGAGTTTGACACTAAAAAATTAGGTTTGGGTCGACCTATTTTGGGTTCGGGTCCAATAAAGTTGACACGAATAAGAACCAAAAGAAAATGGGTTGTGTTAGGTTGAATTTCATGTCACACAAACAACCCAAAATTTGATTTTGGATCATACGACAACCTGAATCCACCTAAACCAACTCGACCCAACTTGAATTAAACAAATAAAATTTAAATTTTTTAGGAGTAAAAATATAAAATAACAAAATAAAACTTGAAATTTTGAACTTTAGCAATATCAAAATTACTACTTTGGTCTTTTTTGGTCTTATTTATTTTCTCAAACATATTGGATGAATAATTATAATTTTATACTATTTTTAATGGTTATTTTTTGATATCCAAACAAACATGAACGTTATGTTGCAAAGAGTTGACAAAAGCACTGCTTTGACTATTGAATTGTCCTATAAATTTTTTTAGGCCTTATGCAATACAAGATTTTATATATATAAATAGACAGGAATTCTGTCTATTGAAAGGTTATAAAAAAAATTCAAAAGACTCAAGCAAATTTTTATAATAAATTATATGTCTAATTAAAATACTTGTTACTTATTTGCTTGATGATATATTTTTATTGATTTATGTGCTGCTTAATTAAATCAATATAAAATAAAGAAATAATGTTATTTTAAGAAGCTGAAAGAGACAATTTTGATCGATACAAAAGATACAAAAATTAAAGAGAGTAAGTGAATAAAACTTGAAAAAGTATGCTATTTTTAAAAATAAGTTACTTTCTGATTTCAATACTTTTAAAATGCTGATAGATACTACAAAATGAATGGAACAGAAAGTCCTAAAATCAATATATTACATAGTTCAATTAAAAAAAATTTAGAAAGTTGCTATTTCTAAAATAAGAATATATAAAATTAAAAAATAAAAATGCCAAAAAATATTCTAAAAATTAGAACAAATGTTTGAAATAATTATTTTAAATCAGATTGGCATGCTGGATTGGGTGGACTTGAGTTGGTAAGTTAACCTAATAAAAATCAGGTCGACCCGAGCCTGACCTGATACAATTCAGGTTAGGTTAAGGTTAAGCATTTTCAGGTTGTCATCAGGTTGGGTTGGGTTAGAGTTGAGAAAATTAATGTTATACCCCCACTTCAACACAACTTGAACCCACTCGACCCACCTAAATTGCCAACCTTAGTAGTAGTTGGCGCCCCAAATCACCCGATTTGTCGAGACAACCAGGCTTTTATGTTTACAATCATTTCGACAACACCAAAGAAACCAACAAACAAATATTAGAATAAGAGCATGAACATGAAGTTTTATACCTTTAAAAGCATTGTGTTTCCAAGCAAAAAGGATTTAAGAGATATTGGAGGTGTTTGGCATGTTTATCGGAATAGTGCCGAGAAAAAGTTCCAAACTTCCTTTGCCATGGACACTCAAAGAAAAAGCGCACCACAGTTTTGACAGTCTAACAAAACTGACACTTAGAAGCAACACAAATACCCTTACTTTGAAATTTGTCATCCATAGGGATCAAGTTTTATAGTCTCCATATCAAAACTGAAATGGTTGAGGTCAGGCCAAAGTTCTAGCAGTCTCATGCCAATGTATCTGGAGCCCATTTCCACCTAATAAGTCGCCACGTGCTCTTTGTAGAAAACTTGCCATCACCCTATAGTTTCCAATAAAAATAATCCTCAGAAGAGTGTTGAAGAGGAATGGAGCAAATGTGCCAAGCTAAATCCTTTAGAAGTAGTCCCATCATCTTGTCCATACATCAAGCCCCATTCCACCAGAATTCATGTACCAATCAATACCAGCTTACTTCTAATTTGCTTGTGCCACTGAAGTTCATCAATAAGAAAAGAGTCACCAACCCAGACATCATGCCAAAAACTAGTAGAACCATCTCCAAAAGACCAGAAAATCTGTCAAACCGCCTCTCCTCTTATCAAACATAGTTTCTTCCAAACAACCGAGTCTTTAGGCACCACCAAGAACATATAAGGGTGTCTAGTGCTATAATACCATTTCCTTAAAAATTCAGCCCAAAGAGAGTTTTGAGCCTTAAAACTCCACCATAGTTCATTTAGAAAAGCATTAGAAACATCTTTAATACACCTACAATTGAGGCCACATTCATCATAAGGAAAGCACATAGTCTCTCAAGCTCCCATCTGCATCTTCAGTGTTTGTAGAACCCTAAAAGTACCGATTGAAAATCCTCTCAATCATGGACAAAATGTTATTTGGAGGCTGCATAACCTGCAAAATATAAATTAGAAATAGAGGACAAAGTAATTTTGATTAGGGTAATACAACTACCCTGAACAAAGTTTAGAAAAGTTCCATCCCAACAACTTCTTTATTTTCGATATAATAAGCTTATAGTAAATCCATGCTTGGTTTTCTTTATGAAATGGAGCACCAAGATAAGTGAGAGACAGCTGCCCTTGAACGAAGCCAAGAATACCAGAAACCTCACTCAAAATCATTTCCCCCATTTTATACATGAAGAAGGAGCATTAACCGTGCTAATAATTTTGCCCGTATTCTCCTAATACTTTGATAAAAAAAATACTTGAGAATCTGAAGATTTTCTCATCTTGCCCTATAAAGTATCACCATATTGTTTGTATAAGCAAGATGAGATAGGTGGATACCCCACTTCGCATTAAAGTAAAGGTCTAGATGCTAGGCAAAAACAGCCTCTAATCCTCTTGAAAAAAACTTTTGGCAAAAATAATGAAAAGAGTTGGAAAAGGCAAATCACTTTGCTGAAGTCCTTTTCCAGATTTAAAGAAACCAACTAGGCCACCATTAACGAGAACTGGGAACCAACAATTTGAGACCAAGCCGTACACAAGGGAAATTCATCGAGATGGAAAGCCAAATCTCTCCAAAATTGAAAACAAAAAGTCCTATTTTACCCTATCATATACATGTTGAATATCAAGTTTAAGAATAATGTTCTCGGCATTTCTACTCAGCCCATGAATCATCTCCTAGCCAAGCAAGACATTATCTGAAATAAGGCGGCCTTGCACCAAACTACTTTGATTTGGAGAGATAATAGATGGAAGGAGTGCAACAAGTCTTTTGTACTTAATTTTGGAAAGAATCTTACATGTGGTGTTGCATAGGCTACTCAACTAAAAGTATTTCCATGAAAGCAGCTAATCAATTTTTGGAATGAGAGTGATTGTAGTGGCGGTGAAACCTCTCGGCACTTCCAAACCCTATTAATCCATCATGTATTAATACTCTATTAATATCAATAACATAATTTTTCTGATGAGGTAGATGGGTAACACTCCTCCACAAAGCTTTAGATATATAATAGGTTGTATCCTGGTCGTGTTGGAATTAGGTAGAAGTTTTGGATGGGATTGAGCAATTTATTGATCATGCATGTGGTTTGCATTAGTTTGCAAGAGATGGGACCGTTAGATGTCTGTACAAATGATGTGAAATGAAATGTCGGTTGTTAAGACCCGATGATGTTAAGATACACTTGTACAAGATAAGGCTTTAGGAAAATTATTGCTACTGGTCAAACCATGGAGAATTAGATCCTTACATAGAAATATATAATTATACAAGCATAGATATACAAAAATAGCATATGGTGCAGCGGGGATTAATAGGAGGATGAGGGTGCACCATTTCAATTTGATAGTGGTGAGAACCCAACAAAGAAGCTCAGAGGTTTCATAACCTACTATATGAATACGATTAGCCATTGTGGGATGGATGTGAAATGCACTTTTCTTTATTCATTATTGTGAGAATACTCATCATTAAGAGCAGCTACAATCTACCTCATAATGCCATGGATGGGGTGCTAAAATTAATGTGTAAGGCCACACCTTGAGGGAATGGTATACCCACTATTACAATGGGCACGGAAGGCTAGGCTTGGTGATCAAAAAAATTGATTAGTGTCAATGGATGTGTATTATATTGCAAAGAATGTGCAGGCCAAAATCAATGTAAGTTTTGTGGAGCACCAAGATACAAACCTCGAAATCATATGAGGGATAAAGGAAAGCTCCAAGATGTGCTAGTGAAAATAATGCACTATTTGCCTCTGATTCCTAACTTCTGCACCTTACATGAGATGACATTATGAGAAGCGTCAAACAGATGGTGTCATATGTTATCCATCATATGGGAATGCTTGGATATACTTCGATTAAACTCATTCTAAATTTGCAAGTAGCCTTAGAAATGTGAGACTTGGTTTTTGTGCTGATGTATTTACCCCTTTTAGTTAATCTGCATCACCGTATATATGTTAGCTCGTTGAAATGACACCATAATTTGCCTCCTTAAATGTGTATGACATTGCCATATATATTTTTGACATGTATTATTATCAAGCTAAGAAATTTGGAAACCACAATATATATCTACCTGCAGCCTTTAATTGATGAATTGAATGAGCTTTGGTCATTAGGTGTTCTCACTTATGATGACTTCACCAAGCAAAATTTTATCATGAAAGCTACTTTGCTGTAGACAATAAATGATTTTCCAACTTATGATATGTTGTCTGGGTAGATGAACAACAGGTAAATTAGCTTACCATTACTATATGGAACACTCTAAAGCATTCACTTTGAAACATTGCCATCAACAGTTCTTAGAACATGATCACCAATTTAGGAGAAACAATACTAGTTTCTTGACAAATCAAATTGAGAATGAATCTCCTCTTCCATTGCTGACTAGAGAATAATTACAGGATTTAGTATATGTTTGCCCAAGGTTACAGAATGTAGTAGTGCTCTTAAAATACCCATGAATGTTGTGTAGTACAACTGGACCAAGCAGAATATATTTTGGGAATTGTCTTATTGAAAGACTAACTTATTAAGACATAACTTGAATGTAATGCACATTGAGAAGAACATGTTTAACAATATCTTTAAAACACTATTATCGACATCAAGGGAAAAAATAAAGATAATGATAAGGCTTGCTTGAACTTGAATTTGTATTGTAAGAGGCAAGAGCTCAAGTTAATCCCAAAGGGAAATGGGCTGTGGGGTAAGCCTAAGGCTAAGTATGTCTTCACAACTGAGCAAAGAAAAACTATATGTGAATGGGTGAAGTCATCACGAATGCCTAATTGATATTCTTCTAATCTAGCCAGGTGTGTTGACACATATGGGCATAAGATTTATGGGTTGAAGAGCCATAATTGTCACATCTTCATGGAGCAATTGTTATCAATTACATTTAGAGAATAGTCAGACTATATATAGAAGCCTTTAACTGAGCTTAGTTAGCTTTCCAAGGACTTATGTGCTACAACTTTGAAACACGATGACTTAGATAGAATGGAGAAAAATATTCCAATAATTCTATGCAAGTTAGAAAGAAGTTTTCCTCCTGCATTTTTTGATTGCAGGGAATATCTTCCATCCCTTTAATAGAGGAGGCTAGAAATAGAGGCCGACACAATATCGATGGATGTATCCATTTGAAAGGTAACATATTGTTCTTATTTGCATGCTAAATTATTGAAATTGCTTAATACTATTGAATATATAAATATGAAGAATTATTTATACTACACTTAGGAAGCTTGGAAAACTCAAAAAAACTATGAAAAAAAAAGGCACAAGCTGACGGGTCTATCCGTGAGGCATTTGTTTGTAGAGAGACATCCAACTTTTGCTCCTACTACTTTTAGTCGCATGTACATTCCTTAAGAACAAGAGCAAGCCAGAATAATGATGGTGAAAACGATGACTCTCTTCCTTCTTTGTCTATTTTCGATCACTCCAGTTGTGCCTATGGTGCCTATACGACTAGGTACTTAAGCGATGTTAACCTTAAAGCTGCAACACTACATGTGTTGCTTAAATGTGAAAAACTCAAGGAATAGCTTGAGTAAGTCGATCAACAAATTAGCATTAATTTCAATTTCCTTTGAGCTAGGTACTGTTTTTAATATATTCTGATATACAATGACGTAGGTATTTTGTGGAATACTTTGGCATCGACGATCAGGATGCTAATGCAAGGATTGAAAATGAATTTGCCCATTAGTTTAAGTCATATGTAAGTATATTTACACCAGCTTTGTTGTGCATGTCCTGAGCAATGATAGATTTGATAAAAACTTCTATCAAAATTTACACTTTATGTGATGAATGGCAGACTCATGACCCAAGCAATGGTATAACAAATTTGTACTTGCATGACTTGGCTTGAGGCCCTAACAGACAAGTCAGGACATGGCCTAAATACTTTGTGAATGAATTTAAGTTTCACACAGATGTATGGAGTTATGAAAAAAAAATTAGTTATGGTGTATGGGTGAAGGGAGTCGATAGAGTTGGTGGTGAGGAAAACTATTACAGTATATTAAAAGAGGTGGTTAAGTAGAATATGCAGGAAAACCTATAAAGAAGGTAGTTCTATTCCATTACAAGTGGTTTGATCGTACTCCTGTGAAAGGAATTTGTATAGTGCATCAAGAATATTGTTGAAGTTAGGGAAAGGAGTTTGACTGTTTATAATTTCCAATAAGTGCATCAAGTTCACTAGGTTCCATATCTCAGAAGAATTAGGGATAATGTTAATTGGTAAACAAAAGTCAGAGGTGGAGTTGAAATTAAAGGTTCATCAGAAGTTGCTTATCAGAACGATACCCCATCACATGTTGATTTAGTGAATTCAGATGATTTAAATCATAATCATCCTTTAGAAGATGTCGATAGATCAGATGCACAACATATAGATGGTATCGTTAGTGATAACGATGAAGAACATACTAGGTCGAGCGATGACGAAGATGAATTTGATGACAATGATGAGACTAATGATTCTAAATAGTTCGACAAAAATTGAATTATGTTAGTAGTATGTCATGCTTGTTTGAACTTGCTTGTTTTGTTCAGTTTAGTTATTAACTATTTTTATGCATTCACATATGTAGTTAATTAATTGATCATATTAATATTATTGTCGATATACATATATATGTGTGTTGAATTTTGATGTATGTTTTCTTTTTGTATTACAACTGGTAGACTGGTCATGTTTTTGCCTGTCTGCCACCAGTAGACTAGTAAAGTATTTGTTGCCCCTCATCGGCCATAGATAGAATGCATTTCTTTATATTTTGTTTGTAGTGAATATTTATTACTATTTAAGATTTATGTTTATAAAATTATATTTTTGAAATTATAATATTTATTTATTTGTAAATTTATTTTTGAAATTACTTGTAGTTTTATCTTATTTTATATACAACATGTACCAATAGGTTACAAGTGCAATCAAAAATAAAATTCAAAAAAACTTAAAAAAGATTAAATTTTCAACTAAATTCTGATGAAATTCTATGGTAAATTGGAAATGACTTTCTGAATAAAATTAATTTTCTAATGAAATTTCTTGCAATTTCGTTGGAAAGCAAGAAAAAATTAATTGAAAATGTAAAATCCATCAGAACATAGATGGAGATCCATTGAAAAATTTTCCAACAAAATTCAATGGTTGGAAATTCAAAGAACATTGACATGTTTTCAATGGTCTAAAATTCATCTCAATCGCATCGCAGTTTCGTCAGAAATTTTTCTAATGAAATATTCTGTCGGAAAATTACAAAAAAAATTTGATGAAATATTCTATCGAAAAAGTAACAAAACCAAATTTGCGATGACACTCAAAAAGCACATTCTTTTGTAGTCCAACCCGAATTGAGGAATCCCTTAAATATGTTGCAAAATCTTATTCTATCTCTAACTATAGATTTATCTTTGAAAATATGAATCGAAATTTGAAAAAGAGGAAGGGGAAAAAGTCGTGGACCCAAAATAGATAGAGGGGGATTTATTCAATTATATAATTTGGATTTCTCAAATACGGCGTCATTGGAGCTTTCTACTTGGTTAAACTTGAAAGGCTGGATGAATGAGATTTTTCTATTAGTCCATATCATTTCGGGGCAAGATCATTAGTTAGGTTAATTATACTCATATCACCTTTGAAATAGCTAAATTCTTAACTTTCTAACTTCACTATAAAAAATGTAATGTTAATGTGAAAGTAATAAATGACAAAGTAAAAATTGTCACTAATTATATGTATTAAGTAGCAGTAGCTCTTATTTTGTCACCAACAATATCTATAAGTGATAATAATTTTTATTTTGTCACAATATACTTCAATTGTGACAAAAACTGATGTTTTAAGTTGTCACTATTAATAATTAGCGACACCCATATAATGATAACCTAGTGACAATAATCACTATAATTTGTGACAAAATTTTCATTCTCATTAAGTTGTCACTATAGCTGTGTTACTAATTGTTAATGGTGACAAATTATATATTATTCTTATCAATATTTAGTTTGTAAAAATTATTAAGATGATAAAATAAAATCTTTTGTCACCTAATGTATAATTTCTTATAATTTTTACATTGACACTTGCTATTTTATCACTAAATTATCTTTCTTTTGTAGAGTTTTCTCATTTATAATTGTGAGAACTTTCCTTGTATATTTACCATGTTAACCAAGTTTCGTCTATCGTTATAATTTAAGGTGAAAAATAATAATATTAGAAAAAGAATTTAGTAAATTTCTTATTTTGTCATTAATCCCACTGTCATCATTTCTTTTCTTTAATCAAAATACCCCCAATAAGATTTAAAATTTCAAAGTACATAAGCTATAATAATTAAATACATAAAGGATGGAAAATGTAATGCTGTAACTTTGTTGTGGAAATATATGTGTTGGACAATAAAGATAAGTTATTTGAGATCAATAAATTAAGTGTTAGTGATTCTTTTTGTCCCTCCCAAATATAAAACATATTAACAATAATTCGTGTCAAAGAAAAATAATTTGTTTTAAGTATTTTTTCTAATGTTACAGAGTTTGAGAATTAAAATGAATAATGTCCCTAAAGAAAAATAAATAATTTTACATGTAAAATTATTAAGAAAAATTCCCCTTTATTTAGTCCTCTATTTTCTTTTTCTCAATTCTTTTTCTTTTTCTTTTTCTTTTTTCTTTTTTTGTTGGGTTGGGGGTTGGGGGGGAGCGACATAGCTTTTCTTCTCTCCGTGAGGAGGGCAATGGACATGAAAGAGTGGACACAATGGAAAGAAAGGTGAGAAAGACCATGATAGAAAGAGATGGGAATGGGAGAAAAGAGCACATGAGATTTGTTATAGAGGGAGAGAGGTATGAAAGAGATGGTAACACCGATGAAGAAGAAATATTGGAAAGAGTGATCAACTAGTCTACTGATATTGTCCTCGTATTTTTATATGTAAAATTTGTTGCGTGTGTATATTTCAAAAAATGATAGTAATAATATCAATAATTAAATTTAGAACAAAATGTGCTTGATTTTCTAGAAAATTAATGCTATTTCATGAATCCTTTAAGCATAGGACTAAATTGCATGCCCCATCCTATGGGTCTAAAATGCAATTTTGCCTAACTAAATAAGACACATTCCACTTGCATATAAAAACATCCACAAAATAATCTCTCTTTTGTTCCCCTCTTTTCGTAAAGATGATTATGGCTCTATGTAATTTGAATTTGTGATTGATTTGTTCACAAAATAAAAGCTTATCACCAAGCTATCCATTCTTCCTACAAATTAAAATACTCTCTCTTTGAAAATTAATTTTGATCCTATAAGAATTTTCAGAGAGATAGCGAGACCGTAACTAACTCTACATAGTGAGATAAATTAGTTTCTACTCACAGAAAAAATATTAATTCAAGAAGAAAAAAAATCTCTACCTAGATTTAAAGAATTTTCAAATTCGTGAAGAATATGGTTGTAAGAAAAGAAAAAGAATCAAGGGTAAGAGTTTGATGGCCAATTCTTCTGAATATCAAAGTGATAATGGATATCCATGTAGCATTTTCCATCATCATCTATCACCTGAAAATACAAGTAATTAAAGTGTGATTAGTTACAAAAATATATTGTTAATTTCACCTTGTGTTTCTTTTTCTTTTTTTCTTCTTATCTTGATCTTCAATTCCATCAAGAAATTTTGTCCTCAAGATTAATTGTAATTATATAATTATATATATGTGTGTGTATGTATATAGTATACAATAAGGAATCCACTTGACTCAACCTCCACTATACTACGATATTCTTAAAAATTTTAAAACACGACTCTTATATAGCTGTTTAACATATATATATATATATGTATGTATATATGTTTGTTACATAAGTATCAGAGTTTGCACACATATGCATATATACATATGTTGATATGTAATAAATAATAAATTTAGCAAAAAATATTAATGTGAGTGAAAAAAAAAAAAAAGAATTTCATATCGATGGTTGTATTAAGATAGCGTAGTATGTATACTACATAGTCTGGAAAAGAAGAATGTGGGAAAAAAGAGTTTTACTTCATAAAAATTATAAAAATAAGAGAATGATTTTTAATGGAGCAATTTCACAAATCTAAATTTTTAACTAATTAGTTTATTACTTATATACTTTTTAAAATACATAACAAATAATAATTTGTCCGAAATATGGCAGACATGCCCTCTGTTGATTATATGCTCCACAACGTCATTAAAACATAGAAATTTCTTTTATTTTTATTTAATTTACAAACAGGTTGGCATATGGTTGGTCACTTTATATATATATATATATATATATCATAGTACTAATTAAATATTGGGATTTAAATCCCAACTAGATTTTGAATTTCGTATAAATTAAATTAAAGAAATTAAATTACGTACCTTAGCTCTGGCCGAATACAGACCCCTGACCAAAATACCACAAGGCAATGTTTCTTCCTCTAGTTCGAATGCATGAGGCTTTTGCCGCGGACAGAAAGTTCCTAGCACTACTGACGACCTATCAACTATATATATACACACACACACACACACACATAACATCCAAATTAATATATTCATCAATAAATGAATTAATGGAATATAAAAATAAATATAAATTTGTGTTCATATATATATATATATATACACACACACGTACCTCGTATTCCAGCCTTCCACAATGTATTCTCGTATCTTAGACCTGATACGACGTAGTTTGAGACGAGGAAGGTGAACTTCAATTTATATCTTGTTCCTTCCTTTAAGGTGAAAAGGCAAGCCTTCGGGCTTGAAATGAAAGGGTGTGACAATGTGATTTCGGGCCTGCCGGGACAAACTATCGATAGTCTCTCTATTTGAACGTCGGGCTCTTGTCTCCCTGCTTACAAAAAATTAATTAATATCAAGGATATTCTATTCAACCTCAAAAATGGTAGTATTAAAAAACACAGGTCTTCGAGGCATATTATTTAGTCAATTTATAGATCTTATAAAATATTTTTGAAGTTTATAAGATATTAAATTTTATATTTATAATTAATAAATTATTTTTAAATAAATTATCTCAAACTCCTTAACTCTTTTTACAGGATCAACATCCGTTATATATTGTCATCCGGTTTAATACTCCAATTTGATTTATATTTTATAAATGCAAGCACATAAACACACATACGTAAAAAATAATGGATGATTAGTTGATTACCTCCCATATCACACGTGTTTAATCTTTCAAGGACTCGTTGCTTCCTTCTTGGTGTACTTCTGCCACCCTATTAAAAGTACCAAGAAAAAATAAACAAGTCAACCCTTCCGTTGCAATGTTGAGGGAATATATTTTTGAGTACTTACTTGAGTGCCATTATTTTATTTTGATCTATTTCTATTTTTATTTTTTTTAAGACATCATTATAAATAACGAAATGTTATCATTTTAACAAAATAATATATTTCTATTTTTAAATCAAATAATCAAAGCATAAACTACACACAAAATACATAAGGTGCACAACGTGCCCCCATTACGAGTCGAACACAAGACTTCCCACTTAATAGAAGAGGCGGATGTCACTTTGGCAACAAGCCACATTGCTATTTTTATAGCCACCAATATTCAAGTTCTTTGACTTTTACATTTTAGATTCTCTATTTTAATGAGAATTTTTTTTTTTTTTATCAATTTTACATTATAAATAAATAATTAATACAAATAAATATTTAATTACTTGAATACATGTAACATGTATTCATATATTATATATGAAATGTATGATAAAACACCAATTAAAATATACTCATTCAGCTATTTCCCTATCACTTTAATTGCATCAGATAAAAACAATCATTCTTATTTTTGGACGTTATATCCAGAATTACACGGTCGTTCCTACAAACCATAAAATATAAATATGCATATAATGTGAAAACACACTCATACACACACATGCACGAGAGAGAGAGAGAGAGAGAGAGAGAGAGAGAGAGAGAGAGAGAGAGACACACACACACACACACCTTATCCTTGTGTAGTTCTTCTTGCTTTTTGGCCCATTGGCTCTCACCGTCCTCTACTACATCTTTATTTATTTTCTTTTGCCCTCCCTCCTCTTCTTCTTCTTCTTCTTCTTTCTTTGTTATAGGATGGACTTTGGAAGCCACAAGAGTTTCCACAAAGCCCGACATTGTATTTATGAAAGAAGAAGAAGAAGAAGAAGGAAAATTTTCGGGGGAAAAAAAAGAAGAAGATCGAACCTGAAGAGGAGGAAAGCAAACAAATGCCAATAAGAAATTAAGACTAAGAAATTTTGCTCTTTCAAATGGGATCTTTATATATGTAGTAGGATGCCCGTTGCGTGGCATGCGCTATACAAATAAAAACAAGAGGTTGAAATGGAGTTTGGTTTGGTGGGTCAAAAGACAAGTCCCCTCGTGTTTAGCTATACCATCCATTATTTATTGCATTCTATGGAATTAATATAAAGAAAAGTACATTGTGTTGACTGCTGCTTTTCCTAATTGGCAACAAATAAATTACAAATTTAAATAAAAATAGGAATGAAGCGGCTCTATGTGGGCTTTTGGAATATATATATATATCCTCTTGGGCCATGAATCCTATAAAAGCAAGTAAGGATGGATTAGCATAATAATTTTTTTGGACGTTATTATATATAAAAGTTTTTTGCTATTGTCAAATATTTTATTTGAGTTAATTGGAGACTGGAGTTGTTATGTTTCTGTTCATTTTATTTCTTTGCTTTCACGCTTTCTTTCATTTGAGTTTTTCTTGATTAAAATCATATTTCTAAAAAAGCATTTTAGTCAATTTACTCTTGAAGCTAATCAGTTAGGTTGGGCTCCTATATAAATTGCCCCAATTCTCTCCTTGCAAGCAGATTTGAAGAAATCAATCCAAGTTCTATGTTCTCTCTTCCCATTCACATTTACAATTTCTTTAGCTTCTGATATTGTTTAAAAACTTACATATTTTTTGCTATTGTCAAATATTTTATTTGAGTTATACATATTGTTTAAAAACTTACATATATCGATCGTTACAATTATACCAAAACACCAATTATATTATAGCTCATCCAATATAGAAATGATTAATTTATGAATTGCTACTACAAATGTTGAAATCCATGATCTCCTTGTAAAAAGTTATAAACCAAAACAACTAAGTTGACCTTTCAATCTAAATCTAAAGCAAATCTTTTGAAAGTTAAAAGCAAGTGAAGTATTTGATGGGTCTGATTTAATTTAGAGGTTGTTTGGCTAAAATTATTTAAAACATCTTATAAACTCCTACATCTTATAAGATATTTTTGGAGCTTATAAGATGTTAAATCTTATTTTTAAAATAAATTGTTGAAGTATTTGGAAAAAATAAGATCTTGAAGCTTATAAGATATCAATAATAGCAATTTTGTAATTAAAATAATTAAAAATGAAAAGGCTTGTTAAGATCTTAAAAATAAGTTAGGGTCTCCTTACTTTTTTAAAAAAAACTTATAAGCTCCTAACATCTTATTTTAGGTTTTTATAAGCTCTTTTTTTAAAAATTTACCAAACATTTTTTATCAATTTATAAGCTCTTAAACATCTTATAAGATGTTTTAAAGAGCTTATAAGCTCACCCAAACACCCTCTTAATCAAATGTGAAAGCAAATTTGAAATTGAGACCACAATTTAGAGAAAAAATTTAATATTCTTAGACATAAACTTCTATAGTATTAAAAAGAAAATAGATCTTGAATTAATCGTATCCCTATCATTGTTTAATTAATCGCTTTGGAAAAAAACAAATTATTCTTCTATGGCCTGAATATAATGAAGTATTCGGATGCCACAAAATTCAAATGTTTTTCGTAAACCTGTACTAGTCAATGTAACTTTATATCCCTCAGGCCCTTAAGACCATACTCGACTTTAGTCAAACGCAATATAATAATTGTGTTTCACTTGACATAGTTAGCTAGTATATAAACACAATTAAGTGCTAGTCGATCAATGACAATCTTCATTTTCAACTAATAACTTTCAATCATCTCACTTTAGCTGCTTTTTAAAAAATGCACTACGTAATTGAAATATCATTAATATTGTTAACATGTTGTAAAAATAACAATATTAAAATATGATCTCGAGGTATCATTGAAAGTCACAAAAATATAAAATGAGACTTAAATAAAATTTTGGACTCACACCATGAGAAGACACGAATAAAATTTACTCATTACCCTAATGATCACATAAAATATGAGTTATGAAATTAACACATATTATAATGTTTTTACTCCCGGCCCACTTGGAAGCATATATATATCATTTACTTTCAATTAATTGCAAGTCATATGCCATTTTTTTTTTTTTTACATACATTTATTTGTACCTTCTAAAATTATGTTATCGAAAGTTAATTAAGCAAGCAAATATTTTCAATTGTGCCATATTTTCTATCATGCGATATTTTATTTTCATTATTACCTCCTTATTTTTCTACCATGAAGTAGAAGAAAAAATAATTAAATGATCATATTCTTAAAATAAGCAAAATATATATATATTATAATTACTTATATATATGGCTATAATTAATCTAATTTATTTTCTTATCCCCGGCCCAATTCAAAAGCTTAAATGTCATTTTCATTTGTGGTTGTGTCTATAGAGCACCTTCTCTCGATCATTATGAGGAGACGAGGAACAGACGTAGAAGAATCATTAATCTAAATTTAAATCTGAAATCAAGTATATTGTAACCAGTCTAGACATACACTTTATAGATTATATGAGTAATTGAATGCCGAAAATGACTTTGATTGGTTATAAGGTATTTCTTTATTTTTTATGGATAAACAAAAAGAGGTCTGTTAATTGTATGTTAACTACAACAAAATTAGTACAAGTGGCTGCACTGGCGTGGTCACAATTTATAGTGTAATGACATATAAAAGTAATATGGTGATAATTGTCAAAAAATGCTCCTACATATAAAACATTTACTGGCATTGAATTTTTTAATGACAAATAAAATAATAATATTTGATTGAAAATATCAATATAAATATATTTCAAAAACAATTAACTAGTGTCGTTACTTTTTTTTTTTCAAAAAAATATCGCTCCTATTTTGTTTCAATGTCATTTGAAAAAAGTGTCATAAAGTATTTAGTACACTAAATAGAATTTTATAATATAATACACTAAAAAGTAATATGATGATAAATGTAAAATAGTATTACTACAATATAAAATTTAGAGGTATTTGATTAACAAAATAATAAATAAAATAGTGACATTTGATTGAAAATACGGACATGAATGTACTTTAAGAGCATTTAATTAGTGGTGCGACTTTTCTTAAAGATACCACTCATATTCAATTATGATGTACTTTGAGGGAAAAAAGTGCCAGAAGTACTTAGTGTTGTTTTATAGTACAATAACATTGCAAAAGTAACATGGTGATACTTATAAAAAAATGTGACTATATGATAATATTTATGATATTTAATTATTAAATGACAAATAAAATAGTAGTATTGGATTGAAAATGCCCAAGAGCGGAAGTAATCACTGAAAGAATTTTTTCCTTTTGAGAAAACTTAGAATCTTATGCTGAAAGTACTAAATATTGACTAGAATTTGTGAAACCAGATAAATTATCAGTCAGAGCAATAATGATATAAACTATACTAGTGCAAATAAAATGATAATAGTATTTATAGTAATTCGACATAGCCTACCTCCACTATTTAAGCTATCAAATTAATATAAATTAATGCTTTATAAACAAGATAAATGCAAGTAATTTGATGGTAAAATGATAAGAAAATAAACACCCCTAAAGGTGATAAATCAGTTATTAATATTAGGGGATTGTTTGTAATTTATGAAAAAATGAGAATTTTTTTGTAATTACTCCAAACCTCATAGAGTGTGGCTGTAATTCACCAAATAAATATTGTATAAGTACATTAACAACTACTAAATTTATAAATTTAAATATGTTATCATAATGTATTGATTAAATTAAATACTTGATTTTTTTTTAATATATATGGCTAAATTAATCGTATTCTGAAAAGGATATAAAATTAACTTTTTGTCATGTTTTTATCTGCTCAATGCCTATACATTATGCTTATTCTCTCTCTAACTTTTGCTATCTTTCACTATTTCTAAATTTAATCTCCCTAGTCTCTCTGAAATGTATTGTTCATATAATAGATTCAAGACACATAAAATAATTGAATAAATATAATTTCATACAAAATAAATAAATATTTTTAATTATATGTGAAATTTTGATAGATAATTTAATAGTAAACTTCTATTCCTGGGATCGAACACATATGTTGTAAGCTCGAATCTCGTATGGGTATAGCTAGGGGCATGTTTAATTTGAGCATAATTCCAAAATCACACTTTTGTGTAGTTTTCACCAAAAATAAATCTGTCATTTAATTTAAAATATTAGAACTTCCTAACAAATCATAAATTTATGGGAGATAAATATAATTATAATTCTAATCAAGCTTAATTATATGGGAGATAAATATAATTAAACATGCCACAACGAGATACATATATGTTGGACAAACCAGTTAGGGAAATCTCTACTCAAATGCCCAGATCATTACTTTTTCTTGCGGTTGTTTAATTTCTATGCTCGATCATTATGAGTAGGAGTAACGGAAAAGAGTAAAAGATTCATCAATCTAAATTTCACGTTTAAAATTAATCAAGTGTATTATAGCCAACATAAATTTTAGTTTAGACATATTCTTTTATGTCGTATGAATAATTCAATCTAAAAAAATGACTTGAAAATGGTTAAGGTGTGTTTTCTAATTTTTCTGGATCTAAACGAGGAATTTGTTTGTACATTGATCAGATCTCGACAAACGTTGTTGTAAATTTGTAATTGGACATACAACATAAGAAAGGTCAGCATATATAGGATAATTTTCATGGAAGGTTTATGTTATTTTCAACAAATTAAAAAAATAAGTATATAAAGTGTTGTATCCTTTGACTTGATAAAGGAACACTACGAAATTTCTTTCAACTTGAATCTTGACTTTGAGATCAAAGGACTTGATGACTTGATGCTTTGACGAGATATAAGACTTTTGCAGTAGCAATATTTTGTCGCAGCAGAAACTTGAAGACTTGGAACTTGGATTTGAGAATATGTGTATGTGAATATGAGAATGTGTCTCTCATGAGCCTCGAGCATCCCCTTTATATAGGTGTTTAACAGAAGAATCCAAAAAGATTTGAACTTCTTTGATAGTTATCTCTTTGATACACATGTTAAAAGATAACATCAAATATTTTCACTTGATTAATCCATGCACATAGATATGCCACGTGTCACGATTTAGTTAGCCCGAGATTGCTAGGTCACCAGACTTGATTTGATTGGTGTGATACATCACCTTGACACTTGTTGATATTTGATTTGTGCATAAAATAATATTAGAGTCTTAATTAAAATTAACTATTTATCTTTTAAAATTAAATTTAATAAATTCCAAAATATAAATAGAAATTTTTAATTAAGCCATCTACAAATGCTCCCTCGAGACTTGTTCACAAACAATGTCTTCCAATACATTCCAAAGTGAATAAGAGGGTGTTTAACTAAACTTTTTTGAAACATCTTATAAGTTCCTATATTTTATAAGATATTTTTGGAACTTATAAGATGTTAGATCTTATTTTTAAAATAAGTTATTGAAGTATTTGGATAAAATAAGATGTTAGAACTTATAAGATGTTAGTAATGACAATTTTGTAATTAAAATGGTCAAAAATGAAGAAGGTTGTTAAAAATAAAGGAACTTGTTAAAATCTTAAAAATAAGTTAAGGTCCCTTACTTTTTTAAAAAGAGCTTATCATAACATCTTATTTTAGGATCTTATAAGCTTTTTTTTTAAAAAAATTTACCAAACACTTTTTATCAACTTATAAACTCTTAAACATCTTATAAGATATTTTAAAGAGCTTATAAGCTCACCCAAACACCCTCTAAGTTGTGACCAAAGTACTTCATAATTGCCTAATGATTTTTTTTATTTTTTATTTTAGCGGAGAAAATCCTTTAAAATGAATCAATCTGCTATCAAAAATGGCTAGGCCGCAAATCTGTTTAATTTCTTAAAGTCCAACTTAATATGTTTCATCCTTTCATGCTGTGTGTGTGTGTGTGTGTGTGTGTATATACATATTGGCCTATCGAAGAAGAAACAACACGTGAAGCCCAATAATGCCTTCCCGTAAACAAAATTAGGCATACGGATTTATCACTCCATTTATCTTCAATTCATGACTTTATTTCATGTGGTGTTCATGCGGCCCACCACAGTAGCAATCCAAATTAGGGATGTAAACAAAATGAGATGATTTGCGAATAGTTCGAATTCGTCAGTTAAATGAGTCAAGCTTAATTCAATAATATTCGACTCGAAAAGCAAACGAGTCTAAATAAATTTTTTTATATTTTTTTATATATATAATTATATATAATAAGGTCCATAATAATAATAATAATATTTCGTTTGTTATTTTTAAGAAAAAAAAATATTTTAAAAAATTTATAATTATAAATTTTATTTTGAGCCTAAATAAACTCAAACTAATCCAAACATATACGAGCTCGAGTTCATCCGAACTTATACGAATCGAATTTGCTAATTTGTGGCAAATTTTATCGGGCGAACCTTTGTTTATTCAATGAGCTGAACATGAATTTACTATATTCGAGTTCAACTCAATTCGTTTACAACCCTAATCAAAATGAACAAGTCAAATGCCAAGTAAACACCAAGTCAATCAGCACTTGCTTTTCTATTTTATTATACTTTTTCTTGTCACCACATGGACCACACATAGAAGCACCAATTTTACATAAAAATGGGCCGAAGCAAACCCATTAATTTGTTTTTTATTTCAGACTTATTTCACTTTATTCACAATTGCAAACTAACTCTGCCACGTGAACAAACAACTCGGAAGAGTAAAGTTCCTCCATACAGAAACTCAGGACTCTCTTTTGTCTTTGACATAACTTAGATATGTGGTTATCTAATTATTCGATGAGACCAAATCAATTTAAACTGAGCTGAAACCTTACTGTACTTGCACTGAAACTCTTCAAAGAAAACTATAAAATGATGCTGATTACTTAGTCCAACATAGTTGAACATTGAGTTGGGAAATTGTTGTGGAAAATCCATCTACTGAAACTAGGGACATCTTCTTCCTCTCGATTCCTACACACCAACTGTTTGAAAAAATTACTCATAGAGTTCTCCATTCCAACGGTTAATTTGCACGACTAAAAGAGGATTACTTGGGCTCCCTCGGCATTCATCAAAAAATCTTTACCCCTTAAGAGCATCAACGCAAACCAAATACACAAATTTTGAAGATTTCAGGTAAATCATCAAATTAAGGGATGTTTCTATATCTTTCTATTTTCTTCTCCATTCATTCTCTCCCTTTTTTTTTAATAGATACTTCCTTAAGTTTCTCTTCCCTTCTATTTTCTTTTGTAGGTTAAGAAATATAGCTCATTCCTGAAAACTCTGTCATCATCAACTCGAGAGGATGTATAACTAGGATTACACAGAACCATCTCCATGTATTATCATTAGAAGTGACATAGACACCCTCAAGGTTAAAGTACTAGATTGGTTATCCATAAATCGGCCAATGATGTTCTTCGTTCCATACCTCGATCTCCAACAACTCCATGCATATCCAAGAGTGGTCTGAAGAGGCAACGAAGGAAGTGATTAATCCACGTTCTGGCATTATATATCATTCTAGGATACTTCTCTTAATGTCCTCTCTTGATGATGCCAAAGCCATTAGCTCATAATTTTCATTTGCAGGTTATCACCCCAACATTAATGGACGTTCATTGAGAATCCCCGCATCAAAGTTTAGCGAAGTATCTTTTCATGCATGTTATTGGGAACGGACAAAGGATGTGCTAGGCCATCATGCAGATGCTCTTCGTCAAGCTAAGATCTATGCAGCAGTCTGTGCTTTGCTTTTCACATATGTCTGTCATAAGAATATTCTTCAAGCCTTCCTTGAGCTATGGTGCCCTTCCACGAACACCTTGCACACTGTTACTGGCAAATTTTTAGTTTCTTTATAGAATCTTCGTGTACTTAGTGGATTGCCTATGCGTAGAGGTTTCTATGATCAAGCTATCTCAACTGCAAAGGAGCTATTTAGTGATGACAGACATGCCCTTTCTCTACCACGAAGCTGCAAGCAACTATTCTTGGCTTATCATATACTCCCAAAGGACTCTGATGGTGTCCCCATTTCTGATTGGATTAGTTTTTGGTTTAAAGGACCAACCGGATATACACAACCCCCTTTGAGATGTTCCAGTAAAAGGTCCCCTGAGCCAAAGGTCTTTCACAATCCATGTAGAAGAATCGATGCATCACTTTTGCCTCACACCAAGGAATATGTGAGCCATTTATGATGTTGGAAGTTGAAGATGATGTGGTAGAACAAAGCTGCATAACCAACATGAAAGGAAGGCAGCCAAGTAGGTTTCTTCTCTAACATCATCTTCAACCTCCAACATCATAAATGGCTTACATATTTCTTGGTGCGAGGCAAAAGCGATGCATCGATTCTTCTATATGGATTGTGAGAGACCTTTGGCTCGGAGGACCTCTTCCGGGAACATCTCGAAGGGGGCTGCATATATCCGGTTGGTCCTTTAAACCAAAAGCTAATCCAATCAAAAATAGGAATGTCATAAGAGTCCTTTGGGATCATATGATAAGCCAGGAATACATGCTTGTAACTTCATGGTAGAGAAAAGGCATGTATGTCATCAATAAATAGCTCCTTCACAGTTGCGATAACTTCATCATAGAAACCACCACGCATAGGCAATCCACCAAGTACACCAAGATTCCATAAAGAAACTGAAAATTTGCCAGTAGCAGTGTGCAAGGTGTTTGTGGAAGGGCACCATAACTCAAGGAAGGCTTGAAGGATATTCTTATGACAGACATATGTGAAAAGCAAAGCACTGACTGCTGCATAGATCCTAGCTTATCAAAGAGCATCTGCAGATGGCCTAGCACATCCTCTATCCATTCTCAATAACCTACATGAAAAGATACTCCGCCAAACCTTGATGCGGGAATTCTCAATGAAGATCCATTAATGTTGGAGTAATAACCTGCAAATGAAAATTATGAGCTAATGACGTTGGCATCATCAAGAGAGGACTTTAAAGTATCCTAGAACGATATCTAATGCCAGAACGTGGATCAATCACTGCCTGCGTTGCCTCTTCGGACCACTCTTGGATATGCATAGAGTTGTTGGGAGGTCGAGGTATGGAACGAAGAACATCATTGGCCGATTTGTGGATAACGAATCTAGTACTTTTAACCTTGAGGTGTCTATGTCACTTCCAATGATAATATATGGAGATGGTTCTGTGTATCTTAACCTACAAAAGAAAAGAGGAGAGAAGAAAAAAATTAAGTATCTTGGGGGGGGGGGGGGAGTGATGAAGAAGAAAATAGAAAGATATAGAAAGGTCCCTCAATTTGATAACTTGCCTGAAGTCTTCAAATTTTGTGTATTTGCTATGTGTTGATGCCTTTAAGGAATAAGGATTTTCTATTGATGAATGATGAGGGAGCCAACCAATCCTCTTGTAGTAGTGCTAATTAACCGTTGGAATGGATGTAGTAATGATTATGAGAACTCTATGGGTATTTTCTACAAACAGTTGCTGTGCAGAAATTAAGAGGAAGAGAATGTCCCTAATTGAGCAGATGAATTTTCCACAGCAGTTTCCCAACTCAATTTTCAACTCTACTCGGTGGTTTAGCTCTTTAGTTACATGCTATTTTTATAGTTTTTTTATTTTTTTTTCCAAGTATATCTAAGAGATTAAGTCCTTGTTCAAATCAATTTAATCTCTTAAATTACTTAACCTTACCAGATAACTAATATCTGATTGTCAACAAAAGTCAGACTCCGCAAGTGGAAGAACTCTACATGCATTGGCGTTAATTAACTGCCGCTGGCGGGTCAGTTTTTTGTTTTGTAAGACAGAAAGTTAATTTGGTCCTGCAAATGGGTTTTAATTAGTTATTTGGGTGTGAATTTGTGTGGGCCACATATCCATGTGAGAAGAAATTATAAATCCCGACTTGTTTTGTGCCATTGAAGTTATGCTGGGTGCAAATTTGTGTGGGCCACATATCTATATGAGCAGAAATTATAAGACCGACGTGTTTTGTGCAAATGAAGTTCTGCTGGGTTAGATTTGCAGTGGGTCCTTTGGAATTATAATTTGGAATTCATTAAATAAGTCCAATGAGTTTGATTTTAATTAAAAAAAAATTAAGTTGATAAATTAGAAGCAACTTTTATAACGAAGAAGTTAACCTAACTTTTTCCACTAAAGATGAATTGTATTGGTTTAGCTTGGATGGAAGCTTTTGAGATTATTTTGCTGATTGCTTAAGCAAGCAACCTGATTGCCCCAAATCACGGATGACTTGGACTTCTGATTTTGAATTCAACGGTTCAGATGTAGTCTATTTTGACCAAATTATTATTGAAAAATGGATCTTATCATGTTTGAAAAAATTAAAAATTAAAACAATGGGTCGTGGGAGATGTTGATGAATGGTTGACAAAGCTGTTTTTTTGTCGGGGAAAAAGACTTGTGCTTAACGAGGAAAAATATTGCAAAATGATTATATTTCAAATTATGTAATTTTATATTTTATTTAATTTTTGTACTTTTATATGTTTTTTATCTATTAAATTCATTAATTCAAATATAGCATAAGAATTTGATTTTGAGGTACTTTAGGGAAAATATCTTGCAATAATTTTGAGAAATGAAAATAAAAAAAGTATATATAATTTTACTTTTCAAAAGATACTTTTTACTGCAAATATTTTTTCATATAAGATTTTGTCTAGTTAGTAATATTATATGAAACTTTTTATTGCTATATGATGTTATTTATTCGTATAAAAGTATATTGTATTAAAATAATGATTGAAAGATATAAATATACAATTTCAATTGATGTAATCACTTCAAATTATTATAATTTTGGAAACATAGAAAAAAGAGATTTACTTTGGGGGAGATATTTGGTTTTATTTATGGGATTGAAAACATCTTACTAATTGAATAAGGTTTCATTCTTCCTTTACATAAGTTGGGACAAAAACATGAAATAAGCACTAATAACTATCTTGCATATATAAAAGTCAAAATAAACACACAAAAAGAAGATTTAAATAATGGAGTCTTATATTCTATTTGGTTTAAGGATTTGAACAAGTAAAGAAAAGAATAAAATAAGAGAAGAACCTTATATTTGTTTGCCTAGCTAAAAGAAACATGATGATAGAAATTAGAAAAAGGAAGATGATAAATTTATTGGAAGAGAAGAAATGGCCAAATATGCTAAGTAGTTTTAGAAGAATATGTAGTTTTTCCCTAAATCTTATTTATATAAATGTGAGAGTAATGCTTCTAATTGAATAAGGTATGTTGTTATTTACAATTCAAACGTATAAAAAGATATAAAAAATATAAAAAAGGTGGCATACTAACAACTTAAAAAAATAATTTTTATTTTGAAAATAAAAACATGAACAAAATTTTCATAAAGACGAAGAAAGAAAATATAAAATGAATTCTCGATAAATAAAAAACAACTCTATAGTCAAATATACATCAACTAGTTTGACCATAAATTTGTTTGAACATGAAAAGATTAATAGAATATGTTGTCATTTTTTCCTTGACATAAGTGTAAATAATCACATAAAATACTTGTAAAAAATTCACATTAATAAATTAAGATAACATATGTGCCCGCGTAAAGTCACTATATGCTTAAGTTGAAAAATGAGTGCTTAGATATCTTTTTGATAATGGGAATTAACTTTTATACTAGCTAAATCCTTGATAGGCTCAAACTGATTTGGGTTGTGGAGCCCACCTTAAATAGAGTTAGGTAGATGAACTCAATGGCCTCCTTTTTGATTAATTATATTATTTTTTACTTGTGTGCCCCTAGGACCATAATTAGGGGTCTCATAACGAGATTTTTGTTTCGTTAGGCCTCCTGGGGGTCTTATCATTTAGGTATTTGTCCTGCGAGATGTTAGTTTATAATAAGTTAAGACGAGTATTTCGGAAAAATTACAATACTTTATTGAATTTCAAAAAAACATTTGCTAACTCCCAAACCTAGACAGCCTTTATTCATAAAAAGGAAAAGGCTGATGTAGACTATTGAAAATCAAATTTAAACTTTTAAAAAGAAACCTAGTCTAATAAATTGAAATAAACGGACACTTTTAATGGTGACCTTGTTGTGCCTCAAGAGGTGCATTTCTTGGGGTTGGGGATGTTCTCAGTCTCAATAAATATTGAGTGAGTCTTCAGGGGTAACTTCTTCTTTCTCGGGAGTTCCATCTGTTGTGTGCTCGCATTTATTTATTTCCTTCTCTCGCGAACTCATCTTCTACAAGGGGAGTTAGCTATGTTGATTTCTATGATTAGACTCTTGCCTTTTAGCTTTAATTTGCTTTGGCGATATCCTCTGAAACTATCTTGGCTCGTAGCAGAAGGTTATTAGGTTAAAGTAGGATTTTTATGTTTTTAATAATTTTTCTTTTATTAAAAAAAAATAATAATAGGCCTCAGTAAGGCAGGGCAAATGATCCGCCCTACTTAATGGGGCGAAGGTGCTACAGGTGCCAGCCTTAGGCACTTTGTTGCAGGTGCCTCACCCCACATTACTGGCGCAAGCAGGTCGGGCTTAGCTCGCCTGGCCACCTGAGATGAGCCAGGTGTTCACTTGTAATAACCACGCTACCAGGATGGGGTGGAAGAGAGGCCACACCTCATTCCTCATTCATTCTTCGTTCATTCTTCATTCAATTATTTTGGGGGATAAACATATATTATATTTAATATATGTATTGGATTCAATTAATATATGTATTGGATTCAATACATGTGTCCGTTAATAAATGAAACGAAAAAAAAAAAATTGGCACATTTGATGGTGCATCGAGCACACAATTAAAACTGTAGGGGTGGCTCTACCTTTAGCCAAGAAAGACGACCGTCTTATTCCTCCAAATTTTTTGACCTCCTTTATATATTTTCTTCTATATTTTATGTCTCAAAAATAAAAATATAAGACTTTTATTTTTT
This sequence comes from Jacaranda mimosifolia, assembly GCA_018894105.1. Classification (NCBI taxonomy): domain Eukaryota; kingdom Viridiplantae; phylum Streptophyta; class Magnoliopsida; order Lamiales; family Bignoniaceae; genus Jacaranda; species Jacaranda mimosifolia. The sequence continues at coordinate 17,021,269 of CM032132.1, read as the reverse complement.
TTACCAATTATAGGCCTATAAAAATAGGCCTTTAGTTTAAAAGCATCATATATATGTTTTCTTTTTTAGACAATTTAGGTCTAAAACAATGTATAAGGCCTTTAATTTGAAGGCCTTATTAGTTAAACTTACAATAAATAATTAATTAAAAATATAAATATAAATTTTACTACTTTGATTTTCCTAAATCTCCACTATTCTTTAATTCTTATTCTTTTACTTATCAAAATCCTATCTCATTCATTCTTTTTCAATACTAATAATTAAATAATATTAACATTAATTCTCTTTTACTATAAATCAAGGTTTTATTTCTTCAATTTGTTTTTCTTTTTCCGAAATAAGTTTTTCAAAATTGAAGCTGATAAAATCTATTAATTTCTCAAGAAAGATAAAATGGGCTAACTATGCTATCAATTGAAAAAGAAAGTCATATGAAATTCATTATAAAAGAATAACTAATAATTTTGCATCTAAAAAAAATTAGATAACAAAATTTAGATAATAATGTTTTATATGAGAAGTTTTTTTTCTATAAAATACAAAATGTTACTGAAAAGACATTGTTGCATTTATTATTCCCATTATCCTTTGACTTGGGGACTAACCGCCCATCCCATGGTGTTTATAGGAGGCAACCACCTCCAGCCAATTATAACCTTTTATGGTGTTTTGTGCTGCCAAATATATAAGGAAAATAAAGTTGTGTCTCTGCTAACACTATAGCTTTTAGCCTAGTGGTAAGTGCTTGATCCTAACAGACATGTGTATTAAAAGATTAATTTTTTATTATCTATTGAAGGTCTCATTTTCATATTTCGCCTTAGGCCACCAATTTTATTGAAACCACCTTGATTAAAAGCACATCCGACACATTTGATTTTTTTCCCCATATATTTTGAAATGTATATGATTGATTGCAAAATTAACTAAAATTTAAAATTTTTATAAAATCCCTTAATAAAAAGTATTGTTTGATTCAGAGATTATTTCTTTTAACATTTTCTGTGAAAGCAATTTTCTTTTTCTTTATGCTTGAAAGCATAATATAAAAATGACACTTTGAGTGGTAAATTACTTTAATGACATTGTTTTCACATTGAAATTAAGTATGCGCGCAACTAAAAAAAGATATTACACTAAAAAATTTCAATACAATTTATTAATATTGTCAATTTTGGCACAACGCACGTGATAACAGTTTATAATATAAAATAAATAAAAATATACATTTATTTTTCTATATCTATTTAGATATAAATAAAATAAAGAGTTTTGATGAAATGGTAAGAATGAGATGTAACGTGAGTGAATTATAAATAATAGTTATTACATTAAATTATAGTTATGAGACTATAAGATAAAACTAGGAGTATTTAAATATACCACTCGGAAACAAATCAAATGGGATATGTGCTTATTAATAGTACAGATGAACTTATTTTATGTATATACAAAGAAATTGATTGTATGCGTGGAGTTCAAAGTTCGAATCTTGATAAATTTTTTCTGTACATGCTTGTGTAAATAAAAAAACATACTGATAATATGCTAAGTAGTTGATTAAGCCAATAATATTATTCTCATACTTGTATCATGTGAAATTTAAAATTCAAACCATAACAAACTTTATACATACATGTATATAAATAAAATATATATGGATAGATAGATACAATAATATGACTATATATATCAAACAATCACGTCAAAGTTGTATAATATTCTAAAATTCTTATAAATTATAATATTCTAAAATTTTTAAAAATTACTCTATCGCTGTGGGTTGTTTGTTTAGATTTTGGGGTAAACTGTGGAAAATATTTTTGAGGGACAATTTTTGCCTTTTTGGGAAGTAGTGTTGAGAAATGTGATAGTTGTTTATTTGGATTTTAAGTGGTAAAACGGAGAATGTTTTGTAAAAAAATTATTTGTTTGGTAGTGTTTTTGGTAGGAATAAATTTTACTATAAATATCATATCAGTTATTTTTTTGTTGAGTTATTAGGGTGAAATGAATATTTTGATATTATTCATCAATATATATACATAGATTATGTAATTAGTGTATGTATATATATATATATTTGTAATTATGAATTTAGGATAGGATATTGAGGAATGAATTTTGGATTGAACTTTTAAAACTATTTTGGGAACTATATTATGTGTTTTGAGGAAGTAGAATTGAAAAATATGAACATTTATTTATTTAAAATTTGAAAATTAAAAAATATTGTGGGAAAATAGTAATAAGTAAGGCCTGTATTTATATCAATGTCATATTCGTTTCCGACCATTGTGGCGTTTTTGAAACCAAATCCTCGCACGTGTGTGGTTGACAAGAGGCCACCAAAGTTTACCATATTAATTTTATATATATTTCCAGAAGACCGCCCGCTGACAAACAGATGCAGAGAAGGAAGCAGTACGATTACAATTTACAAAGCTGAAAGCAGCAGGTTGGAAAAGTAAATTATGAATAGGACAATGGCGTTGACCGTTGCCGACCGTCAACAGTCAACTTTTCCTCTCCCACCCAACCCACAACCCTGGTCAGTGCTCCCCCGTCCCATCTATCTAAATCTTAATTAGTCCTCCACGCGGGTATTAGGTATTCCCACTCGTTGTTATTCTCATTCTTTTCCCACCCGCCCCCCGGCCCCGTTAATGTGTTGAAATTTACTATTCAGTGATGCTTCGAAAATTATTCATAGTGTGTCAAATATATGTCACGAATATTATATCAGATATTCATACGATACACTGTCAATGTACCTCTGACATATCGCTTGATATGATTGTAATTAAACATAAAATTTTTTTTGACACTTTCAATAATGAGGTGAACACATAATTAAGGACCTATTTATTTGAACAAATTAAGTTGAAAGAGTACTTCAAAAAGTACGCATGGATAATTTTGAAAATTATTTGAAAAAAGAGTGATACTTCATTCAAAATCCTTTGTTTGATTTTATTTTCAAAGCCATTTTTTATTTTTATACATTTTCAAAATAGAAATATGTTTGAATGAAATATTGAAAAGTAATTATTAGAATAGGTATAGGATGAATTAAAAGTAGATTGATTTATGTTTTTTGGTGTTTAAAAAAGAAGACTTTTTTAATATGTATGTTTTATTAATTTTAAAATAATAATAAGTATTTTATATCAAATCAAATTTGAATTTGACTGATGTGATAGTAGAATGATAAGTAGATTTATAAAGAGTTTAAAAAGGAAATATTTTGAATGAAAATAAATAGAAAATTTTAGTTATTAGTTTTTATTTTGCAATGAAAATAAAATGAGAGTTGAAAATAAAAACAGACCGACCCTTACTTTTGATACTTTTTATGAAAATATTCTTTTAGAAAAAGATTGCAGTGTATGTAAAAAGTCCAACAACATCATTGACTTGTCCTTTTAACATTGTTATCAATTGCATATATACTTATGTATATACATAGGTTCATTAATATTCCCTAGCAATTTTGACACATTTAATGCTTTTATTAAAATTTTATATTATAAAATAAATGATATGTTCATTTATTTTTTTATTTTATATATTATTATAATTTTTTCATATTTTGGACGTATTTATTTAAACTTTTATCATAAATAAAAGGAAAAAAATAAAGATGAAATACAATAATAGAAGGGAAAAAAATAATTAGAAGGAAAAAATATTAAAGAAAAAAGAAGAAGAAAACTACAATTTTAGTTATAAAAATTAAAAGATAATAATAAGATCAATTTCAAAAGATTACTCGAAAAAAATATTGAAAAAGTATATGTGCATTATATACAGTATATACTTTTATCATGTATTAATATTCATGTCTAACTCTATCCATATTATGTTTGTGTACCATAAACTAAATTGTATTAACTAATAATTATAAACCATATAGTTGCTAAATAGATAATAAATATTGTTGAAGAAGGGGGCTTATGGTTCATAGCTAATTATTTAATAACACCTCACGAAGACGGACTTTTGACGACTACCTTACTAAACTTGGGGCATATATATATATATATATATATCTATCCACAAAAAAGAGTACTTAATTACGAAAACTCAACAGTTTGAATTAATTTTACGAACTACAGTCTACATATATAGACAAACCCTTATTTTCTACTATTTAGAAAAACTCAACACTTTGTTCACTAACTGCATAGAAAAATTAAACCTTATTTTGTGGTACTTAGAAAAACTCAACACTTTGTTCACTGACCACATAGAAAAATTAACCCTTATTTTGTGGTACTTAGAAAAACTCAACACTTTGTTTACTAACTACATAGACAAACCCTTAATTATGATGTGTGGTTGAATTTTGCACCAATAAAATCTTTTACCAGTCTTTTTCTTTAAATTAAATTCTATATTAGAAAATACATTAGAGGCTGAAGTTTTTTCAGTAATTTTTTTATACTTAAAATACAACATAATTAAACTTTGCCTGTGAAGAAAATTATATATAAAAGTTACTGCAAAAGAATAATGTTTTGTACTTCTCTTGGAGCTATATTATTTTATATTTGTACGCGTATATATATATACATACACATTATATACACGAATGGCTGTGAAATATTGATTGGAAAAATATGTCTTATTCGAGCAAATATATATAACACAATTTTAGAAAGTTGTGTATTCTGACAATGATTGTTTAACCAGTTGCTCCTATTAATCCGGACATGTCATTTCAATGTTTTGAGTTCCTCAAAGGCTTTTCATTGTTGAAACTATATTTAATTTCTAACCGAATTAAACGACCTAAAAAATGGTTATTATCTCTAATTCAATGGACTTCTCCATTTTCATTAAAAAGAGGTCGGATTGCTTCATAAGTTATGTAAGATGTGTGAGCTCAAGAGTTAATAAACAAGTCAAGCTTGAACCTGCTAAATTTTGGGTTTGACTTGGCTCATTTACACTCCTAGTACCTCTATAATTAATTTATGGTGACATCTTTGATTTAAAGTTTGTGCAAGCTACGGTAAAAAAATGTGTATAGGTAATTGCACAAAATATTACCATGTGTATTTGTTGGCCTGCGAAGCAAAGCCTAGAAGCATATAAATGCTAGAAGAATGAGGTCGGAAATCGACTTAACAAATGAATAAACAAGGACGAATTTATGAGGAGGCAAGCAGGGGCAATCGCCTCCCCCAACTTTATATATATATATATACATATATCTATATATATATATTAATAATAGTTAATTTAGATAAGTTAAATTTTAGAAGAATTGATTATATATTATTAATTAAAATAATTAATTTTTAATTATCATTCATTAAATTTTAAACATTGGCTAAACAAAAAATTGATTATTTAGATTGATGCATTAAATTAATTGATTTTTAATTAATGATAAAAATTATAATCAATTAATTATATCTTTAACTATTTTAATTTTGTAAAACTCTTAATAAATTTTTAAGTTCATATTCACAATCAAGTAATTAAATAAAAACAATTAACTTAGGCTCCTTAGTGTACTTATGTTCTACTTGCGTGAATAGTTACAATGAGACTTGAAAGACTTGTAAAGCAATGAAAATCCATCCTTTTGACTGCAACGAAATTGAAACAAAGTGATAAATATAAGTGAATATTTTAGAAAAACTTCTTTGATTTTTTTTTTTTTTAATTTTTCAATGGCTACAAGTGAAAAAACCTTTTTGCTATAAATATTGTAAAAAAGAAAGGCTAAAAACTAAAACGAAAGATAATTTTTTAATCAATTGTTTAGTCACCTGTATTAAAAAATATATTACTAAAAGTTTTTATATTAATTTGATTATTAAGAAAATTTACAATATAAAAGATCTTTGTGCTCAATTTCAATGAAAATCATATATTTTGAATTCATAAATTTTATAAAATTCGTATTTGAATTTTTATGTAGTTTTAATTTTGTCCCGTTATATTTTCATTTTTGAATTCATCCTTGTGAGCAAAGATTATTGATAGTAATAGAGGTGGGAAACACATGCATCCTTTGAAGAATTTCGCATAAGTCTACCATTATTCATCAAACAACAGCTCCATATCCATTTTAATTGACCAACATTGCTTAACACATGAATTAAGGAAATGATGAATACTATGATGATAAATTTTTTATTGCTGTAGAATTACAATGGAAGCAATTCTTTCAACAACTACATTTTAAATAAGATATCACATAAGAGGAGGATGAAATTCCTTGTATCTAATAAAAGATCACAAGTCTTCCATCTAATATCTCAAAGCGTGAGGACATTTGGCTAATGTTGAAATACAAGTCAAACTTGGGTCTGAGTTGTTGATTGTGTATCTATTAGATTTGCAAACAACAAAGTGTTTATTGATTTTTAATAAACAAATCATAGTGCCTAAAGTACCATGAAGATACAATCATTTAGTCAAGGAATATTTTATTTTTTTGAAAAGAAAGGAAAGAACTTGGTTCAAACGAAAGAACTTATATATCTATAAGTGGTCTCATCATGACGATGAAGAGTTAAGATGCAGCAAGAGGGTTAAAGTAGTTAAAATGTTTGGCCTCGATTTTCTGACTGACATATAGAATACATATTATGTAAATTCATAAGTCGTTTAGGTAATGGCGACTTGACGTCATTAATGAGAGTTCCTAAATGTTTGAAATACATTCAAATATCAGCTATACTAAAATGATACATTAATGCAAGTTCGATATTAGATACAAAAGACACTAAGTAACAGGTGGTTAAGTGTTTAGTTTAAGTGAAGTTGCTATGTCTTGGAAGTCCTTTAGATAAACTTGCATAGCTTGACTCACAATGGAGATGAGAGTATACAATTTTAAATAAAGCAAGAGAGGAAGCAAAATAAATTTGTAATTTCTTACTTGCTATAATCCTATAGTGGTACATGATGTAGTCAATTAGCTATCGGATAGGGACAAAATAAAGTGTACAATGGTAAGTCTCAAACCAATGCAAAGAGACAATACCTATTGGTTTGAGACAATACCACAAGGTAGTTGATTTCTACTGATGAATCTAGCGAATCTGTTAACAAAAGGACCATCTAGAGATCAAATAAAATGCCTATTAAAGAGAATGCGCATATAAATTAAGGACCTTCTTGGTGAAAGCCTACCAATGATAATTGGAAATTCTAAGAACTTGGTTCTATGGGACAACTAAGTTATGAGGATTTATACGAGCACTTAGGAGTTCACTTCTACGCCAAAGGAAAGTGTTACCTGCTGAAGTATTAATTTTTAATGATTCCCACAACTATGAAAGTAGAGGAAGGTAGGACTTTTTTAATGGGAGATACCTATATAACTGTGAAGATAGGCTGTTTCAAATGTAAACACTAATAAATCCGAGATGCTATCCACAACCAAAATGAACAAATTGTGAGAAGCAAAAAAGTGTAAGGAAAATTGCTGTGTGGGTAAAAATTCATTTTTATTGAGCAACCAATACATCCGATAATGCTTCACTAAGGATGATTCAAAGCTACAAACTACCTATCTTGATGAAGCAACTTCTATTTAAACTCTCTCTTGCATTGGCATAGCTTGTACGTTAATTTTATTTAGGTGAGGAGTTATTGGGAAATTGGTTTAGAAAGTTGAGTGGACTAAAATTTTAACTAATTAATTAAGTGGTTTTTACTTATTGTCAATGGAAATACTTCAAATTATTTTAATCAACATTGAACAATTAAATTGTGAAATAAAAATGAAAAGATGAAAGGTCGTGAATTTTAAGTGGAATTAGAAAAGAGAGATATGATTGTATGGAAGGATGTAAAAAAATATGTTAGTGTATTTCTAAAAGTCGCGATTGCATATATAATTAGTACTAATGGACATATTTGTTCAATTTGTATCGTTTCAAAAAGACATATCGATAATTAGACCTTTTTAATAATCATGTTCATTTAGGACCAACATTCCAATAGTTATAAATAGATTCCCTTAGTTTACTCATTTTATCTAATAATTTAGTTAGCATCAAAAGCATTTAGTGTTCTTAATTAGCATCATAGCATTTTAAGTTTTAGTATTAAAATGAAGGTTCAATGCACTTTTAATTTGTTTGTTCGAGGGATCTGTAATGTTGCTATCCCTCTTAAGAGACGATTGCCAACTAATTATGAACATTGATGTAGGACAAATTCGTTTGAAAACCAAAAAATCCAATTCTTACCTTGACCAAAAAATTAAAAAAAAAAAAAACACTAGTCTCTATCAATGCACTTCAGTAGGATGTTTTTCAGCTCCACTTGTTCACGAAATTTATTGGGCTTATTGTATTTGTTGAGCGTGACAATAATTTTAATCAAAGTTTATTCCCGCATCACTTTGTTTAAACTATGTTTTTTCCTTCATCTCATTCTTAATTTGGGTTAAAGAATTTGATGAAAAAATAGAAAAAAAATACAAAAATTAAATTACAATATTATACTATTTGAAACATATATTTCTTCTTCATAGTATTTTCTTCCTTAAAAATTGGGGTCCAAATAAAAAATTAATATATAATTTGACTGAACTTAAGTTTTGAATTAAATGTGTAAAAAATTATACATATTTATATTGTTCTCTAATAATGTTCAATAACATAGTATTCATCATCAAATATGAACCATTCAATGGGCAGAGTCTAAATTCTTTATTTCAATTAGATTTATGTATTGTTCTAGTCTCACACATTGATGAAATTTTCATGGATAACGCCTCAGCAGACAGAAAGGGAGAACAATTATAAATTATTTTCAAACCCTCGACTCTTTGAATTTTTTTAAATATTTACACACATTCACATATTTAAGGCCCTCTAAATTTAAATTTAAATTCCAGACCTTGCATATATAAATGTGAAATTGATACTCCTTGAATGATGGCCATACCCAAAGGTATAACAAAACTTAGAGCTTGTTTTTTTATGTTTCTAGACTCATTTTCGCTCATTATTACTATTTTTATATGAATTATTGGTAACTTATCACCATTTGCAACATCAAAATTTTACTTCATTCTCATCTCAAAACACGTTCCCCAATAATTAATTTATTTTCTTCCGATAATTTATATATTTCTCTCTCTATTTTATAATTACTCTATATCTTCACCTATAACCTACTAAACTCTATATAATCATTACTTTTAGAATAAATTATTCAAAGACAAATTTACTTTCAATTCATTTTTTAATTTACTTTTAAATTTTGAAAATACTGAAAATAAAAAATAAAAATAAAAACATAACCAAAGAAGCTCTTAGTGCTCGTTTGGTTTTGTTTTCAAAACCCATTTTTACATTTTCTTTTAAAAATAAAAATAAAAATAAAAAGCTATCAACTTATCTCCTATTTTTACAAACATTTTCGTTTTCAACACATTTTTTCTGACATACTCTTACATTCACTCTTCATTTTCACACTTTATTTTCTCATATTTTTATTTATACTATTTTTAATACAAAAACACAATAATATTCAAATATAATTTATTTTCAACTCTACATAATCATTTTATTTTAAACAAAACATCCAAATAATATTTTATTTTTAAACCCACACTTATAACTAATTTTTTGTTATTTTTTTAATTAAAAATAAAAATTCCTCCAGGAAATATCATCATTTGCAAAAATGCAATTGAGGCTCATTGATAGTACATAGTTATTATTTTAATTAAAAAAATATAAAATTGCGAGTCCAAAATGGTCTTTGACCAGTATTTTTCAGGAACTACTTTGAAGGTGAATAGAGTCGCTTTTAGGTAGAGTAGGAACTGGTGAAACAAGGCGGAGGCGGGCGGCGGCAAACCACATCTCCGGTCAAAAGTCAAAACCTTTCGCCTCCCCCCACCCCTCCCCCACCTTTCATTTAAAACCCCCACCCTCCTCCTCAGCGCTACCAGAATTCCTCTTCTTGTCAACACCAACTTTGCACCCACGCGATTCGACGGCCATGCTCGAATCCTTAGCAATTCAACAAGACTACGAGAAGAAGCCTATTGGGGTGCGAGCCACGGAGGCATTGGGCCAGGGCTTCGACCTCGCCAGCGATTTCAGGCTCAAGTTCGTCAAAAGATGCCCCAATGGAGGGAGGTTGGTTCTTTTAGACGACCACCGCAAGCGGGACGTTGTCATTCCTGGAGGCGACACGATTCCAGATGTGCCCGAATGCATTCGCGTCGATAAGGGGGACCACATTCGGTTCAAGTCCGATGTACTCCAATTCAATCAGGTCTAAATCAATTTTTATTATTTATTTAATTTTTTTGTGAATTTGTTTATGCGGTTTTTGTGATTGATGTTGGAGAGCATTAGTGATTGGTGTTGGAAATGCCATTTTTGGGGTGTCTGAAGTAAAATTGGATTGCTTTAAGAGGAAGGTTTTGGAGAAAGGTATAGCTTTTGAGGATGCATTCTGAGTAAAAGAAGATGGGTGTTCAGAAAACTTAGAAATAAAAGAAGTAAGAAAGATTTGGTTGGTTTTGGTTGAGCTGTCCTTTGTGAAGGGAATGTGGTACTTTTATTTTGATCAGAATGATAGAAGATGGCTTTTTGTGCAGAAAAGATAGTACTCTCCTCAAATGAGACTTATAAATTTGAAGCATTAAGTAGAATGCAAGAGATTTAGTTTTTTGGCGTTTAACTTTTTTTAAATGTCAAAGCAAGGTAAATTTCTATCAAGTCTGGAGCATAAGTGTGTTATTTTGTGCCCCGTGCAACTTTTTGTTGATCCCTTTGAGCCTATACCATTCAATCTTCTATGCCTTTTGGTATCATGTTTTAAGTTTATTTGAGACACAGGGTTGTATGACTTTTTGAAACATGTCATATAGCAAACTGCGTCCAAGTTATTTTGTCCCTCAGTAGTTGTTTTATGGAAGTAAGAGTGATGTGGTAATATATACCCAAAGTATGGTACTGAGAATCATTTTATTCTCTTCATCAATTTCTGATATTAGTTGTTGCAAGTTCAATATATGCTTTTATGGTAGTATTGCTTGGGGACAATGATTATTTCTGAGTATTTGCATCAATCATAATGATTTTCAATGAAATTTCTCTTCAATCTGAATAGCAGAAATCTAAGTTCAGGCCTCAGGGTCAATAGATGCATATCTTGTGAATAGATTGATGGAAGTATCATAAGGTTTACAGAACCCTTGATAGCATATTAAAATGGCATATTGACCCGTTGATCTCAATAAATGCAAATATGTGATTGCAGTGTATCTTGTAACGATAATTTTCTAGTTCTTGAAAGAAGTTAAAAGGTTTTAGCTGATATATGCATGCTTCAATTCACACCTCGACCTATTTCTAATACATGGTTCACATTATGTTGCACTTGTGCCTGATATCAAGAGAAATGTGACTTTAGTGGAAGTCTGAGACATGACAGGTTAAAATTTGAAGTCCTGTTTTGTTTTTCATTTTTGTTTAACATCAGGTGAAAATGATGACTAGTACATATGGCCACCTCAGTGGGGGTAGCTTTTGAATTTTTCAAGTAATACTTTAGCAGTCTATATAGGATGGATGAGACAAAACAATTGGAAGTATAAGTGATAGACTAAATTATCTTCACTGTAAATGAACCAATTGTCATGAAAAGCTTGGGGGAAAGGAGGAAAACAAAAACCAATCACTTTAAGACCTTAAAATGCTTAAGGCACCTGCATCTTGGCTGACATGCCTATTCTATACGGACTAGGAGTCATGTAGGAGTCTTGGCCATGCATGGTTTCCAGGCTGTTTATTTTTCAATCATGTTTCTTAAGATACAAGGATTCTGCACTAGTGTCCAAAATATACACTTGAGAATGGCACCATTTCTGAAATGTTCAACAGATCAAGTGTATGAACCAGCACTTGTTCACAATATCCATGCTAGTTTTATCTCCTGTTGGATGCAGGTGTGTTGGCCACTCAGCCAAATTGGATTTTCCTTTGACATAGTGGCTGAAATGATAATTATATACTTGGATAAAATGAAAATTATCATAATTTCTGAAGCATGATTTTAGTGGTCAAGGTTTTAGAGCAAATAATTATACTTCAAGTGAGAAAATGTAATCCTATTTCTGTTAACAGTTCAGTTTTCTAGTTATCATGATAATACAGCTTGTAAGTCAGTACACAAAATTAAAGTACATTTAAAATCAATTGGAAGTTTTTGAAAAATGGAATGAACCTCTTTTTTAAATGCTTGGCCTTTTTGAACTGAATTGATTGATTTAAAGATCAATAGACATGCATAATTCCTTCAGGAATAGAAAGAGACGGAAAAAAGTAACATCTCAACTAGGAACTAGAAAGGATCATATATATGCTTCACTTTTTCGCTTACAAATCATATGAAGTGTTTGTTGCTAATAAAGATAAATTTATGGCAGATGTCCGAGCTACTTAATCAGAAATCATCAGTACAGGGTAAAGTTCCTTCAGGATATCTTAATGCTATTTTCGATTTGAGTGGAGCCTGGTTAAATGATGCTGCGGATGCCAAGTATTTAGCATTTGATGGCTATTTCATCTCGCTTTACTATTTACACCTTACTGCATCACCATTAATTCTTCATGACCATGTGAAGAAGTCAGTTCCATCTCGCTGGGATCCAGCAGCATTGTCCAGGTAATTTTAAGTTGACATTCTTTTCTGTTTTTAATGCTCAAGGGCTTAGAGTCAACTATGCCAATATAAAATTGTAAATAAATCCAAGATCTGTGAAAGAAATTGGAATTTTCAGATGTTTGGAATTAGATCCTAAGTTATAATTGGCATAAATTCCTTTACATATATCTTTTTCTACTTCTGATTCTTTTTGTGAACTACTTGAAAATATTTAGGAATTGAATACGGTATTTGCTGACAGTGTTTTTAAATATTTTACAACAAATGTACTTGTTGGAATGATACTACAGGATACATAAACCCATAGGTTTACACTTATCTCTCATCTAAAATAACTAAGTTACCAACTCCCCCTTCTCTCTTATACAAGTGCAAAAATCTGCCCTCCAAGTTTGCTTCTTTAAAACAACCAGAAGATAGTTATTAATTGACCATTTTTCCTTATATTAAAAAATGAATTTTTTTTGTCAAATTATCAGTTTATTAAATAACGATTCCGCATCTTGTTGTCTTGGTAATATTTATATATTTGAAAGGGGTGCATTTGGAATGTTTCTGTAGTTGATTGTTATTTTTGTAATACAGCTCTAGTTAAATTTCATTGGGAAAAATTAATTTAACCCCCCTGTGAAACATGAGAAAAGCCAAAAACCCCCTGTGAAAAAATAAAAAAAAGATAAAAAAACCACCATATGTTTTAAAAATAGTCAAAAAAGCACCTTCAGAGGATAAGTGAAGTACACGCACCTTTTTAAGCGAGTTTTTAAAGTTTTTTATATGTAAAATGACTATCATGCCCTTGCTTATATCAACCGTCGGCTTTTTTTTTTGATAAAATGAAGGGTCCAGATGAAGTAATATTTAATATTTATAAAAGATATATAAAAAATCTATAAAATATATATATATTCATATACATATAATTATATATAATATATATTATAATATTTTTATCAATATTATATAATATATATTATAAATATTATATAATATATATTAGATACATATATACATATAAATCCATCTGGCCCAACTGCCTCCTACCTGTACACACCTGCTGCTGGAAGTCATGGAAGCCAGCAGTCCAGCTGGCGGCACAATTTTTTTTAAAAAGAATGGATGGGGCTGTTGGCCGCCATCAACATGGCTGTGGCAACCTGAAAAGTGGCCAGATCTGGCCAGATCCAGTTGCCATGGCAGAGTTGGGGTCTTTGGGGGTGGGGGTGGTGGAGGCAGAGGTTATATTTTATATATATATATATGTATATAATTGTATATTTACATAATTTGGCTGCCATGGCAGCCATCAGGTTCTTTGGGATGTGGGGGTGTGGGATTATATTATATATATATGTATATAATTATATATATGTGTGTATATTATATATGATTATATAAATATACACATTCAGGCTGCCATGCTGCATTGGGTTCTTTGGGGAAGGGGGCGGGGTAAATATTATATATATATGTATATTAATATAATAATTATACATATATATATATATATTCAGGCTGCCATGGCAGCCGTTGGGTGGGGGGTAGGATATGAAATAAAAGAAATCATTATGTGTGTCTATATATATATATGAGGGTATTATTTAGTTAAGATTAAATAAAAGAAAAAGAAAATATAAGGATATAAAATAATTATATAAATATTCATATATATAAGGGTATTTTTGTATTCACAGTCATAGTTGTGAAAGGCTAGCGCCTCCCTCGCCTCAGGCGAGAGGCGAGGTGAGGCGACATCATGTCGCCTCTTTCTCCTCAAGCCAGACGAGCACCATAAGGCGAGATGAGGCGACCGCCTTGGTTGCCTTGGTAGCCTCAATCGCCTTGTTCGCCTTAGTCGCCTTGGTCCAATTTAAAAATAATAATAATAGATAAGCTTTCTAAAAGAAACGCTGACATTTTGAAATAAATAACCCAAAATAAAGAAACACCCAAACCTTTCTCTACAACCAAGGCATTCTCTCTAACACCTTGATTCCAGCAACCTCGATTCTAAATTCTCTTCTCTCTTCTCTTCTATCGTTTCTCTTTTCTCCTTCCTCTTCTCTTTCTATTTCTTATTTTCTTTTATGCTCTTTTCTCAGGCAGACAATACTTTTGATTTTTCTAAAATATTTTTCTTTTTAGTTTGTTTAATATATTAATGCTTAAACTAATACTTAATATATTTAATTAATTAATTTGTTAATTTAATACCAAATATGTTTAATATGTTTAACTTGATTTAATTTGTTTTACTATATATATATATTAATTTTTTTTCTTAATTAAAGCCTCAGTCGCCTTTTGATCGCCCGCCCCTCGCCTCACCTTGCCTCTTGCCTTAAAAAAATACGTCTCGTCTGCCTCTCACTTCGCGCCTTTAATAACTATGTTCACAGTTTAAAATTCAATTTAAATACACGGAAGGAGGTTGTGAGCCACAATTGAAAAATATAAGGCGGCATTTCAACCTTTTTTTTTATTTTTTATTTTTTTATATATATAATCACATGGAGGTAAATAGTCCATTTCACATTCCGCATGGGCGTAAAAAGATTCTAGCCCAAATTTCATTGCTCTAAAAAATTCTAAATATCTTAAATGCTCCCCTCCAATTATACAAAAAGTATTTGGATATTGGAATTGAGCTCTTGAATAGAACGAATTTAGCTTTGTTATTTTGTGAAGGCACTTCTCCTTTTAATATTTCAATCTTAAAACACTAGAAAAAGGTATTCGAATCAGTCATTTTTCTTTGACAAATGCAAGAATGATTTGGGTAACAGAACCATTACAAAAGGCGAAACCTTTCACCTTGAGGATGATCCTACGTGGGAAGGATGAATTCAAATGTTATATGCTAACTAGATCCAAAAGTTGTCATAAGATTGGTGAGACATGCCAATGTTGTAACTCATCCACTAGCATACATCATTGAAGATTGCAGTAGATTGTTGAGGCAGCCTTGGGAAGTAAAATTGCATTATACTCCTTTACAGCAGGATGAAGATTACTTTGGGTTATGGCAGAAGAATGAATCCCACATGCTCTCTCACACACACACACACACACACACATCGAGAGAGCTTGGTTGTAATGGGGGTAGTGGAGGGGGACCCTGAGAGTGAAAAAAAAAGGGATGGAGAAACAAGCAGGAAAAAAAGGAAAAAAGAAAAGGCCAAAGAAAAAGAAGAAAGAAAATCTACATCAAATGATGCTTTCTAAGGGTGTAATTGTCAAATTACCCATTACAGATTATCAATCTGACAACTAATCCTAGCGTCCAGACGGAATTACGTAATTACTTTAGTATCCTGGCGGGTTAGAAATTTATTTTGCATTAATCCTCCAATTCCATCACCACAATTAGGCCTGTATCACCCTACCCACACTCATATCCTAAAATACCCAAACAAAAATACCCCATTTTTACCCTACCCTAAAATACCCAAAAGAATGAGACCCTAATCTTACCCTACCCTAACTACCCCAAGACCCATTGGGTCTAGTTTATTGGACTTATGTTTTTAATGTATACACTAATTTTCTTAATATATACTAAAAATATTATTTGGCATATGATAACAAAAAATAATTTTTTTTCTATATTTAATTTAATCATTAAATTTAAATTAATTAATTTTAAACGTTTTGCTAATTAAATTAACTGTTTTATTAATATAATAGTTAAACTTTATTAATATTATCAGCAGTTAAACTTTTTGCTAATTAAAAAAAATACAGTTTACAAGTAGTTAATTAAAACAGTTCATAAAAACAGTTTATTAAAAAAACAGTTAATAAAAACAGTTTATTAAAAAAAAGTTAATAAAACAGTTTATTAAAAAAAAGTTAATAAAAACAGTTTATTAAAAAAACAGTTAATAAAAATAGTTTATTAAAAAAACATACAGTTTATTAAAAAAATAGTGAATAAAAACAGTTTATTAAAAAAATACAGTTTATATACAGTTTATTAAAGAAATAGTTAATAAAAACAGTTTAAGAGCAAAAATTTTTTCTATATTTAGTTTTATAAAAACTGTTAATTTCTATATTAATAAACTTTATCCATTAGCAAAATTAATTTTATTAACTGTTTTTATAAAAATATTTATTCCATTATTAATTTTATTAATAAAAAGCGTTCAACTGTTGCTATGCTATTCCAATTTTTTTTTTTTAAAATTGCAATCTCAATTTATTAATTTTTAATAAAAAAATTTATTTAATTGTTACCGCTCATTCACATATTTATAATTTTTATATATAAAAAGTTTATCATTAATATAAATTTGATTTCGGTATAAACAATTTTTAGGTTCATAAATTAAATTTAAAAATAAAGTAATGGGTAATGTATGGGTATGGGTACATGGGTAATTTATGGGTATAGACCATACCCATACCCATTACATTATATTTAATAAGTATGGGTACGGTTATGGGTATGGGTATGGGTATGACATTTTGGGCCTGGGTAGGGTATTACCCTACCCATTTACAGGCCTAACCACAACCAACGGTACTTTTTTTTAAATTCATTTTTATCTAAATAAATATAATTAATTTTGCAAACTTATAGATTTTATTAGCTTTAAAGCACTTGCAAATGTGTCACCATAATTTATTTATTTTGCTTTTCCTTCTGATCCCCCTCAGATTATATGTGCATGCAAAAAATCAAATCAACACTCCATTGCTTTCATGTTCTTTACATCAGCTTGGTGTGAATTACATAGCTAACTGCTTCCTTGTGTGACCTTAATTGCCTTGAGATCCTATTATGCGGTTGCATTGTATACTAATGTAAATTGATTTTATTAACCAGATTTATCCAGACGTATGGAACGCATATAGTTGTGGGAATGGGAGTTGGAGGCCAGGATTTGCTCTGTGTTAAACAGAGGCCTTCTTCTCCAATTCCACCCGCTGAACTCAAAGGATATTTGGAGGAACTTGGAGATTGCCTGTTCTCGGATACTAATAGTCCTATATTAGAGAGAAAGGCAAAAGATAACAAAAAGGTCTGTACAGATGTATAAAATTTATGTTAGGCCTGAGTGCATGCTT
Organism: Jacaranda mimosifolia; assembly: GCA_018894105.1. Classification (NCBI taxonomy): domain Eukaryota; kingdom Viridiplantae; phylum Streptophyta; class Magnoliopsida; order Lamiales; family Bignoniaceae; genus Jacaranda; species Jacaranda mimosifolia. Next base: position 17,003,527 of record CM032132.1, on the reverse strand, counting down.
TAGATGGTTTTGGTTAAACTGTAATATAATATCCAGTTATATTAATTTCTGAACATATACAGGTTCCGGAGGTATTTAATCGTATGCTACAGGCACATACCATGCAGTTTACAAGCATCACAGAAACATCGAGCAAGGACGTACGTTGCATCATCCCATTCTTATTAATTCCAAATAAAAACTAGAGAATTGATTTATATTTTAATTTGTATAGGGACTCACACTTATTTGGTCCAAAAGAGGAGGTGATGTGTTTACACAAAGTCACTCTAGGTGGCTCCAGACCATGGCAGCTAACCCGGAAGCTGTACTTTTCAAATTTGTACCAATTACCTCTCTCCTGAATGGAATTCCAGGCAGTGGTTATCTTAGTCATGCCATTAACTTGTATCTACGATGTATGTTTTTCATATTCTCTGACCTGAATATTAATATATTATATTTTTTGCATTTTAATCCTCATGTCTGTTTCTTTGATATCAGTGCCCAAAAATGTGTCTGCATTGATTATATCTTGCTATCTGTTTATTAGTATGGACTTGCACTTAAATATTTCTCTTTACAGATAAACCCACTTTAGAGGATTTGCCGTATTTTTTGGAATTTCAAGTTCCAAGACAGTGGGCTCCTTTGTTTTGTGAGTTGCCTCTTAGACATCAAAGGAGGAAGGCTTCATTCCCTTCTTTGCAGTTTAGCTTCTTGGGTCCAAAAATTTATGTCAGCTCCACTCAGGTATGCACAATCTCTTTATGCAATCTAAAAAGAATTACGTTAATATGCATGTGCTGTTGTTCTAGATTCTGGATTCTGGCTTCTTGCATAGTTTCTCTAGCCAATAAATAAATAGTGTGTGTTCATTGATGGATAATTCCTCCATTCGTATGTTCATTAATCATGCTCCTGCATTGCTTCATTCTAATCAGGAGACTGGATGTTGCTTTAACCAATGTTCTGTATGGTTGTAGCTTTAATGGCCATTTGACTAAAGTGCATTCCTTCATAAATGATACACTTGATTCAGTGACAACTCTTGATGAGTACAACAGCCTTTTGAGTTCATTGAAATTCTCATTTGAACTTGTTAGAACAATCAAATCAACTTTGTCAAAGCGATTTGGATTGTTTCATATCAGAATCAGCCAATTCTGTTTTGCCTAATTGGAGATGACATTGTGTTATTGTACCTAATTACATGAAATTACTCCCGGTAAATCCTTAGCCTTTTCCCTTTAGCTCTTCTCCCTCTTACTTGAAGAATGTTCTCGTGAATTATGACCAATACTGGGTACATAGGCAGTGGCTTCAAACTCAGAAGACATCGATCGTACTCTAGCAACTTTACATGAGGCAGAGTTCAGTGTTTTAGGGTGTGATAGTGGATAAGGTGACATGTATGTCCACCCTTACTGCCCCTCTGAAGAAGTGTACATGAGATTTTGACCTCGTATTCTCCTTCAAATATTTTGAATTTTCATTGGATCCTTTTCCACGCTCAAGAGTCCTCCCCTTCTTCAACTTTGTCCCCAAGAGTAACAAGTCAAATTGTGCTTCAGTTAGCTCTGCCTTGCTGCTCACGCTCTTTTTATGAAATTGTTTTTTGTTATGTAAATGGTTTCCTAAAAAATAAAAAACTTACTCTGTTAATTTACTTATTTTATGACTTCACGTCTTGATTAAAATTGCTCATCTGGGGGCCATTTGTAGGTTACAAGTGATCAAAAACCAGTTACTGGTCTCCGTCTGTATTTAGAAGGAAAGAAAAGTAACCGTCTGGCAGTCCACGTGCAACATCTTTCAAGCCTACCGAATATTATGACATTTAGCTCAACAATTCCAACTGCACACAGGCCACAGTGGCGAGGCTCTGATGATTATGAATCAAGTGATCAGTTCTTGGAACCCGTCAGATGGAAGAGATATTCTAACATATGCTCATCAGTCGTTAAGCACGATCCCAGCTGGCTGCAAGGAGAATTAGGTGGTGTTTTCATCGTGACTGGTGCACAGTTGGTTATCAAGGGAAAATGGCCGAGGAAAGTTCTTCACCTCCGTCTGCTTTACAGCCACATTCCTAACTGTACTATCCGAAAGACAGAATGGGCATCTGCCCCTGAATCTTCCCGGAAGTCAAGTTTTTTGACAAATCTGAGCACGACTTTCACATTCACCCAGCGGACAGTGGCTGAAGCTGCTGCAAAGCAGCTCCCAGCAACTTTGAACTCTGGTGTATATCCGGATGGCCCTCCTGTTCCTGTTCGGTCAACTAAGCTGCTTAAATATGTCGATGCCACTGAGGTGTCGCGTGGTCCGTATGACAGTCCAGGACATTGGTTAGTAACGGCTGCTAAGTTGGTGACTGAAGGTGGGAAAATTGGTTTGCAAGTGAAATTTGCTTTATTGGATTATTCACAAGAGGCATAGAGTCTTCTCATGTACATATAAGAACTGATTGTGCCTTTTGTTTTTTTCTGTTTTTTTGGTAATCCTTTTTATAGGTTTTTGTAGGTTTGTGTGATATATATTCTTTGTCTCTGAACATGATAACAAGGTTTGATAACTTCTTGTGTTTGTACAGAATATAAATGACCAAATGGAGCTCTTCAATTTGTCAGTTCCCTTCTATTTTATTCAATGGAATGGTGATATTTATATATTTTGATATAAAATTATTGAATTAGAGATAATTAATTAGGATAGGTAAAATGCATGGGCTAGGCTCTGGTGTCTTGTCTTCCTGAAAAGATTTCAATGCAGACTACCATAGAATTTAGGTGAAATTGAGAGAGTGCTTCTATATCTTTGTTTCAAAGGTTTATAAAATATCTTTATGAGGTTCTATATTTTGCTTTTTCACCTTGATACGGATGGAAAGAATTAAATTAGACGAAGATAAAGTATTTTTATTTTTGGCATTAGTACAACAATCTCTATTAAGATTTGATGTAAATACAGCTAAACCTCCCCAAATTTGAAAAATTATATCTACCGTTTCTAACATCATCCAATGTCTAAAAATCCTAATGAAAAATGTTAAATGATTAAGTTATCCTTAGTAATCTAAAAACAACCACAAAAAGTCAAAAATGTGAAAGATAAAGATACCCCTCTACGGATCAATATAAAAAAACTTGCAATCGTCTGCATGAATAAAATATTTTTAAATAACATGTATTATTTGTGCACTCTCTCAAATTTATTATTTTAAAAATTAACATGCAACTAAAATATATATCTTTAACTTGCATAATTATGAAGATAACAGTAACATAGGTAAAAACTTCATAATCCATTACTAGATTAAAAAAAATAAAAATAAAATCAAATGTCACCAAAATATTGAGCCAACCTTGTGAAAAGAGAAGTTTTTAAATACTTGTTGGTATTTGGATGTATAAATTTTATTTCATGTATAGGATAAGTAAAAGGACAAATTTGATATATTAACGTTCATTTCAAAGACAAAATAGGCTTCCATTATATGAGCATACATATATAATTATATACATATACATCTTAGGACCGTTTTATCCCGGAAAGGACCGAAAAACTACATGATGTAGTGGCAGTTAATATTTTAACAAATGGGCTAAGGCAGAACCTATCGCCAAAATATCTAAAACAGAAGTAATTAATGAATTTCCTATGGAAAAATATTGTGTGCCAATTGGAAGGGTGTTGATATTAGATAATGGAACACAATTCCAAGGAAGGAAAATCACAAAATGGTGCGGGGAGCTGAAAATTTGGCCAATTTATAAAACTAATTCAATTTTGTGGAACTTTTACAAAACTAATACAGTTGTGTTAAATTTGCAAAACTAGTGTAAGGCGTGGCTTGCATGTCCTGCTAATTTTATTTTTTTAATAAACAAGCCACGCCTCTCGGGAAAGCAAAATTTCTTTTTTTAAAAATCGCAAGAAGCCACGCCTCTTGCATGGCGCAACACTTTACCAAGAGGTGCAGACACGCCTCTTGGGAATTTTTTTTTTTTTTAAGCCAATGAGTCCTTTGAACTTGGTTTAATTATTTTATTTTATTTTATTTGCAGAATTTGTTTTTTTAAATGATTTTTCATCGACTGACGTCAGCATTCGTTAGGGTTGACATCAGGTCTAATAATGTGTGTATATTATATTTATTAAAAAATAGTTTTTATTTATTTTAGAGTAATAAAAGTTATATTATAAAAACTTAATTTAGAATATGTTATTTTATATTTAAAATTCGAATAATTAATTTTTTTCAAAATATTAAAAGTGAGCCCTAAATATATAGTATAAAATTTTAAAATCTTTTATAAATTTACTATTTGATAAAATTCAAGTGATTGAGGCATATTTCTATAAATTTACCATATTTTGTGCTTACTTCAATTGATGTAATATATTAACTCATAAAAGGATGCTTGTAAATAACCTTGGCTAAAATAGGCATGTAAAACCTCCGTACATGATTATATATTAATACATTAATCAAGAATTATCATATTTTGTAATCATTAAGTGATGCTTGTAATTTCAAGGTAGGTTACTATTATGGCATGTGAAACTATCATATAATATTGTTACGTACTCGGTCTTATTTACTTATTCCATAATAAATACGTAAGCCACAATTCACATTATTTTATCAATATTTTTTTTCATCTTTTAGATTTGAACTCAAAAATGGGAGATGATCCATTTTTTGAGAATGGATACACATGGTTATTGAGAGATATAAACGTTCACAAATTTTTTATAAATTTCCCACAACTGCGCTAGTTTTGTAAAAGTTCCACAAAACTGCATTATTTTTATAAATTAAGTTTTTATAATATAATTTTTATTACTCTAAAATAAATAAAAGCTATTTTTTAATAAATATAATATATATACACAATATTAGGCCTGATGTCAGCTCTAACGAATGCTGGCGTTAGCCGATGAAACATCCTTTAAAAAAATAAATTCGGCAAATAAATTAAAAAAAAAAAATTAAACCAAGTTCAAGAGGCCAAACTTCTTGACTTTTTTTTTAAAAAAAAAAAAAAAAATCCCCCCAAGAGACGTGGGTCCCACGCCTTTTTGTGGGGAAATAAGATTTCCATGCAAGAGGCGTGGCTCTCTTGGCCATTTTTTTTAAAAAAAAAAATAACAAAGGAGGCGTGGCTCCCAGCCACGCCTTCTTTTTGTTCATTTTAAAAAAAAAAAATTCAGCCCTTAAAGGCGTGGTTGCACTCTAGTTTTACAACTTCTCCATAGCCGTGCTAGTTTTGTAAAAATTTTACAAAATGGTATTATTTTTATAAATTGGCCCTGAAAATTTAGCAAAACCTCACTTCACTAGGCTATCCTCAGGCAAATGGGCACATAGAAGTATTTTGCGTAACTCAAAAGACTAGGCTGAGGGGCGCGAAAGGTCTTTGGCGGAAGAGTTGCCAAAACGAGCTTGAGAGTTGCAACGGGAGAGACCCAATTTTGTATGGTCTATGGGTCAGAGGTGGTTATTCCTATGGAGATCGGAAAGAAAATGAGTCGAGAGGAAGTTTACGACCCTGCAAAAAATGATAGAGCTGGGGCTTTTGAGCTGGGCGTGACTAAAGAAGCAAGGGATAAAGATACTTTCACAAAGGAAGGAGATAGCCAAAAATTACAACAAAAAGGACGAAGCATAAGTTTTTCAAATGGGAAGCCTAGCCTAGTGCTGAAAAATGTAGAAGTTCCAAGCATGTGAGAAACCTGGATGGGAACTTGAAAGGCCCTTTCAAAGTGGTTAAGGTCGTCAAGAATGGAGCCTGCACACTATAAACGATGGATGGCAAGGATCTCCCTTGACCATGGGGTTGGGGAATACCAAAATCTAAGGAGGTTTTATGTGTAGTCATGATGTTGACAATCTATAGACTTTGTTTTTGTTGAAGTCATTTTAAGACCGAATGCTCTATGAAATATGTAGTATGATGATACGACATCGGCTCACAAAATCCTCTTAAATTAACTATCAATATTTATCTACTTCTTCAAAGCAACTTAAGCTGAAAAAAGCATAGCTTCCAAGTATTGAAACAGATCATATAGAATGGAACAAGAGTAAGCGAACTTGCTAAAATCCAATTTCAGTTCTGCGTCCAAATCAACTTTACCATTTACGAGTAAAAGATCTACTCTTAAATGCTAAAATCTGGGGGATTAATTATGTAAATAAGGGCAAAAGACGACAAGAATACCCCTCCTAATAAATACTTCGATGGAATTGGACTTCAACCTGGTCCAATGTTACATCTGACTCGGAATCTCAATCATCGATGGGGACATGTGGCAAAATCTAAAAATGCTATCTTGGATAAGCAATATGCAGCACCTCAACAACATACTATAATACCTCAATCATCTATCTTGAGGGACCAAGTAAATAAATTTCATTCGACCATATTGCGACTTCCATAAGACGAATATTCCCAAATAATGCTACCTTCAACTATCGCAGTACCCATGTCCTACCTAGCTACCTATTCTACATGATGTGTCCCCTAACTTCTTTATAAACTTGACTTCCCTAACATCTTTGTAAATTTGACTAACAAGTTTATCTCATATCCAATCCACCATTTGACCTTGCAATCAGTGGAGCATAAATTTACCAAAGTAATATTGACCCGACATCAATATACGTGTGTTGGGGAGCTAAAAAGAGCCATATTAATCTATTATTTTAAAAAAAGTTATTCCCTCGTGTGCCTTTCTTTAATAGCATGCACATCAAAATTCAAATTATCTCTTCGTATTTCCTCTACGACATCCACTTATAAACCCCTCCATGAATCATATATAATCAAAAGGCCTCTTTTGATTCTTCATTTTGATGACACCATTTTTTTCCCCTTTCTTTCTTTCTTTTCTATTTTGCAATTGTAAGGCTTGTCGTCGTGGAGAATATTCATTGGCATTTGAAATATTTATGCGCTTCAAGGTATAGAACTTAAAAGACTCGAGGACTATTTGAACTTGTGTGTTCTTCCACTTATATCATGTTCCCAAAGATTGCCTATTTTAGAGTTAGTTTTGTAATAATTAACTACGCTTTCAACGTCATGGGATTTATCATAATTTTACGTGTCTTAAACACCTTAACTTTATATATAGTAATATATAATTTGTCCATTAATTATATATCCAATTTAATCTTATAATTTAATCTAAAAAAATTAATAAAAATATAAAATTCATGAGGAAAATATACATTACATCATATCAATATACAGAATGAAATCTTTTTTGGATATCTACATAAACACATGCAAGTTAATGCTTGCAAGTTTTCGTGTTCTACTAATTTAATTATTTTACTCAAAATATCTTAAAAGTTCACCCATCTTACAAGATATTTTTATAATTTATAAAATGCCAAATCTTATTAAAATTTTTAATTTTTTTTTTAAAAGGACTATCTGAATATCAATATGTTTAAAAATGCCTATAAGCTTAACCAAGCAAAGCCTTCCAATGACATTAATCCAGCGTTTGGAACCATAAGACAATAAGAATTTTACTTGATTTTCCGTCTCCCCTTTCAAATCCAATAATCAATCACCAAAACTAGAGTCATTTCAGTCTAGAAATGATGTAACAAAATTCCTTCATGCCAAACCATGAAGCAAACAAAATAAAACTTAGCTGTTTAAAATGATTACACTTAAGGCAACATAGGATAGAAAGATCTGTAATATTCTAAGTCATAAAGTTTCAGAATTGAACAAGAGAACAGGTACCAGAAGCAAAAAAATCAATGAGAAAGCATGAAATATGAGACAGAAAACAGACAAGCAGATTTAATGCAACCTTGGTGAACTGTTGTAGGACTAGAATGCTATACGCCAACTTAAAGTCTCGAGCAAGAGAAGCTCCAAAGCTTACAGGATCACTATCACAAGATAAGCCTATAAAGTATTGGCCCGTAATGGAACAGATCAATTCTTCTTGTAAAGTAACTAGATCAACGTGTCAAGCTTCAACAGAAGAAGCAGATGGGCCCTTTGGCTCACAACCATCACTCCAAAGTAGTTTCAGCTCCCTCCTTATTATACCCAATAGGACACAAGTTCCTGCAGTTTACAAAGTTTTGCGAATTCAAGAAGGAAGAATAATTGATAGTAATAAAATGAAACCATCTTGATGAAAATGGGGGTAAGAAATTCCTTACCCAGTGTACATGGGACTAGGTAGAGGAGAGCGGGCTGACCATGCCCATCCATCAAATACAAGCCTAAGTAAGTAAAGAATAGGCCTGCAATCTCCAGTGTTAATAAATTACTTTAAGCTATCCCACTTTCCTCCAAAATGCAGCTTGACCCAAGACGAAACATAGCAGAAATTCGATAGAAGTCAACCAAGAAGTGAGAACTTAAAACAACACATGTAATGAAACATGAAAGCACAACAATTTATGTTTCTAAAATGTGGAAGCAAATTGATTCACATATTCTACGCAGTTCATCAGTTGGAAGTGTTAAGGTATTGAACTTCTTGCACACAAGTACTAACTTCTCATAATCAATCAATCGGGATAACAACATAGGTAAATTGGATGAGTATTACAAATTGTGCTTTGTTAGGATAATTTTATATTTTCTTACATCACGTATCTTAGGACCTAGGTGAATCCAACAGAAAAGTCTGCGAGAAATCAACTACTAGCTAGAAGGTCCTCAGACGCATCAGCAAAGAAAACTGATGGAACCTAGGTTAATGGTAAAACCTAATGGAACATAACGACTTTAGTTCACCAAAATTGTGGTTATGAAAGGATCTGAAACTTCGTGGAGTAACTTCAAAGTTGACCTTGATTGAGCATAGAGAAGGATAGGATCAACAGACCCCATTATGCATAGATTAAGGTTTTTGCTAAATTTGGTTTAACTTCAGAGTTGACCCTTAATTGAGCATATGGTAGGGCCAGGATCAATGCAGCCGACCCCATTTAAGTACAGGAGAAGGCTTTGTTAAGTTGAAGGGAGTGTAAAATTTGAGCATCTCATTATATAGAATAAAAAAATGCCACTAGATTATCACGTTTAGACTTTTCAGATGTAACAAAGAGGCGTTATATACAACAAGATGTATCTACACAGAACATAGTCCAGGCCTATTTATGGCATTCTGATGGTTAATTGACAATCTTTATATAAGATGTTTGGTGCCCCAGTTTCAATATTAATACCTCAGGATAATTAAGATATTCGACAGATTTAGTCAAATGAATTACATATTAGTCTAGTTCACCATAAAGATATAATGAATTCACTGGAACTAGATACAATTCTACTGTCATTGGAGGCAATATCTAGTTTATGGTCATGCAAAGTAATGACTAGTGAATGGATACACAAACTATTTTCCAGGCACAATAATGAGCAAATGAAAATTTTAAAAATAAAAAAAGAAAGAAAGGAGGCGAGGGGAGGGGGTGATGAATTAAGTATTAAAAGAATTTTGGTTGTACTTTTGCAATTTGGTGAAATATGAAGCATTACACTTAAACTAATCGTTCTTTGCTACACATCCTCAAAAGTTAGTTCAATACTTATCAGGAATACAAAAACTCCAAAATTTTCAAATTATCCTTTCCGGTAAACTGCACTTCCAAAATTTGCAACCTAACCAAGCAAAATCATTGTATTACTGGACTCTCTTGTAATATTTTATTAGACTTTATGAGAATGCAACTCACACCTTCCAACAGGCTTTAATTCTAAGCCAGAACAAGTCAGATTTTCAAAGAAGTTTGTAGACATGCTTGTATGAGAAGGGAAATATAAAAACTAATGTTTGCTCCGAATAAATGGCCCAAGAATAAAAACTTACCTTATGCTCTACTTGAACCAATTTGCAATTACGCAATCCAAAAAAAGCAATGAACTTGTTTCATGACCATCACCATTACTCTCAAGATTATAGCAACCTAAATCCAAGAAAAAGTTTCTTCTCTATATTTTGTTTTTTCTTCAGAGTTCAGGGAGAGAGTTTACAGATTTTGAAGAATGAATAAACATGGAAGGGAGTTAATAACTAGTCATTAGTGGATAGTTTCTGGAGTTGGAGGAAAGAAAAGGTAATTTCTGAATTGGAGAGACAAATCTACATTTACACCAAAACAAGGTAATTGTTTAAGAAGGAGGATGAGGGAATTTGGTCAACAAAATATAAATGATAGACCAAGATACCAAATTCAAACTCTACATGGTTCTTCAATAATAACAAGAGTGCACAAAATACATGCAATAGAAATCATTGCCGGTCCATAGATGTACAAATAATAGAAACATAGCCATGCAAAACATAACTCACCAGCTCCATAGCCAATTGTTAACCAAAGAAAATATCCGTTTAGTAGCCTCTTCTTATGGGCTTTGTCGAATCTGAGACAAACACCCACAAATGGATTCTATCAGTCAAGTACAACAGTTGAGCACCAAAAGATTTATAAGTTATAGAAAACTCATTCTTCCACATATGTATCTTTGCTGATACAAGCGCTTCTGATAAAGAATGCACTTCCATTAAAGAATCAGTGCTATTATCCAGTATCACTTGTAAACAGATTGCGAACTCAAAGCAGTACGAAAAATTGTTTTTGTTGTTAATAGGCTTATATACTTAATAAATGCAAAAGACATGTGAGGTGTTACGTTGAGCAATGATAGAGTTATTTTGGAAATACCTATAAGAAAAGCAAACTAGCAAACCAGGGAATATAATATCCCCGAAGCCTATCATGTTATAACCATAATAAGGATCAGCAAGTCGAGGAACTCTCAAAAGCATAGGGATTGATTCTCCACCACTTTTATCACCCCGAGCAACCTAAATGTCGAAGGAAAAAATTATATTAACAAAAAAAAAAAAAAAAAAATTACAAATAATTCAAGAGAAGGTCGATGCTTTTCCAAATAAAATTCATAAACGGGCCCATTCTATTAAGAAGGGCCAAAAAAAACTTTAGGTTTCATGAATACCATCTGATATGCATAGTGGATGATGGAAGCAAGAATACTGGTGCACACAACAGAAATGGGCTGTAATGGCAATATCCTTTTTCTTTTTCATCAAGGAGTTTTGTGTGCGCTGCGTCTTTTTGGTTGGAGCGCTTTGCTTGACCTGATCCTTGTGCCAAGGGCGGATGATGTGTTGAGAAGGTCTTCGCACTAAGGCCAGGCCCCTGACGGTAGGATATACAAGAGGCTAGAGACTTATGCTGTGCGCTACCTGCGATGAATTCTTGGTTCCTGCTAGTAGGGCTAAACAACTGGACCATTAAGTAACTGCTCTGTAAGACTACTCAACGACTAGTCCGTGGAGCTAGACCATTGTCCCACGGCACGGGGAATTCTTACTCCACTGCGGATACGGACCTTCTTTCTTCGAGAAGCACAATCAACAGCACTTCCAACGCCTTCATTGGAGCAAAAGCGGGCAAGAGAAGTCGCCGGGTAGTCCTCTAGGGTAGTTTACTTCCTCCTTACCCGGAAAAGAAGGATTTTGGAAGCAGTCCCGCCCCCTCCTACGTGATGATTGCTTCAATGAAGAATGGGTTATGCTCATCATGCCCTTCTACGAACGAGGAAACCTAAACAAACTATGGCCACCGCTACGCAGTAAAGACATAAAACTGCAGGTCGGCGCGAACTACTAGTAGAGGACCTAGAACGCCTTAGTGAATCAGACCCAGAGAGCATGGCCAGCCAGTCACCGAGGCACCGGGAACCCTCTCTATGATGGGGACAATGAAGAGTCCACTGGCTCTAACCACCAGCTGAACCCTACAACCCCGGCAAATCGGCTACTTTCTAACGAGGCAGTTAGCCGTCAACTAGCGGAGATTGCCCGAATGCTAGCACAATGGACCTCGCAGGTAGCCATCGGAAAGACCCTGGCTGCACCTGCTACTCAAGGAAGAAACTCTCCATCTACCACCCCGGCTCATAGGACACAAATCCAACCAAAAATAGCAGATGCTAGACTTGTAGACCCATGTTCCTATCCAGCTCAGAATCCGCCCGAAGTTCCTAAACTGTGGATTACTACGAGAAAGAGATCCGAAGAAAGCCTACTGCAAGACCGTGTCCTTGGTTCCCACTCCAATGAATCATGCCATACCTCTGTCATCGAATCGGTCACATCGCTAGCCTTTTTCGCTCCTCTCCTGTTGGTCGAGCTGCTACGCTCCTATGTATATAATCGAGGAGGATCCGATGAACCGACCACTACCCATTCGGTAGGGTGTGACTTTCCCTGCTGTCATCCCTGTAGACGGGAGGTTGGTCTTCTTGTGGATTGGGAACAGGTGCCTGCGCCGGCACGTTGGAAATGGAGGGTTGCTCCATTGCAGGATTGCCGAAAACTTGAACTTATACATATTTTTAAAAAAGGGTAAAGCCAACAGACATATAAAAACTGGTGCTATTGCGGCTACACCTAAAACCCTTGTATAAGACCTGGATATAAAGATAGGTTATTAAATACACTAAGTAGAAGAATAAGATGACTACAAAATTGGATTTTATTATTCTTTTACTCGGCCTTTTTTCGCTGTGTGAACAAGGTTTTAGTATGGATTGGCATTCTGGGCAGGTTGCAATAAGTCGCTAGTCGAAGGCTTAGACCAATTCATCACCATCTTGCCCGCTTCCAATTGATGACTGGCTATTATATAAGTGACAGGTGCATGATCGACTTTGCACCTTCCATTCTTCGGTCCTTCATCTATCGCCTTGGTATAAAAGCCAAGATCCGTCTTCGGCTTTGATTCGTTATGCTCAGAAGCTCCAACAAGCCCTAAAATCTCTTGCCGCTTCTGCCAAGAGAGCGCTGCTTTACGTTTGATCCTATGTGCCCAGAGAATGCTATGCGTTCTCCACTTTCGGATCTCGCAAAGAGAGAACGTGTTTTTTCCTCTGACTTTCTCTCTTATTCGAAAAACGAAAAAAGCGGGCTTTGCCCCAGCTACCGCTATCCTTGGGAAACCAAAAGAGCTACCGAAGGAAAGGGATGCACCCTTGGCCTTTGGAGAGGAGAAGGCAGAGAAGAAAACGTCCTTCGCGCAAGTTTTTTTGCTTCCTGCGCTATTACTAGTAAAGTGGCTTTTCGACCAAGAAGGCATTCTGGTAGGGAGACCACCCCTCACTCTCGTCAACTGTACATACGTCACCTTCCCGGGCAGGGAAGAAAACGCAAATGGACCGCGGATGGTGGTCGTGGTAGATTTGAGTCTCTTTTTCGGTGGAGCGACCTCTTCTATCGTGTTGCATTTTCTCTGGTGGGCCCCCCCTTTCCATCGTACTGGAGCTATTTGAGAAGAACGATTAGGGTCATATTCTATCCTTTCTACAATGCCCATAGACGAAGTGCTTCGTTTCAGATCAATTCTTCGCTGTTTTCGCTTCGATCCACCCCCTCGGTGAAAAAGAGTAATACGTCCTGAAGAATTCCTACCAGCAGACTTCCTTGTACTCAAAGTGAATTGTCTAAGTGCTCTCCTTTCTCTCATTGTCTATCTCGTAATCATTCGATTCTCAATTCACTCCTACTCCTCCTTCTCTTTTAGGATAGAATCGTCGTTGGTCCTTCTTTCATTGTATAGTGAGAAAGATGCCTCACTGCACATTTTCTATAGTTGTCTTCGAAATCGGCTACATGCGATAGAGCTATGTGTACACCGCCGCATCGAGACTCTCTTTCGAAAGTGAGATCACCACCGGCTTGTTGAAGAGGGAAAGCTCACTCAACAATTAATTGCAGCTAGCGCGCTTGACTAATAAGATAGAAAGGGGCAAGCCAAACCCCACTCCTAACAAGTTGCTGAGTTCGGCTTTCGGGGCTACCTCCTTTAGGGCTTATGTAATATATAAAGAAGAGCCCTCATTTGGCCTTTTTGTTTAAGGGCTGCTCGCCTTTTGAATAGAAAGGAGTGGGAGAGCGGAGGTGATTTCGGTAAACCGATGCATGAGCTGAGGCTCCTATGTCCCGCCGACCCTCTGAAAATTTAGGTTGTAAAACAGCTCATATGGAGTCAGAAGCAAGCAGAGTCAAAGGCGGGTCAAACTCACATAAGCGGAGGGGGAGACACATTCATGAAAAGCGAGAAGACGTGCCGTAGGGGACTGACCAACTATGAATAGATCTTACTTACGGGTAAGATTAGGAACATCTATTAGTCCGTATCGTGGGTCTACTTGTTACAAAAGGCGAGCATCCACATTCCAAAACATTGATAGAGGTCCTCAGGCAGACATCGAAAAGAGGACGAAAAGAGTCTATTTACCTTTACAATATTCCGGAATGTATCATGGCTCTATCTATTCATTTTTTTTTCAAAAAAAAATGAGTTCTGCATCTCTCCGAGGCTGGGGAAAGAAAAAGAAATAGGCGTGGGGAAGAGAAAGCGGGGGGCTACGAGCCCTCTCCCGTTGTTGTTCCCGGACAACCCATACCTTCTTTCCCCTTCGCCCGGTCCGGTGAGATCATCTTTCTCGAACGAAGTGAAGTGATAGGAAGAGAAGACGGCTGGCGGGAGATCTCCACTCATAAAACCCCCTTGACTAGTAAGGGGAAAATGAAAGTGCGCTCCTGCGCACCAGCTGAAGAAAGGTGGAAGCTTACCTTATTAATAGGGTTCCAAACCTATCTTACTAATAAGAAGAAAGGGGCAAGCTAAAACCTACTCCTAACAAGTTGCTGGGTCCAAGTATTGCATTCTCCATCCGTCCGACAGCAGCGGAGGGGGTTCGATTCCCGTTATACGCGATGTGGCGAAAAAGACTGATTCAACGAGATATGTCGTGCCTACATTAAGATTTAAAACTTGTCGTCTACTTTCAAGAAATGTTTGGAAAAGAAAACTTACTATAATACAACGCCGCATTCTCCAAAGATTGAGAAACAAGAAGAGATCTATTAAGAGAAGGATTTATTCGAGAGAAAATCTTAACAGTTACATTCAATCACAAACTACACGAAAGTTGTCCCTTTTTCATGGGGATTTACCCATCACAGAGATGCACAGAAGAAGAAAACGATCATATATCCCTTTTCCACTCAATCCAGAAACAAGATCGGACGTTATTCCGGTTCGTCTCCATTTTCGTGAAACTCTTCCTCAAGCAAGGCAACCGATAAGTCATCGAAGGGTTTGTGTGAATAATAGAATGGTAAACATTATTCATTTTAAAGTGTCCCACGGTGATATAATATCTTTTCAAGAAAATGATGCGCGCGGTGAAGAAATAAGGAGATCTTTCTATATCGAAATATCAATTGAAAAATTCATAGGAAAATTTCTGGATCGCCTGGTCAGAATGTGGAGAAGAACCAAAACAGAATGGTTCCGAAAACTCAAAACTAAGAAGGAATGCCGCCTACTACTAAAATCCCAGTTTTTGCAACAGTTGCGTTCTTCTGTGCAAGAAGAAGACACAAAGAAGTTTGGATCCAAAAAAGTATGCTTAGGCAGTTATTTCGATGAGCACAACAGAATGAAGAGGAATTTGTATCATTTCAAATCCCTATTCTTATCGAAGAGAAGGAACGAGCGAAATATTCCTACTCAAACAAGAAATCCTATAGTTTACAACTCTTCTTTATACAGTAATTCGACCTATTGCTCCGCATCCCCCCATCAGTTTAATATGAAGAGAAAAATAAAAAGAATCGAACTACCTACTCATTATTCGGAGGTGAATCATAGAACACCAAAAGCTGTGGTATCTTATGGACCTAACATAGGTCACATCCCTCACGACATAAGATTGAAAGATCCAAACCTTCTTCTTCGGAGCGGAAACGAACGTGGCCAAAACATATAAAGATCGGCGAAGTCGCTCATAAGGGACATATCTATCCGGATAGAGGATAGTCTAGATCTATGAATAGATAGATCTCTCTCCATATAGATAGGTATCTTCGTGGATAGAGATAAAGATAGGGATCCATCTAGATCTTGAATCACTATTTCCATTTTTTTTTTCTTTTTGACGACAAGTTTGAAAGTCTGTGATTGAGACTGAAAACAAACTGCGTAACACTATAAATATGCTTAACATATGCAAATCTGACGAATTGCTCCTGGACGACTCTTTGAAATTCCGTATCCGTAAGTAACCTAGTGCTTTCTAAGAAAGAAAATGAAATACGAACAACCGCGCTGGTCGTCACATACCATACATTGCGTAGCTATTCCAACCATGACGTTCTTATCTTCTCCTCGTTTTCCTTTCTCATTCCTACTTCTTTTTACCTTGCTCGCTGGGTTCTATTGTCTGTGTCTTAAACTAGGATCTATTGAGGTTTTTTGGGGAGAGATAGAAAGGGTTGGATTAAATCTGGGGGGGAGAGCCATCTCTTTAGCTTTGGGTAGGTACTTTGGATGGGAAGGGTGTTTCCTTGTAGGTTTCTTGATTTCTATTTTTGGAGACTCCATTCTTCATATGATGGTCCCTTCCGGATCCTCCGGGGGATCCGACTCAGTAGGAGGTGAAAGTAGTAATAACATGGGGGTAGCAGTAGAGGCTCTGGTTGGACGTCCTTCGATCTAGGAGTATTAGAAGATCCGTTTCCTGATGCTAATGAAGAAGGCGAAGAAGTCGCCCAGCCAAACAACCTCCAAAACGCCCCCCCCCCCCAAATCCGGCGGAGGCTATCCCTCCAGAACCGGATATTGCTTTCGTAAAAGAAGTTATGAGGCAACGACTTCTTATGCATCGCCTGGGTCAAAGGAATGCCGCAATTTCGGAAAACGAAATTGACAGAATTGTGGATCTAAAGGGGCAAATTCTTTTTAGAATGTCCCAATTGGATGGGAACCCGTTCTGGCATCAGAACCAAAACACTCTCATCCGAGACTACATACGGCCTCCCCGCAGAGGAGAATTCAAAATTCCTGTTTTAGAGGCTAAGTTGCAAGCATTGTTTGATGACAATGCCACGAGCTCCTCTATATATAAAGAGCTGATGCGCGCTCGAGACTTTTTCCATATCGACGGACCATTTCGCCGTCCTTGAGGTTGAGCGACAGGAAATATAGTTTTTCAATTATTAGGGTCGGAGCGTAGACGAAGCGAGCAGAGCCCAGGAAACAGGGAAGCCCGTCATAAAGCAGTCGACTAGAAGTAGAAGACTGCTGGCCTGAGAGAAGGCGGCCTCTCTCGGGAAACATGGCAAAATTTCTCTTCTTTCTTTTTGATTTTGTGGGTAGGTTCAGTAAGAGCAGAGGAGATCAGATACACGGAAACGAAGACCTTCGAGCACAAATATTGGACCGGGAAGAAAAAAGGGGAAAAAAGGAAAGTCTAAGTACATATGGCACGAAAAGGAAATCCGATTTCGGTAAGACTTGATCTGAATCGTAGTTCAGATTCAAGTTGGTTCAGTGAGGGCGACCGCGAAAGTCACCGAATGGGTCAGTCTTTTCCTTCAGTTTGTCCCAGATTTTAAATAGAAAAAGGCGTGGGAGGACGTTGTGGATGTCCGGGGCGGACACGACTTCTTCTATTCTAAGGCTAGAAGACCACTGAAAGACACCCAGGACTAGAGCACACTGGGGCGGGCGTGCTTCGACCGTGTCTCCGGGGCACAGTTGAATGTAGATATCATGAACGCGAGGTGCAGGATATCAGGCCGAGAAACCTGGGCAACCACTCCCCTATGTGCCAATCGCTATCGCATCCAGGGCCCTGACGCCCAGCTCAGCTGGAGAGGCCTAGCCTGATCTGAGAAGTGCTAATTCGGTTCGGATAGACTTCATTCAAGAATGCCGCCGCCCTTGAAATCAATAAGAAAAGAAGTGCTAAGTTTCAGATCAGTGAATAACCCGAAACGAAAGAAGAGACATTTCTCGCTTGGCGCCTAAAGCACACTATGCTCCGCTTCAACAAATGAGAGTTTTCGGTGGAACCGATGAACCACGCGAGCTGGTTAGATGCGTGGGACAGAGGGCTCGTAGTACCTGCTAGCGCAGCTATGTAGTAGAAGGGAAGGAGCCTAAATCGACCCCCTTCTTTCTTTTTTTTCTTTGAAAAAAAAAAGCAGTACAAGGAAACTTTTATTTAAGTCGGATGAGACTAAGCAGCTACCGACCGTTTCGACGCGCCCTTGACCTATCTTGATAAAAACCAAAAACCTATCTAAAGGGGAGCCTAGTTTAAGCTGTCAAACAAATGATAGAATGGAAAATAAAGAATAAACACTAGTAGGGATATATGGGTGGAGTCTCGCTCAGTAAAGAGAGTTGTAGATTCGTAAAAGAGGAGAGGAGCCTTTACTTTCTATCTTATTAGTCAAGTGCGCTAGTTGCAATCAAACTAAACTAAAGCAAGAAGTGAGAAAGTTGACTTTGAGAAAGAAGGGCAACTATTTAGATTCGTTTCTTAGTAAAGGCGCGTTAGCGCATCCGTTTTCTTGCTCGTTAGCGGCTTTAGTTTTCAATAAAGGACGTTTAGGCTTTTCTAATAAGATAGAAAGGGCTTTTTCATCAGGATGGGCAGGGCTGGTTTGGAACCCTATATATACAATATATAGAAAGGGCCTTTCCTTTCAAATGACAACTGCCTCTACTTGCTGCGAGGGCGTTGCACGAAAGCAAACCGCCCCCCGCCCGATCAAGTACCAGTTGCTTCGCTGATAGGCCCACTTAGGTTAGGGGGCATTGTCCCTCAGTTCTTACCAACCTCCGGTGTGTAATCGACATCTTGCTAGCTATAACTCGGTCGAATAAGAATCATTGATTCCCTCTGCTGTCAATTTCTTATTCATTCATGGCGCTCGGCCGGTGCTCCTTTCTCATCTCAAACCAGAACAACTCTGAACGTTAGGGAAGATAAGGGAAGACCACCTGAGCAAACCGACCGAAGGGACTTGACTTATCCGAACTGAACGATAGCGGCTTAAAGCTAAGCCTATCACGAGAATCAAAATCCTTGATCGACGAGGAGGAGCATCTCAAAGTATGGGGCAAAGGATCAAGCGCTTTGACTTTGTCTCCCGGGATCCACCACAGGTTGGGTTTGAGAGCCGTGTGATAGGTCACTATCCAGCATGGTTCGGAGAGCACTTTTAATCTGCGTTGGTGAATAGAAGCCCCCCCTATCAAGCAAGAAGGAAGCGGCTCTTCCCACAGCGGAGTCACCATTGACTCTATTTATTATTATGGGAAATCAGTGTATCAAGATCTCAATCTGAGATCTTATTTCGGTTCGATACGTCCACCTATGGGACTCACCTTTGGCTCTCGCCTCGGTAGGTGTATTATTCTACATTTTCCCAAAAGAACATTCATTCATTTCTTTCTTCCCTGTCGACCACCACGACTAAAACGACGTGAAAAATCTAGACCCGGAAAGGCGAAGGGCCGGTGGTGGGAATTTGGGAAAGTCGGGCCGATCGGGTGTCTTCATTCAAGCGACGGTACAGAAGAACGAAACGAAGTGAGAGGCCGGGGGTCGGGGAAAAGAGTGGAGTCGATCAGGCTCGACGATCGGGAGAAGCAAAACGAAATCAGGATTTGGCCGAAAAAGAAGCAAGGCTATGGATACCATGACCGATCACCATCGATAAAGAAGAATCTTTCTAAATTACTTCGGGTCAGCGGGGCCTTCAAGCATCCGAAATACGCCGGGGTTGTAAATGGCATAGCCTTCCTGATAGAAAATGACGACTCCTTCAGAAAAATGAAGTTATTTAAGTTCTTTTTCCCAAAGAAGTCCCGCTCCGACGGCCCGACGAGTCATCTACTTAAAAGGACCCTCCCCACAGTGCGCTCTTCCTTGAATTATTCGGTCATGCAATACTTATTGAATACAAAGAACAAAATGCATTTCGACCCCGGCGTAGTTCTCAATCATTTCGTGGCACTGGGCATGGCTGAACCATCTACGATGGGGGGAGCTAATGCACAGGAAAGAAGCTTAGATAAGAGAATACGTTCTCGCATCGCTTTTTTTGTAGAAAGCTCGACCAGCGAGAAAAAGTGTTTGGCCGAAGCCAAAAAGAGGTTGACTCACTTCATTCGCCAAGCGAATGATCTTCGCTTCGCGGGAACAACAAAAACCACCATCTTGCTCTTTCCTTTCTTCGATGCTACCTTTTTTTTTCCAAGGGATGGGGTTGGGGTTGCATATCTATTTAATATTCCAAGCCCAAGTCCAGAGCAACCAAAAAGTAAACTAGTAAGTGCAGAGGATGATTAACATAAAACGTAAAAAGTTGTTAGCTTGTTGGTGTATCTTACAATGTTGATACACCCATATTTCTAGATTATCACATTTGCCATACAACATTTTCACAATGATTGGCAGACTAGCTATCTAGGGCTTACTCTACAGCCATTTTTCCACAGAAGCTCTTCAAAAGCATCGACTATGAAGAACAGGAGAAAATGCTTCAGTTTAGGGATTGGCATTTTCCTAATCTCACATTTGATATCCAACACCAGGAGAAGTTGCCTATTGCTTTCTTATTGTTTGATTTACTTTGACTAAGAGTTACTCCTGAAATTTGGAGAATACTTGAGTTCATATACCAAGAGATGGGCATATACAATTTATTGAATATTTAACAAAACATCAAAGATAAGTGACAAATCATAGAAACTTACCGCAATCATAACACTGTCACGGAATATCAATGGAGATAGGAAAACCCAAAAGATGTCATATATGAATGCACAACACAGAAGTACTGTCGCAACCTAAAAAAACCAGAAACGTTATCAGACTGAAAATTTTTGCAATCTAGTTATTAAATACGGTTCATTCACACACCTTTATATTTGGTAACTGAGCCAACTGCAGCACTGTAATCATCATACAAATACCCTGATATCAAGAAAATTGTTAATATTTGGCAATATCACTTCACGAACAGCTGTCAATGGCTATTGCATAATTCAGCAATCTTGAGATCAATAAGTGTCATGGGCCAAAATAACTGGAAAGGAGCCAGATACATGACAATTCCAATCCATAAATATCAAGAAGTATAATAATCAGAGAGCCGGCTCTGTATAAACAGAGCACTCACAGATGCATATATTTGATAACCTAGAAAGTTAGGATTTTTATGTGCATGATAGATACAGAAACTCAAGTGCCTTAACAAACACACAAAGGTTAATATATTGATAATATAGGCAGTGCATTCTAAGAATGTGGATACATAGATACCACCCAATAATTTCAATTAAAGATAGAACCTTAGATAAATTGAATTTCTAGGTAGACTAAGGCCCGTTTGTTTTTATTTTCGTTTCTATCATTTGTAAAATTTGAAAAGTTAGTTAGTGCAAATGAGTTGAAAATGAGTTTGTATTTGGATAGATTGTTGGAAAAGTAATTACTATGTTGGTTTTAATAGGTTGTAGCTGGAGAGAGATAGAAATAATGGAATAGAAAGAAAAGATATACAGGTTATTGGGAGAAGATATATAGGTTATTGGAGAATGTGCTTTGAAAATGAAAATGAAAATGATATTGGGTGAAAATGTATAAAAAGTGATGTGTTTCATTTCTAGAATGGTAGAAAATGTGAAAATAGGCTTTGAAAATGAAACCAAATGGGCCCTAGTTAAAAATGATACCCATATTAGCCAGTCCATCTGTCACAAAATGAATGACCTGCTTGATTCTATGCAGACATTCTCACAATTTTCAGAATAAAAAATTTCATCTACCTTTACTTTTTATAGAGATATTAGCATTATAGCCTGAAAAAGCAACAAAATATAATTTTTTAAATCATTATAGTGCATTATCATTAAAATACATTCAATTAAAAGAAAGACCATGAGGTCACTGGTGTCACTGGAATCACTGGGATTCTGTTGAAAATGTGTATCATACACTGATCAGGTCAATAAGAATAACGAATTCTTGGTTTTAGATGATAGCTTACAAGAATATCTTGGCCAATCCAAGAGTACGATGCCTTCCGATTTGCAGCCCAGACAATGGCAAATACCACACACAATATCAAGACAACTAAAGAAAGAATGGACATCTCCCCTACAAGTGGCAGATCCACTGTCTTTTGTCCACAACCTTTGCATTTGCTGTTCAAGACAAGAGCAAATTGGAAAGTGCTACATGACCAGAATAGAATAGCATTATTGGAAACACAATCAAACCGTACCTTGACATCAATGAAACTATACAATTATGCATTCCCTGATAACCAAAAAATAAAAAGTAAAAATTCAGTAAGCAGGCACCAGTATTAGTATAAATTAATTGTGTCAAACTCAATGATGTGCATAAATTCTAGGTGACAAATGCATGAGATCTTTGTAGGATGTAATATGGATGATATTTTGAGTTCAATACATGTTGACACACTAAATTATTGCGACAAGTACTTAATTTGTTGATCATCTGATGTTGGGATAAGTTCTCTGATCCATGTAGCTAATAACAATTCTCAAGACGTAACAAGACTGAAATTACTACCACATTCACTTAGGGCCACCAGATTACAAACCATCTTTACAGGATTCTTTATCCTTTAACAACTTAACAACAGCAACACACACCTATACGCTTGACTACTCTGAAGTCTGAATTGATATCACTAGATAAATTTGATAATGCCTCAAAAATTGGCAGTTTGAAAGTACAACACTGTTGCCCTTCTATACTCATTCCGGACAACCAAAATCAGGCACTTTGTTGGGGGTGTATTTCATTGAGAAGTAGCATGATAAGATTTGAAGTAACCATGCTTCGGGCTACATAGCCATCAGACAACAGAAAACTCAAACATCAGACAAATTCCTGCAGAATCCAAGTTTGACTCACTATTTATGGAAGTTGAACGGCAAACAATCAGTCGATATTAAAAACAGTAATTATGAGCACAATAAGTCCTATAAACTTCCAGCAGAATAAAACCAGCCTTGTTTTACCATTCTTTGGTGTATAATCAGCAAATATTCTCATTCATATTTATCTGCTCTCCAATACTTTTCCATCAGAACATCTGGTCAACTTTCACATCTTTTCTACTTGTATTTCCGTATGTTTTCTGTCCTCAGTTGGAGAAAGGTTGTATTTAGTATTCACTTTGTAACATAGTTCTTTTTAACCAAATCAGTATAATGGACTCCCTATACATACATACACAACTACTTGCCATTTCCTTGCATAAAAATAAGCAAATGATGCAGGAGAAAGAGACATGACAAGGTAATAAACAGAATGTTCTGGAGAGGCCTTTGTTTTGGAAGGTAATATTCCCTAACTAAAGAACCAAGAGGCGTCCCTTTGACAGCCAAAAAGTAATATGGTATACATGGGAAAGATTATATTTCACCAAACGGATTATCATGGAAGGGCCTTAAAATCAAATTTTACATCATACACTAGGGTCCATGTCAGAGAATGTGTTATTTTTACAGTATGGTAAATAGAACAGATATTTGATATTTCAGTAGCACGCCTATTTCCCCGAGAAATAGGAGAAAAGGGGTTTCTATGGGACTTAACTTGGTTATATTGGATTTAGCATGTTCAGAACTACTTTTCTAGTGGATTTAATTAGTTTCCTAATTGAAGATTTTGATCCTACAAGGTTTTATCTTCTTAGTGGGGATAAACTCTTGTAAAGTTTCAATTTTAGGTAGAGCGGAAATCGACTCTGTCTAGATCTATGAAGCTCAGAACATATACACTCAAAAAATTATAAAAAGAACTATACAGAAAATGTGCAAGTAAAATTGTTATCCCGGATTGCATGGCTCGCATCTCATTGATTGACATCAATATGAGTGAAAAAAGTAGTATATGCTTGAATGTTTCTCCCTTCACTGGTGTGCACAAGCAGGAGCTTACACCCATCCATCTTCCCAGATCAACAAAATTAAAGTCACTTCATGATGTAGCTTAATGATTAATTATTAATACTTGTGTGCTCCTAGATTATCATTATCTAAAATCAAAATCAAGCAGTAAAAAGCGAAATAAGTAATTGGAGTAGTTGAAGTGAGTATTTACCTCAACACCTCCAATGCAGAAAAGTATGATTAGCACCCAGATGAACCATGATGACATAAAGAAATAAAGTAGCAGCAGAAAAGTTGATGCTGATATAACAAAAAGTACAGCACTTTTTGTGCTAATGTGGAGGATCTCATCCTCATCCATGGCTGCCGCAGCACCAGATTCCTGATATGGGAAAAGGAAATGATTAATGTAGACATTGAAGGAAAAAGCAACGAAGCTCCACTGTTTATGTAGAAGATATCAACAGAAAATCTAAATAACAGAAAGGGTATTAAGAACACCAAAGTGGAAAAATATGCTCCTTTTGGGTCTAAAGGTGAAATATAAACAACTAGCAGTCGATCACGTTATGATGCAATTAACAACGAAGTCTAACAGAGAACTCTTTTCCACAATAAAGTTCTATTGCACAAGAACATAAAGAGGTGTTTTACTCATGGAACCTTTGGCGAAAAATCATTACAGGAATCATCACGTTGCCCTGATTCAGTGAATTCTGACCACAGTGAAGCAGAAACTACTGATCCAACAGACATCAGCCACAAGAATACCACCGAGTAGTCTACAATTGGGCGAATTGGAGAGTACAACAAAAGCTCCACTAAATCGAAAAATAGAGAAGTTAGCATCTTTATTTATCAACCAAAAATATTTGAAAGAGATGCACAGAGACCATGAGAAATTAGGATAATCTTGCAGAAACCAAACAAATATAGCAAAACCATAGAATTGTAACTACAGAAAAAAAGATAGGAAGCACTGTTCCCTGCCAGTTGCAAGATAGAGCTGTAAACTTTCTCACAACTACTTTTGTTTTTACATTTTTTGTCTCATCATCAACTGTGCCTGCCCCTCAGCCTCAGGAATGTGAACTCAGTTAAGCTTTGGTTTTCGATGTATCCGACACAAAAGAAATGTGCTTCACATTTCAGATAGATCCTTACAATTTGATATTGTTAACAAATCCTGTGACTCCTGTTTACTGCCTTTGCCCATATAACCTAGAATAGTTTCCCAGCCATTAATTAATAAAATTAAGTTAGATCATATAAATATTAAATGTTAGTTAGTAACGCTTCGAATACAGAGTCAATGGCATTTCTTGGGTAATAGGAATTCTTTATATTTCTTCGATTGACATATCCTTCACGGCCAACTCATCATTAGTAGTACGATGTGTCAAAAATTTCGTCCTCTGTAATGATTTGTACATTCATTGATTAGAAATCACATGCAACAGTACAATGGTTAACTTTTCTTCAACTTTTCTTGGAAGTGGTTGGACACCATGTTCACTTTCTTGGTGGCTTTGAAACAGAGAGGTTCTATGAGTCTCAAAAACTACTATTCCAGCAACACTTGAGGTCATAAACAGAAATTCTGACTGATAAGGCTAATTTGACATATAAACATTTGCTGTAAGACATAGCTGAGGTTAGTCAAGTAGTTCCCTCATACTTCACAAATTAATAAGCTCTTCCAAATGAGCAAACTTGAGGCAGACAGGGCACATACAAAAGGCTGAAGTCAAGTTGACTTGATGACATCAGAAAGGAACCGAAAAACCATAAATTATGTACTGCATGTTTAACCACAACAACGGTACCAATATAAATGCTTAAATAAACACCATTCCAGAAAATAATAGGACTAATGCCAAACGCTTTTGATCTCAAAAGTAAATAAAAATCCAAAAAACTAAACCTCAAGTGTAAAATCACACTCTGGGGCTTAGAATAATAGCATGCATTAAAAAAATTATTTTAACCAAATTACCTGGAAAGGCCTTACCTTTTGCCCCATCAGCCATATATTTATTTATTTCATCTCCTCCTGACTTAGAAATCGTAATAACAGGAATTTTAATGTTCAAATCAGTATCATTCCCACAACCCATCTCCACAAGACCTACAAAGTTCAAGCAAATGAGGTATCAATTTAAAGACCAAAGTGAAATGAATGGATCCTAGATGGGAGGCAATGAACAATAGCAAGCTATATAGATTCCGACAAAATATGCCACTAGAAGGTGAAGCGACCTTCATTAGTATTTATCATCACCAATGCTGCAGATCCTCCCTCTTGAGCAACTTTAGCTTTAGTTGTAAAGTCGCACTCACCACGTAAAGCCAATGCAATAGAGCCTGATAGCTACAAGAAAATAGAAGAGACTTTCTGTCTTGCACTTGAAGAAAACATATGATAATGGATGACTAGTAATGTGGTGGCTTCCATATGACAAAGTTAAATTCCTTCCTTGACGTTTAAAATGTATAATAGCTGGCTAGAAAATAAAATCCATGTTTCAAGTAGCTACCTATGCAAGGACAATGAGACCAAGAAAACACAAGGTTGAAGCGGCAACAGGAATAAAGAAAAAATGAATAATAAAAGGTAGATGACAAGATATTCTGCTTTCTATCTTAGAACTAGATTTTTCTGGCCCTGAATCTATATGAGTATGCTATATTAAGACCAAATGGACATACATATCTATATTATATAGACACTACAAGCCTGCCTTTCGTGGAGCTAGTGCAATCTCCCAAATAATCAATGATCTGTATATGGGATTATCATATCTTAATGTCTTTGATGATCAGCTTCACTAAGCATTAAATCTCTGGTCATTTCAGAAGCATTTGCAGAAGCCATTACGCATAGTGCATTAGTCCTTGCAGAAATGCTGAGTTTACTTCCCACAAACCATGTGGCAGGACCCTCAAATCCTAGTCTATAAGCCCAGTCCACCTGGTCTACTCCTGGAAGAGTCAATGTCAAGATCCTGCCAATTAACAGGCTTTGCCTTGGACCAGGTACAATTTCAAGGATCTTAATGGCCTATAAAAATATTACTTTTCATATTTCCTCACTAAGATGTATAGAGTCTTTAATGCACATGAATATTCTAATACCCACCCCACCCCCACCCCCACCCCCCACAAAAAAAAAAAGGAAAATAAAAAGAAAAAGAAAAAAGAAGCGAGCAAATAAAAATAAGAAAAAAATTGACAGAGAAAACTACCTTAGAAGATGAGGGTGAACAGCCATTTAAAGGTTCTGCAAAAATAGCTGGCAATCTTTGGGCTTGTTTGATATGCTCGGGCAATATAGAGCCAAAACCCGCACATAACCCTCCTAATGGCTCCTTCTCAACACCATTTACCCATATATTCACCTTCATCTGGAAAAAACAAAAAACATCAAAACTAGCATACTCCCGAAAGATAGGATGTGTTTTTTCTCATTTAACAAGTATTCTCAAACAATACCTAGGATAAGAAAAGTTTAAATTTGAGTTTGGTCACCACACAAAACTAGAATGCTACTCTCCACATCACCTCAATCAATCTTAGAATTAAATCATCAACATAGTACCCATCAAGTAACTCATTCATTTCCCTTCTTAATTACAAACTCAAGTGCTTACATGTCATAATAGAACCTAATTCCCTCATAGAAAATCACAAAAAAGAAAAAGTAACGAAAATTTTCACAGTACACAATTCGACCCCATCTAATAATCACTACATGCACGCACCAAGACAAAGCAATCACAGTAGGGAAAGGAAAAAAACATCATGCATGCAGAAAAGTTACCTGCTCCAAATTCCCAACACATCACAAGCAGATATTCTTCCACTAGACGCTCATATAATGAAAGCACATAACAATATGTTAATAATTACCGTAATGCCAATGTGATCAACAAAATAAGGTAATATAAAAGACAACCGAATTCATTAACGAGGTTAGAATCTTATACCAACGGGAAGTCGTTTCTGCAGGAGGCCGGAGCACCGCTGGATGCAACATCATAACCGGCAGCAATCGATGATGACATGAAAAACAAAAATAATCCCCATTGGAATATAGCAACTATGCCCGGAGACATTTGATGCGATGAAGCAAAAGCCATAATCAACAAAATTAAAAGTATTTATCCTTGATTTCTATATTACATTGATTACTACATGAAAAAGAAATCAACATTTGCATGAATCAGAACCAGATGAGAAAATGCAAGTCAGAATTTGGGAGAAGGAGAAGCGGAAGGAATTTTCCTATTCCACATCTTATTCGTTTCTTCGGGAGTTCGACACCTATCACGAGAAAGTACCTCGTGTTTAACAGCAAAACTAAATAAACCATTTTTGCTAGGTTGTACCGTACCTACATCAATCCTTAAACTTATTTATTTTAGAACGAATGATTATTTGTAAAAACAAACAAAAAAAGTTGCATAATTAGCTATGGATCATCATATTTAGGACTATGGCTTAAGATATACAAATTCTAGAATAGGATCATTTTAATAATTTAATTGGCAACGAAACGATGAAATGGTATTCGCTGATGAAATATAAAAGCTAGATTTTTTATTCAATATTTTCCTTATTTTGTATGGAAAATATAAGGGACACTTATTGAAAAGTACCAAATGCACTTTCCAATTTGGTGATCAGTCCCCACTTGTTTTTTGTTAGAATAAACTCCCTAGTTTTGTTAAATTTTTAGAGATTACTCCCTACTCATTTGATTTGACAAAAATTCCCTTAAGTATCATATTTTTCATTCATTTTTTCTCACTTCTTCTCCATCCGATAAGCAAACAGTAAATCATATCATACGCTCATTGCCAGAAACAGAAAGAACAGAAAAAACACAACAAGCTGCACGGCATGAACGAGAATAACGTCAGAGCCAACAACCACC
Organism: Jacaranda mimosifolia; assembly: GCA_018894105.1. Classification (NCBI taxonomy): domain Eukaryota; kingdom Viridiplantae; phylum Streptophyta; class Magnoliopsida; order Lamiales; family Bignoniaceae; genus Jacaranda; species Jacaranda mimosifolia. Next base: position 16,974,791 of record CM032132.1, on the reverse strand, counting down.
AACTCGACATCTGCATTGTCTTCTTCTCTTTTTATTTTCATCATTTTCGAGTTTCTTCTTCTTCTTCTTCTTCTTCTTCTTCTTCTCAGTTGCTTCTGGGTTTCTTATATTTTTCCGACAATGTCAACAAGTAGTGAAGTAGGAGTGTTCAATCAAGTTAATGGACATGTACATTAATCTCGCAAGAGAATAGAGTGAAATCAATGCCGAACACTTCAGTTTGCAATACATAGCTCCACATCAAAGATTGTACGTGAGTTTGACTGATGATAACGGTGTCATGAATATGGTCTTATTGCATTTGACATTGAATATGAACATTGTTGACATCCTGATAAACCGAAATGATGAATTAAGCAGCAGTGCAAAGAATAGCAGTGATGGTTTAAGGTAATACTTCTACAAAATCTAAGTTGTACTGCAGTTTGTAAAGTTTTGTACTTGAAGTATTCTGAAATTGTACTCTGTTATGTAAGTTTTATACTTCAAGTGTTCTACTAATTGATTATCCAAAATTGTACTACAACTTCTAGCGGTTTATACTTGAAGTGTTCATAAACTATACGTCTTCTATATAAAATTATACTTTTGATTTTCTGAAATTATACTTCATTTTATCAAAGATTGTACTCGATTTATTGAAGTTATATACTTTAAGTGTTATATTTATCGATTAACCAAAATATACTGCAGTTGCTAGGACTTTATACTTCAAGCGTTCTGAAATTGTACTTCACTTTATCTAAAATAGTATTTTTATTTTCTGAAATTATACTTTCTTTTGTACTTCATCAAAAGAAACAAATATATGTTTTCTGTATTTACAATTTTAAATGTCTGTGATTTTTCAATGTTGTACTTATTTCTTGTCTATTTTCTCATGTTTAGGATTTTTATTCCCTTTTTAGTTGTTAAACACTTGAACCCAATTAATATATATGATTTTTGTTGTGAGATGGGAAGTTTTTTATTTGTACTTGAAAGACATGAAAGTTGTACTTCACTTTTTTGAGGTTTATACTTCTTTTTACTTGAAATTATACGGTAAAATTATCTGAAAGTGGTTGTATATTATTTGTGGTAGAAACATCCAAGCTTGCAGTACACATTAAGCAAAAGTGTAGTATATAATCTGTGTAACTGCAGTATAGTTTAGAAGCAAGTGTAGTATAAACATTCAAGCTTGCAGTACATATTAAACAAAAGTGTAGTATATAATATGTGTAACTGCAGTATATTTTAAAAGTATTTGTAGTACAAAATATTCAAAGCTGCAGATTAAATGAAATTATAGTATATAATTTGTGTGCATGCAGTATATTTTAGAAGCATCTATAGTACAAAAGCATTAAAGTGCATGTATACATTAACTGAAAATGTAGTATATAATTTGTGTATCTATAGTACAAAATATTTAAGCCTGTAGTATACATTAAATGAAAGTGTAGTATATAATCTGTGTAAAGAGGAGCTAAACTCATCCGATGCAAAAAAGAGATCAGAGTTGAGTTGGGGCACTGCATACACTTCGAGTCCTTGTGTATGTGTTGACGAGGACGTCAACGGATCGAGTGGGGGAGAATGTCATGGGTCGCTCATTGGAGAAGAATTGCGACCGTGACTTGAAGGGGCATTAGGAGCGACAAGGCATTGTCGGCTCACCCGATAAGGCGAAAAAGGCCCATGAGCAGAGACTCTTACGAGGTGCGGTTTGAAAACTGTTTCAATGGCATATTCCTTGAGTTATGAGGATGCTTCCCACCAAGTTTGAAGTCATTCCGTGTTCGTTTGGGCACCGAACATTGAAGGCGACCTAGAGCGGTCTTACTGCACGCAGATAGTGCAAAGATGCATTGAGCAGAGTGTCTTGGAAAAGGAATTTTGTGAAACTGTTTCAGTGGAGTGTTCCTTGAGGTGTTGACAACGTTCCCACCAAGTTTCACTAGTAGACGGTTCCGTTTGGATAGGAAACGGCGAAGATCTTTAGAATGCAGCAGTGCAATGGCATTGCTGTAATTCCAGCTTATTGCGAGGGAAATTACTGTTCCATGGAGAATCGGACGGGGGCTGGAACTTTGTGTAGTATATAATCTCTGTAACTGCAGTACATTTTATAAACAAATGTAGTATAAACATTTATGCTTGCAGTTCACATCAGGCAAAAGTGTAGCATATAATCTATGTAACTGCAGTACATTTTAGAAGCATCTGTAGTACAAAACATTCAAGCATGTAGATTAAATTAAATTATAATTTAATATTTGTATATATGGAGTACATTTTAGAAGCATCTGTAGTACAAAAACATTCAGGCATGTAGTATATATTAACTGAAAATGTAGTATATAACATGTGTATCTATAGTACATTTTAGAAGCAACTGTAGTACAAAACATTTAAGCCTATAGGGTTTGAATCATACTTTGTATGTACATACATATGTAAATTGAAGCTACTTTGTTTATAATATTATTTTGTATGTAAGTATAATTTTCCATCAAGTATTTATAATATTTTTATTTCAGTACAATATGAGGGAAATGAATTACAAATGTAGAACGAACAAAGTATAAATGGTGTTATGTTGAAGTACACTTCAATTCAATTGAAATCGAGCAGTGAATTTGAGTACAATATGATGGAAATGAAGTACAAATATAGAACAAACAAAGTATAAATGGTGTTATGTTGAAGTACAATTCAATTAAATTGAAATCGAGCAGTGAATTTAAGTATAATATGATGAAAATGAAGTACAAGCGTAGAACAAACAAAGTATAAATAGTGTTATGTTGAAGTACAGTTCAATTAAATTGAAATTGGACAGTGAATTTGAGTACAATATGATGGAAATGAAGTACAAACGTAGAACAAATAAAGTATAAATGATGTTATGTTGAAGTACACTTCAATTAAATTGAATTTGGACAGTGAATTTGAGTACAATATGATGTAAATGAAGTACAAACTTGGAACAAACAAAATATAAATGGTGTTATGTTGAAGTACACTTCAACTAAATTGAAATCGAACAGTGAATTTGAGTACAATATCATAGAAATGAAGTACACACATAAAACGACCAAAGTATAAATGGTGTTATGTTGAAGTACACTTCAATTAAATTGAAATCAGGAAGTGAATTGAGTACAATATGATGAAAATAAAGTACAAATATAGAACAAACAAAGTATAAATGGTGTTATGTTAAAGTACACTTCAATTCAATTGAAACCGGACAATTATTTAATTGCAATAAGTGTACTTCAACATAATACTATTTATACTTTGTTTGTTCTACATTTATACTACCATCATATTTTACTCAAATTCATTGTCCGGTTTCAATTGAATTGAAGTGTACTTTAACATAACACCATTTATACTTTGTTTGTTCTATATTTGTACTTTATTTTCATCATATTGTACTCAATTCACTTCCTGATTTCAATTTAATTGAACTATACCTCAACATAACATCATTTATACTTTGTTTGTTTTATATGTGTACTTCATTTCTATGATATTGTACTCAAATTCACTGTTCGATTTCAATTTAGTTGAAGTGTACTTCAACATAACACTATTTATATTTTGTTTGTTCTATGTTTGTACTTCATTTACATCATATTGTACTCAAATTCACTGTCCAACTTCAATTTAATTGAAGTGTACTTCAACATAACATCATTTATACTTTATTTGTTCTATGTTTGTACTTCATTTCCATCATATTGTACTCAAATTCACTGTCCGGTTTCAATTTAATTGAACTGTACTTCAACATAACACTATTTATACTTTGTTTGTTCTACGCTTGTACTTCATTTTCATCATATTATACTTAAATTCACTGCTCGATTTCAATTTAATTGAATTGTACTTCAACATAACACCATTTATACTTTGTTTGTTCTATATTTGTACTTCATTTCCATCATATTGTACTCAAATTCACTGCTCGATTTCAATTGAATTGAAGTGTACTTCAATATAACACCATTTATACTTTGTTCGTTCTACATTTGTAATTCATTTCCCTCATATTGTACTGAAATAAAAATATTATAAATACTTGATGGAAAATTATACTTACATACAAAATAATATTATAAACAAAGTATGCTTCAATTTACATATGTATGTACATACAAAGTATGATTCAAACCCTATAGGCTTAAATGTTTTGTACTACAGTTGCTTCTAAAATGTACTATAGATACACATGTTATATACTACATTTTCAGTTAATATATACTATATGCCTGAATGTTTTTGTACTACAGATGCTTCTAAAATGTACTCCATATATACAAATATTAAATTATAATTTAATTTAATCTACATGCTTGAATGTTTTGTACTACAGATGCTTCTAAAATGTAATGCAGTTAATAGATTATATGCTACACTTTTGCCTGATGTGAACTGCAAGCATAAATGTTTATACTATATTTGTTTATAAAATGTATTGCAGTTACAGAGATTATATACTACACTTTCATTTAATGTATACTGCAGGCTTAAATATTTTGTACTACAGTTGCTTCTAAAATATACTGCAGATACACAGATTATATACTATATTTTCAGTTAATGTATACTGCACGCTTGAATATTTTTGTACTACAGATGCTTCTAAAATATACTGCATGTACACAGATTATATACTATAATTTCATTTAAATCTATAGGCTTGAATGTTTTGTACTACATTTTCGCAACTTCCTCTCCCGGTGTCCAAATCACTTGCCGCTTGAACCGTTGGATAGCTCTCGGCTTATACATTAACTCCACAAAATTCCAGCCCCGTCCGATTCTCCATGGAACAGTAATTTCCCTCGCAATAAGCTGGAATTACAGCAATGCCACTGCATTGCCGCATTCTAAAAATCTTCGCCATTTCCTATCCAAACGGAACCGTCTATTGGTGAAACTTGGTGGGAACGTTGTCAACACCTCAAGGAACACCCCACTGAAACAGTTTCACAAAATTCCTTTTCCAAGACACTCTGCTCAATGCATCTTTGCACTACCTACGTGCAGTAAGACCGCTCTAGGTCGCCCTCAATGTTCGGTGCCCAAACGAACACGGAATGACTTCAAACTTGGTGGGAAACATCCTCATAACTCAAGGAATATGCTATTGAAACAGTTTTTCAAACCGCACCTCGTAAGAGTCTCTGCTCATGGGCCTTTTTCGCCTTATCGGGTGAGCCGACAATGCCTTGTCGCTCCTAATGCCCCTTCAAGTCACGGTTGCAATTCTTCTCCAATGAGCTACCCATGACATTCTCCCCCACTCGATCCATTGACGTCCTCGTCAACACATACACATGGACTCGAAGTGTATGCGGTGCCCCAACTCAACTCTGATCTCTTTTTTGCACCAGATGAGTTTAGCTCCTCTTTACACAGATTATATACTACACTTTCATTTAATGTATACTACAGGCTTAAATATTTTGTACTACAGATACACAAATTATATACTACATTTTCAGTTAATGTATACTGCATGCTTTAATGCTTTTGTACTATAGATGCTTCTAAAATATACTGCATGCACACAAATTATATACTATAATTTCATTTAATCTGCAGCTTTGAATATTTTGTACTACAAATGCTTTTAAAATGTACTGCAGTTACACATATTATATACTACACTTTTGCTTAATGTGTACTGCAAGCTTGAATGTTTATACTACATTTGCTTCTAAAATATACTGCAGTTACACAGATTATATACTACACTTTTGCTTAATGTGTACTGCAAGCTTGGATGTTTTGTACCACAAATAATATACTACCACTTTCAGATAATTTTACTGTATAATTTCAAGTAAAAAGAAGTATAAACCTAAAAAAAGTGAAGTACAACTTTCATGCCTTTCAAGTACAAATAAAAAACTTCCCATCTCACAACAAAAATCATATATATCAATTGGGTTCAAGTGTTTAACAACTAAAAAGGGAATAAAAACCCTAAACATGAGAAAATAGACAAGAAATAAGTACAACACTGAAAAATCACAGACATTTATAACTGTAAATGCAGAAAACATATATTTGTTTCTTTCGATCACTTCTTTTTGTATTTCGCTTCTTGTTGCCGCTGTTTCTCCTTCCATGGTCACAGAAAAAATGGCAGAATTTTTGGCGTTTTTTTTTCTTTTTTTTTTTTTTCTCTTCTTCTTCTCGCATCAATGGCAGAGGAACGATTTCGTGCCCTTTTGTTTGGCCGCTTGGGGAAGTCGTCAATTTAAGGAAAAAAAATATGAAAGCATTCTTCTTGAAGAGAAAAACGCATTTCTCAGGTATTTTTGTTGTTTTCTGTAGTTACAAGGATATATGTGTCTTTTTAAAAGATATGGGGAGTGATTTCTAAGTTTTGTGAAAAAGTAGGGAGTTTAGTGTGTAAAAACTCAAATGGGGATTGAACACTAAAGTGAAAGTAGGTTTAGGGATTTTTTTCTAATTGTTCCTGTAAAAAGACGCTAAATTGGCCTAAATATAACAATATACTCGAGCATATCATACAAAGTGCATATCATCTTACCAAATAAGGTTATATTAACCTTCTTTTTTTTTGTGCGAAAGAAACCCAGATGACTATTTAAATGAATAAAAAAGTTATTTTGAATAATAATTTATTAGTTAAATATATTTAGTAAGATGATTTAAAATATACAAATTTTAAGATACTTAAAAAAAATAATGATAGTGTTATTAATTTTCTTAGAAATTGATGGATAAAAAGGCTGATCTGACTAAAATTAGACTTAAGGACATTTTGATAATTTGACTTAGAATAATGAATCAACCATGAAATTAATTAATTAATTAAATAAATGCACCATAAAGAGGCACAAAAATCCTAATAGGCATAAGTTGACTAAAATCTATAAATACCAAGTTCCAAAGAGAAATGAGTTACAAGAAATCATTTGTAAAATTTCTCAAAGTGAAAGAACTTTCAAGAAGAGCATATCTCTCTGTATGCACTCCTAAGAAGACGAACCAATACTCTGTTGTTTTCCAAAGAGGACCTAGCTCCATTTTCGAGCAGCATCATTTTTGGCGCCTTTTTGTGGAAAACTCATCAGTAGGTTCCTCTTGCTGAAGATCTTAGCCTACCTATGACCCAGGAAATGCTGAAGACCATACTGGAGAGCATTAGTCAAGATACCAAATAGACTAAGGAGCGTCGCCCCCAAGAGTTGCAATAATCCTCACACCGGAATTGGTGGGCATCTCTCTTCGAAAAGAACCAATAAGAGAGCCAACTCTGAGCATGATGTCGCTCCTTCTCCTTTACCCCTGCAAAGAGATATACACTCTTCACTCAGAGTGGAATTTACCCCGCATGTGCTAATAGATATTGGAGTTCAAATACATTCCTCGACACTGATACTACACGAAAGAGTAGAAAGCCAACACCACTCTTTAGTGGCCAATCTCCTTTGGCACTGCATTTTTCCTCCAGCATCGTAGCAGAGGCACTCATTCTGGGAATAGAGATAGTCCAACTACTGTAGTACGATGATACTACAGACTCCTAGGAGCACTCAAACAACTTCTTGACAAGAATGGAGCTCTACAATTTGAGCAAAGGTGTTTGTTACAAGTTGTTTTTCACCGCACTAATCAAGCATGCCATGACATGGTTCTACTAGAAACCAGTTGAATTCATTGCTAGATGAGAAATATTGGCGCAGTGTTTCCTTCAGAACTTCTCCATTGATCATAGATACCCTAAAGTACTTGTTCACCATCAAGCAAAAGGATGAACAATCCTTGAGGACTTACCTCAACCGCTTTACCCAAGCAGTACACGAGATTTTCTATGTCAACCAAGAGGTCTTACCCAACATTATTCAACAGAACCTGAAGCACCAAAAGTTCTAGGAGTTAATTGCTAGGAAACCCTCCACTAATTTATAAGAGCTCATGGTGCATGCAGAGAAGTACATTAGGATTGAGGAACATGTGAACCCTCAATATGATGACAATCTCAAGCCACGCAAAGAAGAAGCCAGCGCTAATAAGAAGCCAAATGAACTAAAACATGATCCCTTACAAATAACCCTCAAATACACTCCCTTAAGCATATCAAGAGCAGAAATCCTTTTGATCGCTCAACAACAAGTCTTGGTTAAGTGCCCCTCAAAGATCATAGAGAATCCAAAGAGGTAGAAATTCTTGAAATACTGCAACTTTCACCATACCTAGGGCCATACTACAAAGGAATGCACAATTGAAAAGATGAGATAGAAATATTGATCTAATGTGTATGTCTAAGAGAATATATGGACCAAAGGAGGAGCAACCCCAAAAAGCGACCCAAACCAAAAGGAAGTGATGATCACCCAAGCTTACCTGGTAATGGACTAGAGTCAAAGAAGACATCCATATAGCATGACACCACACTCAACAAAGTATTTGAAAAGAGAGATGCCATCATTAGCAGCTCAGTCCATGCAACAAGAGTAGGAGATGTCCCCAAGTTAAATAAGCACATCCTTTATAAGTGTCTTATAATGTTTTTTCTTTCTTTGTATCTGATAGGCAAAGTTTTATTTCCATTTATTTAGGCAAAATTTATATTATGAATAAAAATTAGTTCATTACATTATGAAGTTTCTATACATTTACCGCTCCTATAAACAACAGCTACTTATAGAAACAACTTTTTCACTGGAGTCTTGCAGAGGCTCCTTCCGCAGAAATTTCCACAAGAATCTTGAAGTGGTTCTTTCCATGAAAAAAACCTTTATACCAAAGTTCCGAATCTTTCCATGAAAAAAAACCTTTATGCTTGGGTCCTGAAGTAGCTTCTACCACAGAGAGACCTTTTTACCAAAATCCTAAAACAATATACCATTGGCTCCCTTCAGGAGTATGTGGCATCCTGAAAAAGTCTACTATCGATTTCGTTTGGGAGTATGTGGCATCTTGAAAAAGACTACTATCAGCTCCTTTCAAGAGTACGTGGCATTCTAAAATGGTCCACCATTAGCTATATTTGGGATTATGTGGCATCATGAAAAAGTCCACTATCGGCTCCCTCCGAGAGTATGTGGCACTCTTCGAAGAAGTCTACTATCGGCTTCTTTCGATGGTATGTGGTGCTCTCTGAAAATTCCACCATCGACTCTCTTTGGGAGTACATTGCGACCACTCTAAATACACTCGCTAAGGAACACATTGAAAGATACTTATGTAATAAAATAAAGAAAGCCCATTTTGGATTCTCACAAAGAGAAATGTGGCAACGTCTCAATAGTTAACAAATATTCAAAAGTAATCTCTAATTCCAATGACTCTGCACATTGTTCGCACTTATTATGAAGCATCTTAGAAAATCCATAAGTAGGCCCGTTCTCATTCAAACACTTAGTTTATGCTCGACTTGGGTGCAGAATTAACCTTCGTCATTTGGAGGACTCTATTTCACACAAGTTGAACTAACACAAATGCCAGAAAAGGCTCCAAACCTCCCTAAGATAACTTCATCACATGCCACGCTCGCGGTACTTCAACATCGTGAATGCTCGAAAGTGGCCATGGTACTCCATCACTTAAATTCTCTAAAACCCTGAATTATCATTAAAGGTATCACGTTATTAGTAAGTTAGACACATAACATAAATGACTGTAAATCAAGAAAAAGAAAAAGACGTCCTAGAAAAATGCCCCATATAGGCATCTAAGCTTAGCGCTTAACCAGCACCCAAGTGGGGAGCCCCACTGGCGCCCTGGCCTGGGGGCCCTAACTTGATGCCCCACGAGCATCCCAGCTTTGGTGTCTAGCGAGTGTCCCAAGCATAGTACGATGTAGGCACCTGAATTCAACACCTACATAAGTGCCTAAGTTCGGTGCCCCTACACATAAACATTTGAGATGTGCTTTCTTCCTGATACTTAATGATGGCATCCTCATGCCTCCCATCACCTAGTTTTCAAACTACAAGCATGCAATGGTTATTCAATTGACTAAGTACTTGTATGAATGCAAATGAGCAAGAACAAGACGAACTATGTTGAACTCAAACACATGAGAAAAAAGGATGTCCGACTAACACTCGACCTTTAGAAGTAAAGAATAATGCATTACTCAAATTGACTAGAAGATGCTAAGCAACATCAAAATCCTAAATGCAAATTTCAATTGCTACCACTATCATAGACATAACATCTCACTCATACAAAGCTACACCAGTCGGCTCCTCCAACATCGCTTCTTCACCTATCACCTAAAGAACTTGCTAGAGCCCTCATACTGCTTGACCATTTCCCTGCGAGTTGCATTCACAGACATCTTCTTAGCAAAAGGACACAGGAACTTCTTTTCATCCTTCACATCTTTAGCGAATCTCACCTTCTAACACTTATGCATCTTTAGTCATTTAGCTGACGCTTTCTCTTTTTGACTTTTCCGCTAAACCATTTCGGTTGCCTCATCTGTACAACATTTCAAAACCGCCATAACTCCTGCTGCTTGGTGAGACTTTTTTCCTATCATGTTTCATCCCTAAATTTATGGGAAACTTTAATTTTACAGAGGAGATGACTTGCACCCCTTAAAAATCTAACTCCCTCAACAAAGACATAAGATTTGACAGTATGCAAATATAAAAGTGACTATGTGTTTAGCTAACACTTAACTATTTAAACAGAGATAAGGGGGTTCATGTAAAATAGAGTTGCTGAGAGCCCTCTTGAAGATACCTACTGAAAGACACCAAAGCTCCATAAAGAACTCTAAGTTATTACCGAAGCGTAAGACCTTGCTAAGGACTTGAAGTAATCACCAAGGTACAAGACCTCTATAAAAGATTCCAAGTCATGCTTGATGGTGTCACTTAATGTCCAACCACGCAAGCATTGCCTTCTAGCACCCTACGGACACCATCTCCACATACCTAAGGAGTGTCATCATTGCATTAAACTTATCAACTCCAACTCAAACTTAGTTGGGGGACTCTAACTCAAATCGTATCTCATTTCCCAATGTCTTGCTCTCAAGGCGTTATTATTTTTTAAGTTGATATGCTCCAAAAAGTCTTTACTGACCCTAATGAGTTAGACAAAAGCCCACATGGACTAGGGTGAAGTAAAAAATGAAGAAGAAGAGAAAGACATCTCCCCAAGATCTTATCTCTTAAATCGCCAATAAGACACGCTCCTCACAATCATCTCCTAGAAATTTTTTTCTAGGTCTTCGAATAACACAAGGCAATTGAAAAACACCTCTGAAGAAAATAATTAGTCAGAAAAAAACCTCAACTTAGATAAAAGCTTAGTAAATGCAAGTTTACACACCCAATTAGTAGGCGGACTTCAAAAGGTCTCCCAAGTATGAAATACCTCGAACAATATTTTCTAAGTCATTCATAGAGCACAAGCTCTTAAGGTATGTCTTCAACATCCTACACGTCTTCAATATCCTTTGATACACAAACCTCAGTCCAAAAAATATTTTGAGAAACACCTTAAATTTTGAGAATTAATCACTAAGAAGCCATCTACTATGCTGGAAGAGCTCTTTATGCATGCTGAAAAGTATATTTGCATAGAAAAGGCAGTAATTCCTCAAGAAGCTCAAAAATGATAGACATGTGATGAGGGGAGTAACAATAATAAGAGGCAAGGGGACTAGAGACATAGACCTGCTCATATGCTCACTTTGTACACTCCATTTACTATTTCCTAGGTAGAAATCTTGGCGATGGAATAGAAATGCAACCTTATCCAACAACTACCACAAAAAACTCCAGTGAACCCTGAAAAACCAAGACCAGACCAATGGTGCCACTTTCAATGTACTGGTAGGCATACCATGGATGAGTGTTGCCACTTGAAGGATGAAATCGTGAAATTAATTCAAAGAGAATACCTCAAGTAATATGTGGCTAAAAAACTGACCAGCCCAAAAAAAGCTCTCATGTAGAGAAGAACGAGAGTTACAGGTAGAGATTCCACAACCGGGTAGATCTCAAAGAGTACTAGCATCAGCATGACCTTGGCAATCTTTACATAGCAAGAGTCATATCGGTGAAATTCTGAGGACCAGCTGGAGGAGACTCCTCTAATGCGAGAAAAGCAGTAGCATAAGCGACCATAAAAGTGCAAGCTCATACAGTTGATCCCATTCTAATAATACCCAAAGTACACTCACATGCACCTCGTATTACTTTTGGGAAGAGGACATGGAGGTCAAAAAAGGGGTCATAACGAGCACTAATGATCTCGATGTCCTTTGCTAATTTATGGGTTAAGAAGATACTAGTTTACTAGTAAAACAGTGGTAATTCAATGGACATCTTATTCCATAATGCTTTCCTTCAACTTGGAGTGGATAATTTGTAGATCTAGAGGATTAACACCTCCTAGTAGGGTTCACATGCAACACCATAGAAGCACTAAGGGAGATACCATTGCCTCTCTCCTCAGGCACTCACATAAGGAAGGCAACAAAGATCCTGGGAGGTTCTTGGTTGTAAAGACTTCATCTACAAACAACAAAATTTTGGAAAGGCTAACCTTGAATCTATTCCAAGCTGCAATCTCTATGTACCACTTGAATATGAAGTTTCTCACACCAAATGAAATTGGGGAAGTGGTAGGTGATCTAATAGTAGCGAGAGAATGTTACCCTAGCACTTTGAAGAGCGTAAAGTCTCCCATTTCCCAAGCAAATCAAGCAAAAGGCACTGTAGGACATTGGGTTTGTAGAAGTACACACACCACAAGACACTCTTGATGATGACTAAAATGAATAACTGGTGACACCCTCAGCGATAAGTTGTTTACTTTAGCTTATTTTCTGCTTTGCCTTTTTTATTAGTCTTTTTGGATTTGAATAAAGCCTACGCGCTCGGGGATGGCACTTATTCTTAGTTCTGATAATTTCGTGAACAAATGCATAACTCTTTATATTCTTCACATTTTATTTTTTTTCCATAATATTGAATTTTGCAACTCCTATAAGGTATTATCGGAAAGCTTTTAGGGATAATCCTACTGTAAGGCTTCTTGAAGTGCGAGGAGTATGTGGTAATGGGTGTGATCCAACCATACAAGCCCCCCGAGTACGTGGTTGTTGGCGTAATCCTACTATAGGCCCTTAGGAGGTACATGGTAGTCACTTTAAAATAGCCTACTATTGGCTTGGCTCCCCATTAGAGTAAGCAGCCTCTTAAAACTCCTACTATTGCTCCCCTTGGGAGTACTTGTCAATTTCTCTGCAAAAGCTCACTAAAGACTCCCTTAAGAGTATGTGGCAACTTCTCTAGAGGAACCTACTAAGAAGCCCTTTGGAAGACATCTATGCAACTAAGCAAACGAAGTATGCCTTGAGTCCTCATAAGGAGAAGGGTGACAATATCACAACATTTAGAAAAGTAAGTTCAACAACAAGCCGTTGCGCACTTATTATGAAGTCTTCCAGGAGACCCATAAATACATCCTTCCTTACCGTGATACTCGAACTCTGTATTATTGTTTGTACAACTCCAACATGAAATAAATTTGTCTCCCTAAGAGGATTTTGCCTCATAAGACATGAAATAATGCTGATGAAAGTAGGGACTCTATGCCTTACTAGGATAATTCTATTACATATTACACTCGCGACAACAACAGTTACTTAAAATTCATAAAACTCGCTAAAATGATCACACGATTTTATCAAACCAATTTTCTAAATCCCCAAGTGAGCAATAAAGGTACCATGCCATCAACAAGCCTTGTAAAGGCTTATGCGAAAGAGAAAGAAAGAGAGAAGCTCCACAAAGGCGCCCTATGTAGGTGCCCAAGGCACCCATCCCGTGCACCCAAAAACGGCGCCTCATGAGGGCATCCATAGAGGCATATGATGCCCAAAACCTTCATAAACGTTTGTGGGTTGTCTTCCTACCTTCTATCACCTAATTATCAAAATACATATGCAGAATCAATAGTTATTCGATTGACTAAGTATTTGCATGAATGCAAAATAAGTAAAGGCAACAAAATTTTATTAAATCCAAACAAAAGATGTTCAGTAAATACTTGGCCCCCAAACATAAACACTAGTATGAAAAGAAAAGGCATGACAATACACTATTCAAGCTAACTGGAAAAAAAGATTAATAGTGTCAAGTCCTAAACATAAACTCTATTTACTACTACTATCCTAGGCAAATCATCTTTATTCTTGTGAAGGTGCTCCAGCTAGTTTCTTCACCATAGTTTCTCTCTCAGCTTAAGGACTTTTCTCAGGCTCTCCAAAGTATGAATAACTGGGATAGTGGGGTTTAACATCAATAAGTCTTCGATCGCTTGATCTTGCTGAAAATATTATGACACTCTGAATAGGTTGCTCATAAATGCCATAGCCGCCACCACAATTGCTTCAGAAAACTAATAAAAACCTTTGAACTCTTTAACTGTATCCTTATGAGCAGCATTTATGAGGGTCCTTCCAACAAAAGAGTCTATGAACTTCTTCCCATTCTTCGCCTCCTTCATGTATCTCGCCTTCGAACACTCATGCTCCTTAAGTAGCTTGGCCAACTCCTCATCGTTCTGAATCCATTGCTTGACTGCTTTGACAAACTACTCCTTATAACGTTTCGATGAGACATTTGCTCAACCAAATTTCATCCTTGCACTCCAAAATGCAAAAAATTGTTTAAAAGTTAGTAATCACTGTGATACTGTAAAGAATAGAAACAATAATAAAAATAAATCAAAATAGTGAAACAAACTTGTACCGAGGCAAAGTCGCCAGCAGCTATCTCAGTTAATTGTTCTAGCTTTTTCTTTCACACTATGAATTAATATTTAATAATTTCTAGTTGCAAGTGCTTAATTGTTAGTTTGCATATGAAAGTTTGAAAATATGAAGATAAGAGAGGACTTCTATTCTCTACTTTTTGCAATTACAAGGCAGATATGAGAGTTTAAGTGGCCTTAAGAGTGATATTGTTAAAAATTGATTGTAAGAGTAACTCAGTAAATTGATTAAAAAATTGAGTCAAACCTAAATTTAATCAATTAAGTAATAGAGTCAGAGAATCGAAAGGACAAGTTAAGCCCATAAAGTATGGGCAAATAATCCTAATAGGCCCATCAAAACAAAAAGTTATAAATGCCAAGTCTAAGAGAAAAGCTACACATAAGAAATCATTATTCGCAAAAAATTCCCAGAGTTAGAGACCTTTTAAGAAGAAAAGATCTCTCTGCACACGTTCTAGAAAAAACAAACCGACACACTACTATTTTCGGGAAAGGACCTTGCTCCATTTTCAAGCAACATCAAAGTATTATTTGATAGCACATACCAAGTAGATGAAAAATAACCAAAACAATAATGGTCCGACAAGAAAATTCAAACTTTGAGAGATGCAAAAAGTTTTTGCTCATATTTTAATTCATTTTTCGTTAATATATTATATGTGAAGATTTTCTTGTAAAGTAACATACATGAAAATGAGGAAGGACAACGAGAAAGAATATAATCACAAAAAGGAGGCATGTGGGTACCATACTCCACGAGATGGAAATATCGCAACAAGGAACTAGCAGAGATGCTAGATCCTTAAGTCAACAAGGAGGATGGGCTAAGCGTATAATGGAGTCACTTCTTGGAGTAATCCAATCTTTGTAATTGGAGATCCCAAAAGAATGTTCAATGGATTGGAACAACTAGAATTTCGATACTCATATATAGCACTATTTTTAGGGAGAGTGTACATGAGATACCTCCTTCCCATCCCTAAAATGAAGTGCTATGAAAATCATGATGTAAGGTTAGGCTCTATCCCACAATGAGATCGAAGCGGGATTTCCATGAGATATGAGTCATACAGATCTTTGGATAGATCACCTAAATAAAAGTTGCCATGGACTGTGGTTATGTGTTTAGGCTGAGCTTAAAGAGCTCACCAGAATTAGGATTGAATGAAGGGCCATTTGTAGGCATATTAATTTTTTGCCAATTAAAAAATTGACACTCGTAAAATAATAGTTTTGCTTTAAAATTTCTATTTATATCTTGGGATTTATTAAATTTAATTCCAAAAGATAATTAGTTAATAATACTGTAGTATTTATTTTGTGTGCAAATCAGATATCAATAAGTGTTGAAGTGAAGTGTCACATTCAATCAAATCAAGTCTTGTATCTCAGTGATCTCAACCTAACCAAGTTGCGATATATGGCGCATTTTAATACGTGGGCCATCAAGATAATAATTGTTATATTATCTCTTAGATATTGTTGTTATCAAAGAGATAAATATCAAAGAAGCTCAAGTCATCTAGGAGTCTCCTACTAAACAACTATATAAATGGATGATCAAGGCTCTTCAACAATAACAACACATGTCATAAACAAATAAGAGAGACCTTGAAGGAGTTCAACAATTATCTCAACCAAATTCAAGAAAATCCACAACGTTTAGGCATTCATCATAGAACTCATCAAGTCCCATCGTTTGATTCAAAATTATGGTGTGAAGCCCTCGAATTGATGTTATTCTCCCAAATTAGCCGAAGGAGATTCACGATGTTCCAGGCGTGCATCACAAAGATCACCAAATTATGACATTTGATTCGACATTACAGTGCGAATTCCTCGAATTGGCTTTATTCTTCAAATCAAGTTCAATAAGGTCTACTGTGTTCAAGGTGTTCAATCTCGACATTTGATTCGAGATTACGGTGCAAAACTATCATATTAAGGTTGTAAAAGAAGAAAATCAACTTCGGAGGAAAATCGAGGTGCCAAATTTTGCCTTCAAAGTTCAAAATCATCTTTTGAAGGAAAGAACAAAAGGATCTAGATTACATATTGTGTTCACATTTAATAAATCCAATACATCCCAATTTTTTATACAAATTTTTCTTGTCTTGTAATTTTAATTTTGCAGACACTAAATTTACGTTACACCATTAATGCGTTAACTTGCTATAACCAAGTCCTAATGTTAATATCATGTGTAATGAAGTATGGTGTGAGAGATCTAATTTAAGGCTAAGTTCATTATAACTCCCTCAAACAAATATTGCCAACACTGAGCATATGTTCAAGTCCCAAGGGCACATGCATTGATTACACGGTATAAGTTGCTATCATATTTATTTAGTGTATGAATTTTTCGTAAATTCTAAATCTTGTGTGGGATTGTTGGAAATATGCTTTAAAAGTTTTTAAACTTATTATATTTTCAACAATAATCATTCTATTATGTGTTTTATTGATATGACTAATGAGCCTATTTAAGTTAATTCATTTTATATTTATGACTTCATCAATTATTTAATTATGATTTAATAAATATTTGGCCATTTTATTTTCTCTCTATTGGACCTAAAGTATTCTCTTGGATTTATGATATTTTTATTTTTTAGTGGTCCATTAATTCTTTATAATGGTCAAATTCTATTTTTATATAAAGAGGTCATAATTCATTCTTTGGCACATGAGTTTGTGACTTTAGAAAAATTTATTGTATACACTCCCAAAAGACGTGTTTTTGGCAACATCACTATGGATTGATTCCCAATCTTCTTGTGGCCATGCACATGATATGGGACACTGCTTTGAGTTAGTAGGGTTTTATCTTATAGTCATGGTCAACCATTAATAACTGCACATAAATTGGCAATCATGGCTTTAAGATAACGATAAGTGTCATGATGACTCTCCATTGATCCAGCCTAAATTTCTTCATTGTTTTGTGTGGTTTGCTTTCTTGTTTTATGGCATATAATTTTATAGAATTAGGTTAATGATTATTACAAAATTATATTTATGTGGTTTTAATATTAATCAAACAATATCAACAATATCAGTTTTCTTATTTTGGAGGGTCAGATCGAGTTGTTATAAGTATGAATACTTTTTTTTTATTGATATGGGAAGATGCAAAGTATATATTCTCAATCAACTAAAGAGCAATTTTATCACCTAAGGATAATAAAATTGTAATTTTTACAAAATTTATATATCATATTTAAAATTTAAAAAAATTAGGGAGGCATTTGTCTCCCCTGAGGCTCCATGTAGCTTTGTCCCTGATTATACCAATATTGACACATTTACATAAGGATAAAGAATAATATCATATATTAGATAAGGTCAGCTAATGGCTAATAGTTAGTAAAATATTGTAAAATAGTGGAGCGAAACCAATATATTTATTTGGTGTTGTATTTATAGTTTCTAGTCGTCAGATTTTCTTGACTAATTTTCATAAGGGCTAATTGCACAACGCCCCCCTGTGATATTCGAAATTGGTTGATACCCCCTATGAAATAGAGATTTGCGCCTGAACCCCTTGTGTTTAATTAAACTTAGCCCACTCGACCCATCTTAGACCTTACCACAAATTAAAATATGTTATGATCAAAACAGCCATGTATATGTATGAGTGAACCCATTTCAGTTTGTAAAAATTCCTCCGCACTCATCGTTCTTTCTTTGCTCAGAAAACCCTAAGTGAAATATAAATAAAAAATCTACATCCTTAATGCCGTGCAAAATCTGAAGAAAATTTGAAGAATACTTGTAATCAGAGTGGCGAACACCATATTCGTGAAGAAACACTAGTTAGACTGCATAATGAGGTAATTTAGGGCTTTTTGTTTTTTTACTGTGATATTTTCATGGACTGTAACGATGCTTGTAATTTTTAAAGTTATTCCTAACCTTCATGCTTTTGAAACAATGTTTATATGGTTATGTAACCTATATAGCTTATTTTGTGTTGCTCTAAAATGATTGCTTATGTTTGAATATATCACTGTACTATTTTTCTGCATTTAACAAATGATTATATTGTGGGGTTACTAAGTTGTGCCCTTTATCCTACGGAAGAATATATGTGGGGCAGCACTATAGATATGTGGGAGGCTGTCCAATTCATTATCCTTTTATTAGTGGTCCCAAATGCTTGTAGTGTATTATGTGTAAAAGTCTATGTGATGATTGTGTTGTGGGGTATAAAATATGTCATTTTGTGTATAGAAGAAAAAATTTTGGTAGGGGATATAGCTATTCTGTCTTATATTTCTAAATGTATCATATATGCTTTATAACTTCATTTTGTATTTATATGCATTAAGAATCTGTGGTGGGGACATATGGGATGCATATGTATGATTTATTTATTTTTTTAGTGTGTAGTGGGGTATTGTAAATAGTTATCCATTTTTTAGTGGTCCCAGT
This sequence comes from Jacaranda mimosifolia, assembly GCA_018894105.1. NCBI lineage: Eukaryota > Viridiplantae > Streptophyta > Magnoliopsida > Lamiales > Bignoniaceae > Jacaranda > Jacaranda mimosifolia. Next base: position 16,955,570 of record CM032132.1, on the reverse strand, counting down.
ATCCATGTAACACTACTTTTGAACTATATTAGTGGTCCCTAATTGTAGACCTCTATGACTATCCATCTTTTTTTTTTTTTTTATCTTTTTTGAATGCAGCTCCAAGGTTGAATTTTATATATGGGTGGGTGGAAAATTCATTAGACACCCAGTGCTGAAGTATGATGGAGGAAAGAAATATAAGTATGTTGCTGATACAGACATTTTGAATATGGATTTACTGTGGGAAATGTACAGTCTAAGTGGTGGCAAAAAGGGTTGTGTTGAATTTTATTATGTAATTCCTGGTTTATCAATAGAGATTGGACTTAGGATAGTATTTGGTGACACAGAAATTGTGGATCTCATAAATACTTTTAGAGGATTGGGGCAGTGCACAGTTTATGTAGATATTGAAAATATTGAAAATATTGAACAAGCATACTGAAGATGTAAATATTGAAAATTTGCTTCTGGGCATTGACTTCAATGATAACTACAGGGAAAATAAAGATGGCCAAATAGATGAGTTACTTAATAGGGATCAAAGAACTGAAGTTGAAGTTGATTTAGGATCTAATAAGCATGTAAATGAGTCAGAAGTTTACTCTATAGATGCTGCAGACCAGTCAAGAGATGCAAATCTAAATAAGTCAGAAGTTCACTCTATGGATGCTGCAAACCAGTCAAGAGATGTAAATCAATCAGTTGCTGAGAATGTTACATATGAAGCAAAATTTCATGCTAAAGGTGCTGCACATGAAACCGAATTTTATGCTGCAGGTGATGCTCATCAGTCACTAGTTCATGCTCAGGAGGATTTACCACCTTCATAGTTTCATGATGAGGATACAAATAAACCAAATGAGAGAACTCAAAGGAGCAAAAGGAGGCAGCAAGCACAACCCACCAAGAAGAAAGATAATTCTGAAAAAGGCAAGAGGAAAGCAGATGAGGCTTTTGGGAGAAATGAGGGAGTGTGGACAGATGACTCAAATTCTAATGATTTAAACTACATGGCTGAATATGTTGAAGAATCAGACATAAATGATGAGGAAGAGGCTGATGCACCCAGTGAGGCACTGGAAGACATTGAAGGGTCATCAGATGATGACATATTTTTGAACAGGAAATTTCAGAACAAAAGAGATTTAATCAAAAAAATTAAAGAAAATGAAGAAGAGGATGTACTGAGGCTAGAAAACAAAACAAAAATGTGGATACAAATTATGAAGAAGATTGGTACAGTGATCAAGGTGATGAAGAAGAGTTGAGGGAGTTGTCTGATGAGGATGATACTACTCCTAGGGATCCATTCTTCAATAAAAGGTGTGACATGAAGGATTTTGAGATGTATGTGGGACTTAAGTTTGCCTCAGTCACTCAATACAGAGAGAAGCTTAGAGATTGGTGTGTGAGAAAGGGATATGAAATTCAGTTTGAGAAGAATGAAAGTACAAGGGTAACAGTAGTTTGCCTCCATGGATGTGATTAGAGAATACATGCATCCAAAGTCATGAATACAACTGTATTCCAAGTAAAAACTATGAAGGGAAAGCACACATGTGCAAGAAGGGATACTAATGCTTTAGCCAATTACAAATGCTTGGCTAAGAGAATTGAGAATGTTGTGAGGGATAATCTTGATATTGGATTGCAAAAACTTCAGAGAAAGATTAGAAAAAAATGTGGAGTTGAAGTCAATAAGTGGAAGGTGTTCAGAGCTAAAAAATGTGCACTTGAATCCATAAGAGGAGCTGACAGTGAAGAGTATAAGTTGTTGTGGGACTACTGTGCTATTGTGAGAGATAACAATCCTGGAAGGTAGTTAATTTTGAGAAAACATCCTGACATAAGCATCCCTACTTTTGATAGGATGTTTTTCAGTCTTGGGGCATTTAAGCAAGGATTTTTGTATACTTGCAGGCCCATCATAGGACTTGATGGGTGTTTCTTGAAAACCGTACATGGGGGTCAGTTCTTACCTGCAGTGGGTAGAGATCCAAATGATAATATGTACCCCATTGCTATGGCAGTTGTTCTAATAGAGAATAAGGATACATGGTTGTGGTTTCTTGTGGAGTTACTACTTGATATTGGTGGGGTTGAAGAGAACAAATGGACATTTATTTCTAATAGACATAAGGGACTGGTAGATGCATTGCATATCTTGATGCCAAATTGTGAACACATGTTAGTTTATTTATTTGGCTTATAGAAGTCTTTCTTTTATGCTAATCTATCTCTAATACTCTATCTTAATTTGATTACAGGTTTTGCTTGAGGCATATGTATGCCAATTTCAAGGTAAAACATAACAAACCAATCTTCAAAGACTTGTTTTGGAAAGCAGCCACAATAGCAAATAAAAATGAATTTGAGTATTGGATGAATGAGATTGAAAAGGTAGATCCTAAGGTGAATGATGGTATAGAGACAACCATAGAATGGTTAAGGAAAGTGCCACCTGTTCATTGGGCAAGGTCCCATTTTTCCACTAATTGCAAGTCTGATATATTGGTTAACAATTTGGCAGAGTCATTCAATAGTTATATTTTGACTACAAGGGATATGCCTATCATCTCAATGTTTGAGTGGATTAGGGAGAGGTTGATGACAAGAATCCAAGTCAAGAGGCATGGAATGGAGAAATACTCTGGTACAGTATGCCCTAACATATTAGCAAAAATTGATAGGAATAGGCTAATTGCTAGGAGTTTTTTTGGTAGATGGTATGGACACAGAGAAGTTGAGGTAGAGTGTCTTTTGGGAAAATATGTTGTGAATTTGGAGATCAAAACATTCACTTGTGGCATGTTTCAGTTAAATGGTTATCCATGCCCACATGCATACACTGCTATTTGAGAAGTTAGGTATAATATTGAGGATTATGTGGACAATTGTTATAAAAAGGAGAAGTATTTGCAAGCTTATCAATATATGATACATGGAGTTAGAGGAAAAAATGACTTCATCAAGACTAATCAAGAACCACTACAACCCCCCATCATCATACGCAGAAAAAGAGGAAGGCCAAAGAAAATGAGGAGAAAGGTTACAGATGAAGTTCAGTCTACCTCAAAAAGGAGAGGACTTACTCACACTTGTGCCAAGTGTTTGGGCATAGGACATAACAAGAGCAGCTGCAAGAACCTTATTCATCCTAACTCCAAGCTGAACAAGGTTATGAGTTTAAGTGTACTTACAAATTATTTCAAATTATATTCTGATTACAGTTTGTTTATTATCTATTGTGTTTGCATGGCAGAGGATGGGAAGTGATGGAGGCCAGCAGAATTCTCCAGCTGAAAATATCCAAAGAGAGATGAATCAAGCTAGCCAAAGAAGTGAAAGGCAAAGGAACAACCATTCAAGGCAGAGGAACACTCAGCCAGCAACATCTGCACAAGCACAATCACAAGCCTTTTCAGGTGGAGCCCAAGCACAGTCACAAGCTTTTTCAAGTGTTGATTTAGGCCAAGCAACAGCAACAGCCCAATCTCAAGCCTTTTCAGATCATCATGTAAGCTAAGCAACAACAACAGCATACTCACAAGCAAGAGCTGAATCACAAGTGCATACTTTTTCAAGTGCTTTTTCTAGTGCCCAATCAAGTCAAGCGGTAGCTAGATCCCAATTAGTTGCTCAATCAAATCCAGCAGTTGCAAGATCAAATGCATTTTCAAGTGCTCAATCAAGTTAAACAGGTGCCATAGCATTTTCAAATGCCTTTGCAAGTGGCTAGTTTAGCCAAGCAGGGGCAAGTGCACAGTCACAAGCCTCTGCTTCATCACATTCAAGTCAAGAACATACAAGGCAGCAAGCAAACTCTATGGAGCCTCCTCAAGGAACACAAGTACAAGTAGTAATTATTGCAACCAACCTTTTTCATAATATATTAGTAGTTTGTATCAAGTTCTTATCTAATTATATTTTCATTCTATTAAATACAGACCAACCAAGGCAGAAGAAATGTTGAATTATTAAGTGGAGCAGTGCCATCAAGGTCTAAAAGTTCAACATTCACTAGAGTGCTTGAGAATATTAGAGGGATGGCCAAACAGAGAGCAAGGAAGCCATGAAAAACTTGATTATTATTTGTTCTAATTAATATGGGATCCGCATGGAAGTCTTTAAGGATGTTTTAAGTTGTTCAGTATTTTTAAGGATGTTGAAGTTTTAAATTTGAACTTCCTGTTGCAACATTGTAGGTCTTAATATGCAGATTCTATAGTTATATATTACTAGCTTTTGTTATGCAATTTGTTATTCTGGTGCAAAATTTACAACCATTTTATGAAATTGACTTGATATGGGCTTTTTGAGCTTGTGATGCTTTAAATGCAGATTAAGTTGGTTTGTGGTGCTTGTGGTGCTTCATATGAGCTAATGAAGCTTGAGTTGCTTTGATATGAGCTTCTAGTATTTACTTCACGTGTAGCTTCTGATATTGGATTGTGGTGCTTTAGGTGATGCTTGGTTCTTGTAGTTATGAGATGTGGTTTTGGTTGCTTGCTTGTCCTTTTTATGATTTTGATATGATTTTTGCTTCTTGAGTTTTTGGTTGCTTGTCTTTTTGCTTCCTATGGTTATGATACTTTAGATGCTGCTTGATCCATGTTGTTATCATAGACAGCTTTGTTTTGTTTAGTTTTATCATATCAATTTTTGGTAGATGAAATAGGTTGCCAATTTATTCCTTAACTGTGTGTATATGACAACCAAACAAAAAAATTAAGCATTCAAATAAAGGACAAAAACAAAGCATAAAAACATAACCTGCCAATTGCAATCTTACAAAATTCATTAAAAAAGACTACCTAATAAAAAAAATTACATCAAGACAACATAAAACTACAAAAGACTAATTTTTTAGCAACAAAACAATTAAAATAACAAAACATGTTGTAGCCAAAACCCAAGAAACAGGTATGTAGTTCCCATTTCTTTCAACTGGTTCAACTATTCTTGAAGCCTTGGATACCACTTCATTTTCCTCATCACTGTTCCCACCACCATAGCTACCCGTTGAAGGAAGCTCTATTGGAGTTTCGCATGATGTCCACATAGCTCTTTTAGGTTTCAACCAAGCAAAAAAATTGCAATTTCGAATTGGACAACAGTAAAATAACTTTCCTCTCGCTGGTTTGCTTTCATTTTCAACTGCCACTATTGCAGCCTTTAATTGGCATTTGCAAGATGGGGTAGAGGAGTACCTCAAATCTAAAGAAGGTTTCGTGTTCCTTCTTCTCATGCTGCTGCTATTACTTGGAGTAGCCATAGATGGTAAAGAGCTTTGCAAAGGAAAGAAAAAGAATTGAAGAAGATTTTGACTAGGACAAAAAATGTGGGCTGCTTTTCTGAACGTCCATAAGGGGCAAAAAAGAGAAAGCATACACAAAAATCCAATCACAGCAGCAAATTTAGCGAGTGAACATCAGATTCTAAAAATGGATGCGGAACACAATATTTAATTAAACACAAGGGGTGTAGGCACAAATCTCTATTTCATAGGGGGTATCAACCAATTTCGAATATCATAGGGGGGCGCTGTGCAATTTACCCATTTTCATAATTTCCAATCAAAATATTTTTGCATAAAGTTGAGGCCTAACTGAAATTGTTTGAAATTTAATTAAACACAAGGGGTGTAAGCAAGCTAATGTACTATAGAAACTTTATTTTTACTCTTATGCTGATGGGAATTAGAGGTGGTAATTTGCAACATGACATGATAACTCGATACGAGTTCGACACGAAAAAATTTAGTTTGGGTCAACCTATTTTGGGTACAAGTCTAATAAGGCCAACACGAATAACAAGTCGAAGAAAATGGGTTGAGTTGAGTTGAATTTCAGATTACACGAACAACCCAAAATCAAATTTTGGGTCACATGATAACCCAAACCCTACCACGCCCCCATAATTAAACCACATTCATACTAAAATTGAGAGTGAAATTTAATCCCAAATAAATGAAACTAACAATCCAAAGTCATAAGGTTAAATATGAACTCATCCAATTCCCAGCAAACTCACAACATAAAACTCAAAGTATCGAAATCTTTTCGAAACTAAACACAATAAAATCCATAACGAATAAAACACAACTAATGAACTTAATAGAAAATATACTAGTCTACTGAAAATTCCAAAACTACGTCTTCACCCTTGATTCTCATCATATGCAGGATCCACCTTTTCACTATGACTAGGATCTATGTCTGCCAGAAGGAAGTTAAAAAAAAAAAGAAGGAAAAACGTGTGAGCAAAAGACTCAATGAGTGCCAAAAGTGTGTAAAGTGAGTTCTTGAATTGAAATTATTTTGTACAGTGGAAATTTTCGAGTATTATAGGTGGGATTCATAAAACAGTCTAGCATAACAGTCGAGAAATTTATAAATGATCAAGCAGTAACCTGTCAAAATTTTATTAAATGATTTCCTAGACTATCAACTTAAATACGATGATCAGTCAATTTTGCTGTAGCTAGCCAACCTTATAACTCCCACCGTAACAATCCCTTATCACTCCAGGCAAGGTGCGACCTTACCAAATAGTGCCCGAGCATCCTTGGGAATTCCTACGACCCACCTTAGCCACAAACGGCTTTTGTTGTGTGCTGGGGGGATTAGGCCTTGGGGGCTTGGGGTTCAACCGGCTAGCTAGCTACTGCCCAGTGAAGCCCCTCGCACACCCAGACCAAATTGGATCCAACTAACAATAACAGTAGCAGTAACAGCAACAGTAATTAGTTGACCATTGAATTTAATTGCTAGTCTAGAAACAGAAGAAAAGTCATAAGAACGTAGGTTTTCATTTGTCCAGAAATAAAACAAGATAATTACTTCTTTTGTCTACAAATAAAACAAGAAAAGAAAAAAAAATTCATTTTGTGCACTGTGGAATACATATAGAGTGCAATGTATCTTGAAAAAAAATTACGAGCAATTGGTACAATAGCATATATCCTTCTGGATTTTGAAACATAATATCGTATAATACATAAGTTTAGACACTCACCTTTGAGATCAATTCTAGACGTCAATCTCCTATCTCAGAATCAATCGAATCAACAGTTGAGTCACCTGATTCATTTATTCAATACTTCAATCACCAATTTAACTAATTGACAAGATAAAACTCACTAGGACTAGCCTTATGGGTACCATAAGCCTGTAGTATCTTAAGACCCAACAACCCTATTTGATACTAGATAATTTTATTTTCTAGAATTTTAACCCAATATAATCAAACAGACATATCCAAAATCTAACAATTAGGTCAAGTTACCTAATTCATTCAATAGACATATTAATCAACAATTTAGATACCAGTATGCTAAAGTTCACTCTCAGTACGCTCAGAAAATAGAAAACATGGGTGGCGATTGCCTTCATCATGTATGTGTATGGCATGTATTTAGTGAATAAAATTCATCTTCACCCATAATTGAATCCTATTCAAAATAGCCTTCAATTGAAATAATGGTCAACATTTGCGGCTACAAGCAACAACAACTCTCTCTCTCTCTCTCTCTCTCTCTCTCTCTCAATCAAGTTAACAGTTTTGGCTCCTCTTTTCTCTTACCTCTCCCTTCTCAGTTTATTGAATACATATATACACAAACACACCTAACAAACAAAGTCCACAATTGCGCCTGAAAAGTGAAGATGTGTTGATTGAAATTTCAAACTTGTCCTAATGTGGTCAGCATTTGCAGCTCATCACTGTTATCCAATTGAAGGGCAAAGATCCAACCTTTAAGCTACATATATTAAGATTTCCCGAAACTAAGAACAAGAAATATATTCAGGATTCAAAAAATTTCTGGTCCAAACTCCAAAGGAACAAAAGAGAAAGAATTAAAACTTTTGTGAGTATAGAAACTAATCCAAAATGCTAAGATTGAAGGAATTAACACAATATTGCAGTAGAGGAATGACAAAATAGAGGGGAAAAAAAATATGTCTGGCTTCCTTTTCTTCGTTCTCTCTGTCTCTGTTCTTTCGTTCCCCCGTTTTTGTTTTTTTTCTTCCTTTTTTTTTGTATATTTTGATTGAGTGGCTAGGGTTTTGGAGTGTTGGGACTATATATGTGGGAGAGGTATTTTATTTCAACTAGAACTCTAATTATTAATCTCCTAGGAATAAGATAACCCTATAGTTAATCTAACCAGTCTATTATAATTCCCCTCCTAGTAATAATATAATTTTAGTATAAGAAAATTATAATATCATTTTTATTTTTGTTTTATCAAATATATATATATATATGTGTGTGTGTGTGTGTGTGTGTGTGTCATCTACTGACTAATATAACAGTAATAAATAAATTTAACGAAATTATGGGTAAACATAGGATAAAGAAATTATGAAATTCTAAGGCGTTACAAACCCACTCAAACCAACTTAACCCAGATCAAATTAAACAAATAAAATTTAAATTTTTTAGGAGTAAAAATATAAAATAACAAAATAAAACTTGAAATTTTGAACTTTAGCAATATTAAAATTACTACTTTGCTATTTTTCAGTCTTATTTATTTTCGCAAATATATAGGATGGATGGTTATAATTTTATACTATTTATAATAGTTATTTTTTGGTATCCAAGCAGACATAAAAGTTATTCTATAAAGAGTTGACAAAACTCTGCTTTGACAACTGAATTATTCTACAAATTTTTTTTAGGCCTTATGCAGTACAAGATTTTGTATATATAAATAGATCACAGGAATTCTTTCTATTGAGAGGTTATAAAAAATTCAAAAGACTCAAGCAAGTTTTTATGATAAATTATGTGTCTAATTAAAATACTTGTTTACTTATTTGCTTGATGATATATTTTTATTGATTTGTGTGCTACTTAATTGAATCAATATAAAGTAAAGAAATAATGTCATTTTAAGAAGTTAAAAGAGACAATTTGATTTATACAAAAGATACAAAAATTAAAGAGAGTGACTGAATAAACTTGAAAAAGTATGCTATTTTTAAAAATAAGTTACTTTGTGATTTCAATATTTTTATAATGCTGATAGATACTACAAAATGAAAAAAATAAAAGTCCTAAAATCAATATATTATGTGGTTCAAGTAAAAAAATTTTGGAAAGCTGCATGAATTTATGATGAGAATTCCTTACTACTATTTTAATTTATTAATAATTAAAAATAGATAAAATTAAAAAATAAAAATGCCAAAAAATTTCTAAAAATTAAAACAAATATTTGAAATAATTATTTTAAATCGGATTGACAGGTTAGATTGGGTGGATTTGAGTTTGCGAGTTGACCTAATAAAGATCTGGTCGAGCTGAATCTGACCTGATATGATTCAGGTTAGGTTAGGATTGAACATTTTCAAGTTGTCATTAGATTGGGTTAGGATAGAGTTAATGAAATTAATGTTATACCCCTACTTCAACCCAACCTAAACCCACCCGACCCACCCAAATTGCCACCCCTAAATTGGGAATGAACAGGAGCATTAAATATTCATCAAAAGTCAAAGTACACAAAATAATTATTTGAATTAGCCCACAGTAAAAATACTACAACCACTATTATAACCCGTGGCATATGGTTGGCTAATAGATAGAAAAATTGCATATTTGATCATGTAATTTTGCTCACTTTGCAATCTCATCCTATAACTTGCAAAATTATAACTTAATTTTGTATATACAACAATTTACTACATTTAGTCCAATTCTCATTGGAGCTCCAAGAATTGACCAAAACAGTTTAGTCTGCATGCCAACAAGGCAAAAATTGGCAGTTGGCATGCCAATAAGGCAAAAATCATCAAATTGGACCCACTTTGGTATATTAGCTCAGCTTTTCTAATCAATTTTTGGAGCTTCCACAAAAATTGGCGAAATGTGATTAAATTTTCATATACAGGCACACACATGTATATATAACTAAAGTTACAACTTTACAAGTTATATGATGAAATTGCAAAGTGAGCAAAGTTACAGGACGAAAAAATGCAAATTTTCACTAAGGGATATATCCATGATCCTATATAACAATTCCAATTATATTCTTGCTCGCGGTTAAAGCAAAATATTCGAAACTAATACCTATTGCAAACAAAATTCCAAAAAGTGGCCCAAGACAAATGCATACTAAAGTTGCTCCTTTCTTAGAGAATAAGATAGAGATAGGAAAGCATGAGTTAAATGGTGGTAAGCTAAATAAACTTCTAGTTATATTTTCATAAGATTAATAATTAGTAAAAATATTAAAATTGACATACAAGTTTCAAATGAATGACATGTTATTAAATTTGGAAATGCACTATTTTAAAAATTAAAAAGAGTTTCATAATAATTGTCATTCGACATCCAATATTTTATCTTTATTATGGATAAATAATAGAGCTTTTATTATTTGTTTCACCAACCTTTTTTTTTATTTTATAATCTACTAACCCTACTAAATTATATTTTCACTTTATTGACTTCTTCCTCCAATTGTTAGGGAGATGACAAAAGATAGCTACTTTTTTTTATTCATTTTCAAGTTATGATGTTTGAACTGCAAGATACTAGGACTTTCATTATTATACACATGGACTTCTCAATTTAAATTGTATAAGTATTAGTCATTAGACACTTAGACTGGTAATTCATTTTTAAGATTTAAGAAGTAAGTTGTCTTAGTTATATAAGTAAAATTTGGGGTATTTCAACAATTCAAGTATCAATGTTAACTATAATAAAGCTATATGAATATTGTGTACTAAAAATATATACAACTCAAAATACTCAATTTTTTAATTTCCTAAAAACAACTAATTTTGTAATTTGTCTTTGTAAGTAGTGAGTATTTTAAGTAATGAATTAGACACATAAATAATTAACACAATAGTTAAACTTTTGTTAATTGATTACTACAACACTAATACAATAGCATTGATTATATCAATAAATGTTGATAATAGAGATAACCAATAAATGAAGAATATGATATTTTTACATTAGATGTAAGAATATTTCTAGTTATGATTACATCCAATACAATTAAATTTTATTGATTTTAAGCAATCTGATCTTCAATTTGTTAGAGATACTACGAATGTGATCATATATGTGGATGAGTCTTCATATATAAGAGTTAGATTTTTTTATCTTCTTTGCTTGTATTGTCATTTTATTTATTTGCAACAGATACATTCTTTTCCTTAGCTGTCAATTAATGAATTGGAGAAGGAGTGTGGAATCAATTAATTACACATTCATTAATATGACAATCCATTATTTGAATTTCTTTACAATTATGTCGAGATTTTCTACTTTCTATTTTCATATTTACTGACAGTATCATTAATTTGTAATTATTTAAATTGTATATAAATATATAATTTGGTGTTAATCTCATTTTTCACTCATTTTATTATCGACTTTCTCCACCTCAAGGAAATGTCCCCAAAAATCCGTTCACATCTTTTTCTACTTATTTCTCCCCCTGCATTGTTACTATACGTGTCGGAGAGGTTGTCTCCTTTACTTTTATTTTTTCATACAAAGTTACTATCACATAAAAGACATAGGTTGTTTTGTTAAATTTGTTCCAGGTGTTTAATTTTATGTTAATTTGGTCGACGCGGATGAGGGGTAGGTGTATATGTTTAAATGTTAAATTCTTCTATCTTGAGATTGTTTATAGAATGACGCGAGAAAGGCATAGGTCAGGTATAATGCTAACTCTATGAATTTCTAGCTACTTGTGATTCTGTGGAGTATGAATAAGTATGTAGTTTCAATCAATTTTTTTTATTTTATAGAGAATCTAAATTTGGTGATTTCTTTTTTGATGGTACCTACACAATATTTTTAAATATTTTGAAAAATCAATCATTTTTAGATATTTGGAGGAATCCATTTGGTCGTTATTTGAATTGAAACATGAATATGTCATCTAATTAACTTTTGTTATTTTAGGATATTGAAGAAACAATACGGTACTTTTTTGAAGATCGTAGATGGAATTTTCAATTAAGTTGCTATGATTTATCCATAGAGGGACATATTTTCAGTGTGTTCGGTGATGTATCTAACCCAAAGATAGATATATAAGGTTCAACAACTATATTTGAGGTAACAGAACATTTGTGCTATAAATAATCCAGGCAATAATCCCTGGCCTCGTAATTGTTTGGAGCAAGAATGGAGACTCTAGTAGTATAATACCTGAATATTTTAGATTGATTAGACAAAATCCTAGCGTGTCAAATATTGAATGTAAGATTTATTGATGAGATTTAGCAATTAAAATTCTTCGAAAAATATCTAATATTAAAGTTGATCCAATTTTACTAGCTTCAATAAGCCTGAATCCTAATGAAATTTCATGCATATGTTTGTGCTCATATTATGCAGTTCAACTCTTTAAGGGTCAAAAATGGAGGAAAAAAACTTAATGTAGACTAAAACTATTTTTCATATATTTTAACTTTTTTTTTATTATTTTAACTGTAGATCCTATATATATATTATATGATCATTATATATCGTTAAGCTATAAACTATATAACATACATGAGATATCTTTTCACTCTTTGTGTGCTAAAACTAATTTTTATTTTTGAATTACTTGAAGACTTTTCATCCCTATCCAAACGTCCATATCGTATATACTTTTTCGTACATGCATACGCTGACCAATGTAATGTTACTTCTGTAAGGTATTTAGGAAAAATTACAATTTTAGTCCCCCACTATTGCATGTTTCGATTTCATTCCATTTTGATATAGGGTTAGCACATTTGATCCATTTTGTACAAAATTTTAGCACATTTAGTCCAATTTTTTGCAAATTTGGTCCATCAAGCCAAAAAAATTTCAATTGAGCCAAAAAATTGCCCAATTAACTCTAATCGGGCTCAAAATTTGGGCATTTCTTGCCATTTATCATGTGAGACCAAGTCATCTGCCACATGTAATGCCATGTCACTGCCACGGCCATGTGTTATGCCATGCCACTTTAATCCATTAATAAAAATATCTCTAAAATCCATTAATAAAACAAATATTAAAAAAAAACATTAGATATACATATATATCACACATATCCAGGCACATATATTGTATCATATATATATGTATGTATAATAAACATATTTCATACATGTGTATATATATGTGTATGTGTGTATGTATATATATGCACAGATTTCCTACTTGCAAATCCAGAATCTTGAACCACCAAAAATTGGCTATAAACATGGAATGACCCACGGTGGCTTCTCTTCACCATGAAGAATATTTTCATATAAATAACCCCCTGAAGCAAGGCGAATTCCACCGGACATTAAGAATGTCGGCGAGTGAGCGAGCAAGCGTGTTGATGGTTCTTCCACTTCCAACAACGAAAACGACATGGGCTTTGAGGGGATTCAATCGAAATTACATAGGCAGGTTTTTGGTACAGTCAATTTGTGGTTTTAATCAGCGGAGGAGGAGAAATTTTGATGGTGGCGTGGCGGTGGTGTGTAGGGTTCTGCGTGGTTTAGGGTCAAATTGGCCTTGCTAACGGCAATAAATTTCAAAATTGAATGGGGCGTCTAGTTCACCTCGTCAGACCGCACCTCTTAGTGGTGGAGTTCCATTTATGGTGATGGTAGATGGCATCCTACGGCGGCTGGTGGTGGTGCAGTGGCGACGTTCCGATGAAGCTATGGTGAACTGATTTCCATCTGCTATTTTTATGTAAGAGAATGAGGGTGTAAGGTGGGGAAGGAGGGGTGAGGTGGGGGCCCATGGGCAGCCGCTACCGTTGTGCAGTGGCTACCCATGGCCGTGGGCCTGTGTTTTTTCGTGTGTGGCCGGGAGGAAGGTTGACAAAGAGTCAAAGATGATAATTTTTTAATTTTTTTAATATTATTAAATACATTAATCCTATTAATTTTAATTATTTCAAAATATCTTTACATATATAATATTATTAAATAAAGTATTTTAGATAATGTTATTATTTCATGTTATGGGATAATGCATTTTAATTTTCAATAAATTGTTTTGGACATTGATTTTTTTTCTCCTTCCTTTTTCTTTCGATTTTTGAACGGCGTTTTTAATTTTTGTTAGTGTTTTCTCTTCAATTTTTTTAATTGTTAAACTGATGCTTTTTTTGTGCTTTCTTTTTTATTTTTCCTTTTTTTTTCTTTTTTCCTCATCATTTTTTATTTTAGTTTCAACCATTTTGGTGACGTGGCGGATGGAAGCTGATGTGGAGTTGGGCGCCAAATGTCACAAAATCCCTAAAAATCAAGCCCAATCAATGCTGACTAGGCAATTTTTTGGCCAAATTGAAATTTTTTCGGCCCACTGAACCAAATTTGCAAAAAATTGAATCAAATGTGCTAAAATTTTGTGCAAAATGGATCAAATGTGATAATCCCATATCAAAATGGAATGAAATCGAAACAGACAATAGTTGGGGGACTAAAATTGCAATTTTCCCATGTATTTATTCAATTGCTAGCCTCTCAAGCCGTTACATAAGTTGGTATGATGGACTTGTGGAGCAGGATAATCTGACCTTGAGCTTTTAGCTAAACGATCACATTGTTAATGGTTATGTGGTTGGTCCATTGATTGCTGGTTATGTTGTTCAGGTTAGCTTTTCTTATTTGTTGGTTATTATACAATAACACAATTCTTATGTTTTTAAGCAAGTCAAACGTGATGGCCCTTTAGGTTGATTTGATCCGAAATTTCAAATTTGAAAAAAACATAGAGTTTCCTATGTAGGAATTTAGGATATTTAGAAAAAGAAATGAGACTCTTAAACTTAGGACAAAATGGTGTATTAAGAAGATAGGCCAAAAATAAGAATTCTAATTTTTGACAAATAAATTTTACTCATAGGTAGAGATAATCAAATGAGAATTTGATGCCCTAGTTTTAGTAGGATGGCAACTTTCTGTTTCTCTTTAACAATGGTGTTACGTGTTATTTGGTCAAAACATGAGTATTTTCTTTACCTCTAGTTGTTTCAATTTACCATTAGAAAAAAGCTACACTTAGTAATTTCTTGGACATGTTTAATCTTAATGTATTTTATGTAAGTAAGGTAATTTTTTTCTCTCTCCTTTATGGAATCTAGGAGAACAATATATTTAGACAATGATTGACACTACAATATATTAATGGTGAAACTTCTACATGTGCATATGCTTCTATAATCAGAATTTTTTTTCCTCACTAAAGTTCATTGAATGTAGGTTACTCTGGGCTATGTCAGATTGGATGATGAAGAAGACTAGCACACCTCTTGGCATAAATTTTCTCAAAATTTTCTTGTTATAATTGTGACTAAGTGTCATTAAAGTACTATGTATCTTTAAGATACTGTGTCAAATGATTTTCGTAAGTGATGGTGTTTTGCATATTTTATTTTATTAATTATGCTATAAAACAAAAGTAGTTGGCAGAAACATGACTTGAATCTAGTTTTTTTATTTCCAAATCAAGTCCAAATTTTGAGTTAATTAGAAAAAAAAAATCCCTAAACCTACTTTCAATTTAGTGTTCAGTCCTCATTTGAATATTTACACACTAAACTCCCCATTTTTTCACAAAAGTTAGGAATCACTCCCCATATCTTTTAGAAAGACCTATATACCCTTGCAGTTGGAAAAAACAACAAAAATACCTGGGAAATGCGTTCTCTCTTGAAGAAGAACGCTTTCCTTTTTTAATTTTTGCCTGAAATCGAATTCTCTAAGCACCAAAAGAAAAGGGCGCGAAGCCGTTCCTCTGCCATTGACGCGAGAAGAAGAAGAAAAAGTGGGGCAAAAAAAAACGCACCAAGATTTCTACCATTTTTCTGCGACAATGGAAGGAAAAACAGCTGCAACAAGAAGTAAAGTACAAAAAGAAGTGATGAAAAGAAACGAAGGTATGTTTTCTACATTTGAAATTTCAAATGTCCGTGATTTTTCATTGTTACATTCATTTCTTGTCTATTTTCTCATGTTTAGGGTTTTTATTCCTTTTTTAGTCGTTAAACACTTGAACCCCTTTGATACATATATTATTTCTGTTGTGAGATGGGAAGTTTCTGATTTGTACTTGAAGGGCATGAAAGTTGCACTTCACCTTTTAGGGGCTTATACTTCTTTTCAACTGAAATTATATGGTGAAATTATACTATAAAACTATCTAAATGTGGTAGTGTGTTATCTGTAGTACAGAACATCCAAGCATGCAGTACACATTAGCAAAAGTGTAGTATATAATTTGGGTAACCGCAGTACATTTTAGAAGCAAATATCGTATAAAACATTCAAACTTGCAGTACATATTGGGCAAAAGGGTAGTATAGTATATAATATGATAGCTGCAGTACATTTTAGGAACATCTGCAGTACACATTAGGCAAAATTGTAGTATATAATTTGTGTAGCCGCACCACATTTTAGAAGCAAATGTAGTATCAAACATTCAAACATGCAGTACACTTTAGGCATAAGTGTAATATATAATCTATATAGTTGCAGTACATTTAGAAGCAAATTAGTATAAAGCATTCAAGCTGGCAGTACACTTTAGGCATAAATATAGTATATAATCTGTAGAGCTGCAGTACAATTTAGAAGCAAATGTAGTATAAAACATTCAAGTTGGCAGTACACTTTAGGCATAAATGTAGTATATAATCAATATGGCAATACACTTTAGGCATAAGTGGAGTATATAATCTGTGTTACTGCAGTACATTTTAGAAACAAATGTATGTAGTATAAAGCATTCAAACTGGCAATACACTTTAGGCAAAAGGGTAGTATATAATATGTATAGCTGCAGTATATTTTAAGAGCATCTAGAGTACACTTTAGGCAAAAGTGTAGTATAAAATCTCTGTAGGTGCAATATATTTTAGAAGCAAATGTAGTATAAAATATTCAAACTATCAGTACACTTTAGGCATAAGTGTAGTATATAATCTGTGTTCTTGTAGTACATTTTAGAAATAAATGTATGTAGTATAAAGCATTTAAGCTTGCAGTATACATTAGGCAAAATGTAGTATATAATCTGTATAGCTACAGTACATTTTAGGAGCATCTGGAGTACACTTTAGGCAAAAGTGTAGTATAAAATCTCTGTAGGTGCAATACATTTTAGAAGTAAATGTAGTATAAAATATTCAAACTGGCAATACACTTTAAGCATAAGTGTAGTATATAATCTGTGTTGCTGCAGTACATTTTAGAAAGAAATGTATGTAGTATAAAGCATTCAAGCTTACAGTACACATTAGGCAAAATGTAGTATATAATCTGTATAGCTGTAGTATATTTTAGGAGCATCTGGAGAACACTTTAGGCAAAAGTGTATTATAAAATCTCTGTAGGTGCAGTACATTTTAGAAATAAATGTAGTATAAAATATTCAAACTGGCAGTACACTTTAGGCATAAGTGTAGTATATAATCTGTAGAGCTGCAGTACATTTTAGAAGCATCTTAGTACATAAACATTTTAACATGCATTATACATTAACTGAAAATGTAGTATATAATCTTTGCATCTGCAGTACATTTTAGAAGCAACTGAAGTATAAAATCTTTAAGCCTGCAGTATACATTAAATGGAACTCTAGTATATAATCTGTGTATCTGCAGTACATTTCAGAAGCAACTGTAGTATAAAAAATTCAAGCCTGAAGTACAGAATAACTGAAAATGTAGTATATATTATGTGTTTCTGAAGTATATTTTAGAAGCATGTTTAGTAGAAAACATTCAAGTTTTTAGTACACTCTATCTAAAAGGGTTAGTTTATTATCTGTTTATATACTTTTTTTTTCTCATTGCAGCAAAGCCAAGACATTGTGAGGTCTGTTCTCGTTGCTTTCCCCAATATTTTTAGCGTAAATTGGAGCTTGTGAAGTCCAAGATGGGGTCCAAACATTTTGATGCATTGAAGAAGAACCCTTTCTATATATACATAGATATGCCTAAGTTAAGTTCAAGCTTCATTCGGCTTGAAGCTATACTTAGGAGATTTGACCCAAAAAAACTCTAATTTCATTTTGCGGAGGGGGTTGAGATTCTTTTTTCTACAGCTGAATTTTCAATAGTTTTAGGGTTGCCACATGTGGGGCAATCTGTTGATATAACATTGAAGATGAAGTCTTCAACCTTTGACCGCCTTTTTTTTGGAAAGCTGCAGAATATAACTAGATCTGAAATAGCAAAAAAATTTGAGGAGTATGTATATAAGGATAGTGTGGAGGGCTTGAATAATTTTTGTAGGTTGTACATACTTTTTATTTTTAATTGTATTCTATTTCCAACATCTAATTATTGGACTCCACGATTTCTCCTACCATACTTGGACAATTTGTCTAGAGTTGGTATGTATGCATGGGGCATAGCTGCATACAATTTTCTTGTCCAATATATGAGGAACCATTTAGGAGTAGGTGGAGAAAGAACAAAGAAATACATTGATGGGTGTACAGTCGGCTTGATGGTAAGTGTTTCCTTTATTTTTCTAATAGCATTGATTATATTTATATTCAAGTGAGTATAATTTTTCGATTTATGAATGACATGCATGAGTTTATGAACACATCCCGTCACTGGCTTCACTAGTGAGTTTGTTTGAGTTTCCACGCTTTTACCGGTGGAAGGATAGCAAACTCCCACAAGATGTGGAGCAGGCAGAGAATAAATTGAAGCAAGTTACAGCAGATATGGTAATAATTCATTATTAGTTTTTTGTATAATAGTTTGAATTTGATAATTATTTCCATTGTAATAGGTTGTAGCCCTCAACCCTGCTTCAGAGGAGTCAGAATTTGCAATTTTGATCAAGAAATCAGAGGCTGCCAGTACTGCCATCAGTGAAGTCCATGTCTGTGATCATACAATATATGAAACAATTATTGCAGCGAAAGGTGTAGAAATTAAATCATTGAAAGAAAAAATTGCTTTATTCGAATACATGGCAATGAAGGATCAGGGTGAGGAGGAGCATCTAGCTGAGGAAGAGACTCATGGGGTGGAGCTTGAGCAGGAAGCTGGTGAGTATGTGCATGAGGGGGGACTTGATTTGGTACATGATGCACAGAAAGAAGGGGATGATTTTGAAGACATGGTGGATGAAGAAAGTCGAACCAAACACCGTCATGATCCTTTAGATTCCCCCATACCTTTGAAGACAAAACATTATATACCAATTCAAGCGGCTAAGTTCGACAAATTTGAGATTGAAGTGGCAAATGTCATGTCCTCGATTGTGATAAATGTGCGCAATCGAGAAGACAAGAAGCCAAAACAGAAATCTCCAGATTTTGTCAGCCCCCTGAGCACCACACCAGCCAAAAGAGCAAGACAAGTGATAAAGACCTATCGTGCTCGTCCTCGTGCACGAAAAAACAAAAAAGAAGAAGAGAAGAAGGTGTTGTACACTACTTAATGTTTTATTTTTTTGCTATTTGCATTTCATTTGTAGACTGTCTGTTGTAATAAATGTCATGATATCTTATACTTGATTGGTTGATATTTGCACTTAATGGATGATATCCTATACTTCATTTTGGTGATACTTGTACTTATGTGATAATCTTTTGTACTCCAAGTTGGTGATATTTATACTTAATGTGCTAATCTTTTGCACTTAATGTTGGCGATATTTGTACTTCATGTGCTGATCTTTATATTTCAATAGTTGATACTTTATACCTTATGTGCTAGTATTTTGTATTCCGTGTTGGGATATTTGTACTTCAAGTGCTGATCTTTTCTACTTCAATAGTTGACACTTTATACCTAATGTGCTTGAGTTTTGTACTCCATGTTGGTGATATCTGTACTTCATATGCTTATCTTTTCTACTTCAATAGTTGACACTTTATACCTAATGTGCTTGAGTTTTGTACCCCAGGTGGCGATGAACTAATCCAGGTGGCAGATGAACCAACCAGCCCAAAGACTGAAGTGACTGATCTCTATAAAGGAAGGACTGATTATAGATGTATTGCTCTTATTCTAGTAGAATAGTGAGAAGTCATCGACAACTTTGTCAGAAGAGATAATTTGAGGTAACAAAATTTGCTTATTATTTTTCTGTTGGATAAATTGGTGTCTGAACTAACAATTAACAATTGTGTAGGGTGACTGTCTGGGAGGGAGCAAGATAGTTTCTGGATCGAAGAAACTTTGTGAGCTCTTATTTGAAGGAGAACTTACGGGTGACATAGTGGACTGCTACATGTCGATATTATGTAGCCCATCTTTCGGCAAGAAGTGTTACCATAAGGTGTGGTTTACGTCCTCAATAGCGTAGGTATGTGGTAATTTCCTAACTTAATTTAATTCACGTTTCCAATAAGTCTAACCATTTGTTTTATACTTCATATGGTGATATATTAGACCAACTAGAGGGATGCAACATCAAGGATATTACGGATGAAGAATTTGTGGAGTTGAAGCTTAAACTTAACACCTTCACCTGTAAAGATTTGGAAGAGCTCACGGTTGATGTTTTAAACCAATGTCGTTACATAATCCTACCGATTTGCCGGCACCAACACTGGTTCTTGGTTGTCCTCAACACCTCGACTCGTTCTTTCTTATACATGAATTTAATAATGGCCGCCAGATACAAACCGATAGCTATTGCCATTGTAAGTTTGCTTCATTTCCCTATGATTTCTTCATAAAGTAGGGAGTCAACAACTGATCAATATTTTTGTAGGCTTCATTCTATTCTTGGTACATGAAGCTTTCATTAGGGAGTCGTGTGGACGAACAAATAAAGCAGAAAAAAAAAGCAGGCAGCAAGTGGGTACAGTGGATTGTGATGTCTATGTATGCCTTTGGGCAGAATGTTTTGCTAGAGACACCCCTGAGTTCTGGAGGGATGCTAGAACAATTGTAATTGAAATTGATAAATATCGTGCGGATATGGCATATACAATATTAAGTCATGAAAATGCCAGGATTTGAATCACTTGTATGTAAATACATGTGTAAATTGAAGCATATTTTGTTTATAATATTATTTTGTATGTAAGTGTAATTTTCCATTAATTATTTATAACTTAAATTCAATTGAAATAGGATAGGGAATTTGAATACAATTCAGGGGAAATGAAGTACAAACTCGAAATAAACGAAGTATAAAATGTGTTTCGTTGAAGTACACTTCAATTCAATTGAAACTAGGCGACGGATTTGAGTGCATTTTTTAGGGCAATGAAGTACAAACCCAGAACAAAGAAAGTATAAAATGTGTTTTGCTGAAAAACACTTAAATTCAATTGAAACAGGGCAGGGAATTTGAATTCAATTCAAGGGAAACAAAGTACAAACTCAGAATAAATAGAGTATAAAATGTGCTTCGTTGAAGTACACTTCAATTCAATTGATACTAGGCGATGGATTTGAGTGCATTTTGAGGGCAATGAAGTACAAACCCAGAACAAAGAAAGTATAAAATGTGCTTCGTTGAAGTACACTTCAATTCAATTGAAACTGGGCGGCGAATTTGAGTGCATTTTGACAGCAATGAAGTACAAACCCAGAACAAAGAAAGTATAAAATGTGTTTCGCTGAAGAACACTTAAATTCAATTGAAACAGGGCAGGCATTTTGAGTACAATTTAGGGAAACGAAGTACAAACTCAGTACAATTCTGGAGAAATGAAGTACAAACTCGGAACAAACTAAGTATAAAGTTTGTTTTGTTGAAGTGCACTTATTGCAATTGAATAATTATTCTCCAATAATTGTAATGATGGGCAAGTACAATAATTTGAGATTATCGGATCTAGTGAAGTACGAATTTGTACGCGTGATATGGTGGATATCATCATAAAATTCTCATTTGTTTACATCTTTGAAAGCATAAGTATTCTTTCATTAATGCGATTGATATTTGATAACATTCATCCGTTGAACACTAGTGATTAACAACTTAAAAATTTTACACTTTATTTTATTCATATGATAAATATTGGAGACATACTTCAATAGTTTGGTTATTAATTACCAAGACTTAAAAAGAAAATCTTTGAACAAATTTCAATTCAAAAATATTAGTAAAAATATTAAGATATTAAGTACAAAGTTGCCCAAGTGAGGTGCAAATGTGAAGAAATCAAGTACAGTTATCCCAGATTGAGGTACAAAATTCTACTATGTTTCCAACAACATGCAAGAATGCTAATTTCACGCTAAATCACCAGCCTCATTGCCCAAGGAGGTGCAAATGTGAAGAAATCAAGTACAATTATCCCAAATTGAGGTACAAAATTCTACTATGTCTCCGAAAATATGCAAGAATGCTAATTTCACGCTAAATCACCTGCCTCATTGCCCAAGTGAGGTGCAAATGTGAAGAAATCAAGTACAATTATCCCAGATTGAGATACAAATTTCTACTATGTCTCGGACAACATGCAGGAATGCTAATTTCATGTTAAATCACCTTCCTCATTGCCCAAGTAAGGTGCAAATGTCTAATTTCATGTTAAATCACCTGCCTCATTGCCCAAGTGAGGTACAAATGTGAAGAAATCAAGTACAATTGTCCTAGATTGGGGTACAAAATTCTACTATGTCTCCGACAACATGCAAGAATGCTAATTTCATGCTAAATCACCTGCCTCATTGCCCAAGTGAGGTGCAAATGTGAAGAAATCAAGTTCAATTATCCCAGATTGAGGTACAAAATTCTACTATGTCTCCGACAACATGCAAGAATGCTAATTTCATGCTAAATCACATGCTTCATTGCCCAAGTGAGGTGCAAATGTGAAGAAATCAAGTACAATTATCCCAAATTGAGGTAAAAAATTCTACTATATCTCCGAAAACATTCAAGAATGCTAATTTCACACTAAATCACCTGCTTCATTGCCCAAGTCATGTGAAAATGTGAAGAAATCGAGTACAATTATCCCAGATTGAGGTATAAAATTCTACTATGTCTCCGACAACATGCAAGAATGCTAATTTCACGCTAAATCACCCGCCTCATTACCCAAGTGAGGTGCAAATGTGAAGAAATCAAGTACAATTATCCCAGATTGAGGTACAAAATTCTACTAGTTTACTGATTCTTTGCAAGTTCGACGATTACGCCCTGTTCTACCACACCTTTTACACTTAATTACACGTTTCTCAATCTATGATGGAATCCTTTGTGTCCTTCTACGCCCAAGCTGAGATCGGCAATCAGGTGCGTGAATGACGTCATCATCATCTAGAGGGAACAGATGCATATCAAACATAGGAATAGGGTTTATCACTGCTTGGTATGCTTGTTGATACATCTCGACTCGATAGTATTGATTGGTGAAGTCATACGGTGAAAGCGACTTTGATTCGATACAAGCACAAGTCTGCATGGTATTTTATCAATCTGCCATGCTCTGCACGAACAAACCCTGCTATGCAAATCTACAACATACAATTTATCTTGCTCAATCACCTCAAAGCTCCAACCGCTAGACATGACAACTTTTAAGTTACAAGAACGCATATGATTGATTGCCAACTTCTTCTCTTGCTTGGGACATAATTGACCAACCATCTTATGAGATTTTTCTCGTCTATCATGCATCATAACCATTATTTACATGCGTATGTGATCAACCATGGCTGCAACTGGCATAAATCGGGCTAGTTTAACCCAATTATTCCAACTTTCTGCTTGATTATTGTTTATTACCCCCCATCGATCTCTACTGAATAAAGAATTTGCCCAACATGGTGGGTCAGACTGCATAACAAAATCTCTAGCAAGCGGTATTAACTCCAAGATGCTGTCTATATGTCGGGCATACTCTTGCCTTGTAGGCACATATGCAGTTTTCATAAAAATAGAACATCAATGTTTCTTGTTACGTAGAGGGTACTTCCATAATACCTGAATTTAGAATAATAGAACAGTAATGTGCTAAATGTTATGAATTAGAGTTTATTTCACATAATTGTCTCACAAACAAAGATAAAGCACACTTACTTGTTTCTTAAAGTTATCCACTAAGTGTCTCAAGCAATATACATAGTGGATACCGAGAAATATCATGGGGAGGCCTTAGGAAGGCCTGGATGTCGATTGGAGAAGAAAGTAAACCTTGATAAGCCATGCAGATATTCAGAATCTAAGACATTTCTTAGCTTAAAGCAGAACCACTCCCAATTAATATCATTTTCAAAGTCAACAACTGCATATGCTAACGTGAATAAGTCATCATTAGCATCCTTACTGACAGCGCTGAGTAAGACTCCTTTGTATTTATTTTTAATATGGGTGCAATCCAAGAATATTAATGGCCTGCATCCCCTAAGAAAACCAAGAAGGCAGGCACTGAAACATATAAATAACCGACGAAATTTTCTACTGATTGGGTCAATCTCACAGTTTGCAATACTTCCAGGGTTTATCCTATTCACAGCATCACAGTACCACCTCAACTTATCATAAGATCCCTTCTTAGCTCCATGGATGTCATGCATAGCTAATTCCTTACCCATCCATGCTTTATGGTACCTAAGTTCCACACTGTATTCTCTATGGATATCTTTCAATATGGTACAGGGCCGATAACATGGCTCTGATCTCAATTTATCCATCACTACGTTAGCAACCTAAGCGGAATCGACTTTAGAATGTCCCCTTGTCCGAAGATTAGCCTCACCACATGCTCTAGATTGCATTTTCGAATGCCAAATAATTTATCAGCCTCATGCCTTGATGCATAGATTCTCCATTTGCAATTTTCATCACTGCAAACGGCTATGATTTTTTTGCTATCATTTTTCTTGTATTTAAATGACAGCAAAGTAGACACTGGATAATTCTTAAGCATAATTCTGAACTCCTGAGCATCCTTGAATGTTTGACCCTTTCCATATATGCTATTCCTCCATGCATCAATTGAGCTGCTAATTAAAGCCAATTCATTGTGCGATGCATTGGTCGAACCAATTTCCTCCTCGACTGCATCCCTTGAGGTTGACAAATGAAGTACAATTTTAGGTAAAATAAAGTACAATATGTAGAATAATTCAGCATTGTGGTATAATTTTAAATAAACGAAGTACAATTTCAGAACAATAGAAGTATAAAACGCAAGCATTTACAATACTATTTTTGATAATCAATAAGTAAAGCACTTTAAGTATAGAACTTTAGATAAAATGAAGTGCAAAATTAATAGAACTTTATAAACTTAAATAATGGAGAACAATTTTACGTAAAAGCTTAAGTATAATTTTATATAAAAAGAAGTACAATTTCAAAACGCATGAAGTATAAAACCTTAGCAATTGGAGTACAATTTTTGGATAATCCATTAGTAGAACACTGTAAAGTTAAATAAGAGATTTAGAAAATTGAAGTACAAGTTAAGATAAAATGAAGTACAATTTGCGAACACCTGAAGTACAGAACTTCAATGAAAAGAGTACAGATTTAGGTAAAATGATGTATAAAATGAAGTATAATTTTAAGAAACAGAAGTAAAAGAAGTGAAGTACAATTTCAGAACACTTGAAGTATCAAACCTTAGCTATTGCAGTATAATTTTTGGATAATCCATTAGTAGACGCTTCAAAATTAAATAATAGGTTCAGATAATTGAAGTACAAGTTTAGATAAAATGAAGTACAATTTTGAATACTTGAAGTATAGAACTTCAATGAATGGAGTACAAGTTTAGGTAAAATGATGTATAAAATGAAGTATAATTTCAGAAAATAGAATAACAATTTTTGATAAAGTCAAGTACAATTTCAGAACATCTGAAGTATAGAACTTCATTGCAGAGAATACAAATTTAGGTGAAATTATGTAAAAACTAAAGTATAATTTCAAAAAATTGAAGTACAATTTTAGATAAAGTGAAGTACAATTTCAGAATAACTGAAGTATAAAACCTTAGCAATTACAGTATAATTTTTGGATAATCCATTAGTAGACGCTTCAAAATTAAATAATAAGTTCAGATAATTGAAGTACAAGTTCTGATAAAATGAAGTACAACTTCGAACACTTGAAGTATAGAACTTCAATGAATAGAGTACAAGTTTAGGTAAAATGATGTATAAAATGAAGTATAATTTCAGAAAATAGAAGTACAATTTTAGACAAAGTGAAGTACAATTCCAGAACACCTGAAGTATAGAACTTCAATGAAAAGAATACAAATTTAGGTGAAATTATGTAAAAACTGAAGTATAAGTTCAGAAAACCGAAGTACAATTTCAGATAAAGTGAAGTACAATTTCAGAACTCCTGAAGTATAAAACCTTAGCTATTGTAGTATAATTTTTGGATAATCCATCAGTAGACGCTTTAAAATTAAATAATAGATTCAGATAATTGAAGTACAAGTTCAGATAAAATAAAGTACAATTTCAAACACTTAAAGTATAGAACTTCAACGACTAGAGTACAAATTTAGGTAAAATTATGTATAAAATAAAGTATAATTTCAAAAAATAGAAGTACAATTTTAAATAAAATGAAGTATAATTTCAGAAAATAGAAGTACCATTTTATATAAAAAGAAGTACAATTTCAGAACACTTGAAGTATAAATCCTTAGCAAATGCAGTACTATTTTGTATAATCAATTAGTAGAACTCTTGAAGTATAAAACTTACATAATAGATTCAGATAATTGAAGTGCAAGTTTAGATAAAATGAAGTACAATTTGAGAACACCTGAAGTATAGAACTTCAATGACAAGAGTACAGATTTAAGTAAAATCATGTATAAAATGAAGTATAATTTTAAAAAACAGAAGTACAATTTCTGATAAAGTGAAGAACAATTTCAAAACACTTGAAGTATAAAACCTTAGTAATTGCAGTACAGATTGGATAATTTATTAGTAGAAAACTTCAAAGTCAAATAATAGATTCAGATAATTGAAGTATAAGTTTAGATAAAATGAAGTACAATTTAGGAACACTTGAAGTATAGAACTTCAATGAATAGAGTATAGGTTTCTGTAAAATGAAGTACAAAAGAAAGTATAATTTCAGAAAATAAAAGTACAATTTTAGATAAAATGAAGTACAATTTCAAACTCTCGAAGTATAAAGCCCTAGCAACTGCAGTATATTTTGGATAATCGATAAATATAACACTTAAAGTATAGACCTTCAATGAATAGAGTAAAGATTTTGTAAAATAAAGTATAATCTCAAAAAATTGAAGGACAATTTTAGATAAAAAGAAGTACAGTTTTTGAACACTTCAGGTATAAACTGCTAGCAATAGCAGTATAACTTTGGATAATCAATTAGTAGAACACTTTGAAGTATAAAACTTAAATAATAGAGTACAATTTTGGTTAAATGAAGTACAATTTTAGATAACTGAAGTACAAATTTTTATAAAATGAAGTATAATTTCCAAACAATTGAAGTATAAAACCCAGCAACTTCAATACAGTTTTGGTAAAATGAAGTATAATTTCAGAAAATCGAAAGTGTAATTTTATATAGATTACGTACAATTTGGGAACACTTCAAGTACAAACCACTACAAGTTGCAGTACAATTTTAGATAATCCATTAGTAGAACACTTGAAGTATAAAACTTACATAATAGAGTATAATTTTTGTGAGATGAAGTACAATGTTAATTGCAATGAAGTATAATGTAGAACGCTCTAAGTACAAAAAGATTTTCAAATAAATAGAGTGCAATTTCAGAACACTTCAAGTACAAAACTTTACAAACTGCAGTACAATTTAGATTCTGTAGAAGTATTACCTTTCGGTTTACCAGGATGTCAACAATGTTCATCTTCAATGACAAATGCTGTAAGATCATATTCATGACATTGTCGTCATCAGCTAAACTCACGTACAATCTTTGATTTGGAGCTATATATTGCAAATTGAAGTGCTCAGCGTTGATTTCACACCATTTTCTTGCGAGATTAATGTACATATCCATTAAGGTCATACTATCCTTAATTGACATTAGATGGAATTGGTCTTTGTAGCGGCAACTCCCCAACACTTGATTGAACACACTTGCTTCACTACTGGTTGACATTGTCGGAAAAATATAAGAAACTCAAAAGCAACTAAGAAGAAACTGAGAAGAAGATGAAACCTGAAAATGATGAAAATAAAAAGAGAAAAAGACAATGCAGAGTCGGGTTGGTAGTTTTTGGCTCTGACATTATTCTCGTTCCCACCGTGGAGCTTGTTGTGTTTTTTCTATTCTTTCTGTTTTTGGTAATGAGCGTATGATAGGGTTTACTGTTTGCTTGTCCGGATTAAGAAGTGAGAAAAAATGAATGAAAAATATTATACTAAGGGCATTTTTGTCAAATCATGTAAGTAGGGAGTGATCTCTAAAATTTTAACAAAACTAGGGAATTTGTTCTAACCAAAATCAATTGGGGACTGATCACAAACTGTGAAAGTATTTCTGGTACTTTTAAATAAGTGCCCCCCAAATTTTTGACAAAGAAAAGTTCTAGAACTTTTTCCTAGCTGGTGCTATGCTCTTCCCCCTTCTTTTTATTTTTTTATAAATTTAAAACAACAAAGAGGCAAAATGACATAATATAAAGATATGGAATTCCTTAATTATAGCTCTTATTTAAAGAAATAAAATGAAATTATCCAAAAAGTTATATTATTAAAAAATTTAATAAGTTTATTATACCTTCATTAGCATTCTGCTTTGAAATATCTAATGTTCACCACTTGAAAGTTCCCTAACAAACAAGGTGAAATACTTCACTTTTAAAATATAAACAAAATACAAATTAGTTCATGAAAAACGGTCATTAAATAAAATAGTTAAAAGTTTAATTTAATGTGATATTGAATGCTTTTGCTACTGTATTTTTCCTCTAATAATTGTCACCATAATTTAAAAGCCATATTTCAATTATGACTTGTAATCAATAAATTGAACCCTCCTCACATATATAAGGTTCAATCTCATATTTTGATACAACCATGAGTACTGATGTTGACCCCTAAGAAAAAATAGTTTGACAGTAAATGGATATCAAGAGATGACCTAAAATTAGCATGATTGTTGAAGTAAAACCAAGCTTATTACGCCAATAAATCAAGTTAGATGATACTATTTCTTAATACGGGTCAAAGTAGTCCGACCTTATGGGTTTACTAGTTATTCACTACAATACCTTCATGACTATAAGATGATGACAAGTACTCTCCTCGACAATATTTTACCAACAATCTCCATTAAAACATCCATGAATAGTCCTTTCTTTCGACAAGAGTTTATGTTCCTTAGAAGCATTTGCAATGAACAATAGAAGGTCCGCGTTCATTATCATAAGCTTGCGTTACATGTTGATTTGAAGAAACACAACATTAGCTAGTATCGTACCTCCCACCTATGTTATATACTGTGCCAAGTTATTTGATATATATTCTAGAGGTTGTAGAACAAAGAGTAAAATGGATCAGATATACATTGGACATGATGTACGTACATCAACATAGTATTGCCTGAGAAAATTTTAGGTACATATATGAGATGTATAATATATTTAGACAACATATCCATCTTTACTGTACAAGCTCTTCATTGATGTAAAGTCTATAAACCGTAGTGGGGATCATCATTAATGTATCTTCTTCTATTAAGCTTAATCTATTTCTTGGGAAATTAAATATATATTATTGAATTTTTCAAGAAAAAAAGTTTTTCCATATCAAATATATTCTTAATTTATTATGTTGATGAACATTAGCTACCCCAATGAAGTCCTCATTAGTGAATCTTCCTTGACTTGTTGCATCCAATTTTTAATTATTTTTTCAACTAACTTGGCAGTTGCACCCTTATATATGGTTAAATAATTTCATGTTGCTAAGAAGCTATTACAATTGCTAACTTTATGATACATCATTGTTCTTTCACTAGAAATTCAAAATGAACGAGAAATAAATCATAAGGAAAAAGCTAACCAAGAAAAGCTACTATACTAGATTGCCTAGAAAAATATTGCTTCTTTTTTAAACCAACCTTCAAGATTTATAACAAGTAACAAATGATGACATCAATTTCTGTTGAATATTAAAAAATTTTGAAGGTGATGGTGAATTTAAGAAATCTAGCATGAAAATGCACAAAGGAAAATAAAAATTCAACTATTGGATAATAAAACACAATCTTAAATTCACCATTAATGTTGAATTTAAAAAGAGAGAAAATGTTACCTTGATCCCAATATTTAAGCTCTAATCCAAGCAAAAATCGGTAGCCTTGCTGCTAGAAAAATTAGTCACCAAAGCTCCACCAATGGATCTCTTCATCATTCTTCCTTGATTCACACTCGAGTTCCATTTGTAGCGCCTCTAGGTTACACACTTTAGAACCAAATTAAAGCTTCAATGAATTCTGTGTTGCAATAGTACCCTGCAGCCAAATAGAATTGGCATGTAAAACTACTCCATTTGTGAGACAATCTTGATTGAATGATATTTTTATAAAATGGTCACCTTCATCTTATTATTTTTATATTTCATTTGCATTTAGTTGAAGCCCTTAAATCATACAAGACTATGGAGCCTGGTCACACATATGATGGTGATCATGAAATAAATCTCTAAGGTCGTGATTTTAAATATTCCAAGTCATAGAATCTTATGAGAAGAGGCATCTAAGATTTGGTAGACTTTCACTAATGATGCGCATTCCAAGGGATTGGATAGTGCTTTCATACGCAATCTATGTTAGTGGGTGCTTGTTAGAGAATAAGTTCACTGAAGGCTCGCTAGGAGAATCCACTAGATAGCCATAGTGGCATGTCAGTAGTGGCAAGTTCTCAAGTTTATGATAGTGCATACAATTAGTCTTTGGACTTGAGAATCCATAGTAACCTTGTGTTTAGGCCCTCATGCTTTGACTTCATCGGGGTTGAGATTGGGCATGAGCTACTCAAGCATAGAGGTTTGTGAGACCCAAGATGGGATTCATTTCCTCATTGTTGTGAAAAATGAGTGCATCTCCTATGTATTCTGTAATGATCGATTCTAAGAAATCCTCGCGCAAGGTAGTATGACAATTTGAAAAAGTACCTTCCAAACCTGAGGTCATAAAGGAAAATCGAACATTGGATGTAGAGACATAGTTATTGAGGCTATTAGAGAGCCGATAAATATCTTATCTATGCATCTTTCAAGAGATAGAAGATAGAATGATTGTATTTGCATAGTAGGCGTAAGCCAGAATGGTTCATCATGATATAATTCATTTATCCAATTAGTTGGGCTCCGCGGGCTTGTTGCAAAGCATCGACCATGGAGATTGTGTGCTCTTCAAGTAATAGAAATTAATTGAAAGAGTTTTTAGTTTAAAAAAGTTTAAACTAATGTGAATATTTCAATATTCAAAATATCACAATATGTTGTAAGCCCATGTCCAATGAATGGATGAACCTAATAGGTCACACACAAAAGCCTAAGGAAGCTCTTATTTCATAGAAAGAATTTTCTAAGGAGTTAGAAAATTCATGTTAGGCGTTTTTGATAAAGCAAAGAGAGCAATTGACTAATTATCAATTGGTCATTTTTGTTCCACTAATTTAAGTGTTAATTAATCAAAATAATTTAACGAGTTAAATTAGGCCAATTAAATTAAGGTGTTAATTTAATTGGTGCCATGTGACAATTGATTAGTCAACTTAAGAAGTTAAGTTAGCTCTTGTTAACTTAAAGAGTTAAGTTAATTAATTTAAGAAGTTAAGTTAAATTAATTAAACTAAAAGGTTAATTTAATTAAATGAGGAATTTAAGTTTTAGAGGAAAATCAAATGGAAGAGTCCAATTGAATTAAGTTAATTAGCATTTCATTCCATAAGATGAAATGTAAATGTACATGCACATGTAAATGCAAATGCAAGTTGGAAGTTGGCAAGTTGGCACCCATGCGTGGAGAGTGTTCCATCCTCTCCTATATAAGCATAGGTGGCCGGCCACTTGAGCTTGATCTTGCACTCCTCACATTTTTCCTCCAGAAAATGTGGTATAATTCATGTGTTGAATAAGCACACCCAAAATTCTCTCCTCCCTCTCTCCTCCAAAACCGCTACCCCTATCATCACCATCTTCCTCTCTTCTCTAGCAAAATGAGGTTGATTGAGAGCTAATCCTAGGTGTGTGGACTTAACATTAGAGGCTCAATACTTGGAGGACTTAGAAGTTCATTGGTGAACCGTTTTGAGCCGATTTTTAAGCATTGAGTGTGCGATCAAAAGGCTTCGAATTCCAATGATT
The DNA here is from genome assembly GCA_018894105.1 of Jacaranda mimosifolia. Lineage (NCBI taxonomy): Eukaryota > Viridiplantae > Streptophyta > Magnoliopsida > Lamiales > Bignoniaceae > Jacaranda > Jacaranda mimosifolia. The sequence goes on along the minus strand of CM032132.1, from coordinate 16,923,321 downwards.
TTCGGCCAGATTCTCCCTATATTGGTGGTGAATTGGTGTGCCAATTTTTTATTTTTTATTTTTGGAGCTTTGGAAGGGAGCAATTAGATCTAGGCGTTGGAGCCTGTAGATCATCCATTGGAGGAATCCTTGGAGTGATCTAGTTTATTCCTTCGATTGCTTTCATCAAAGATAATTTTCAGCATCTCAATCCTAAATTTTGGCATGTTGTTGATCCTTGGGAAGGAGAGAATTAGTTTTATTTTTTCCTATTTTTGGTTTAATTATTGGATCCTAATCCCTCTCCCTCTTTCATTTTGGTCATGGAATAATTTAAAGAAGAAGATGCTTGAAAAGAAATCTAGCTACCAAAGAGAGAGAGAAAGAGATTTTGGAGGGAAAAAGAGAGAAAATTTGTGTGAAGGAATGACTAAGTGGCCAACCATGTGATACAAAGGCGAAAGTTATTTATAGATCATATTGTGAAGATTCTAGAGTATCTACTCACACTAGTCATGCTTCAGATTCTTCTTCCAAATTTGTCCACTTGGATGCCACCTAAATAACCCACATGGAATATTAGTTAGCTCCAATTAAAATCTCCATTTTAATTGGTCAATCAAATATTTTAATATTTTAAATAAACTTTTTTATTTAAGCTTTTCCTACAAAATTAATTTGCCACTTACACCAATCAAATTAACTCTTTAATTTAATTGGTCTAATTTAACTCCATAAATTAACAAAACTAATTTAACTTGTTACATGACCTAATTAAATTAATTCTTTAATCTAATTGGCTTAATTTAAATCCTTAAATTAATTTTATTAATTTAACTTCTTAAATTAATCAAGCCATGTTGACTAACAACTAAGGCAAACCACCTCCCCTATCTAACTATATAATTCATCAACACTTTAGATGACTTCTCCAGATTTACTAGTGTGGTCCAAGGCTTTTGTATATAACTCACCAGGTTCACCAATTAATTAGACATGGGCCTACAACTCTTTACTATTCAATTGAATGTCAAATATTCCAATGAATTAAAACTCCTTTTAATTAACCTTTCTTGGATTAATACGTTAATTGAAGGGCATCTAATCTCCATAGTCAATATCTAGTTACAAGCCTATAGAGCCCAACTAATTGGATGAATTAATTAGCGAGAACTTTTTCGCTTATGATTATCGTACAAATAGGGTCCTTTCATTTCCTATCTTCCGTTGAAGCCTAAGATTGTCAGTTTCCTAATAGCCTCAATAATTATCCTTGTATTCGTGATGAACAGTTCCATTGACCTCATTTTTGGAAACTACCTTTTCAAATTGTCATACTACCTTGCGAAAAGATTTTTTGAAACCAACCATCATAGAACACAGGAGATTAACTCATTCTTCATGAAGAGCAAATGGATCCTTTGTTGGAACTCACCAACCTCCATACTTAGATAGCTTGTGCTCAACATAAGTCCTGTACGACATGCTAGATAGTCAGGACAAACATCAAAGCACAAGCACAAGCTTACTGTAGAACCTCAAGTCTAAGGATTAATTACATGCACTATCGTGAGCTAGAGAATTTTCTATCATGGACAAGCTACTACACCTACCTCATGGATTCTCTAATCGAGTCTTCAATGTACTTGTTCTCTAACAAGAATCTACCAACTTGCATCGTGTCTCATATATGAATTGCCCTTGAAACGACGCAATATCCAACTCCTTAGAGTATACACCGTTAGTACAAGTCTATCTAAATATTAGATGCTCTTTTTTTTAAGATTCTAGGACTTGGAATATTTCAAAATCATGACCACATAGACTTTTTTCATTGATCACCAGCATATGTGTGACCAAGTCCCATAATCTTGTATGATTTTAAGGGCTTCAACCAAATACATTATAAAGAATATCAAATGTTTTATAAGATAAAAATGTCCATTTATCGAACATCAATCAAATAAGATTGTTTTATAAGAGTAGCTGAACATGCCCATCTAATTAGTTGTGGAGCAATATTCCAACATTTTTTGCATAATCCAACTAAGAATAGACATATCTTGCATGGAAATGGTTGGCAACAAAGTAAAAATTACTACATATTATACATCACAATCACTAGAGAAGCCATGCCATGCAAATGAACAAATATTTTGTTGCTCAACAAAGCTCATATTAGAGCACTTAACGTTGCATGCTAAATCCTAACATCAATACTTTAATTTAATTCACGTCTCTTTAACTTAAATAGAGCAAGAAAGTGATTAGAGAGTTATGGGATGCAGGCTTGGGGGGTCACCTGCAAACCCCTCAAGCTTGTTCCAGGTCTTTCAGTGCTCTCCGTCGCCCTCCCTATGTTTTTCTCCCCTTGGGATGAAAAATAAGAGTCGGCTACACCTAAGGCCTTTTGAAGGTCCTTGGGCTTGTCCCCTGTCGTGCCCTTAAGGAAGAAATAGTCAACTCCACCTCCGGTGGTCTTATCACTGCGTTCCCTCCACTCTGAGCCCACCCTACCACGTTTTAAATGGAGGTAGTCGGTCTCACCTCTAGTAAAAAGGGCATTCAAGTCCCATCTGTGTTGAAAAGTGATCAGGGAGTTACGGGGTTTGTAAGCAATCTAAATGGAAATAGGTACCTATAATTTGTCGTATTTAGCTTATAAAATGGAGGTAGTCGGTCTCGCCTCTAGTAAAAAGGGCCTTTGAGTCCCATCTGTGTTGAAAAGTGATCAGGGAGTTACGGGGTTTGTAAGCAATCTAAATGGAAATAGGTGCCTATAATTTGTCGTATTTAGCTTATAAAATGAGTGAAATAAAGGATCAATTCAAAACATTATATTTTGGAAAAAGTTGATGCAACAATGCCATAAATCAATATCAGTTACTAGGTAATTATAAGATTATATTGCAAACAAGTTAGATTAATATGAGAAATAATAATAATAATAATAATTTGATTAGTTCTGATGGAAGATCCAAAACCCAAATATAATGTAATTTTAAGCTATTAGCTTATCTATTTCTCCTAAAATAGAAGGATCTATCTTCCTATATTCATACCATTTGTAATTCTTGTGGATTTAAAGCACTATATTCAATAGCTGCTAATGTTGTGAGTTCCTTTATAGAAGTATAATGATTGTCATCAAATTATCTAACAATGAACATAAACAAAACATTGAAAAGCAACAAGTAATACGAATAAGAGTCATTTATGACTGCTATTCTTAAAAAACTAAAGTTAGGGACTAAGTATTAGAAAAAAAAAGTTATATATTTACTAAAATACCAAAAAAATTATTTTTAGTAAATTGATTCCATGAACCAAGATATCAATAATCCCCCTTGTGACAAAACGAATAAGTTAAAATGTAAAAGTTACCACTAATTATACATAATAATTGTCAAAAGATTTTGTTTAGTCAATTTAATAGTACAAAAAATAATATTTAAGTTGTTACTATTAACAATTAGTAACAAGCTATAGCAACAACCTAGTGGTAATAAAAACTTTTTCATAAAATTTTCTTGTCACTAGGCTTCGTTATAGGTGTGTCACTAATTGTCATTGGTGATAACTTAAAATATTAGTTATTTTAATTACTAAGCTATACTGTGCCAAAATAAAAATTATTGTCACTTGAAAAATATCACTAGTAACAAAATAAAAGTTAATTTCACTTAATATATGTAATTGGCAGTAATTTCTACATTGCCATTTATTGTTTTGTCACTAATATTATTTTTTTTTGTAGTGCCAACTTCATATTCTTACAACATTAAGAATGACAATTAATGCCTAGAAACTTTAACTCCAACGCTAGGAAAAGAGTGCATAAAAAACACATTCTAGTTCCAAACATGCAAAAATGAACACATTATTTTCTTCAAACACATCTTCAATTAGGGCAACCCGGACACTAAGTTGAAAATAAACCTATCAAACGTATTGGTTGTACTTAAACATATGATATAGAAAACATGAAAAAAAATTATAAATAAACATATTATATAGAAAATATGAAAAAAGTTGTCATTTGAAAATGGAAAAGTAAAAGTGGGTAAGCTAGATAACTCCATACATACAAGCAACAATTCAAGATATGACCACACAACTTAACAAAAAAAAAAAGTACAACTCAATGTGGAAAGACATCTATGAAGTCAAAATTAGTGAATGAGCTCTCACTGTAACTCAAAATCACAATTCACCATCTAGTGATGGTGAAAAAAATACATATACCTGTCCATTAGTATATAGTATATAAGGATAAAGATCGTGAAGAAGTATAAAGTATATAAGGATAATATAAATCATCGAGAGTAACCAAAGTGGTACTAGGACAAATAGAGTTATTAGCAAATAAATAATCATAAAAAGTATACCTAAAGAAAGCATTCTCTTGAAATGTTTGTAAAATAGACCAATTTTAATTGTAGTTAATATGATGCAACTAAACAATTGAATCATAAGCTAATATGAGAATTTTCAATATCTCCAATACTTTTTGAGAATTAGTGAGATTTTTCTCATAATTTCTCATAGAAATAGCTAAGATAGGACAATGGTTTTCTTGTGGACACAATTTTTTTCAAATCTTATTGTGATTCTTACTTAAGTCAACAAATTGCACTGTACACTAAATTTGGTTGAATAAGAATATTCAAGCATGGAGTCTATTACTATTCTTAAACCATTCCTCTATTTTCTCAGTTGACAATCCTTTGAAACATCACAGTTCGACATAAAATTAATATTCTTGAAAATCCCTAAGTATCATGTCTAATATAAAAACGCTAGTCTAGTTTAGAAATAAAAAAATCCTTATTACAATAGATTTAATTGAAGGAACTTAAGAATATTTTAATAACTTCCCAATAAAAAGTCTAGAGTAAAATGCAAAAACCCTCAATTTATAAGATCATTTACAATTTGCTCTCCAACCTTTACAAGTGTGCACAATGATTACCCAATCTTTGTTAAATGGTATTAAACTCCCTATGCTCTAACTCTCCAGCGAAATATTTTAGAAATTCGTAGTGTGCTCCCTAATGTTTGAAAAAATTTGCATATAGCCACCTAAAGTACTTAAAATGTTACGCTTAGCATATCATTATATTAATGGAATAAAATAAAATGTTATGTGAAAAGTTGTTCTCTTATATTACCCAATTGTCAATATATCATTAGTTCAATTAATATAGGTTATCTTAAAAATATAAACCAACTTAATGGTTAAAAATTTCACTAATTAATGTGGGTAAGATAATTGATATGATAAATTACATCTACGAGGGTAAAAAAGTAAAAAAAGACTGACAAGGCCCAATGTCTAAATATATAAATAAATAAAAAGATCAAGAGCCTAATTAACTAAGCTCACTAAGAAGAGCATTAAAACCCTAATGGATGGATCCCAATAAGAAAAAAATACTATAAATGCTAAGGTCTAAGGAGAGACTGGGCACAAAAAATCATTCGTGAAAATTCAAAAATTGAAAACTCCCTAAACCACATTCCAAAGAAAAAGAATTCAGAATTCTGCTGACTATCAAGAAGGGTTCTAGCTTTATTTTCATGCAGCATCATCTTGGCACCATCTGTGAGAACTCTAAACATCAAAGAAAAATGCTGAGAATGCAAACGAGATCTAGAGCCCAAAACTCTAATAACAAAGGTGGTCCAAGGTCAGAGAACATAGAGAACCACCAGCCTGAGATACAATCATGTTCGGCATCGGAGTTGTCTCGAAAGTGCAGCTGGCACAAAAAGAGATGGTCGCACAGCAGGCACCAACTTCCAAAGATCCAATTCTACAGATAACTTAAGAGATGTTGAAGACTTTGCTAGAGAACACTACTGCTCAAGCTGCGCCAAAGCGGTCGCCTAATATAATGAGGAACGCTGCCCCCATGAGTAGTCATAATCCTTTCGCAAAGTCGGATGGCTTCATCATCTCCAAAGAGGACATAGTGGAGAACAAATTAGAAGCAAGACACCACTCCTCCCACTTTACCTCCAAGGGTGGACATACACTCATCACTCTGTTGGAGCCCAAGCTTACTCATTGGTGCTACAACCGTCAAGAGGAGCAGGGAGCCAATACCTATATTTAACTGTTGCTCTCCCAAAATTAATCCCCTCTGCCCAACTATCTTGGCGGAGGCACTTCCCCTTGGGACCAAGATAGCCAATCTATAAGAGTTTGAAGGCATGGCAGACCCCTAGGAGCACATAGACAACTTCCTGGTGAGAATGCAGATACATGACCTAAGTAAAGTAGTGTACTATAAGGTGTTCCATCCATGTTCATGACGCGTGCCCTGACGTGGTTCAACTAGATGGCAATTCACATGCTAAAAGCAATTGGCGCAACGCTTCATCCGAAACTTCTCCGTCAACCAGCAGATACCCCAAGATGATAACGTACCCATTCACCATCAAGCAGAAAGAGGAAGAGTCCTAAAGAAACTACCTTAATAGTTTCGTCAAAATAATACATAAGATCCCTCATATTAACTAAGAGCTCCTGCCCAGCATAGTGCAACAAAACTCGAACACCAGAAGTTTCGAGTGTCCATATCCAAAAAAACCCTATTTAAACTGAAGGAACTTCTTGTTTGTGCTAAGAAATACATCATGATAGAAGAGGCTGTGACCCGTTAAGACGCTAGCAAGAGTAATGCAAAAGAGGAATAAACTAAGATTGGCAAGAAGCCAAATGAACATCAGTGCAGTACCTCACAAATGTCCTTCAAATGCACTCCTTTAAATACCTCAAGAGCATAGATACTCTTGGTCATTAAACAGCAAAGCTTGGTCAAACGATTGCAAAGAATTCAAAAAGGCATAAATCTATGAAATATTACAACTTTCATTATGTTCGGGGGCATACTACTAAGGAATGCCATAATTTGAGAGATGAGATAGAAAAGCTGATCCAGCATGGCTACCTAAAAGAATACATGATCCAGAGGCAAAACAACCCAAGCAACGATCTTGACTAGAAAAAATGGAGACCACCAATGCTCACCTGATGAACAGTTGGAGCCAAAGAAAAAGTCAAAGTAGTGTGGAATATCACTCGAAACAACATTTGAGGAAACAGATGCCATTACCAATATCTTAGTCCATGTATCAGAAGTGGGAAATGCCCTTTAATCCCAATAAATGTGTCCCTTGAGATTTCTTGCAGTGTTTTTTCCTTTTAAGTTGTTCTTTCTAGTAAGTAAAATTTCATTTCCACTAAATTAGGCTAAATTTTAATGTTCATCATGAATAAAAGCCCCTTCAACTAAAACAAGAGTGATTGTTTGCTCTTTACTTCTTTAATAAAGCATTATGAAGTTCTTCTATATATTTGCCTCTTGTGTTGGGTAACAACTACTCGTGGGAATAACCAATCTATAATAAGATCCAAGTAGATGCATCAAACGAAACAAAAAGAGAGCAACAACACCTCCATAGGAGTCCTAAAGTAGCTCCCTCCATGGAGCAACATGTCTGTGGAAAACCCTTAGCTTCTCCCTCCATCAAACAACACCTCAACGGAAGTCTAAAAAAAACGGCTTCCTCCACAAAGCAACATCTCCACAGAAGACCCTTAGCGATCCCCTCCATGGAACAACACTTCATAGGAGTCCCCAAGAGATTCCCTCCACGACGCAACATCTTCATGAAAAACACTTAGCGTCTCCTTCACAGAACAAAGCCTCCGCAGAAGTCCCAAGTGGCTCCCTTTATAGAGCAATATCTCTACATGACACATTTACCGTCTTCCTCTATGGAACATCACCTTCGCGAAAGTCTCTAAGCGGCTCCATCAATAGAGCAACATCTCCATGAGAGACCCAAAGCTTTTCTTTCCATGAAACAACACCTACACAGGAATCCCCGAGCATCTCTCTCTACAAAGAAATGAAAACCCACTAGATAACTCCTCCAAGAGGACGTTGTCGCAGCACGTAAGCTTACTATCAAATCCTCCTAGGAGATAAGTAGTTTCACCTCCATACCTTCAACTAAATCACCTTAGAATAAACCCACTATCGGTTCCTCAAAGAATACGTGGTTGCAACACAAAAGCCTACTACTAAATTTTCCTTAGAGGTAAGTAGCTGCACCTTAACACCTTTAATAGAATTACACTTTTAATTGAATTAACTTTGCATAAACCTACTATATGGCTCCCCTTGAGGTACGTGGTAGCCAGGCGTAAGCCTACTATAAGGCCTCCTAAGAGATACGTGGTTATACTATCAAAATCAACTATCAAACCCATCTGGGGTATGTGGCCGACACATCAAACATCATCATGACATTAAACATCAACGATAAGACCTCTTAAACGAGGCTCGGACCTAGGCGTCACTTGACATTAGTGATAAGACCTCATAAATGAAACTCGTGTTCAAACATCATTGCAAAGATTGATGCTAGCGTTGAGACCTCCCTAACAAGGCTCGTGGAAAAACACCCATATCACTTAATGCTCATATTAAGACCTCGCTAGTGAGGCACACAAATGAATTTGATTTAAACAACTAACTATGGTTATAAGATATCTCTAGCGAGGCTCGTATTTGTATTCACACACTACTTTGTGCAACTTGATGAAACTCCTCTAGGGGGTTCATGACAAAGGCCAAAAAGAAGGGTTCAATGCTCTATTTACATGCCCTTACCGTATGTCAATCAAACATAAAAAACATATCAAAATTTGAAAGTCATACATCTGGTTTAGTGTATGAACATGAATGAACAGAAAAAACTTCCTTGAGAAATAAGAGGAGTAAATACTCATAACATCATAAAGCATAAAAAAGTGTCTGGCCTCCGAAGAAAAATACAAAGTAGTCCTAAATAAAGAAATTCTCTAAATTATTCACAGAGATATGAAATTCACGATAAACGTTAGGAGTAACTCCTGAAGCAATAAGCTTCATCTAAATTAATTTTTTCTAAGTTACCAAAGATGGTGAACTACATGCGCTAATAGTCGATACTCGAATGACTTCATCCCCCAAGAAAATGAGCATGATGAACACTTGATGAAGGTAGCAGTAGGGCACCCAATGAGCACCCAGGCATCCTTGACACCCGTCCCAAGCAGGTAACCACTACGAGAAAAATGCAAACACATAGCAACGTGTAGATGACATTGCAAAAGCAAGGGACGACATGAAAGATGAGTCTTCCAAATGACTTAGTGAAAAATAAAATACAACATTACAAAACATCACTCTAAGCCTAACTAATACATAACCATCTAAAGAAAAAGAAAGGGATTTACCAAACCACAACTACTATAAGAACCCCTCAAAGAGGCTCACTAAAAGACACTTCTAACAATGGAATCATAAGCGTGCCAAGTGGAATAATCTTTAGAGCACAAGTAACATCTTAGTGATAAGACCTCCAAAGGTTGCACAAAATAATGCAATGCTGCACTGCACCCCAAGAGATACATAAGAAATATCTCTACGATCCCGAGGGACTCTCGAAATATTTAACCTTGAAGAGCTGATAAATAATTTCAAAGTATGAAACTGTATAAAAAAATGTTATGTGATTCTCAAAAGAAAAACGCCACAAATAGAATTACTAACTCCTAGTGTAGCTTGCAAACTTTAACTTTCCAAAGGGAATGACTTAATATCCCTCAAGATTTAAGCCCTCTAAATTGAACACACAATGCAGAAATGCCAATACCAACTAATGAACTTAGAAAATGGCACAACATCAAGAGAAAACCCCCATGAATGTAAACAAAGTCAATCTTACCGTGGTCGCCGGCTACAAAGTCACCTACCTTATGGGTGCCCAAAGCAAAAGATAACAAGTTATCTTGAAAACTTATCTTGACCTCTAAGACAACCTCACGAGTTTTGGAAAACACCTAAGTATTTTGGAGAAGGCAAAACGTCACCAGTAGTCCGAAAAGATCTTTGAGACGAAAAGCTCCATAGCAAAATCTAAGTCCTATGTGGGATGCAAAGCGAGACATGCTTCAACCTCACTACAACACGTAAGTCCACGCACTTATGTCCAACCTACACTTAATCACTGCAAGATCTTAAATTTGCTCTTTACACATAGCAAATTAAACATAACTCTAATTCCCTTGAAGAAAACCTACTTCCTATGGACATTGAAAAATACCTTTCGAAATTCAAAGCTTAATAGGGTCCATCTAGATGATTGTCGAACAAAGCACTCTCTAAAGAAAGCGAGAGTGATTGATAAGATCATGGTCTTTGTCAACGACCTGAAAGGATCTCCTAAGCATGAGACATCCAAATAAAATTCCTTAAGTCGTGTGTGAAGCACGAAATCTTAATAAACATCCTCAACATCCTTAAAAACACAATACTTAATCTCGAGAAAATTTTCCAAGTCGCCCCTGCAAGAAGTTATGTTTTTTTTTCGCCAATTCCTGGCACTCAACGAATAGTCATGTTTGCTAAAGAAATAAGTGCTTCAAAACATTTGACAAAAACCTAAAACTCTTTAAAAAGTTGAGTAGCCCTAATTTTTTGGATATTTTATTTTTAATTTCATATCAAATATGTGAAATAGAAAAATACAAAATAATGCCTAGAAAAGGAGATGATCGCAATTATGACAATTACTCCTTTTCCTAATGGAAGAAATTTCTCATTGTCTTATACCCAATTGGTTTTGATGCCATCAAGCTCATTTAAGTTATGCTTAAAATTAACTAAACCAATTAATTAATTTCATCAATCAATTCTATTAGTCCATATGAATTGATTAAATTAGTATATGCTCTTTATTTTAGTAAATATAACTTAAAATGCAATCATGATATTTTACATATTTTACAAAATTTCAAACTATGAGTTTTTTTATTAATTACGTCTCATCTTCTCATATTAAATTTAATATTTTGTTTAGTAATTGAAGAGGTATAATTTAATTGGGTTTTGCTTTTATTAATATTTATTTCAAAGAATTCAGTTTTTGGAAGGTAGTTTTCATAAAAACTTAATCAATATAATTTATATTATTGAAGATGGCCTTAAACTCTCATTTCTACTTTTGAAATTATATACCACCTTATCATATCTTAAATTAAGACATTTTTTGTATACCAAAAGGGAATCTTAACATTTCAATTTTAGTTTTTCACTTTTCTTATTTATAATTTCAATAAAAGCTCTTAATTAACTTTTCAAAATAATGATTTATTTGCATATTGTTTTGACTAAAATTGGTCTTAAAGATATTTGGTAATTTGACTAAAAATAATGAACCAACCTTAAAGTTAATTAACTAAGTAAATGAGCCAGAGAAACCAAAGGGCAAACAAAAGCCCATAAAGAAGACAGAAAAACCCTAATAAGCCTAAGTCGATCAAGACCAAAATCTATAAATACCAAATTCCAGAGAGAAATAGGATACAAGAATCATTTGCTAAATTCTCAGAGTAGAAGAATTATCCAAAAGAGCATATCTCTCTATGCGTTGCTGACAAGATGAATCGATACTTTGATATTTTTCAAAAAGAACCTGACTCTATTTCTAAGTAACATCATTTTCGGTCATCTGTGGAAAAATCAAAGAAAGAAAAAGGAATGTTGAGAATGTAGACGAGGTTAAGAACTAATAAACCTAGCAATCAAGTAACCCCAGCATCGAAAAATATAAAGAGTCACCAATAAGAAGTGCCACCTAGTCCAATGCCAGGCCTTACTTTTAACAATGCGATCAGTTCTCGAGGAGGCACCTGTACAGCAGGCTCCTCCTCCTCCAATAGAATTAGTCTTGCCTATCACATAAGAAGCATGGAGAACCCACTCGGAAAGCATTACCGCCCGAGTTGCGGCCGAAGAGCTTACAACCATTTGCTACAACGAAAGAAGGAGAACGCCAGAGTGACAAAACTTACATCCATCAAAACTTAAGACAGGGAAAGAAAGGCCAAGGAACGAGAACGTAAAGCAAAAGAGGGGCCTAGGAGCCTGGAGAGTTATCATGGAGATCCCTTGAGGACTACTAAATAAAAGCCCTATGAGACCTAGACTTAAGGGAAGAGACGAATGAACTGCAACAAGCAAAAGAAATACGACTGCCCCAATACTCAAAATAGCTGGCTCACGTAGTGCTAGTACCTAAGTTCAATAGAAAATGGAAGATGAGCATTGATTTTACCCATGCCTACCCGAGAAACCCACCCATTTTCGTTCCCGCATATTGATGTCTTAATCTAACTTAGAGCACTACTATGATTAAAGTCAGAGTTAGCTCTTGATGCATGACTTGTGCCAAAGAAGATGAATGTGTAGCAAACACTTCCCCTAAAGACCCTATTATACCTAGTACCCAAGAGACATTGAGGATCATACTGGAAAGCACCACTTAGGCTACGGCCAAAGCAGTAGCTCATTACACCAAGGAACGCACTCCAATAGTTGCAATAGTCCTCACATGAGAGTCGGGCCACTTCATCCTCCCTAGAGAGATCAAAATGAAGAGCTGATCCGGGACGCAACACCTCTCTCCCTTTCTCACTTCACCAAGGAAGAAAGCATTCCTTACCCAAAGTAGAGTTTGCTTAACACGTGCCCACATATGTTGGAGTCCGAACAACTTCCTCGGTGCTGCAGCTATTTGGAGGATTAGAAAGTTACTATTGTCCTTTTTCCATTATGTCCCCAATGAGTAGCCTATTTTGATAAGAGTGGAGCTCAATATCACACGAGCCAATGAGCTTCTCATGTGTTACTAAAGAAATAATAACTATAAGAAGCATAGCGATCAGGAAAGTAATGCTTCTCGTACCCTTGCCATACACACACACCCTATATTGTGTCGCAAACGAATATGCTAATCATAGCACCACAATGCGGCCACCTCCGACAATTGTTGTAGAAAATCCTTGTTGACCTCAGAGAGCTAAAACTAGATAAATGGTGCCGTTATCACCATGCCACTAGACATATTACAAACGACTTTTATCATCAAAAAGACAAATTTGAGGAAATAGTTCGAAAGGAATACCTTGAGGATTACATAGCTCAAAAGAGGTCCAGCCTAAAGAAAGGAAAGCGAAACTGTAGGCAAAAATCACATTACTCAAGGAGCATCAATATTGCACAGCACTGGAAAACCTCCCATACCAAAAGTCATCTAGTTGATGCCCGGATGACCAACCCAGCAAGACAAAGACAAAGGAGTGCTGCTGGACGTAGACCTTGGAGAAGCATATGCACCTTACAATAGCATTTTAAGCGCATTGTTGACAATGCCTTATCATGATAAGTAGCTTGGTTTGATTCCTTGTCTATTTCAGTTTCTGTTATTAGTTTTCTTTCTGCAAATTCAAATAAAGCCTACCCACTCAAGGATGGTATTAGCTTTTTGTTGATATTTTCTTAATGAATGCGGACTTTTTCTTGTTCTTCGTATTACACCTCTTCTATGACTTTGAACTTTGCTGAATTCATAAGGAGTAGTTGGGAAAGTAGCTTAAACATAAGTCCCTTGTGAGGCTTTTTGAGGAGTGCGAAAAGTACATGGCAATTACTAGGTGTAAACCCACTATTGGCTCCCTTTAGGAGTATGTGGCAACCTAAAAAAGTCCACTACGCCCTTCGGAAGTATGTGGTATCCTAAAAATTTCTGCTATCGGCTCTCTTTGAAAATACATGGCATCACAAAAAAGTCCATTACCGCCCTACTTCATAAGTATGTGGCCCTTTCTAAAGACACCTTCGTCTTTAAGCAAAGGAAGTCCATCTCACATCCTCACATAGAGGAAGGTGGCAACACCTCAACACTAAAAAAATATTCAAAGGAAAATCTCCAAGTGCGGTGACTCAGCATATTGTTACACAATTATAATGAAGCCTCTAAGCAAATCCATAAATACGTTCGCTCTCATCTCGATGCTCAGTCTTTGCTCAACTTGAGTGCAGAAATAACAACCTTCCTCCCTTGGAGAATCTACTTCGCATAAAGTGAACCAACGAATATGCTAAGAAAGGGGCACCACACCTACCTAAGATAGTCTTATCACATGTCATGCTTACATCATTTCAACTTTATGAACGTACTGAACTACCCACCGTGCTTCATCACCTAACATTCTCTAAGTCTTAGGATAACCATTGAAGGCATGGTGCCATCACAGATTCAACAAAAAATCACGCAAACAAAAGCAACTCAAAAAAGAGAAAAATTGCTACCTTAGTGAAGCTCCTGAGCGCCCCCCAGCAAGGGGGGCCTAGCAGGCACCTGAGCGCTCCAACTTTGGGTACCTAGCAGGCATCCCTGTCGGGCACCCTGACAAGTTGCCTACACCAGCACTCAATCTTGGCACTTCGCATAAGCTCCCAAATCCAACGTCTCGTGTGAACACTCACAGTGCATTTTTCTTCTAACACTTATGATGATGTCTTCATATCTCTCATTCCTCAATTCTTGAAGTATGACTATGCAATGTCAATAAGCCATACAATTGAACATGTGTTTGCTTGAATACAAAATAAACAAAAATAAAAAAAATTACTGCAATCAAATGAGAAAAACACCAAGACATCCGGCTAACACTTAGCCTCCAAAAAACAGCATAAATAAGAGAAAAAAAATATTAAACAACTTTCTAGAGATGAATATTACTCACTACTGCTATCTTAATGATATGTCTTCAATCCTATGGAGCCGCTTCTACTGGCTCTTCTACTATAACCTCTGTTCCATTGTCGGGGCCCTTCTCAGATTCTCTTATAGCAATGTTAACTAGGATTGTAGGATTCAACATCAACAAATCCTCTTCAAGATATCACCAGATATCACCCATAATTTGGCGACATCTCGAAATAGTCTACTCCTAAATCACCATCACCTCTGTCTCCAGTGCTTCAAAAAATTCATCGAAATCTTTGAATTCTTTGACAACTTCTTCGTAAGTAGCATTGATGAAGATCTTCTTAATATCAAAACTCCTAAATTTCTCTCCACTCTTCACCTATTTCACATACTTTGCCTTCAAGTGCTCATGCTTCTTAAGTAGCTAAGATAACTCTTCCTCCTTCTAGCTAAGCTGCTTAACTGATTCGGCTGTTTCTTCCTTACAACGTTTCACAACAAATGAGGCTTCATCTGCACGATGGAACATTTGCTCAACCAAGTTCCATCCCTGCATTGAAAAGATGCAATAATGCCTTAAATAAAAAATCACAATGAAGCAACAAAGAAGAAAAGAAATTATAAAATGAAACAATACGAGAAAAAAGGGGAAAAGAAAGTAAAATTGGAGTGAGAAAAAAAAATCATGGTGGAGAGAAAATTAAGATGAGATTAATATTATCAATTAATTAGAAACATGTTAGTTACTAAATATCTCGTACTTATTAATATCTAGCAATCTTGAAACATTCAATGCATGTGTTAAAAATTTTATAGCAGAAAATAAATATTTATTTTTGATATAATATTAACTTTTAAATAACATTTAATATTTATGTTAAATTTTTACATAGATAATAATAAAATATTAGGATCAATTACATCCATACCCCCTGAGGTTTGACGTAATTACAAAAAAACTTTTGTTGTTTTGAAAATTACAAATACCCCCCAACTTTGGGATCTAAATGTAATGCAGACAGAAATTGTGAAATTACCAAAATGTCCAGACTAAAAATTAAAAAAAGAAAAAGAAAAATGTGAAAAATGGGCAAATTTTCAGTGGACCAAGAAGCCCTTGTGTCTGGCCCCTAAAGCAACCAAAAAAAAAAAAAAACAAAAAAAAAAAAAACTAAAACTGAAGGTTTTCATATTCATTTTTTTCTGACAAAAGAGAAAAACCTCCCTCTGCACTCAACAAACCCATCATCTCCCACTTAAAATCTGGCCATTTGCATCCATAGAACGCGGTGGAAGTGTGGTTTCCATGCTCTTGACCAACTGTTAGGCATGAGGCTTTGACAATACCACGCAATTTGGTTCAAAAAAGGTAAGAAACCAACACTTTTGTAATGGGTTGTCTAAAAATAGTAAAAAATCTCTGTTGTTTCATCTTTTCATGGTGCATTTTGTCAGGTATGTTGTAGAAAAGAGTTTCATATACTATGGTGTCGGATAAAGTTTTATGTTATGGGTTTTGTGATTTTGATCATCTTAGTGCATGATCATAGTATATATACACGTTTTAACTGTTAACAATATTCATATAGTCATTTTTTTTTCAAATATTCACAATTTTGTTGAAAAACTGAAAAATCCTAACTTGATGTTACTGTGTTTGATGTATTTCTGATGATATATATGTTGTATGTCTTTGTTGCCTTTGATGAAATTCATATGAAGAACCCTCCCCAACAACCCACGTTTTTATTCTCTGTATAAAGTTTAGTTTATGAGCAATGGTTTTTTCTTAGATATATGAATTTGTTATAGGTCAATTGAGTCTATTTGACAAGTTTTCATTCATAATAAATCAGTAGCTATTATTAATAAGTTTATGCACTAGTTATTTACTCAATTTTTATCAGTATGTGTATACATTTGTTATTTATTCATTCATTTATTTGAAATAGGTATGGCTGAGGCAGTGTATACACTTGTTACTCATTATCTGGGCAAGAAAAAGATAATCAAGAATGTTGATCAAGACCGATACAACTTCTTTGATCTCCTTGATGATGTTAGGGATACAGATCATATAGGTAAGGTCCCTTTGACAATTAGTTGTAGTGTAAGTGGAAATGATGATATGATGCCAGTGTTAGATGATCAAGATGTATTAAATATGTTTTCTAGGAATATGAGTTCAAAAAGAATTAATGTTTTTGTTGACTATGTTGACAATGGCCTTGATGAGGCTAATAGAATTGATGAGGGAGTTAAGACTGAGGTAGAGAAAGGTGAGGGGTGTGAGATTAAGACTGAGGCTGAGGAGAGTGATGGAGATGAAAATAACAGTAAGGAGGGAGAGGAGGGTGAGATGGGTGAGGAAGTTGAGAATGACAGTGATGAGGGAGGTGAGAATGAAGATAAGGAAGGAGAGAATGGTAAGGGAGGTGAGAGTAAGGGTGATGGTAAAGAGGGTCAAGGTGAGGAGGAAACTAGGCATGGGTCTAGAATTATAGATGAGAGTAGCTCTGAGTTATTATTTATGCCAAATAGTGAGGATGGAGATGATGATTCCATAAGTTTAGTATCAAAAGGTAGTGATAGTGACAGTGATGAGCTTTCTAGCTATAGTTCAAAGTGACCACTGTGAAACTCATCATTCAAGTGATGAGGAGTAGGATTTTGTAGAGGATCCCATGAAATGTGCTTTGAATAAAAATGCTACACAATTTTCTAGTGAGCTCAGTGAGAAAATTATTTTATAAAAAGGAATGATCTTTATTAATGTAAATGCCTTTAGGGACACTTTGAGAGATTTTGTTATTCAATAGGGTTTTAAGATAGTGAGAGTAAAAATGAACCATCGAGGGTTACATGTCATTGTGCTGAAAAAAATTGTCCTTGGAGGATACATGCATCATTATTGGGTGATGGTGTGACTTTTCAAATTAAAACATACCAAAGCACACACATGTGTGTAAGGGCTGACAGTACTAAGAAAGCTAATGCTGTGTGGATAGCTTCAAAACTTGTTTCTATTTTGAGAAATAACCCTGGGATGAAGACTAGAGGGATGAGGAGTGAAATGCAAACGTTTGGAGTGAATCCTCCATACATGCACACTTATAGGGCAAAGAAGAAAGTTCTTGAAGAGATAGAGGGCAGTCATTCTGAGTCCTATGCCCTTCTACCATCATATTGTAAGATGTTGTGTTTAAAAAATGTGGGAAGTGTAGTTAGGTTGCAATGTGATCTTTATGAAGATGAAGATGGAGGCTCCTCTAGCATATCAGCTTCACCTTCATTCAAAAATATATTCATTGGCTTGGCTACTTTAAGAAATGGCTTCATGCAAGGCTGCAGCCAATTCTTAGGCTTTGATGGATGCCACCTAAAAGGTCCATTTCATGGTATCTTGTTGGCTACCGTTGGGTTAGATGGTAACAATGGTTGTTCCTAGTAGCATTTGTTGTGGCTGAATCAGAATGTAAGGAAAGCTGGATGTTTTTCTTTGAACACTTGTCAGTTATGCTTGGAGGATTCTCAAGTGATTTGCCATGGACATTCATTAGTGATAGGCAAAAGTTATGAAATTTAATACTTTATTCTTTTAGTATACTTAATTTCATTGTTTCATGTCCTTATGAATTCATTATGGGGTGCACTGTAGGTTAGGAAAGTCTTTGTATTTTGAAAAACTATTGGATGCTTGATACATGCAAACTGTGCTTACTGTGTGCATCTGAAAAGGTATATTTGTTATGTTAATAATATGTTAGGGAGTAAAATGTAATGCATGGCATGTTAAAGGCTGTAAAAGTAAACCTTATGCACTTTATTTTGTACACTGTATGGTAGGGTTTGAAGAATAATATATAGAACTAATATTATAAACTCTTCATTTGTAGGGACTGGTTGAGACAATAGATGAGCTTGTCCCTCATGCTATCAACAGAAGGTGTGCAAGGCATATATATGCCAATTTCAGAAGCCAATTTGCGGGTGCTGCTTTAAAAAGATACTTTTGGCAAGCTGCTAGATCATATAATGCAGCAGGCTTCAACTTTACGATGTACAAGTTGAAAGAAATAAAGTCTGTTGCATATGATTGGCTCTTGAAAATTCCCTCTGAGCAGTGGTCTAGATATGCCTTTGATACTAAAATTAAGAACGATCATATGGCCAACAACATTTCAAAATCCTTTAATCATTGGGTTTGTGATCTTAGGGCAAAACCTATTCTTACTTTGTTGGATGGGTTGAGGGGAAAACTTATGAGCAGAATGCATAAGAGGTATGAGAAGGGATTAAGCTGGAGGGCTGATATAGTTCCTAATGCTGTTAAACTTTTGAATGTGGTGGTTGAGGAATTCAAAAGATGTACTTTGCTTCTAGCTGGGCAGTAGGAGTATGAAATGCAAAATAAAAACATACACTATATAGTTAATTTGCAAAATAGGACTTGTGATTGTAAAAGATGGGAGATTAGTGGCATACCCTGTAGGCATGGTGCACTTGCCATAACTTTTAGGAGAGAAAGGATAGAGAATTATGTGGACACTAGGTTTTCAAAAGAGAAGCACATGAAAGCCTATAACATATGATTCATCCCATCACTGACCATAACTTCCGGCCTAAAGATATGGATGTCATCCCCAAAGATCTACAACCCCCTTTCAAAAAAAGACTGCCAGAAAGACCAAAGAAAAGTAGGAAAAAAGAGTTGGGCGAACCAGTTGTGAAAAGGTCAAGCATTTTGAGTGCACAAGAAGTGCAATGGATAAAGTCATAACAATAGGACCTGCAAGACGCAATCATAGAATGTTTCTCAAAGTTTGAGCAAGAATGAGGTGAGCTAGTGTATATGTGTTTAATTCTATCTATATTTTTTGGACTTATTGTTGCTCTGTTTAATGTTTTAGGTTAGTGAAAGAGCGAAGAAGGGTGCCAGCCAAAGCAAAAGAGAGAGAGGAAGGGGGAGTAAAAGCCAGAGCATGAGTGAGGTGACAAACTTCAATTTTATGTTTTATTTTTTTCCTAATTCAAAGTTAAATTTTACATAATGCATTCAATTAAAATTTTGACAGGTCAATCAACCTATTGTACTTAAGCCAGTTATGGATGCTTCTCAAAGGGGCAAGGGGAAAGGAATGAGGAGAGGAGAAGAAAGAGTGGCAGGAGCCAAATTCAAGATACTGTTACAAGTAGCCCAGATAGGGAAATGAGGACTAAGAGAAGATATGAGATTTGGCAAAACATTTTATTAGTTTCAAACATATTTGACTTGCTCTCATTATCATTATGAAGCTGACATTGAAGTTGAAGCTAAAGTAGAGGCTAAAAAAGGTGTTGAATATGCCAACTATGTTCTGGAACATGCTAAGGTGTTTCCTGAACCTATTGAGGTGTTTCCTGAACCTGTTGAATATGTGCCTGAACCTGTTGCCGCATCATAAGTTGGTGAAGAAGCTATTGGCCATATTCTTGAAGTTGCTGAAGAAGTTGTGGCTACCTTAGTGCCTGAAGCAGCATCTCAAACTCATGTGCCAGCTAAGAAAAGGGGAAGACCAAGGAAGGCTGCTTCTGTGTCACCCCTTGTAGTGCAAAAGAAGAAGAAAACAAATAGGGGAACAAGAAAGAGCAACAATACCTCCAAGACTCCTCCAGTTACTCCTTCTGCACCCTCCAACACTACTCCAGTTACAACTTCTGCACCCTCACAGGCTCCTCCAACTGCACATGCTGGACAGTCCAGCACTCCTGCAAATATGACTCTTAGTATGAATGCCCTCAAATGTGAAGCAACTTATTTCTAAACAAATATAATTACCTTGACTTTTATTTTGTTATCTACTATTTTGATGGATGGATGGATTGATGGATTTGGGAAAGCTGTTGATGGTTTTTGGAGATTATGTATATAATGTTTGGATGGATATTGATTGGATATATGTTGATTTTTTGGGAAGAATATTAAGTGGAATTTTGGTGGTTGTTGGATGGTTTTTGGAGAGATTGGATTATTAAAGCTTTGAATTGTGAGGTGAACAAATTACGTATGCTGACTTTATGTGATTAATGAAAGCATGATTCTTGGTTTGAATGGTTGGTTTTATCGTTGGTTTTACTTGGTGACATTGTGCAATGCATAACATTACAATTGGAATGAAAATGCATACTTAATTCATTAATATTTGGAAACAAATTTACATTTCAATTCCATACTAATTCACTAGCATTTTGACAATTTGGCCTACCAAGAACAAGCCTAAAAGTAACACATATTAACTACAACAACCTTATACAATAGATTTTCATTCTTCAAACCTACATGATTAGTAGGTTGCCTTTGCACCGAACTAGTGGCTTCAAAATCTTCATAAACACCTCCCGAAACATCACCATAGCCTTGATTTGAATCTTCTTCGGTAGGTAAAAACCAATGTGAGAAACCATGCTCCCCACAACAATAAAAAAGCTTTCCCAAAGTATTCCTAGTCTCAGACACCATTATTGATGTTTCTTCCTACAATTTTGCCTTTTGCACTTATCTTTTCCGTATATCAATGCCCCCATTTACTAGATGATATGCTACATGAAGAATCCATATTATTTTGAGGGGGGGGGGGAGGAGGGGAAATCAATGGAATATGTGTGTGTATATATATAGGAAAGAGCACAAACGACTATAAACGGCTAGGCTGATTTTTACTCTGTTTTATTACAATTAAGTCCTCAAACAAACTAATAATAACAAATAAACCCTTGCGAAATTCAAAAATCTTACAATACCACCCTTGAGGGTATTTTTGTCCACTAAAAAAGGTCGAATCAGGTCAAAAATGCTATCAGTTAACCTAAGGGTATTTTTAAAATTTTACCCAAAAATTTTAACCGTCGTTTGGTAAAACCCTAATGGCAACTAACGGCTTGGCTAAAATGTTGGATAGCGATTAAGTTCGAAAGGTATTTGTAATTTTCAAAACAACGAAGATTTTTTCCTAATTAAGTCAAACCTCAAGGAAGGTAGATGTAATTGACCCAAAATATTATGATAGAAACATGTTAGTTACTAAATATCTTGTACTTATTAGTATCTAGCAATCTTGACACATTCAATGCATGTGCTAAAATTTTTATAGCATAAAATAAATATTTTTTTGATATAATATTAACTTTTAAATAACATTTAATATTTATGTTAAATTCTTACATAGATAGTAACAAAATATTATGATAAACTAACAATTATGGATGCAGAACATGTAAATTGTAAATATTAATTACTATATAAATTGTAGTCATAAGGATTAAAGGCATTTTAAATACATCACACAAAAACATACCAAAAAAGATATAAGTGCTTTATTAATTTCCATTATACTATTTTTCATTTACCAAAATAGATTAGAAGAAAAAAAATAATATTTCTTTTCTTACATGTTTCAATGCATTTTTAAGCAGCCAACTTTCATGATAAATCTTTTTTATTATCAATTTTCTAGACCAACAAACAACTAATTAAATTATTGATAATGGCCATGTTTATTGTTAAACATGAACATATAATTTCACTGAGGTTTTATCTCACCGATGCATATTGTTGGGAAATCTTGTATTTGTAAAAAGATGTATCCAATAATCGAACAAAAAAATAATGTATACACTGTTTCAAACCCCTCAACTTTTCCACTATGAAATAAAATCAAGTATCATCAATGCTTCCAATTGGAGAACTTGAGAAGAAACACAGAACTACAATCCCAAAGACGGCGCCAACAATAATGATCAAATCAATCATCAAACATGAAGATATAGATCCATATATGTAATGGTTGGAAGTTTTGTATTATGAAAAGGCAACTCCAAAGGTGAGACATAATAAATAACTTACAAACTATTCCAAAACATTTGGTGTGAAATAAGACTAAATATTGTTAGTTATAAGAAAATGATTGAATCAATTTGGTGATTTAATATAAGAATAATTTTAACCAAACATGTCTTATCAACATTCATCTGTTCATTGTGGTGTTCAAGCAAAGTTTCACAGGGCATTTTGTGTTTACGCAAGAAACAAAAGAAAATTTGAGGCTCATATGTTCAATGCTAACCCAAAAAATTCACATAGACACGAGACTGTGGGCGTCAACTCACATTCAACAGAAGGTGAAACACAGAAGCAGTGGAAGAAAAGAAGCTGCACAGAAGCCCGTTTCATAACTCTGAACAATTCTCTTATCAGTTAAAATCATTACATCAGAATATATGCATGTATTAATATGCGTATGTGCGTGTTGAGCCTGTTATCCTCCATTAGTTAACAGTCAATGATATCCATTATCTTTGTCTATAATAATCAATATAACCATTGCAGAACTTACCAAAAGTAGCCATTTTGGTCCTTTGCTTTCATAGTCTACTACCAGATCAAAACAAAGGGACAATAAGATTCAACAAGTTTAATTGTTTTTTAGTAGAAATGAATCAATTCTTGTCACAGCATTCTGCATTTCTACAAACTCTTACTTAAATGCTACAACCTAAAACCAAGCTGAAAACAAATTAAATTAGAAATAGGAAAAATCTTTATTGGACCATGTCACCGTGTATGTTAATTCTGAGATATGAACCAAGTTAAGCCAATGCATTGGGAAAAAATATATGTATATGTGTGTTTGTATGTGTGTGTGTGTGTGTGTGTGTATTCGAAGTGGGGAACAACTCATTCAGCCCTCAGATAAAAGGCTTAAAGGCAGTTACCATAAATGAAGACATATAATATCAGCTTCTCAATGGATTGAGGCTGCTATGAGGAGGATTATCTTCTGGATGAATATCAATTGCCATGTAGCTGCCAACAAAACCAGCATCTGCAAGGTGAAAGTAATCAGCACCAAAAGAACATAAAGAGAGGCTGTTGTGAAATAACGAGAAATTAACCAAGAACTTAACAAGAGTGGAATCAAGTGCACACAAAATTTACATGGCTCGGCTCAATTAAGGACGCAAACGAGTTGAGCCAAGCTTTGACCTTTTTTTTCAAGGTCGAGCTTGAGCTCGAATCAAACAAATCAAGCTTGAAATCGAGCTCAAACTCGAGCTCAACGAGCTAAGGAAATTGAGGCTCGAACTCGATTAGAATCCTTCTTCGGGCTCAGCTCAACTCCATTTGTTAGGCTCGAGTTCGAGCTCGTAAGGTTATTTATTTTATAAAAAATTCTAAAATTAATGTATTTTATTATAATTTTTTATATATAAATATTTTTCTCAAAAAAATATAAGCTCGCATACTGGCTCGCGAACTTGCAAAAAAGAATTATTTAGCTAAAGCTTAACTCGAAACCTATATGAACTAGCTTGAGCTCGAATTTTTCGAACTCAAGCTCGAACACTTTTCAAGCCAACTCATCAAACTCGCAAGCTGGCTCGGTTCATTTGCATCCCTGGGCTCAATTGAGTAGCCCTTTGTGTAATTACTCTCAATCACAAAACACTCACCTCCGTCATACCACAAATGAACTTCTACACAACGACTGACAACTTAATGGACAATGGCGAGATCTCTATAAGAGTCAGGCCCAGCACAGCTCAAGGCATCAATAATAACTCTCAATCACCGAATACTCACCTCCCTCATACCACAAATGAAATTCTACACAACGACTGACAAACTAATGGCCAGTGGTGAGATCCCTATAAAGGCTGGCTCCGGCTCAGCTCTTGGCATGACTGCTTGACCGTGTTGCTTGAACGCCAAAGCCAAATTATCTCTCAATCACCTTTTAACAATAAGAGGCCCCAAAGAAAGGAGCAGGAATATGAAAGGCTCCACAAGCCTTATTCTTCACTCGACCCAAACCTTAAATTGTAACCCAAATTGTTTCTCCACTTAAAATGAACTCTCATGTTGATATATTACAAAAGAAGGTTACCAAATAATGAATTTAGGTGATTTAAAAGAATAAAAGAAGGGGCTGCAGGTAGCGTACCTTCCTACACTTTGTGAATATGTATTTACAAGGTTAATGAAGTGTAAAGTATATACCTAAATAAGGTTAGATTTAAAACACAATGAACTCTTAAAAATCAACTGATGCATTTATACACCGGATACCATAATCAATACTCAGAATTTGATCATTCGATTGTCCACTGATGAAAAAACCAATAAATTTCTATGTGCTTAGCACAATCATACCTTACTTGCTTTTTGGCAAGTGAACTCTAGTGGAACTTCCATATAAACTTCTTCTAGCTTGCCATGTTGGAAGGCGTTTTTTACATCAAATTTTTGTAAATCCCAACCACGATAAACATGTAATAAGAGAATTCTAATCGAGTTCATCTTTGCAATTGGTGCAAAAGTTTCTTGGTAATCTCTTTCATAATTTTGAGTAAACCCTTTGCTAAAAATCGAACCTTAAGTCTCTCAATAGATCCATTTGCCCTAAATTAAATAGTGAATACGGATTTACATCTTACTGGTTCTTATCGGAAGGAAGACTAGTAAGCTCCAAGTTCCATGCCTTCATCTCCTCAATCATAGTTCACTTACCTAGGGTCATGAAGTGTTTTTTTCCATCTTAATGGAATAGAAACAGAATGCAAGGACAAAAGAAAAGCAATGTAAGAAGGAGATAGAGATTCCTATGGGACAAAGTTAAAGATAGGATGTTAAGTACATGACCTAACTCATTTCCTACTAGCAATTGAGAGTTATTGTCACTATTAAGGGAATTAGAGCTAGGGGTATGAAGAGGAGGGAAAATTCTATTCCAAACCAGGTTTGACCACACCACCAAATGAGATAATACCACTTGGAAATTAATCTTTTAATTGAAAAATGGCCAAAATTGATTACCCAGTCAAACCATGGTTAAACCAACCTTCTTCTTAATTGGAATATCAATACTCATTTGGAAAGAAGAGAAAATTTAGGAACAAATCCCAAATTACAGAAATTTCAAATCATTAATTTCTAGGATAGTGATTTTCTCAGTTTTGAGGCGATATGTCGATATCAACGTTTCTTTTGTCTTGACCATATAATTTCAATTTATTCCTATTTATTTTTCTTCTAATATTCTTAAAATATCAACATGTTGGAGAGAAGAAGAGAACCAAGAGAGCTGCTTGTGATAATCCAACACCAGAGCATGCATTCAAGCTTACCAAGGCTTCTGCTCCTAATAATTCCTTTGAGCTTTATACATGTGAATACTTATCTCCTTGTAGGTAGAGTATGTGTCTACTAAAAACTCATGACATGACCAAGTTTGTTTGTATTCTTATGTAAGTATGATGGGGTGTATCCTCTTTAGTATCTGCATCTATGATGAATACCATTAATCCCTAAAAGGAAATAAGTAAAGATACAAGACTAGAATACAAGATAGTGCCAAAGCCAAAAAGAAAGAAAGAAAAACAAAAGTTTGTGATCGTAATTTTTTTTAGAAAATGGACAAAATACATCAAATTAAATGAAAGTCTATTCCGATCATTACACGCTCAAAACAAAGATATAATAAAAACAGACTTCATTTCTTTCATTGAAAATGTTGTTCTACTCAACTAATTAATAATTCTTTTGTTAGCAAAATTTTCATTAAGTGACAAATATAAAAAGAAATGTGTTGTATCTTCTATATGGTTAGGCCAAAAACATTCTGTAGTTTCTCAACATTATTCTGTAAAATGGGAGATATCTTATTCTGAAGAAGATATTCTGAATTGTTATTGACTATTAGTTTTTTTCCTGAAATTTGGGACTATTTCTAAAGTTTCTCCTCTTTCCAAATGCATAGGTGTTGGTGTTCTAGTTAAGAAGAAGACTGGTTTAATCATGGTTTGGCTAATTAATCAAATTTGGCGGTTCTTTTATTAAAAAATTAATTTTTCATGTGGCATAATATCATTTGTTGGTTTGGCCAAACCTAGTATGGAGTAGAATTACCATGCAGAGGAGTAGGAAGCTTATTACCTGATT
Source organism: Jacaranda mimosifolia (assembly GCA_018894105.1). NCBI lineage: Eukaryota > Viridiplantae > Streptophyta > Magnoliopsida > Lamiales > Bignoniaceae > Jacaranda > Jacaranda mimosifolia. The sequence continues at coordinate 16,896,749 of CM032132.1, read as the reverse complement.
CCGCAAGTTGACTCCAAGATTGGCGCTTAACTAAGTAAGTGTTGTCAGCAACTATAATCATTTTTTCTTGCGAGCATACATCAGCAAATATGGCGTATCCAAACTTCCCAATCTCGTCGAGTCTATATCATCAATTTGTTCCTTATTAAACCCTTGATTGCCCTCATATAATGTTTCTATATTCAAGTTTAGAGTACTAATTACTGTCAACATTTTTTTATCCTCCTCCTGTGCTTTAATTTCCCTTTAACCATCATATATAGGCAACCGATAATTTGGAGTCACTTCTTCCACGCCACTATTCTTCCCTGAAGGAAGAAAATAAGATTGTCTCCTTGAAAGTAACATCCATGCTAGCTCATAAATACTTTTCTATTAGGAGGATGATAACACTTATACCCTTTTTAAGTGGTCGAATACCCAATAAAACGCACTTTAGAACTATAGGATCAAGTTATCCACTACTTTTCTTGTAGACAAGACAAACTTATCCAAAGACCTTAGGAGGGTTAAGTATTAGTACGTTAAGTAATTTCCAAAAAACTTTTGAAATCTAGTGTTCTTAAAGTAATGCAATTAATGACGTACACCGTTGAAAGCACTGAATCCCCCCAATAAGCTTGGGGAACATTCATGTTGAACATAAGAGATCAAGCAATTTTTAATAATGAATGCCTATTTTCCCTTTTAGATGCACCATCTTGTGCAGTAGTATCAACCCAACTATTCTAATGCACAATTCTATAAACTACCTAAGTAGTTGCAAAAGGCACTCTCCATTTATTATGTACCATTGTTAGTTCATAGTACTTACCACCAAACTGAGTACTAATCATTTTAAGGACTGGAAATAAGAGCATACCTCATTTTTTGCAGGCATCAAATAAATCCAAGTCATTCAACTACAATAATCAATAAAAGTAACAAACCATCTATACCTTACAAGGAAACAAGGAAACCATAGGAGTAGGACCATGTGCCTTTGAATGAATAACCACAAAAGGAACAGAACTGCTACTCTTAGAAAGACAAATAAGAAGGTTTAGTATGCTTGGCAAATTCCCAAGCACCTCAAACCAAATACTCCTTATTACACTGTTAAAATAACTTTTAATGCAACATTTCTAGGAAAAAAAGAAGAAAATTTATAACCTCTTGTGCAATAAAATTATTTCATTAGTAGACACTCCTAGAATCAACCAACAATACTTCGACCTCCCCATAAATAGATGTGAGAGGATGGGGCTTTTGCCAAGTAGATATAAACCATCTCTCACTCTACCATGGTGAATTGTCTTCCTTGTGTTTAACCCTGAAGAACACACGCAATTCAAATCTCTTATAATAGCACTAATAAATAAAACATTGTGAGGGAAGTTAGGAATAAAAAAGTAAAAGGTGGAGAAATATTGGCCATAGAATTTACCGAACATTTCCTGGCTATAGGAGACAAAGACCAATCGGCTATATGAACTTTATCTTGAGCTTGGCAAAGAAAATAGGTTATGAAACTTTTTAGAGATCTAGTCGGATGATCAAATGTTCCAAAATCAATATTTCAAGAGTTTTCTTTAACAAAAGACAAAACTTGGCAAGTTAGCGAGAAAGTTGGCAAGTTGAACATAAGCTGAAGAGTTGCAAAAAAGGGGGGACAACTTAGCAAGTTTGCGGGAAAGTTGGCATGTCCCCTTGTAACTTAATTTAAGAACAGGCAAAAGAGTCATTTAACGTATTCTATTTAGTTACTTTTCCAGAAGATTTTGTTATCCAATTAAATAAATCTTTCAAACACTTAGATAGGCATTTGATTTTGGTTTCTTGATTGAAGACATGAAGTTTCGCGAGAACTCGGAGTTTGAAGGAGGACAAAATAGAGATCAAAGTTGTCTAAGAATAAAATTCATTCTTCTCCCATTAATTGTCTTTTACTTCTGGATTTCTCATTATAATTTGTTTTGGTTCACTTTTTGTTTGATAATTCAATTATGAACTAATTCGTTATGCGAGGATTATAATAGATTTTTTCAAATAAATTGATTGCAAAATTTTCTTCCATGAAATTAACAGTGTTTTAAGTTGTTCCTTCTATTGAGCATTTTTCTCGATTTGATTGTCTTATCCACAATTAAATGCATTTGTAAACAATAGAAATCTTGAAAAAATTAATTTAAGGTTGATTAACAATAGGAAAGCCTAGAATTAATGATTAACAGTAGATGGATAAATTAATTAATTTGTAGGTAGGACAGAGATATACTTGCTTGCCCTAGGTAGTCAATTGAGTGGTATATCCTCATCCATAATTTATTTAATTCACATAGAAACATAATGAAATGAATAAATTAATAATTTTATTTTGAGTAATTTGGAAGAACCCACAATTGTATAAAATTCAAGATTAATAATTTATTATCAATTTCATAGGAAGGAAATAAATAAGTCAACCAATTTGATTAGTAAAATCATAATTCTAGGCTTCCATATCCTAATAGAAAACTAATCAGCAAATTTTACTATTTTCATTAGTTTAATTCTAAATCCAACATAATTGAATCATTCATTGAACAAAACAAGTGTGTAATAAATTGGTATTTTATAGCAAATAATTTAGTTCCTTGTGAAATCGACACTCTTTAACCACTTTATTACTTGTTGCGACAAGTTAACTTGCATGATTGTTTGCACTGATTGTTTTGCATCCAACAATATCATATTCTGATTAATTTTGATTCTAGAGGATAAGTTCACCACAGCAACCCTACTTGTATGTATAGCTGTAAGTTTGTCTTAAGGAAGGAAATGGATCTTCACTGAGAACCTGAACTCGAATCCAATCATACTTGCAGAATCCTAACGTTGCAAAAGTACGCCGTATGCTATCTTAATTAATGTTGTATGCTAAGCCACTATCCCAAAATCCAATTGTATTTAATAATTCAGTCGCATCGATGGACCTCGTTATTCTAATTCAACGTACTTAAGTCATATAATTGGTGAGGCTAAAGTTCAAATCCTAGGTTTATATTCGGTTATTTACAAGAACTGTAGGAATTAGATTGCATCTTGTGGACATGATGCTTGAAAGTCCTCATAGTAATCAAGCTCCTAGCATAACCCACTAAGTTCAGAAAAATATTATGCAATAGCTATCTCCCCCATATTTCATTTCATGAATCTTTTTCCTCGACTCATGTACCCAAGCATCATTGCCCTATTATGAATAAGTTTGGGAAATAACATCCCAGATCTTCTGAACTATGTTAGGAAGGAGATCCAAGAGTAATCTATGGTTGCATTGAATTGATTAGCTAAGTGACAACATAATTATCTGGTTCCCATTGGCTAAGAAATGGAATAGAGCTTGGTGGTTTCTATCTATATCCTGTAACATAGCCATGCAATCCGCGAACTTGAATAAACAAGCACAATCAGGACCCAATAAGATAGTCGATCCAATCCAACTTAATAGGATTAAATTGGAGGGAAAGATTATCATTACAGGATACAGCCACTCTGCTGCCACCTTATTCATCATGGCTAGTTGAATCCTTCCCCCAGACGTGTGTAGAATAACACTATAGTGGCATTGTTATGACTGACGACTCAAAAAACTAAATAATGTGGTCCTGATACATCATGAATTTAGGTGATAGAAAAGAATAACAGAGAGGTCGTATGTTCTGTACTTTCCCACACGCATAAATATATACTTATAAGGTTAACAATGCACAAAGTATCTACTTAATAAAGACCAGCTGCCATGATCCCTAATTATAAGCTTTGGAACATTTGTATGAATTCCAGTACTAAACTTGCATCAATACCTAAAATTCAGCTTACATACGATTGTCAACACAAAGTATCAAAACTGCATGAAAACTGGAAACGGGCGCTTGGGTACCAACTTTTCTGGCATCATGGAACAAAATCTTTACCTCTAGCCTAGGACCATAGAGCAGAACTATATGTACGACCACGCAATTCCTCTTTTAATTTTATCATTTTGTTGACAAAATATAGCAACTCCTTCGAGATATAACTTATTTTGCCCATCATGCGATTGTCTTATATTTTGCTAACTAATATATCCTTGGTAAGATTCTGCAAATTTGAAAAGGTTTAAATGAAATAATTAGATACATAAAAGAATGAAAATGTAATGAAATATTGTTCACAGAATATGTGTTGTATGGGAACAAATAATTGTTTGAAACCACAGAACTAATGATCTATGGTTGTTGTTTAGCACTCCTATATATATGGTAGATCAACAATTATTTTTGCATTTGCGAAAAGGATTAACTTATTGAAGGAATTTCTTTAAGTATTGTAGGATTTTAATACAAAAAAGAAAATGAAGATGTTTTAAAAAAAAAAAAAATTGACTTAACTTTACATATAAAAAAAATCAAAAAATCTCTCTATTTTTATTTTTCTTTTCTTCTATTTTCTTTCTCTCAATTCTTTTCTTCCTTTTTCAATAATGATTTTCCTTGGGAAAAATGACGGAGGAAAGAGGTGAAAACTAGGGAGAAAGTGATGATAGTATGTGGAGCAGAGGGGAGAAAGAACAAGGGAGTGAGATTGAGAATGAGAGAAAGGAAGGGACCAGGAGAGGGAAGGTTGGAGAAAAAGAAAGAGAAAAATGCATCAGAGAAAGAGGTAGAGAGCCCAATTGAAAGAGAAGGGGAACGAGAAAGAAGAGGAAATGGATGGTTTTGGGAAGAGAGATAAAGAAATGGAGATAGTGGTGAGGGGCAAGAACAACATAAATGGAGGAAGACAAGAAGAAAAAAGAAATGACACTAGCGTAGGAAGAAGAGATAAAGTCAATTTAGGATCTCATGTCTAAACCTCTTTAAGTTTAACCAAACCAAAAAACTATCCATTTATTTTAAGAGCTCACTCTAAATCCAAACACTTTCTTATATAATTGGCAGACAAATTTGACATTTGAAATTGAGATGTTTTCAAGTTTTTAGGATAATGAAATTTAATTAGGCATGCATTATAAAGACACTCATTTAACTATAGCAATAGTACAAATATGCTCCACCAAAATATATAAGAATAATTACAACTTCCCCTAACATTTGGGGTAAATAAAGAAACTTTCTTGTTGTTTGGAAAATTACATTTATCTCTCCTACCGTCAACAGCCGTGTAAAAACCCTAACGAAATAAAAATATAAATACACCCCCACCCCCATGGAAATTGGCTAGATCTAGCCAAGGCAGTCATGCTTTTGTTGGGGGGGGGGGGGTCGTTGATGAGGAAGATAGTGATTTTTTTAAATTATTACCTATTTTATTTTTAGTGAATAAACAATTTTATTAAATATAATTAAATTATTTTAAATATGTTGATTATTTTAATGTTGTTTATTATGTAGCTCAATTAATAACCATGTAATACTATTATATAAATTATTTTTCATATGTTTATTGTTTAATATTATTAAATATGTAACATTATTTTAGATTTTTTATTTTTTATCTTAATTAATAAATACTTGCATTAATTTTCTGTTATTCTATTATTATTAAACACGAGCTGAATTAACGTATATATATATATGTGTGTGTGTTTACTATTTAACATTATTAAATAAGTAAATTATTTAAATAAATTATTTTAGATGTGTAGTATTTTTAACATTTAATTATATTATTTTAGATATATTTATTATTTATTATGGTAGAATATGTATTCTCAAAATTATTAAATTAAAATATTTAAGATAATAGATTTTTATTTTTTCTTATTTTATTTTTAATTAATAAATAAATTAAATTTTATCTGATTAAATTATTTTAAATATATATTATTTTAATATTACTGAATGTGTAATTTAAAATTATTAGAATTATATAATTTAATTATTTTTGCTTTCTTATTTAAAGTTTGAACTAAAAAATTATTTAATATTTATGTAATTTTATTAATACTCAAATATAAGTAAATTTTATTTTTATAATTTAAATCGTAAAAACTACACTAATTTAAGAATTAATAAATTTATTTTTTCTTACGAATATTTTTATGTCATAATAAGTTCATATTTTAGTTAATAATTTTTTAAGATATATAAAAGCACCCGTGTTGTGTATATCAAACATTATCAAGTTTTTAAACATTTATTTTTTTAAAATTAATTAGTTAATAAATTAAATGATTTAATTAATTAATTAATTGATTTAATTTATCAATTAAAAAATTAATTACTAAATTATTTTTTAATTTGTTACATTATCCCCTTATTATGGTTATTTTATTAAAATTACATTCATACAAACATGGCACGTAGAAAAATAGTGAAAGGGTATTTTGGTCCAATAAAAAAGTCGAAACCATGTCCAAGTCAAGTGCAGGATAGAACTAAATTTTCAACGATGACATCAACAAAATCCATCGGTTTAACTAACGGCGGGACTATTTGTTAGACGATAATATACCATAAGGAAGGTAAATGTAATTTCCCAAACTACAAGGAAAGTTGTTATTAACCCAAACCTCAGGGAAGGTTGTTGTAATTATCCCAAATATATAAACATAACTAAAACATCCAAAGATAGATTATCCAATAAAAAATTAATAATTTGATAAATTTTCAAAATTTTTAAGTAAATTAAAAAATAATTAATTCATGACTTCCATTTCAATTTTTTAACTAGGTAAACTTAGAGGGAAAATTTTTATGAGAGGGAAGAAATTAAGAATTTAACAATTTCAGGAAGATTTTTATAAGAGGGGAGAAATTAATAATTTCACAATTTCAAAAGGGATATAAGTATAATGAACTCTCCACTATAACTCACTACAGAGTAAATATCATTCAAAGTAAAATCGTGGTTATCTGCACCTATTATATTATATTTGTTCCTATGGTGTTTGTTTTCATTTTTCATTTCTAAAAGCACTTTCGATTTTCAGGACTATTTGAGAGGGGGAAAAACATCAATTTATGCATATTTTCACTACATATATCCCTTATTTTTCATTTTCAATTTTTCCTAAACCTACTTTATTATCACATTACTCAAATTCAAATTCAATTTAATATAAAATACCTACTATCATTTTAAAATAATTAAAATATACATATATTTTTAAAAAACATGTCCTTCTAGACATAAAAAATATAAACCATTTAAACTACAACCCTAAACCTGACCCTAATCATTATTTTCAGAAATATCCAAATAGATCTCATTTTCATTTTCAAAACTATAACTAATTTTTCAACTTTTAACAATATTGAAAACAAAAAATGAAAATGAAAATATATCCAAATGGCACTGGAGTTGCCGATCAACTTTACTATTTCTCATTGCAATATCAAAATATTGATATTTTGAATACGTCTTCTCATAACAACAAACATTCAATATTTCTCCTCATTTGATGATATTAGGAGCAATACAAAATAATATATGCAACTTCAACAACTGTTGGTCAACAAAATCTGAAAAAAAAAAAAAATAGCATAACAAAGCATTTAAATTAGAAGTTCTATAATATCAAGAAAAATAACATAAAGTTAGCATGAAAAATAAATTAAAAGATCATATAGTTTTGATTTAATGCACCCTTATGCAACTAGTGGAATTTTTTGGTCCCTACTATTTGAACGTACAATACACGACCGACCGTGAACTAGCAAAATGCAAAAGTTCTATATTTGAATGGAATTCCAAAATTGCATTACCTTTGGATGCTCTTCCTTATCTGCATGTTTGGATGGGAGTAAGAAACTCATACTTAAACATGAGGTACGAACCTAGCGCCCTTTCCAGCAACCATCACAACTTCCTTGATACTCTGGTTATCCTGAAGTGAAATCATTGCAATGGATGGTTACCAAAGTTAGTGAAAGGTTCTATAATCTTATCATTGTTATGCCATTCAATTAAACTCGTTAGCTCCACATTTGTAGAAAGTCAATAATATTCGTCATTGTCAATATTTAGTACCCTCTCAATAGCTTTAATAACTCATTGAAAGCCTTAGGTATAGTGAACCCCAAGTCCTTAAAAGGGGAAAAAAATAATAGACTAGGAAAGAGTTTCTCTCAGCCTACGAATTGCACGTGATGGTTGACATCATTGTTGAGATCTCAAGCAGGCTTGAAGTGCTTGATTCTGTCTTCAACTAACCTACATTTAGTAGTTGTATATTGGAGATTTTAATGGGATAGGTGAAGAGTAAAATTAATTATAAGATAACTTACATAATTACAAGGAACCTTGAGCAGTAATGATTATTTTTCAGATGCCATAATTGTAGATTGTAGGATATAATTAGTTCTATGCTCATTTGTCCACATTTATATGTCCGATTTCGTATAACAAATTCAAACTATCTAATTTGTCGCTTGCTTTAGTAAGGTTAATTACACCTACACCCCCCCCCCCTTCCAAAATAGCAAATTTACCAACCCTTCTATCTTTAATTACCGAAACCTCCCCTTTTAAAATGCAAAGTTGATCAAACTGTCATCACTATTAAGATTTTCAACAAAAATAAATTTTTATATACTTTTTACATGTAAAATTAAATCTAAATTTTTCTTAGAAGTACCAATCTTACAACACTAGGAAAAAAAAATTCTTTATCATCTCAATTTCATTATGTGTTATCGTTAGCTTATGTACTTATTCATCTTCATCTATATATGACATATGCTAATTGAGAAATCATGTTTAGGATTACAGTAGAATTTTTTTTCTAATATTGTAAGATTAAGATGTTGAAAAGAGATGCTTCCAAAAAAAATTAGATCTAATTTTACATGTAAAAAATATATAAAAATTTATTTTTGTTTTCATTTATTTTCCTCCCAATTTTCTTTTCTCTTTTATTTTCTTTCTAGCAATTCTCTTATCCTTTATTAGTTATATTTTTTTCCTTGAAGTAGGGATGGCAATGAGGGTGGACCATAACCCAAACTAGAATTCAACTAGATCTAAGCAAGTCTAAGGTGGCTTAACGAGGTATGGGAAACGCTCCTAAAATTCGAGACCGGATAAGAATTTTATCCAACCTGCCCCTATAAAATATATATAATAATAAATAAATTGTGTATACATAATATTTTTATTATAACAAATAAATTTGTTGGTGTATTGCTGACATATTTGATTTGAAATTGGATTAACTGTATTTGATATGATTTTAATATATTTAGATTACTATTTTATATTAAATTTGATCCTTAGAACACGACAAAATATTTTAATATTATTTTTTAATTCTTTCATGGGTTGGCACGATTTACCTATCAACGTGACAGAGCGAGTTAAGGTGGGACAACGTAGAACTCTCTTAAGGTGAGATAGTAGTGTGGGACAGTGTTAGGTTTTGCGAAGGAGGGTGTGGGTTGAGCTAAAACTTGCTCCATTGCCATCCCTATTTTAAGGACAACGTCTTTAGGTGGAAGTATGTTAAATAGATAGAGTGTGACTAATAGATAGACAGAGATGACGAGATAAACAACAAAAGAGAGTAACAAGCAGTAAGACTAAGGTAGAGAGAGAAAGGAACAGGGGTCTGGTCAGAGGATAGGTCGGGTAATGGAGAAGAAAGATGAGTAGAAAATAAATGGAAGAGATAACAAAGCGAAACGTAGAAAGAAGCGTACACAAAGAAGAAAAAATGGAGAACATAATGGCAAAGAGATGGATGGAGGGCTACAAGAAAAGAAAATAAAGGGACGACATAGGAGATAAATGCTATTGAAAGAAAAAAACAAAAGAAAAAGAAAAAGGTAGTAACACGTTGAGGAGATGAGACAAGAGGGCGAGGAGGTGGGAGAGAGACAAAGAGGAAATAGGTCGTAAAGCAGTGAAAGAATGATCCAATTAAAAGTTTTATAAGATTAAGCTTCTTTAAATTAAATCAAAAAAAATAAAAATTGAGACTAGCTATATTCCAAGAGTTCATTTCAAGATCTAAGCACTTTAATAATTGAGGTTGAAAATGATTTTTGCATTAAAGATACTAAAACTTTTTTTAAAAGTGTGAAATCCATTTATAAGCATAATGCAAAATACCCTTCAACTATAAAAACATTACAAATACACATCTTTTTCAAGTATATAAACATTAATAAGACGCCAGTGGCAAAACAATCATTAATAAATTAATGATTAAATTATTTATTTAATTTTTTAAGTTGATAACAAAATGATCAATTTATAACTTCCAATTCGATTGGTTTTGATAATTATGAAGTTAGACATGAAAGTTGGCGATTTCACTATTTTGAAAGGATGCAACTACCCCATTTGTTATATTAGCTCTTTGACAATTTTGATACTATAAAACTTTTAAATCAAAATATTACTAAGTTTTTTATTTTGCTATGTCGTTTATTACTTGCTATAGGACTAACCGAAGAATGGGATGGATCAAACAAAACAGCACAAAAGGCATCATGGTTATGCCAACCTCTCTTTGCTAACAAACCAATGCAATTAAAACTTCTTTCTGTTAACCAGCAAATGGCAATGAACATGATTCTTGACTAGGGGACTAATATACAAGATTAATAAAATAACTAGGTTTGATATAAATAACATAACTAGCTTCTTCATGTTCCCAGACATTTTTGTTTTTTTCCAAGTTTCAAGGGAAATGGCTTGGAACCCAAAACAATAGATGAATAGGAGGATTAAGAAATGACCAAAAGAACTAGTTCTTTTCTATATGCAGAAGGGAGATGTAAAACCAGAACCCTGAGATATTTTGTTTCTTAAACCAGGCTCTAAGTGTTCCATAATCTTCAGGCCTAGCCACTTCATCATCTCTGGTTTTCTTACCTGCCTCATACATAACCTTAATAATCCTTCAGATAAAACAAAAATTCAACTTTGTTTTTACACCACTACAAGGTCAGTCAGATTGTGAGATGCGCTATTATATCTCCACCCACAAATACCAGAAAGAACAAAGAGAAAAATTCTAAAGCTCACAACAAACTCCATTTTTTATCAGTCCAAGACTGATTATGTTACCACATATAACCAAGATTAGTATTACCTTCAGCGACCACCACATTGATGTGGATATCCAATTTACAGAACGTAATATAGCCTCAAAAAAGAAAAGGTCAACAGGCAGTTAGCAGTTAGCAGTTAGCAAAAGCAATTGTATGAACTTCATATGATTGTGGTGTTAGTTCAATACACCATAGCAGCAGAGTCAAAAGGGTAAGTTGAATACATCTTTATATCTCAACTTTAAGAGGAAATGAGAACAATTATAATATATTTCAAGAGAATGAAAGAGAATCATTGACTAACCGACTCTTTTATTCTCCTTGCCAATCTTTGAGTTCATTATGGGGTACATATAGCTTTGCCACTCGTTCCTCAGCTTCAGTATCATTCACGACACCCCGACATCTAGAAGATCCACAAAAACAAGCTAGTCGTTCATCAACTGAGAAGAACCTGCAATGCAGAGAAATTCGATCAAATAAGCTTGTGGAGAAAAATAACAATAAATGCAGCTGCATGACTAGATGGAAAACCTGTAATCGTATGTCAGTTCTTCCCATTGTTTAATATCTCGTTTGGCAAATATGATGATATGATCGTCACCATTGACAGTAAGCACTCTTGAATAGCAGTTTGGCTGAAACAGAACAAAACAGAACAAGACATTTAAATATCTGACGCTGAAATTGTAACATCAAGATGCAAAGGCAAGAATACTGCTGAAAAAAATAGCTAATGGGAATAAGAGAATTGCATGGTCCATTGACAAAATCCCTTGAAAAAACTAAACCCGCAGACACCACCCAAAGGAGAGACACAGACAGACACCAACATATACACGATTGTTGCTCAACTCAAGAGGTAAATTGACAATGTTGCCAATAGTCAGCAGCTTCCCCCTAGACATGAAGGGATATGGGTAATGGCCCATTCAGGATTAGAGGCACTATGCAGAAAAATATCACACTTCCACAACATGTCTGCCTGAATCATTTTTTCCACAGCACTAAATGGCTGTAGCAAGAAGCAAATGTTCGCCAAACCCCAAGATCCTCAGAGCCTACTAAGGGCTATTGCAAACAACCAATACAAGTGATTTACATAGCCTAAATTATCTTTAACGAGAAAAAGAAATAAAAGGTTCAATCGCTATAGAATAACCCAATTCACTAGATCTTCTAGTCATACTGTCAACAATGTCCCATCACAGATTTTGATCTCCCAAGAGCAAACAATTGCATCTGAGACAAGTTGTTGCATGTGTAACGCAAACTGTAGGAACTGTATACTAATATCAGCAATTTATTTTCCATCACTGTCTGCTAGTCAAAGCTCAACTTTAGGGCACCCAAAAACAAACATAAAACAAATTCTATAAATTTCATATATAATTACCATGGTTAACTGTGAGTCTTATACACATCAACATTTTTTACAAAATTCAATTTGAATTACCTTAAAATGTTAAAGAAAGACAAGGACAAATCTGAAGTCCCTTTTTGGACAACACTGGGAATTGCTATCACAGAGAAATGTCAACACTAAGTTTCAAACTATCCTAATATTAGATCAAATTTAAGGATTTAAGCATGAATTTTAATTCACTGAAGCAGTGAATCACTAGATAATTTGTATGAGCTCAAATCTCCATCTCAATCACCAACAAATGAACAAAGCACTTAAAATTGACTACATACTCATCATAAATGAAAGACATTTCCAAGCAAAAAGCACAAACTACAAACTAGAAAACAGAATGATACACCTAGAGAACATGGAAACCAAAGGAGACTTATCAGCACTTTGGCAGCACCAGTTTAGTATTAAAAATTGAGACAATTTGCATCTAGATCAAGAATTCTATTTAACAAGAAAAATATAAAAGATGTCTTAGTTATTCATCATCAAGAACTAACAGTTTGGAGCATAATAAACTCATACCTTTTTCTTTCTTTTTTTCTGATGAAATAAAGAATTTTGCACAAAAGAATAAAAATTAGCACTTACTTCACAAGAATGGTTAATCAAATGTGCTATGCTTCCCGCCCTCGTGGCATCTATTACACGTTCATCATCTATTCGAAACATATATGTTCCAGCACCCTGCACGAGACAAATGTTTAGAGATCTCAAAATCAGATTTCTGCCACAAAATTAGCATGCACATGTTAAGTGAAATGAAGTATGCGACAATCATGCATGTAAGAAATCTCATTCAAAAGGCTATCAAATGCCAAAAGCATAGGAAACTTTTGCATAAAGATAAGATGTTCATTTGACCATTCATGGGGCAAAGATACGGATACATATAAACCCAGCAAAGAAAAAGCAGAATACCACACACAAACGTAAGCATTGGAGAAAGAAAGGGCATGCGAGCAACAAAATCATCTCATGTAACTGCATTAATGCACAATCTGATGCACCAAAGCATTGAGATATAATGTGCATACGTTTGACAAAACGTAATACATCTAGAATTGCTAAAAGGTAGTGTGCTGCACAGACAGACTAATCAATGACAACTTATGATCATAACAGAAGAAAATCACACAACCAGATCATATTAGGAATATCATACATTTATTTGAGAAACTATTTGATGGCTCTTCATATGAATTAAGAAGAGGTGGGCCAAAGAAAACAACAGAAATTATCTATAAAGCATACTCCTGGGGCATATGGTAATAAAATTGAAAAAATTGCAGATTTCTACAATTTATAAAGCTTGAAAGTGATGAATGAATACATTGTTCGGAGGAAAGGATAAATATTGATGCCTCTAAATGAGATTTAATGCAAAATAGTTGTCTTTCCAGGGACATTTTGCGTGATTCACTTTCAAAATCTTTTTGGCTATCGATTAACAGGGGAGATTACAGGCCAGTAGAACCTGTTGCCGTGAATATTTCAACGATTGTTTTTATTTACTTAACACTATTGTACTCCAAGGAAGAAATCTGATGTATACTTTCAACTTCCAGAGTGATTCAATAGAGGCAGAAAACATGCCAGCTGATTTACTTGCATAACCAAGAGAAAAGAGTCTTACTACTCCCCGGCATGGGAACAGTATGATGTCTCTTAAAATAGCACATTGATATATTGAGTGACGAAGCAGTCATAGCAAGACCAAGCTATAGAGAACACCAGCCCATATATCTGATCTAAGACAGTTGGAGAAAAGCTTTACACGTCCCACTATGAGTAATTGTTGATCAGAAAGCATGTAGATCTAATTTCCTTTGCAGAATTGATGTGGTCTAGCAGTCAATCAGGATAGCAAAGGGGAGAAGATTGGTTAACTTGTGCCAATTATATTACCGGATAAAAAGTACTAAGGCAATCATATTTAGGTTTGGTGTATCATAGTAATCATCCAACCCTACAGTCCAAAAGTTGGCAATGCATCTGTAGTTTTGTTTGATTGAAGACTCCAATGCATAGTTGTTAAGAGCGCAAGGCGCGCTATAGCGCAAAGGTCTCTTGGGGCTATAGCGCATAGCGCAGTGCGAAGCACGCGCTTTGTTGCAGTATAGCGCAACGTATGAAAATTATCTTCATTTTCTATGACATAGTTATATACCAAGAATGCTCATAAATTCAAACAATTATAGAACATAAAAGCTACTAAATATTATAAACTAATAATTAAAAAAAAAACTCAATTAGTTCAACAATCTCAAACAAACAGTGGTGGTGGTGGTGGCCGGCTGTAATGGGTGCGGTGGCAGAAGTGGGTGTGTGGGGAGTGAGACTGAAGACAGAACTGACCGAAAAAAAAAAAAAGCCCTAAGCTACCCACTTAAACACCCAAAACACATTCTGCCCCTGCCTTAGCAACAAGGCGCCCAAGGCGCGCGCCTCAGTGCACTTCGGAGTGCAGGGCGCTGCGAGGCGCAAGGGCTGCGCCTCGCGCGCCTTTTATAAGTATGCTCCAATGCAAAAGTTCACCTGAACTAATAAGATGACTATTCATTTATTCACTTCATTTTGAGGAATGACACATTTTGGGATAGTTAAATGGGTAAACAGCTTTGCATCCATAAGGACATTACAAAATTGAACAGCTACAGCTGCACTCCCAAACCATTTTCCATTAGGAATCAGTCAACAAGCAGTCCTAACTAGAAAAAGTCCATCCAAACCATGTTAAATCAGAAATTCACCCAAACAAGTTGAAGTACTTACCACTAATGAATTGTATATCATATGTTCCCTTCTGTCAGCTACCGAAGGTCGAATAAGTTCGCCAGTATACTCGATTACCTACATTGCAACAGAATTTAAATGTTTTAATTTCAAAGCAGTTTTTAAAAAAAAAAAAAATGTGGTGGTCCAGCAATTTACCATGTCTCCTGCTCTATGTGGAAGTTTAGTGAAGACACCAAAACCATGTATACTGGACTTCCCTGGAGTCAAAAATATTCCAAAAGGTGAATGATCAGATAAAATACCATATACTGACAATTACGGAATTCGGAAAACAATTTTCATTTCATCACGTAATGACATGCACATGATTTGGTATTGGAATCCATCCCCGTCTCTAAATGGGGCTGCAGGTGAGTGGATGTTTACACCAGTAACTATTCTAAACCACAATATTAAGAAACAACAGAATAAAGCATGTGCACACATGAACCAATACAAGGAAGGGGGCTTATGGAGGAAAAGAAGGCTAGGAAGGAAGAGAGAGAGAGAGAGAGATCATGAATCAAAAGTCAAGGAAAGTTTATTTTCTTCCACAAAAATCAATGAAAACAAAGTTTCTCTATGCTTCTTCAAATAAAAGATGAGAAAAATTAGTGAATGAGATCCTATCGAGTATCAAGCCTATCAAAGACAGCACACGATATTAGAGTACCATCTCTCAGAAGGCTTGATATCAAAGTTTTCCCGTTTTTCAGGAAAATAGAAAGATTCTGACTAAATTCTGGCTGAGCATCAATCTTTGCAACACATTCCACCAAATGTAACAACAATTCATGCTAATCCATGTCCATATTCATCATATGTATTGTAATCCACGATACACAATTTCACTTAAGTTTTATGGTGACAAAAGGACAAAAACAGGGACATTCTGGTGACCTCATAAACAAATAAGCAATCAATAACCCAACAAAATATTTTTGGTTGTTAGGTTACTAAAGAAAATCGACAGAAAAGAAAGCTTGAGGGAAAATATAATTTAATTGGGGAAACTCATTTTCTTGAAAATTCTATTTGGCCTTTAACACATGTATCATCTTCCTTCTCCCCATTCATTTCCTCATTGTTTTTCTTAAACAACCAACCAAACTTGATTTTGTTTTCCTTTTCACTAATATTTTTCTTTCTTCATCAAAATCATTGAACCAAACAAAGCCTAAACTAAATGAAGGTTACCTGGCTGCTATTATATAGTGTTCTAACTTGACCAATGAAATAAAGCAGTTTGAAATATATAAATAAAATAAAATAAAAAAGAAAAGAAAAAAAGTACATAATGAACAGTGGAAAAGAAATCATAATCAGTTAGAACTTCAGAGGTGAGACAACATTGAACACTCAGCCACTCACTTTTAGTTATTGTCCGCAGATTCATGCTACGTTGAAGTGGTTATAATACAAAAAAATAGTAACAATAGAAGACCTAATGAAAATGTATAGGCTGATAAGCAAATATCAGAGTAAAGCAGAATGTGCGATGAACTTTAGCAGGCAGAACTTCATCATAAAATTTATAGAGAACCTTAAATGGTTATTAGCACTGGGCGTGTGAGAGAGACATGACGTTGACAAAGACAATAATGCTCTGCAACCTCGTGCATTTAGATTGTACTGATATATGTACAGTGGGGAAGAGTAAAATTACCATATGTAAAAGTTAACTATTCATATTTGTTTCTACAAGTTAAGCAAAAGACAACAGAGCCTTCCAATGTTTAATGAATGGGATAAAAATATAGAAGAAGTGTCAGGGGAACATAAATGAACTTCCAAGTAGCAGATAATTCTCTTTGGTGCAAAGGAAAACAAATATTAATATATGCAGAAAGTTTACCAAATGCCAGTCTCTTTCTAATAGTTTCCCTCATGCGATTGTACTTATCAGCCACCGAGAAAATCTCACTAGATGGGTCAAATTGAGAGGTTTGTAGCTTCAGAAGCTCAATAGAATATTTAGAGCGGCCAAGCGTGTCGTATGACATTTTGTCCCACAAGGACATATGGTGGCTGCATCCACCAACCAAGTATGGCTTGTTCTCCACATACAAACGCTTTGTTGAAGCAGCAGCAAGGACTTCTCGTCCATTTCCCCCTTTCCTTCTGAGAAAATTATAAGGTTCTATTGATGGAAAAAGGAAAAAGACATTAGACAGTCACACACAGATTATGCTATAAACAAAGTATTAGTTATAGACAACAACAAAGGAAAAATAAAATAAAATACTTTCAGTATTTGTTACCATAAATAGAGTAGCGTGTAAGATAAGTTGAGATTGTGCTACAAATTAAGTATTAGTTATAGACAACAGCAAAGAAAAAAAAATACTTTCAGTATTTGCTACCATAAATAGAGTAGCTTGAAACATAAGTTGATGGAAAGCTCTCAGCTATACATTCTCTCATCAGACGACAAGCAACATAAAACAAATAAAATTTGATCACGCATTTTATGAAACAGTTGAAAACAATTAAGAACAATGCTATCTCAATTTATGCATATTTATTTTGATGAAGTGCCTAGATCAAACATAGCTACAGGACATTGTCATGCATATAAATGAAATATGCATCTACTGCTGTGATCTTAAATTATTCCAAGTAGTGTAATCATTGAGATGAGAAATCAACAATTCAGCTAGAATAATTAGATTGATCGCTTTTATATTTTTCTAATGATTTTCTTATTTACTCAATATCAGTAAATTGGACGGTTCGTTATCATTATTTATGTATGTTAATAAATAAAAATCCTTATATCAAACATAGCTATGGGTCATGATTGTGCAAATGATGGTGCTAATGAAATAGGTCTTCACAGCTCTGTTCTTAAATTATACCAACTTATAGAATTATTAAGACGGAAGGCGAATTGCTCAATTTTTTGGTTAAAATTGCATATGCAATGAATGCTCAAAAGAAGGATGACTTTTTAGTTTTTCATAAACATTGGTGTAAGGACTCTAGTGCATGTACAAAAACAAAATTCACCAGATAGATAACCCTACTAGAAAATTCCAAATTGAAAGATTATTATTTGTCCCAAATATAAAATTTATATATTACGATAGAGCAAGATATTGTCTTTTAACTTGAAACACAATGGTAATCTTCTATACGATTAGCATCTTATTACAAATAGATGCATAGACATTGAGACTTATATGACACTATTGTCCCCAAGTCTTTGCCTCGAATGGAAAATTAGTCGACCAAGGCTGTATTTGCATGGTACTCACAAAGCGAAAGGTTCACCTTGTAACTTCACTAATCAATTAGTCTTTGTGAGTTTGTTGTTAGACATCAACCATAGGTTCTACATTTGAACTAAAGGACTAACTACATGGTTAATTAAAAGATTCTAATCTAATTACGAGAAAATCAGAAAATTATTCACATATTTATATTAATTGAGGAACCTAAGGAGTCATGTACAAATCCAACAAAGCCCATGGCACCAATGAACTTCATCTAATTGGTAGATTGAGAAAATTAATTGATTAAGAGTAGGCATAATTAATTCAAGTACTGAATTAATTCAAATAAATAAAGAAGTTCATTTGATTGAGCACATGAGATGTGCCTCGCCTATATGGAAGAATATAACTAAATACAGTGAGACTAATTTTCTGGCTAAATTATTTCGAGTTTTGAATTAACAATTGAATAAAATGTTCATTTAATTGCTATAGGATGTGTCTAGCCAACTTAAAATTTTACTTAACTAATTAAATTAATTTAACTACTGATTTAATTCAATTAAATAAAAGAGTTCATTTAATTGGGCACATAAAATGTGGCTATCCGACTCAAAAAAGTAATTAATTAGCATGACTAATTGATTGGCTAAATTAATTCAACTATTGAACTAATTAATTAAAAAAAGAGCTTTACATTTGATACATGAGATGTGTCTATCCAACTTCAGGAATTAATTACTATCCTAATTAGCTGACTTGATTTATTCAAGAGTTGCGTTGATTCAATTAAATCTGGAGTTTATTTAATTAAATATATGAGATGTATCAAGTCGATCTAACGAGTTAAATTACTTAATGTAACTAAATAACTTGGACTTACAAGAAATTTAAAGAGACCAATTAAATTAATTGATCAATTAAAATTCTAATTTCAATCTTCAACAACTGAATCAGAAATGCAAAATCATGAATCTCGCTAGAGAAAGGGTATCGGAGAGCATGTGACGAACTCTAAAAATTTATAAATAACCCTCCAAGGAGCTTAAAAATACTGAACATTATGAGAGGATTGAAGCTTTATTATTGTGTGAGGGTTGGTTTAGTTGGGTGAATTAGATTAGCCCCACAATTTCTCCCTTCACATAAATCCTTCATTCTTCATGTCTCATATTGGCCAGCCATCTCAATTGATTTTTTCTTGTTTTCTTTCATCTCCATCATTATTTTAAAGAGTAATTCAATCTACTAGTATATGGACAGCATTAGTAGGCAATAGATCTGTGAGCTTCAACCTTAGAAGGAAGATTTTTGTGTTTTAGGTGAATTTTTGCATCTAAAGCTAGTACTTGAAAAGATCACACACCAACTAGAGTTTTAAAGACTTGGATGTGTCCATATCTTCAAAGCAAATGAAATGAGAGCTATGAGCTAGATTGGAAAGGAAGCCATTAGTACTCTGGTGAAATAGTTTCAACAACCTTACTTCTAATAATCATTAACCAAGATCTACGATTAGATTGGCATTAGATTTTATAGGCTGAATAGTCATTCGGTGTAGATGAGTTTAGGCATTTGAATTACTAGATTTAATGAGTAAAACTCAAGATACAATCGTTTTAGTTAGAGGTGTCTGCCCAAATGCAGAACAAAGGCAAGGATCCTATATGTTCAGTTTACTTTGGGACTAAGCACTTGATTGGAGAGATTTGTTTGTTGGCCTCAAGTCAGGAAAGAGCTAAGACGCTTGGAGGTTTAGATTTTAAAGGAGATTGGCTTGAAAATAATTGGATCATTGAGAATCTGGCTTCAATTATTATAGCTAACTTTGATTGTTAAGGTAAGGATTCTTGAATCCTAAATTCATGATACACTTTGCATAAGGATCATTACTCATGCTATATCCATGGGATTTTATGGAAAAGGTTCTGTAATTGTTTGTTTAATGTTGATTAAAATTTCTGAATGTTGGTGCACCTACTTACATAGATATCATGAAACTTTCATGCTATCAAGTTCCTTCACTCTATTTCACCACAAGCACCAATCACTAAAAGTATATTGAGTTTTACACATCCAAATCAAGTAATTCAAGTGCCTAAACTCATCTACAAAATGAGAAATCTGCCTGCAAAATTTCATGCCAATCTAGTCGATGGATCCTTGTCAATCTTCGACAGAATTAAGGTTGCCAAAATTATTTCAGCATAGCACCGGTGACCTTTACCTTTTTTATCAAGCTCCAACTTGTTCTTCCATTTGCTTTAAAGAATATAAACATTTTTAAATGTTCAAAAATCCATTAGGTGTGTGATCTCTTTAACTACCACCATTGAATCCAAGAACTAGGACTGTAAATGGATATTCGAAAATTCATTTACCGTTCGCATCCGAATTCGTTTATAGGGTATATTATCCGTATCCATTTAAAGCGGATATTATCCGTATTCGATTAGTAAATATTCGACTGTAAACGGATATAAATATGACAATTGCCTATGCAATCCGTTTAATATCCGCTCCGAATATACATCCGTTTATATATTCACTTATCCACAATTTAATAAAATCCGTTGTCCATACCCAATAAATAATATTTAAAAAATGATTATATATAATATATTTTAATTTTTCATGTATTTTAATATATAAATAATATTTAAAAAAGTTATCATATATAATATATTATTATACTGTTCAATATGAAATCTCATAATCTGTATATAAATGAATATAAGTATAAATTAGTAATTAAAGAATTAATAAGAAAAAACTAGTAGTTAAAGATTATGAAAAATTGATAGACCATAGTAATGATAATTAAATATTACTAAATCAAGAAAAAATTTGAAAAATTCAATATATGATCGATAAAATTAATCAATATAAAATTATTGTTGCTTGACTTCATAATTAATTTATATTGGTGTCATTTTATTAATATTAATTAATCATAAAACCAATCATTAATTAGAAAAAATTAACTAAACCAAGAATAATTTTTTTAATGAAATTTATTAGAAAAAACATGTATTTTATTATAAATTAACGGATTCAGATATTCGAATATTTGTAAACGGATGTATCCAAATTCAGTTAATATCCGACGGATACGAATTCGAATGTTATTAAAAAATATCCATCTGATAAAGATACAGATACGGATATTATAAAAATTAAACGGATACGAATATGGATATGGATACAGTGTATCCGTACCGTTTAATATCCGTTTACAACCCAACCAAGGACTCACCAACAAAGATGAAGATCTTCAGCTTGAAGTCCATACACCAATTGCCTATTAATGCTATATGTGTACTAGTATGTTGAACACTATTTGGAGCAATGATGGAAATGGAAGAAAAACTAAAAGAAAACAGGCAGAAATGGCTACCCAGTATGAGACAGGAAGAAGGGGAGGCAATTCTGTGTAAAGAGAGCAGAAGTGTGAAGGAAATCTAATTCACTTAACTGAACCAACTCTCAAACCAAAAAGAAGCTCCAGTCCTTTCCAAAATGACCGGCATTTCCAGCTTCTAAAAGCAGGTATTTATATATTTTTGGAGGGCAACACATGTTCTCTAATGCCCCCATCTAAATAGGTCCAAGATCTTGCATTTTCGCCCCAACTATTGAAGATTGAATTTCTAATCAAAATAGAATTTCACTTGAATTAATAATTTAACTGAAATCTTCAACTAAATGTCTTGCAAGTTTTAATTAATTAGTCACACTAATTAATACAACTTGCCAGATAGACTTGATACATTTCATTTTTTCAAATAGTTAATTGAATTTATCAACTCTTGCATTAATAGTCATACCAATTGATTCCCCAATAAATTAGATATATCTAAGCATAGTTATTAGAGGCAGAGGTGAGAGGTTGGCGAGAGATACTTTTGTAAGAAGAGAGGCAAGTGACGAAAAGGCGAATGATGCGACAATGAAGAATGAAATCCGTATATAAGGTGCATTTTGAGAAAATCTATATAAGTAAAAAAAAAAAAAAAGAAGAAGAAAATAGGAAAACATGAAAACATGAAAAAAAACAAAAAAAAAATAGAAAAACAAGAAAAAAAAAATGTATAAATAGCAGGAAGACCAAAAATTACAGGAATTAAAAAAAAAAAAGACAGAAGGAAAAGAGAAAAATACAAAATACAAAAAGAAAAGGCCAGAAAAAATAAACTATAAGGAACAAGAAGTAGAAAAAATGAAGATATAAAAGCCAAGAGAAAACGTGAGGAAATAAGGAGGAAAGAGGATAGGAGGGGAGGAAGAAAAAAGGAAGAGTAAAAAGAAAAACAAAAAAAGGAGCAAAAACCTACTTTATTGCCAGAGTCTGTTGGAGTTATCAGAGACTGCGGGGAGCCAGAGCAGTGGTGGAAGCGTTAGTCGATAGCGGTGCAACTTTTGCAGTTCATTTTAGGGTCGCTCTTGTTCTCCTTGACAGCTTCATTTTCAACTTTCATAGTTCATTTTAGGGTTTGTCTTTTAGGATTTAAAATGGTGAGCCTCAAAATGAGCACTCACCAAACTCTTCTTATAAATAGACTAAGCAAGCCAGTGCATCATCCATACCCCGCACAAAAACAGTTCCGACTTATTTTTCTTAATTCAAGTGTTATTTAGTCTGTCACACATGGGAGACATTAAATATCTCTAACACGTCCCCTCATGTGCCAACAATATTCATTTCATGAAGCCTAGCACATGATTCATACATGGTTGGTGGGGAGATTCAAACCTTGGTCTGCATGTTTGGCCATACTCCAATACCATATTGAATCACCACCTCATCTTAAGTTGTTAGAGAGTTGTGACATTAAATATTTAATATCTTCTGCAAATGTAATATAGACTTAATATTCCCTCTACTTTTAGCCTCTAATGAATAGCTACAAAGATAGTTATTAAATCGTTAGCAGCGCATAAAAACATTCCCTTTCCGACCCTCTCATACTAGGGAAAGGTCCTCTCAATGCTCTAACATTCACACCAGATATAGACCGAACTATCTTATGACATTCTAAACCCAGCTCACATACCTCTGTAATAGGCGAACAGCCCAACCCTTGGAACATACTATAGCCCCAGGTAGCAAAGAGCCGACATCGAGGTGCCAAACCTTCCCGTCAATGTGAGCTATTGGGGAAGTTATCATGAGAGAGGTAAAGAATTGTCAATTTTTTTTGCAAAATCATCTAAATGATGCTCCCTTGGTCCACCATTCTATGCCCCTTTTCTGTCACGTCCCCACAATAATGTTTGATCTCTTAAAATGGAGAATTTCTTTCCAAAAGCATGTTTCACTTAAATGTAATGATATGACACCAAAATGTGAATATACCCAAAATTCAAATTGCCAAATCTCATTTAAACTCTAACAATTCAAATATGATTATTCAAATTGTGATGAAGGGAATAATTGATGAACATTTGAGGTGCACTTGAAATATATTGCTATACTCAGCTTTCCCTGATTAAGCTATCATTCCAGATATTTTCCTAAGTCAAGCAACGGCGCATTGCATAAGTTTCTCACTCCACCCAAAGAGTATAGTTACAGGCAGAATGTTACATACAACTAAAAGGAGACGAAGAAGAATGAATGATTAAAACCTTGCTACAATATGAGTAAATCAAAGGATTTAGTAGATCCAATGATTTAGAAAAGATGGTAGGGGAGGTTAAGAAACAACACTTAGATAGAAAACCATGATTAATGTAATACCGATGAAAAAATGCTAGAAATGACTACGTACCAGTGCGAGCGCTACCAGAAGGATTTGATGGTGGAATAAAGTCTGCATGTTTGTCAGATTTTTGTCCAAATCGTTCTTCAGCAAACAACCGTTCATTGGATGAGGGGCTGTGTTTTCTGCAGAAGGAAATAAGTTGAATGCACTGATCCTCCTCATCCTCATCAAAAGGAGCCAAATGCAATCTATCCTCGTCCTCAGGCTACGGAAGATAAAATACATATGGAAGAACAAAACAGAAGTTAGCAGTTAGCTTGTTAGCAGTTAGCAACGAGCAACAATAGGAAAGAAAGTCTCAATAAGGTGAACAAGTTCTAATAGACATTGGCTGATAATCGAAATAGGCAACATACCTCTGACAATTGAAAAGAAAAGGTCAATAAGCCTCCCAAACTTTTAAAAAAATATTACCAGGATTATGTATTTTAGGAGAAAAATACTAAAAAAACATAATCCCCCCCCCCCCCGGCGACCTATTTTCTTCTTATTTCATTTTTGTTCTTTTCTTCTTTCTTCTTCTCAATTTTGTTCTTTTCTTTCTCCATCTTCCCGGGCCCATCCTATTCCACATGAGACCTCCATAAACCCTTCACCATAGCACCCAACACCCACCCCACCTCCACCCCAATCCCACAAAAACCAAGCTCCATCCCCCCTACCCCAAACCTTGCAACCCCCCATGGCCTGCACGCCCCACCCAAATTCCAATACCGAACTCACCCCCAGCCCCACCAACATATGAATATACATATGCATACATGACCATATATACATATAACTATATACACATTATATTAATTTTTATGAAGAACCAAATGTGGACCGTTGATCTCTATCAAGCAAAATCCAATAGTTTATTAGAAGTAGAGGCATAAATTATTTATACAGGTTAAAACCACAATAAAACTCTCAACTGCACATCAGTGTCACCGCTCACCCAATGGGTGTTTCAGAGAGGCCTTTTACATTTTTTATGACAAGAGGGTATATCAGTCATTTTGATTATAATTTGATGTAAACTGGAATTAAACTTATGATAAAATATCTGTAACTTAAAAGGCAGACATTGTATACCTCAAGACAAAAGCCAGCAGCACGTGCACAGAGAGGATGATATGCCACACGACATGTATTATTCGAGCACTGTAAAATGGTTATATAGGAAATGATATAGTGCAAAAAATCAACAAAGACTGAAAAGCAAATCAAAAAGATATTTTTGGTAACTTAAGTAACAATGTAACATGATGTCAATATGTTAGAGCAATAAAAATATTACACAGCTATCATTTCAATGTCAGACAAGTTATTCCATTCTCTCTTCAGTAAAGCTACACTTATCCCACAAAAATAGAAACTAACAGCATAAGGAAAAGGAAATAGGCTTTCCATTTGATAAGGATTCAAAAGAATGGTAAAAACTGTCCAACTCTTTGGTCCGAGAAGAAGACATGACAGATTAGAGGAATTATATGGTCACCAACAAAAGGTTTACTGATCATTGAAACATGCTGCAGAATTGGGGAACAGACATCTATATGCATATGATGCAAATGAGTCAATTATGACCATAAGCTTAACTCTTCCATACTTTTTTAAGCATAAATTCCAAACCAAAATTTTATTAAATACATCTGGGTCACATAATTTCATAGTCTTGAATCGAATACATACTTCAGGAAGTCAAATCTCCCAATCAGGCTACAGAAGTATTTTAAAAACAATAATTCACTACCGAAAGTGAGCTAGCTAGTTTTAGAAGTTCATGCTCTCCAATATCGTAGTCCCTGAATTCAAGTGACAGAGAGCACCATGACAGGCACGTTTGTAGGTATAGCATATTTCTGGAAATCATGCAAGGAGACTGCGCTGCATGGAGATATAAGGGAATGACATTTTGTGCATTATCTTATTTGTTAATTCTTCCTCATTTCTTCAAATTATGAGATGTGATGTATATACGATAATGATAGGGTAACACAGTATAGCGTCCAGACATGATCCTCACTGAGCATTAGGTCACACCTTATGTATATTTATATAGGTGAGCCACAGAGGCCGTAAAGGGAAATGATAAGAGCGATTGAGGATGTCACTTAATTATTATACATGTTCATACTGTAACTATATCTCCTCCGGTTGATTTCATGTTTAATTGTGCCTGCGGGTACCATACTTTTCTTTAGATAAGTGGTTTATAGGATCGCTTCTTAGGTGTTCAGCAGTCATGAAACCATTGTAATATAAAGTGTATTCTCTTCCAGACTTCCACTGCATGATTTCTTTTAATTTCGTATCTGAATCTTTTCATTATTGACTTTTAACTTCTAAATAGAACAAATCTCAGCTTAAGTTGAATTTTACGTATTTCAGTCAAGGGGTGACAGAAAGCATGAAAAAACACAATAGATCTAGGACAAATTTTCTATTGATGTTCAGGCACCGACATAGCATTAACATCGACAGACAAAATTTCTCTTTCTAGTATTCAAAAGATGTGAACTCACAATAAGGATCTGGTATTTCAACCCTTCCACCTCCATGGGGGAAAAGAATAAAAAGAAGAAGAAAAATGAATGAATTGACAATAACTCAGCAACTGCTTGAGCAAAGAAAAAGGAGAGTCTACCTGAATACACACTCCATAAGAAACACCACAGATGCTACATAATAGCCTCCAACGGTCCTTCACAGAAAAGGAGAAGAGTATGAAAAATTAAAAATTACTTCATGTGCAAGTGTGAACTTAAATGAATTGAAATGGTCTTATCATATACCACATAATAGATGATATTCCTTACTAGGGAAATATTTGCATATTTTTTTATAGTCATCATATGGCAAAAACTTTTTAAGCTATGGTTTATGTTTCCCCTTCAAGGGTAGTGAATCAGAAACAACACGTGACAAAAAAAGAGGTCTACATACGAAAACACATTAAGAGAGGAAATACCTTACTGATTCTACGAAGACCATCAATGGGCTCCATTTTCTTTATATCAGATAGACAGGTTTCTGAATGAAAATAGATTTGTTAATTAAGTCAAGATATTTAGCGCAAATATATGCATGTCTTTGTGTATTTGCACAGACACGGCAGAAACCTGGTATCCATATAGCACAAGCAAGATGAGCCCAACGACCATCTGTTGTAGGCTTCATAGCACCTCCTAAACCAAATATTGTTTTGATAATTGTAAACTAATGCTCCAAACAAACATTAAATAGAAGTTAAAGGAAGAAATTCGGAGAACATATTAAGTACCTATGACAGGACACAGGCAGCATGGAGGAGGAGATTCAGGAGCTCCTGGACGACATAAGTTGCATAACCAAAGTACACCACCAGTGGGCTCAAGTTCTCCATAGCATCTAGCATGCACCTGAACAAATATCACTGGATTTAAAACATGACAGAGGAGAAAAGAATTTATTCAAACATAATCAGAGTACTAAAAACCATTTCATTTTCAAAATATGAACAAGTGTGATAGCATGCTGATTAAAGATTGAAGTTTAAAGAGACTCCTACCACCTCAGGAGCCAACAATAATTCATGATGGTACCATATCCAACAAAAATTTGATTCATAATAATAGGAATCCCAAGCAATCGAGTTTGCAGGAACATCAAGTACAGGCAAAAATGCAAATCACTAAATTGTTGTACTTACCAATTGTTAATTGCTAGATATAGCTAATATTACACTGAGGAAAAAATTGTTAACTGTCTATGTTACTGAAAATTTGTCAGAACCCATTGATATGATAAAGAACTGGGACATAGTTGTAGCAACACCATGAAATTCAATACCTTTCAAATGCCAGATTCCCTCAATGGGTTCAAGAAAAAATGTTGATCCGTAACCATGATATAGCGACAACAGGCCGCAGGATGCAACACACTATTCACTTAACCAATTTGAAATTAAGGAAAGTTGAACTAAACGCAATTATAAGAGATTAATAGCAGGAAGCTTCCCCATTAGCCTAGCAGTACAAACCGAGATGAACATAAAAAGATGACAGCAAAGCTAATTACAGCAGTGATTTCTCCCACAAAGGAGGATCATTCACTTTATTGATGCATAGAATTGGCAAAACTGGCAAATCCTATTTGGGAACAACAGACAACATCAATAGGTTACAAAACAGACTTACCATCATTCTGCATTTGTCACACTGAAGAAATAAATTATTCTCGTACTCCTGAATCAAAAACTTCACATCAGCATAAAATTTTGGCGAAAGTACTCAAGAAAATTATATAATATCAACAACATTTTTTATATTTTTAGAGGAAAGGGAGAAAGCAACACTGATGGTAATATTTTTACTTAGCTTGCTTAGATAGGAACAACATACAAAATAATATAGAAGGAGGCAAATTCAATCCTGAGTTAAAGAGTAAAGCTAACCCTTAAAGAAGAGCCTTACATCATCCATATGGCAAACGTTGCACTTGTCAAGGTCCCTCCATTCAACATGGACAGGCCTGTAGCCAGCAGGAAAGGCTTTGGTTCTCCTAGATGCCATGCGGGAGGAAATCGAACAGGGTCTGGCATTTGACATTTCCTGTGAATATTAAAACACAAATGTGTAGGCTAAGATAGACACCAGAGAGGCAGGTTATAAAACACCGTTCAACAGCTACAAATAATAATAAAATCATCAACTACACAGTGATGTGGTTGAAATGCGAGAGCAATCATACACATAGCCATAAGTCGTTAGATATGCAAGTTTCCGAGGTAAAGGACTTTCTCTCTATTCTACTACTTTTACTAGGCACCATAGCATAAGTTATACCAATGGCCAATAACTTGATTGTGCAAGTGATTTATGTTTACTGAAGCATTTCAAAATTATCATATATTTTTTGCAATATTTATAACCAAAATTAATAAGTAATAACAGGAGCCCTATTAGGAAAGGCACCTAGAACATATGTCATAGAAAAGCAAACACATAACATAGACAGAAGTGACCAAACAAGATATTCGAACTGCTAATTCAAAGGTGCTGTGTTATCAATACTTCAGTACGCTTGTTGGAAACTCGCTTGTCCAAAACTAAATATTAGGCATGAGTCAGGATGCACAAATCCTCCATTATGAGAATTCCTGAAAGTGAGAAATTATGAAACAAGTACCTAAATTCTCATAAAATGGTTTATGCAAATCAGGAGGATATAAGTAAGACACAATGTACTTAACAGAGGGTATGCTTGAGCATAAGTACCTTTAGGATTTTTGAAACTTCCGGGTGGGAAAAACCAAACATAAAAGAACCAGATTCAGAAAACTGCTCAGCTTTATAGTCATGGATGCTGGTTTGCACCTTCCTAATCCTTTTGTTTATTTTGGTCCAGCAAGCAGATGGAGTCGATCCCTCAAACTGTAAAGTAAAAATATACAAAAAATTGGATAAACCTAAATAAAGCAGGTTGTAAGATAGGTAAGAAATGGTCAACAAAAAAAGTATAAAAAGAAGTAAAAACAATAAGAGAGAGAGAGAGAGAGAGAGAGAGGAGGAGGAAGAAGAAGAAGAAGAAGAAGAAGAAGAAGAAGGACTAGGAACAACTGTCGGGTCTCAGTCAAAAAAAAAATGCAGAGTTGAATAAGAGTGATACAGATAAAAAGGCAAAATTTCAAGGAGTATCCCAACAAATGGCTAAATTGCAAAATCTGATAAAGAAAATTGTGTCGTTTTCTTTTGCCTGAGAAGATGCAATTAGACATTAAAGAAGAAAAGGCACAGCTGAAGGCAAGCCCTCAAATCATTAAAATGAAATCAGTAATGACATTATAATGACCATATACTATCATGCTTCTTGCAAAACCAATCATACATAAACATATTGTGAATTCAAGACATACCTATATGAGCAAAAATTTGTCAATTCACAAATATCATGTCAAGCTTCCCTAAATTCTCACCTATCAAATTACAAATATATCCATCGATGATCTCTTACTTGAGAACAATCAAAAATAAGCCTTACTCGCAGTGGTGAGTTATACTTGTTCATATCTCAAATCAATGAAGACTTGGTGATACTCTAATGAAATTCATGAAGATAGGAATCTCATATGAAATTCATTAGGACGGAAACAGTCTACTTGGCCGAAATCTAATTATATGTCGTGTATTTTTCTATTCCCA
This sequence comes from Jacaranda mimosifolia, assembly GCA_018894105.1. Lineage (NCBI taxonomy): Eukaryota > Viridiplantae > Streptophyta > Magnoliopsida > Lamiales > Bignoniaceae > Jacaranda > Jacaranda mimosifolia. Next base: position 16,866,407 of record CM032132.1, on the reverse strand, counting down.
TGAAGATAGGAATCTTATATAAATAAGTCTCCTACCTAGTTAAGAATGTAATCCCAACCAAATATAAAATTAAAACCATTCAAATATGAATACCAATTAGGTATTGGGTTCAAAACCTAATACATTTTTCAATATGTCACTGAACTTATAAAACATAAGAATATAAGCTCTTTTTCAACTTAGTTTTTTTCGGTCTTTCATATCAATTAATTCAGTCTTGAAACCTTCCCTAAACATGATTCAACAAAATGAATCAACCATGACTTACGTACTAAAGCAGCAGCATCAAGCTTATCTTACACTTCATGGCATGGTCTTGGAAGGTGAAGCAATACCTAGTGCAGTATGCTTGATCCTAACAATACTTGGCACTTAGAGCATATTAATGTGGCTTTACTGCAAGAAAGATTATAGCAGCCTCACAAATTTATACCACAATGCACATCCTTTCAAAGGGTATCACTTAACCAGATAATCTTTAATAATCTAAAGCCATTTTATTTAAATACTAAGGTATCCACTTGACTGCATTTAATATTTATGTCAAGGATCCCTTCATATCCCTTCTAGATTCTAATTATCAACCATAAGAAATAGTTTAGCATGCATATTGTTTACATCAAACATGTTACCATGCTTGCATTAAAAATTGCATGCACTAGCATTTCATTTCTTCTTTTATTTTAAGACATTTCGTTCAAATAAGAACATAATCTTGGTCATAAGCTATCAATAAAATTAGTATAATTAATAAAGAATCACTCTGAGAGGAAACTCCATGAAGTGCTAGAGCAATCTCGATTTTTTGACACCAAGTATGCATTTAACTTTTTCTATCTACATCTCAAAGTACATGAAAACCTCTTCTAAGTGGTGACATTGATATCTTACTTTTAGTCATCACATTATTGTCCATACACTGTAAGAGCTTAACCCTCTCAATTAGCTTGGCATGCATTTAGTGATCTTAGGGATGATCATTAAGCTTCTCAAAGCGATAGTGCAATGAAATTACTTGAACAATCATTTAGACAACAAATCAAGTTGCATGCTTTTCAAACTTCTGGAATTCATTAGCTAATCCATATAAATTCCCTCGTCTATTGCTCAATTAAATGTATCATCTTTCATTATCCAAGACATTTCCAGTAGAAAAAAATACAACCACTTAGGGGGAACATTGCTCTACAACCTGTGCTCATTTTCTAGATATAAAATTTTATCCTTGGTTGAACTTTGTTGAACTTCACATCAATCAACCTATCTACTTTGTACTTAGCCTCTATAAAGTGCATGCTACTTTGGTCTTACACCTAGACAAAAGATTAACTAGGCCTTAGACTATATTGTGTTTCAAACAACCATCCAATCAAAGCAATGAGCAAAGTTACAAGTTCAAATTGACTCATTAACATCAATGAGAGTGCTCGTGAAAGATTCCCACATAGCCTCATACAGACGTTGGAAAAATTTATGACCTCAAGGTTGCTCCTACTACTTCTAGCGATTGCACGATAAGTTTAAGAAACATCATCCTCCATATATAAATGAGCTCTTCCCCAGGAATCTTGCAACTTGTATAATCAAGATTCTTTTTAACTTCAAATATGTCTGTAAAATTCTCCTTAAGGAAATGTACATTGTGGGTCTTAATCTTTATCATTCCTCTAAAATGTTATTCATCACCTTATAAGAGCATACCTTGTAATTCTTTAGGCATATACCAGGAATTGGACATAGCCATGTTATAGCTCATAGAGAGTTGGAAATTCACTTAAAGACACATTTTCTCTTGATATAGGTAGGCTGCACCCAAAATTGCATCTTCCCAAGTGATCAAATTGTGCCATCAGAAAGCCAGCTATGTCTAAAAGTGTTGGGTTAGTGCTTTTTTGCAAGTCTATTTAGCTGCCAAATTTTTAGGATAATTAACTTGCAAATCTATTTTCATCAATTATTTGTCCAAACTACAAACCATTCAGACATAATATTCTCCTTTTGTATTAAAGCATATAATATAGAACTATAAAATTCATGTCTTATTGGCTCTCTACCTTTTGAAATAACAGCTTTAAACAGTTTAGCACTTCTAACTGAAGAAACAGCAATGTACTAACTTATAGTGTAACTAGTAAGTTAAAAAAATAGAATGCATGTTTAGTGGCTCACACTATATTCAATTTACATGAGCATTTAAATGTAAACGTCAAAGTAAATTCATATGGCATCAACTCTATTCTCAAATCTCAATTGTCTTCATAAATTAATCACATGCAATTAATAAAGCATGCAATTTATCCAAACACATTGTAGAACATCTAATTCATTAAACAACCACAATGGATGGCAAAAACACGTTATTCTATGCATACAAAAAAATTTGACCTATTAGTACTGTTGCATGGACTAAAAATTGCGAGTCTCAAAATTAATTGAAATTAATTTCAAATGAAATTAATGCACAGAAAATAACATGAAGAAAAATATAACTGATGTCCACCAAAAAGATCACTGCAATTCATAAGCACAATTGTTCAAATGGCGAACCTTTTTTAATTCAGAATTGTTCAAAAAAAATCCACCAAATGCACTCATAGCCACATGCTAGCCACTAGGGCATGCAGCTGGCACCTACATCCAGACATCCAGGCTTCAGCTAGCATTCCAGCTGGCACTTACTTTTCTTTTTTGATTAACTAAGCCACACACAGCCTTAAGACAACTTGGTGGGAGAACTTGCACTACCCAACGAATTATGCACCTACTGGCCATTCAGCCTTGTCCTCCAACACCTTCTCTGATGCCCCCACCTAGATTCTAGTGAGCAACTGAGCATGTAGTTTTTTCAGCCAAAAATTCAAAAACTCACATTTTACTCATTTTAGGTCCCTTTTTTATGTATAATATAAGGTTTGAGCTTCTTTTCATGCCCTACAAGTTAACATAAAATTATGCAACAAAACCAGTGACTATTTTTGATGAAAGAAAATATATTCCGGCCAAAAATCTATTTTCAGGCCAAAACTTAAAAAATTAATCTCATTTTATGTCCGTTTTTTTGGATATAATATATTGTCGATCACAAATGCAGGGTCAAGCTCATCAACAACCTTGTGTTAATCAAGTTACGAATATGTCAGTCCATGAACTCTTGTTTGAGAACAATCACAGATTACCCACTCATTTCACACATCAAATCCATGAATACTTGGTGATACTTTAAGAAAATTAATAGAGAAATTTAGGAGAGAGAAAATCTATTTGGGAGAAAACTAATTACACATGCATTTTTTCTAATCCCATTGAAAAAAGATCCCACGTAAGCGAATTTTCCTACAAAAAATAATATAAATCTCAATCTACTAGGGGAATAATACCACCCAAACATGGAATTAGAATTCATTTAAACATAGATGTAAATCAGGCGATGGGTCCAAAAAGAAACGCAATTCCAATATTTCTATTCTCCACAAACTTATATTACAATGAGCACTTTCAAAAAAATAAAATAAAATAAAATGTGCAGAATGCAACTTTCCTTTTCATATTCACAATTAGATGGTTACTCTCGATACATAGTCATACAAATAAATAAGAAAACATTCAACCTCAGGTAGATAAAGGCAAGACTTTGCTAGAAAAATAATAACACAAAATAAAAATTAAAAAAAAAATGTTAAAAGCACAACAAACTTAAAAGTCAGATACAGAGGAAAATTTAAACATTAGTAAATTAAGTGAAACAAAAAAAAGGAACACGAATACTGATTGTTTTAGATTGATAAAATATCTTTACGTGATACCTCTTCTCCATTATTTGTTGTAACTCTAAATAGCAGTCTGGTCCGAGAATCAACATCTCTCAGTACTTCCATCTTATACAAGGTATGGACACTTGGATCTGAAATCAAAAGGTAGAAAGGATGAAGCCAATAAATAACATCACACACCACACAACAAAAAATAATTAATTCAGACAGGAACACCATTCAGAGTAATGACTCACCTGTTATTGAACGAAACTTCCTCACAGCCGTATATCCCTCAGGCCAAATACATCTCTCATTTTGAAATTTAGCAGTATGTTTGACTATCTTTCCTGCATTAAACTCAAAGGCGAACAAAATTAATTATCTGATTCATTAATTACATGGCAGAGAGCCCAGTATATTCTCATGTACATATGAAAGAATATTAATGAAGTGATGCATTTACATATGCATTGGGGGAATTAGTCATTAATTACAGAAGGTCCAAAGCATTAGCAACAGCCAACCACAGCATATTGCAGGCCCTCTTACATATGAAATCTCAGCGAGTTGCACCATAAAACACTAAAAAACACAAGTAACCCGCCTAATATGAAGGAAATTATAAGTCCAATACCACACAATGTTTTGTCAATATATTGACAAAGACATATCCCTATACTGAAACTTACCAAGGCTTAGTACTTGCAGATCCCCCACTTCAAATGGGCAGCTTTTCAGATCTTCAAGTTTCTTCCTTATCTCATCACGGCTAATGCACTCTTCATCAACTGAATCAACACCATCTTCGACTCCACTTCCACTATCATAATCATCAGCCTGAACACCATTTCGCAGCTGCAGCATTCTCTTTGGGAGCTTCTGTTCACTAAGATACCTGATCAAAGGCATAATTATGCCAATAAGTTCTCCTGAAAATTTTTAGTTGGATAAAATCCAATATATTACAACAATGATAAAGAAAGCATCTTTTTGTTGGCCTTTTTCCACCTAATGTTAAGATAAAAGCATCTTTAGAACATCAAAAACTTAAACATGATAGACATGTTCCACACAGTGCTCCAACACAAGAAGCCAGAGTAACTACCACCAAACAACCTGCTTGGATTGCAGAAAGAGCAGGATTTTGATACAAGAACCTTATCAAAAGGAAATGAAAAAATATCTCCACACTCAGAATGGAGAGAATTAGGAAGAAATTAACAACCAGATTTACTGATACATGCATCCTTTGGCATTTAATTAGCCAAAGAATAACTCCACACAACAAAACATTAAGATCAAATATTTCCACCCTAACCATGAAAAGCCTAGAGTTAACTTTTTCACATGAATACATCAAAACATTAGACCAAGAAGTTTCAAAAATCAAATCTCCAATTCAAACCATAACTGAACAGCCAGGTACGGCCGTATCGTATAGCTAGCAATGCGCAGGCTCTGCCAGATTGTCATTAGTCATTGGATTCACTCCAAACACAGCAGTTTATTAGTGAAAATCTTATAATGAAGTTAAGTTCAAACTGTTTCATAAAATCAAACAACCAAACATATGAAAATTTTTCAGATATTGCTCAGAGATTAAGAAATGGGAATCTTATGAGAAAAGGTCCATTTGCAGCATGCTTCACAGATATCGTATTAAGTGACGCGCTTCCGGTAATAACAAAAGTAAGCTACCAATCAGCAACATAAAACTAGCTAGCATTCCAAATGCAAATTCACTTCAAAAGCACCAGCAGATCCTTAAAAATCTTCTATCTTCTCGTGCAAGGAATTCTTCAAATTGTACAAGTCAATCTAACCTATAGTGACGATAAACATAAAAAGGAAAAGCAATTGGCTTTAGATTGTACGTGTGCATAAGAGTGCAAAGAGTCAAATAAAGCAAACATGAACACATTCATGTCCGTGGACTGCCTGACAAAGGTATCAATTGAACACATAACATGAAATTAGTCTCCTGCGTTTTTCTCCCTCCATATATGTTTTCCTTCAAAACCCTATTAGTTAGAGCTTTAAGCGAGAAGAAATCCTTCAGCAAGTAATGCACAACTTATATCTCACATAGAGAACCATTGATAAATACAATATATTTAACCTAAAACTTAAAGACAAACTCACAGTCTTGCTTCCTCCAACCCTTGCACAAAAGTTGGTTTCTTGCACTTCAAGTGACAGGAAGAAAGAAGTCCCTTGAGGAAAGAGATAATTTGTCTGCATGCCACCCTGAAGATTAAAGAAGAAAGTTAAAATAAAATAGACCACAACCATAGTATTGTATGTGCTACTGATTTTCTAGAGTAGATGATAATACTTCAGAAACTGGATAACTGTTTAGAGTAAGATAAATATCTTCAGATTTTAAAAATTAATTATACCTAGCAAAGTCATGGGTACCAAAGAATTGCACTAGTATTGATTTTTCTCCAGAAAGTTTGTTTAAACCCTTGCGTTCCACCACATGAGATTCATCCAAAACTATTGCTGGCCACGCAGCATGTCCTAAATAAGAGAAAGAAACAGATATGTCTGACAAATGATTAAAATAGAAAGCTGTAGTACAGATAACCAAAACTTGAAAAATAGAATGAAAGTGTTATTTTGGTAAGCCACCTGAGCCTAGATGAGGTCAAGAATAGGACATTACCAATTTAATGATCCTAAAAACAAAGACACAGAAGAAGGCAAAGTTCCTAAGCTCCAAACTTAGAGCCTCACCTCCAAAACATGCAAATAAGAAGGCATAAAACCTAGGCATACTGTTATCCTGAGTTGAATTGATTGGTTGAGAGGCCTGGCCCCATTCAGTCCTTTTGCAAAAATCAGGTAACTGAGGGAAGTTGGATAAAATCCTTTATCAATTGGGCTCAACGTTCATCTTTATTGAAACATCACAGAAAAAGTAAATTAAAAATCAAAAGGAGGTTCATGAGCAAGAGGAAAGGTGATGTAATGTAGAGGCTATGGTTTTACAAATAACAAGGTTCGACAATATAAGTCCTAAGTAACACGTTAGCAGTTCACTTCATCATGGCAATTTCTGAATCAACGATTGATGACGTGGAAATTGCATACAAATTGGACCCCATGCACTCCGTATTTAAGGAAATTGCTAGAGAAAGGCAGGAAACAGAAGAATCAAACCCGGAAACACCAAAAAGCAAAAGAAGAAAGAAAAAGGCAACTGCTAATCTTAAATGTCATTGTTAGGCATCAAATTATAAAAACCTAGAGAAACATATTCCCCCTCCAGATTCAGAATTTTTACTTTGTTCTTCAAAGCCAAGGGATTTGCAGCAGATCCATGAATATAACCTTCGAAACAGCGACATAAGACAGTCATAAAATTAGACAATATTTATCCAATTTTTTCGTGTGATGGTAAGTTTTAAAATTATTTCACTATATCTATTTAGATTTATGGTAAATGAAGGACAAATTATTGCAAAATAAGATGAAATAATATGATATTTTTAAAACAATAGAAAGAGGAGAGAGAGAGAGAGACAGCAAAGAAAGTCGCGAAAAGGAGAGAAGAAAGTCGACAAAAACTGCCTAGACATTCCCATCAAATAGGACAGAGAACTAACAAACTCAGACATCAAGCTGAAGATTACAGCAGTCAGCAACTACAAGGATAAGAGATAATGCATTCACCAAGAGGATAAATGAGAGAAAGATTACGACCCTATCTACCATATATCCAGGGAACTAGTTGTCAATTATATATACATCACTTGCAATATATTGCAACTGTTCTTTCATTCCACAAACACTGAAGGCAGCTATATCATATAAAAATCAGCCTTTAGAGTCCCTTGGAAACTCTAAAAACAGGCTACATCTTATCCAATTCTATCTAATCTATTCAGGAACAAGAAGATATTAAGCAAGCAAAATTCCATAAGTTCTCAGTTTGCATTGGCCAAATCATATAGAAAGCGCTTTGAAACACAAATTGTTCATTAAACAAGTAATCACAGAAATATTTAAAAAACTTTCTTTGGGAATAAAGAGTAAATAGAATTCTACAAATTCAATATCATAACTGTGAAGAACCCAACCTAGATTCCGACCATATAAGCAGAATGTGCAAATTCTTCCAAATCTATGGCTAGTATGCAAGGTTTCAACAATCTGTACCACACTACTTCATTTAAAACCCCACCACAAGCAACACTATCTTAGTGTTCCCCCAAAAATTGCAAACAATAGATAAGCCTATGACTTTATATTTGAGCAATTAAACTCTAGAGCTTAAAATATTTCATTATAAATTTCAGGCAGAAGAAAATGGAAGTTAAAGGCTTACATTTCTTATTAAATTCTAAGTCTCATGGTTTCTTAACTGCACCAACCAGATTTGTAATCATATGAACATACACATAAATGTTTGAATGTAAAATCCACTCAAACATACAATTCCAACCTTCTGCAAAATCAAAAACACACAGAGACATACCAGTAAGTTTGGCCCAAATAATATCGCCAGGCTCAATCTCCTGGCAATCATCCAAAGTAGCAGCCAACACCATCATCTCATTCACATTAATCCTATCAGCTTCTGAGCTCTTGTCACGACATTTCAACTTCAACCTTTGCATCTCCTTAAAAGAGACATGAAATTTGATTCGTTCATTTGATAAAACCAAATTCTCTTCTTCCTCATCCTCATACTTCACCTACATTGCACTCAACATATTACCAAAGTGCCCTCATGAATTTTGATACATCCATAAGTATAGTGCAGAAATATACTAAATTATCAAGTTAAAGAGCATTACATGGTGCTGGCCAGTGTCAGAATTATAACCAACTACATGGCCAGAATACCAAGTTGCGTCCAGCGGCCAGTACACCTGTTTCAATTTACTCCCAAATTACATTTATCAACAAGTCAAACACAGATATAAATAAAAATAAAAATAAAAAATAAAAAAGAGTTTAAGTGCGTATGAAAATTCACACACATTGCTCAATTTAGAACAGCCATAAGTTGGGATACCATAGTCCAATCACAAATAAATGAATTTCACATAATAAGCGTAAACCCATATTATTATAGTGAAATCAAATGTCAACATACACATGTGGACTGTTTAAGATAAGGAAAGTGCTTACCTTGCATTCTAACCCAATAAATGTCTTTGGATCAACATCCACAAAAACCAGCCTGTATCCAAGGAAAACATCCAATTGAATCACCAAAAAGATGTCATGAATTTCAATAAACAAATGAAGTATCCATTTAAAACACCTGAAAACCAAGACATACCAGACCCATTTCTTTATATGAACAGCTCCCGAATTTTCCAAATTATTCCTGCTTTTGACATTATTAGCAGTGCTATGAAAATTCCTATTTTTCCTAATATTTTTACAATTAATTTTGCGAAAACTATCCCGCAACCGAGGTTGAGCAACTAATTTACTCAACTCGTTACAATCAACCCCCAATTTCATCAACTCCGTACAACGCCCAACTCTCCTGCGCTTAATCCCACAGTCAACACCTCGTCCTTCATCACCCTCCAATTCCTCGGACTTCACAGATAAACCGCGTAAAATTCGCGACTCCAAAACCGGGGGGTTTTCGTCTATCCTCTTCCGCCGCCGTGAGTAAACCTGAGTCAGCGGAGGCTTGCCACTGATCATCTGGCACTTGAATTGATCATAAGCGTTGATTTGAAGCGGTTCCCGGGCATCAGCCTTGACCTTCTTGGATCCACTAGCGGTGACGCAAGGAGAGGTCGCGGAGTATAAATCGCAGAGCTGGATGTACTTAGGAGGAGCCTTTCCCTTTTGAAACTCATCATCTGCATGCTCTTCCAATTTGACGCCATTATTTTCCTCTGATGAGAGGGATAAATTAGCAGATGAAGGGAAGGCAGCAGCTTCCATGAGGGTTTTGAATTAATTTTCTTTCCCTCTCTCTTTTTCTGTTCTATCGACGAGGAAGAGGAATTGGTTTGTAGGGCTTTTGAAACGGAAATGAGTTTGGAAATTTCCCGCCGTTGGCAGCTCCTCGCCGCGAGAAAGACTGGGTGCCATCCTATTTATAAGATAAAATTCTCACCAATCATTAAATAATTTAATATTTTTTTAATTAATTGATAAGATAGTTCTATTCTTTTGTGGCAATTATTTCTCGCAAAATTTTTTAATTATTTAATTTTATCATAATTTTGTATTTGATTTATTTTAAAAACTTAACTAAATATATCAAATTTATTAAACACATTACAATACTGTATAAGAAAGTAGAAAGATATTCAAATTACTATAATGCACTGCCCCTATGAATTAGTTGACATTTTTCTTAAATTTTGCGAACGGAATCCTTTATTTCCATGTTTGATAATCCTTATCCTAAACTGCCTAATTTTTTGAATTTCTTAAAATTCTTCATTGCAAATTATATTAAATCAAAATTGCCTAATTTTTTAATATTTTATTTATGTTATATTATAAAATTTCAAAATCTATAATTTGAATTTCATACAATTTTAAAATTGATGTCTATTTGTTCGTGATTTCATCTCTTATTTTTAAGTTTTAAAATTGTATGTAACAAGATGTTTCAATTTCTTGTAAGGAAATGTTGAATATGATAAGTGTAGAACTAAAATTCATTAAATTTTTAAATTTTATATGTGAAAAGATGTTTTTCTATATTTTAATTTAGAGAGATTTGTGGGTAATTTATGTTATTGAATTGATTTTGATATACGTAATAATAAAATGATACGGATATTTAAAAATAAAAGTAAGTAATATTTTAATAAGAATTAATAAAATAAATATCTTTTCATATTCAAGATAATAAAATTTGGAAAGATACCCCTTTACCATGCAAATAAATAACTCATAAAATACCACATGGGTGAGTACCTCTGGGGATAAACCTCTTCTCAAGTTGCAAGTGGGCCAAGTGAAAACGGCCCAATTGCGAGATGCAACCACCACTATTCTGCCAGCTTTCTTCATAAATGGAGAAAATTTCAATCTCCATGACTTTTGAGTTTCATATACAGTATACATTAATTTCACATGGTTATGAAAGTTGATCTACAGCCTACTCTTTGATTTTCCGTGCTATATATATGTAATATTTTTATTTTATTTTTTATGCTTTACTGTCAATGTATTATTTTTATTGGTCAAATTCCGCGCTTAAGTCAATCCACTCACATTTATGTATAACTAGAAATACATCACACAATTAGGACCTAAAAATAGCAGGCACAATATTACTTTATTTATCAAGACTCAAAAAGCTCTGCTCTCTTCTCTCACGTTCAACTTGCGCAAACTACCATGGATATGGAGAAGGATCAGGAACAAGCTTGGATAACATAAACTCATCAAACAATTAGAAGGAATGAGTTTTGGGCTCTACAATGGAGGTCAGACCATCTTATCTCTAGAAACTAGTGCGTGAGCTAAGGAAAAGTGAAGGAAGCACGTCGATTCAACACTAAATCTAATGGGATGTCTAACTTAGACACAATGAAAGTTATCAAAACGGTACATGATGCACACCCACAAGTTCTATTGAAAGAGGAATTATACATAAAAAAAACATTAGAGAAGCTTGGCAAGAATCTCTTATCATACGTATTATGGGAAGGACCTTGAACTACAATATTCAATCAGCCAAAATTGACAATATGTGGAAGCTGGAGAATGGTTTTGAGCTGATTGACTTGGAGCATAGTTGTTATATTCTCAAGATGGGGAACATAGAAAAAGTGACATATATTTTAACTGGGAGTTCATAGATGGTTGTTGGGAGCTATATAAACGTCAAAATATGGTTTCCTGAATTTCAAGCTTCAACTGATAAAATCACTTCTACTGTTACTTGGTCTAATCAAAGGAAACTATATGGTTTGGTCAAAATGAATTTTTGTTTTGACTAAACAGTTATGGATGACTTTACAACTTCAATTCAAATCGAGCAATCCGGTATATTTTCCACATTCATAGAAGTCCGTCTATGTTTTTGCTTTACAAATATGACATTTTTTGGGCATTTCTAATAATTTCAAGTCTTATTCCTATTTTGGCATTTTTTATTTTTGAGATTTTAGCCTCAATTAGGAAATGGCCGGAGAAACTTTCTAGTTATGAATCGAGTATAAAACCAATGGGCGACGCTTGGTTACAATTTAGAATCCGTTATTATATGTTTACTCCAGTTTTTTGTTGTTTCCTGAGTTGGTGGTCGAATGCTATCAGGAAGAAATAATCGTCACCATTGCTCAAATTATGGGAACTCCAATCAAAGTAGATCACAATACCTTCTAGGCCTCATGGGGCAAATATGCCAGATTTTATGTTCAAATTAAAATCGACAAGCTTTTGGAGAGTGTAGCATGTGTTAATGGAAAAAAATATAAGATTGAATATGAAAATCTTCCAATGATATGTGATGCTGCTCGAGATCTTGGATCTAGATCTCGAACTCGATTCCCCATATTGTCCCTGCTCTCGATCTCGACCTCGAACTGGATCGCGCATCGTATAAGTAATTTGGATCTTGAACCTGACCATAAGAGCACATGTTAGGCTAGTTGAGATCGCTTTTAGCTAAGGCCCTCCGATGCTTAAGTTAGTGTGATGCTAAGGTGATCAAATAAGAGCTCAAAATTAAGGTTTAGAACTCAAGTAAAGATGAGTAAAGATAACATGACTTGGTATTGTGTAAGTTTCTCATTTTATAGGTGTTAATTATCCTTGTCTGTACGGGCCGAGGTGGTGAATTATTGTTCATCAAATCTGTAGTAGATCAACGGTCTACAATCTGGGTCATGGTCTGATTCATTTCAGGTTCTACCGGGTCTTGACACGACTCGAATAACAAAATGTGGATCCTTGTCCTTTTTAGGCATTTTGGCTAAAATCTAAAGGCAGAATAGTCTTTTTTGCTGTCTTCATTAATTATCATCATCATTAACTCCCCCTACTTTCCAAGTGTATTGGTTCTTTTCTCATCTTAGGGGAATGAACCTATGCACTATGGGAAGTAAGCGCTAAAAATCCTTAGCCATTCGATCAGCGCTATTAATCCTAACCGTTGATGCTTTCTTGAGAGACAAACCATCACATCCAGCCATCTATAAATACCTTAGTGCATCCCCACAACTTCATTTCATTTATTCTCCCTCATTGCTTCAGCATGCCCTACCAGATCTCGATCTCAAGTTTCGTACCTTCTGTCAAGATCTCAATCTTTCAAGTCTATTCACTTAACTAAAATGAGCTCGAACTCGAGTTTCTCTTCTAATAAAACTCCCAACCTTAGTCATTTGAGGTCAAATGAAAGCGTCTCTCTCTCCTCAGGCTTAGAGGAAGTAACTTTCCTTCAACTCCTTCATCCCTTGAGTTTGATTTTGATCCCATCTCCAACCAATCCACGAGATCCCAATCCTAAAGTGGGTTTACCCGTGCTTGGCCATTCATGCGCATCGGTGGAAGAGCCAACTTAAGGATCCCAAAACTAAAGAATATATCATTGCCACTTCCCCATGGTTAGTCATAGTCCCCAAGCTTGGATATCTAGAAGTTTTTGAAATGATGTCCAAGTACTTCATTCATCCCGATTATGAAATAATCCTTCCCAGTAAATCGAATCAGATGCATCTCCTTTCAAAAGGTTGCGCCACTTTCCATATGGGCATATGCTGGAAGGGGGTCTGAGGTTCCCAATTCCTAATCCTATTGAGAATATTCTGCTAGGGTTGGATATCTGCCAAGCCCAATTAATTCCCAATGCAATAAGGCACATCCTTTGCCTCTTTATCATAATGACGTACTTCAGGGTTGAGCCCTTTTTTGCTCATTTTTGGTCCCTTTGCTCATTAATGACCTCGACCCGAACCGAAGAACGCAGGTTTTATTACCTCACCGCAAGGCTTATGTGCAAATTTCTAGATAAAGTCCCAATTTCCTTAGGTCATTGGAAGAAGTGATTCCTCTTCATTTGAGCTCCTGCCACTCGCCTGTGGCGATTAAGGTCTGATTGGAGGCACAATAAACCTATGTCAAATAAGGTCATTTGAGGAAAGGACTTCATAGCTACCATAACTAATCATCTGTATGAGGCTGACGATCTCTTAAAGAAAAACATCCTCAAGATTGCTGGTATCTCGTCGGCTAATATCCGAGTTAACAGAATTATTAACAACGGTTCTTTATGCTATTTATTTATTTTTCCTCTCTTTTTTTTGGCTTATCTTTTCCTACTTGGGGTCTAACTTCTTTTATTTTGCCTTAGTTATGTCGAACAAGAACTTGCATATCATGACAAGATGAAGACTCAGAATGAGGCCTTAATGGCCAAGGGCCAATCCTCTAAGCTCATGCCAGCCCTATTTTCTCCAACTCGCATCTCAACCTCGAGCCAGCCCTCAAGTATGGTAATTTAGACAATAGAGGTGGATCAACCGTTGCCTCTTGCCCTGACCAAACCTATTGAGATCGAGGTCACTCATCCACCTCTCAACCCCGCTCCCACAGCTGAGGACGCTTCCGAGCATAAGGGGAAAAAATGCAAGCACAGCTCTAGGAGTAAGAGCCATAAGCACCCTTCTCCCAACCATTCCATCTAGAGTCCTTCGAAAAAAGCGTTAAAGGATAAGGGCTCCAGCAAGAGCCATTCGAAAAAGAGAACCCGATTCAAGCCCGAGCTTGGCCTTACCTCTCATCGTGACATCGATGTCCATGCACGCCGTGAGGTCATCCTGGCCGATGCACATAAGAGCTACAAGACTATCAATTCAGAATTTTCTGGCCATTCTTCACACCCAGCTCTGATCCCAAACTAAAAAATTATAGACCAACACTCCGTGCTTCGATCCCAATTTGGGAAGACCTCTTTTGAGCTCTATAAGGGATGCCTGATGACCCAAGAATAAACTCTGCTTGGCCCAGTTAACTTTGCCAAGCTAGAAGAGAATGATGCCCCCGCCATGATGCAAGTAAGTTGTTTTTACATCTAATTGGGCTCTTCTAGAATGTTGTTTAATGCTCTTTTACAACATTGTTTGCTACTGAACTCAATTATGCAGGGGATCACTTATATGCACCATATCACACTGCAATGCACTTATTGGAGGAATTGTTTCATGATCCGTGATAGAGAGGTTATGGAGCTTAAAGAGGCCAAAACTGAACTTGAGGCCAACTTGAAATCGACCCAAGAATCCATCGACAGCGAGCTCGCTTCGCCAAGGAGGAGCTTATGGATCGTGATCGAAAGATTCAAGAATTGGAGCAGAATTTGGCCAAAATGAAGAAGTCTTTGGCCACTGAAAAGAATGTGTCATATGAACAGGGTTGCTTCAAAGGTTGAGAAGTTTTTGAGAGCTCCTCTAAGTTCCTAGAGTTGATCCAGAGCACAAAATTGGAGGGGGCTCGAGTGTTTAAGAAGTCAGGCACCATTGAGTCTCTGGTTGAGGAGAAAGCAGCTGAATATGCCTTCATGGGCTATCTAAAGTGCCAATCCCAACTAAAGAGACTGGGTAGGATTGTTGCTGGTATTGATTTGAAGCAGTTGGATCCCACCAAAGACGTCGATCTAAAGGATTACTAAACCACAAGCCCTACCGAGGATGAAACCAAAGATGAGTTCACATTTCTAACCCTTGAAGGTGAGGGTGAGGTCGAGGTCTCTCAGAATGCACAAGAAGATGGCGAGATCCCAATAGAGGCTTCTGCTGCAATGACGAAAGACCCCAAAGAGACTGATGGGCTGGGACTACTACTGAAGCTGGGGGTTTAGCTTCATGAGATCCGAGCTTGTAGACTTGTAATTTTTTTCTCCATTTCTGCTTAGGCCCATGGGTCCATTTTCGTAATCCTGGTTCGAGATTCTTTGGAAGTTGCGTTCTTGTATTGTAAGCTCGAATCGTGAAGCTGATGTTATCAAAATTTGAATTAATGAAGTATGCAGGTTCTTTTGCAGTTCAGAACTATCATGTATTTAACAATCTTTTTTAGCTCTTGATGTGTTCTTAATGTCTTCTTTTAGATGAGATCTTACTCAGATCCCACTAAGATATCTCCAAGTTGAGATCTTACTTCGGGTCTTAATAGATCTCGATCTCAAATCTCATGAGATCTCTTTTATTTAAAGACGATCTTGCTCAGATCTTGTAAAATCTCGATCTCAAGTCCTTTGAGATCTCCTTGAGTTAAAAGATCTTGCTCAGAGTCTACAAGATCTCAATCCCTAGTCCTTTGAGATCTCTCTGAGTTAAAGATCTTGCTCAGATCTTGTAAGATTTCTTTGAGTCAAAGATCTTGCTCAGATCCTATAAGATCTCGATTCCAAGTCCTTTTGAGATATCTCTGAGTTAAAGATCTTGCTTAGATTGTATAAAATTTCTTTGAGTCAAAAGATTTGCTCAGATAGACTTTGAGATATCTCTGAGTTAAAGATCTTGCTCAGATCATATAAAATTTCTTTGAGTCAAAAGATTTGCTCAGATCCTATAAGATCTCGATCCCAAGTCCTTTGAGATCTCTCTGAGTTAAAGATCTTGTAAGATTTCTTTGAGTCAAAGACGTTGCTCAGATTCTCTAGGATCTCGATCCCAAGTCCTTTTGAGATGTCTTTTAAGTTAAAGATCTTGCTCAGATCTTGTAAGATCTCTTTGGTCATGCGGGATTTAGATGATCCCTTAGATTGTTAGATTGGGAGAAAACATAAACAACATTAAACAGAAAAGATGTTCTTGTAAGTAAATATGCATCGCAAAGGGTATCAGCTGATATGACCCCTGTTTGGTTATCTTGACAACTTGGTAGGGTCCTTCCCTATTTAGGTCTAGCTTCCCAACATGCTTCGAGACCTCGACCTTTTTC
The DNA here is from genome assembly GCA_018894105.1 of Jacaranda mimosifolia. Taxonomy (NCBI): domain Eukaryota; kingdom Viridiplantae; phylum Streptophyta; class Magnoliopsida; order Lamiales; family Bignoniaceae; genus Jacaranda; species Jacaranda mimosifolia. The sequence continues at coordinate 16,849,764 of CM032132.1, read as the reverse complement.
AGAACCTAGTCTCCCACCTGGAAGCTCATTTGCTGAACTTTCTTGTTGTAGTACTTTGTCATAAGATCAGTCTCTCTTTTCCTCAATGACCTCCAGCTTGAACTCCTGCACTTCACTGTTGACCTCTAGGTCATACTCTGATACCCGTTTGGTGGGTTCACCTATTTCATTTGGGATCACGGCTTCCCTTTCATACACCAAGCAATATGGGGTCTCATCAGTTGTTGACTTAGGAGTAGTGTAATGCGCACATAAAACTTCTGGGAGCTCATCAACCTAGCATCCTTTCGCCTCAGCCAAGTGAGCCTTGAGGCTCTTTAAGAGGTCATGGTTAGTCACCTCCGTCTGGCCATTCACCTTCGAGTTCCCCACGAATGTGAAATGCTACTTAATCTTCAATTCCTGACACCAGCTCATTATCTTTTTTCCTTGAAACTAAATTCCATTATTAGAGATAAGAACCCTTGGAATCCTGAACTTGTATACAATATTTCTCCGAAGGAGTTCATAACTTTGTTCTCGATGACCTTAATTGATACCTCAACCTCTACCCATTTACTGAAATACTCTATCGCTACCATCACAAATTTTTACTAGCCTCTAGCTGGCCGGAAAAGGGCGTAATATGTCAATCTCCCATTAGTCAAATGGGCATGACACGGAGATCGGCTCCATTGGTATAGTCGGTCTATGGGATAGGTTGGCATGGAACTCACATTTTTTGCAGAGCAGCGTCTTGATTTATGGTGGGCCAAAAGTAACCTTGCCTAAGGGTCTTGAGGGCTAAAGGCCTCTTACCTGAATGATTTCCATAGTTCACTTCATAGATTTCCCTCATCACATAGTGAGCCTTATCAAGTCCAAGATATTTTAGCAATGGCCCTTCGATAGTTCTCTTGTACAGTTCCCCATTAACTATAGCGAACCAATTTGCATGGAAGGCTACCCTCCTTGCCTTTTTGAGGTCCTCTGACTAGACCTCATTAGTTAGGTATCATATCAGGTTATCTTTCCAAGTTCCCTTTGCTTGCATCTTTATTACTGTTTTTTTTTTTTTCAGAAGTGTTATCCAACTCGAAATGTTAAGCTATTAATAAGGTTATCGACATACTTCGAGTTCCTTTAGTTGAGTTGCCAAACTTTGCTAAAGCATGAGCTTTCTCATTCTTTTCCCTTGGGATCTGATGCACTTGGCAGAATGCAAACCTTAACATGAGTTCTTTTACCTTTTTCAGGTACTCTATCATAGACTTCTCTCGAGTCTCAAATGTTCCCTCGATCTGAAGCGCCACAAGCTGCAAATCAATGTAAACATTTAACTTATCTATGTTCATGCACTTCGTTGCCTTCAATCCAATGATTATTGCCTCATACTTGGCCTCATTATTGGACCCAAAATGCTAGCTTTACCACAAACTCGAGCTCCATAGATTGGAGTCCTCTAAAGAAAACTCCTACTCTATCATGCTGGGAGGCAGTCGACCCATCAACATGCATAATCCAAGTTTCTTTGTTTGGCTCGAGGTCTTGCTTAGTCTACTCAACCACAAAGTCCACTAGAATCTGTGCTTTTATGGAGCTCCTGCTCATATACTCTAAGTCAAACTCCCCCAGTTCTACTGCCTACTTAACCAATCTCCCAGAGACATCCAGTTTGGCAAAGACCTATTTCAATGGATGGTTAGTCAAAATAATAATCTTATGGGATTAGAAGTAGAGTCTCAATTTTCTTGTAGTCACCACAAGAGCTAGAGCCAACTTCTCGACCTTCAAATATCTACTTTTAGCTCCTTGCAACACATTGTTCACATAATAAACTAGCTTGCGAACCATGTTATCCTTCCGAATTCATACAGAACTCATTGCATGCTCCGAGGTAGCCAGATACAAGTATTGGGGGGCTCCCTTAAAATAGGCTTTACTAATAAAGGTGGTGAGGCCAAATATTCCTTGAGGACTTGAAATGCTTTTTCACACTCTTTATCCCACTAGAAGCTCCTCATGTTTCTTAAGACCTTGAAGAAAGGCAAGCTCTTATCTGCTGATCTAGAAATGAACCGATTCAGAGATATGATCCTTCCAGTCAGCTTTTGCACATCCTTCACTGACTTAGGTGAGCTCATGTCCATTATTGCTTTGATTTTTTGGGGGTTAACTTCTATTCTACGTTCACTAGCCAAGTAACCCAGCAACTTTTTGCCTTTGAACTCGAATGTGCACTTCGCCAGGTTAAGCTTCATCCTATATTTCCTCATGATAGTAAAAGCTTCTTCCAAATGAGCCAAGTGATCGAGCTCATTCAGGCTCTTAACCAGCATATCATCAACACAGACCTCCACAATCAGGTCTTTAAACATTTTGTTTACTAGCCTCTGGTAAGTTGCCCCCACGTTCTTTAAGTTGAATGGCATGATGTTGTAGCAAAATATTCCCCTTTCAGTGACAAAGGTTGTTTTTATCCCTATTATCCTCCGTCATGAAGATCTAATAATACCCCTGGAAGGCATCTATCATGCTAAAAAGAGCACACCCCCACTGTTGAATCTACTAATATATCGATCTAAGGCAAAGGGTAAGGGACTTTTGGACATGCCTTGTTCAGGTCTGAGTAGCCTGTGCACATTCTCCATCTTCCTTTCGTTTTTAGCACATTCACCCACATTCGGTAGCAATTTTGTGAACTAGATCTCAACAACAGATCTTGCCTCCGAAGGCTTGTTGACCTCATCTTCTATGATCTGATTTTTCATTACCCCATGGTTCCTTTTATTCCATTAGATAGGTCTTATCTGGGGGTCCACATTCAGCCTATGCACTATCTATCCCTTCAAAATCTGAAGGCTTCCATGTGAAGACATCAACATTCTTTCTCAAGAACTCAATGGTTAAGAGCTCCAACTTAGGATCCATTTAGGTTCCAATCCGTGTGGCCTTGCTCGGTTCCCCCGGTATTAACTCAATCTCTTTGAACTCTCCTACCAGTTCTATCTTGCATTCTTTTACTCACCTCTTACTATTCTCCTCATAAGGGTTCAAATCTGGGATGTCTTAAACAGAAAAAATAGTTACTTTCTTTCCCGTGGACCCTGAGCTCTCTGTCTTAAGCCTCCTTTTCAAAGACACGTGATAATATTCTCTCACCTCCTTTTGGTCACAACACACCTCTTTTACTCCCACTTTTGTCGGGAATTTCATTTTTAGATGGAAAGTCGACACTATTACTTGGAATTGATTCAACCTTGGTCTTCCCAGAACCACATTGGAAGTAAATGGTGCATCCACTACTAAGAATTTTAGCATAAGCGTCCTTCCCAGAGAGATAAGGAGGTTGATGGTCCCTACCGGCATGACCTTGGCCCCTTAAAATCCTGTTAAGGGGTATAAACTAGTGTGACGCTTGTGAGTGTGAGCTCCATCTTTTTCAAGACCTCCAAAAATATGATATCTGCCGAGCTCCCATTATCCACCAAGACCTTATGCATCGAAAAATTGGCTATGTCCATTATGATGACCACAGGATCATTTTGTGGTCCAACAACCCCTTGAGAGTCCCTGTCGCCAAAAGTGATAGTAGCCTGATCAATAATATTCAGCACTGGATTCATTTTTTTTTTTACTTACCTGGTTCTTTATGGATCTGGCATTATGGGAATCTCCCAATGTTGGACCTCATGATATCATATATGTGACCTCTTTCATGGCAAGTTATCCACTACAGGGTCATCTGCAACTTCTTTGGACCTTTTCTCTCTGTTGTGGGATCTATTTTGACATCGATTCATCCTATTTTCATGCTTTCCTTAGGGCTCTTGCGCCTTAGTCCTGCATTCCCTGGCAACAAATTCCTTCAGGTACCCCTGCCTAATGAGCCTTTCAACTTCATCTTTCAACTGAATACAATCCTCAGTGTTGTGTCGACGATCTTTATGAAAGCGACAATATTTGTTTGAATTCTATCTCGCTAGTGTATCTCGAATCTTTCTCGGCCATTATAATATCTTAGCCCCCTCTATAGCCATGAGCACATAGGACCTCGTGGTGTTAAGTGGCACATAATGGTTATACTATTTGGGTAGGGAACGACGGTGATTTTTTTCAAATCTAAATTTGTGAGGTCCCTAATCTTTTTCAGATCTGTGAGGGGTGTTTTTGGTCCACTTGTGGTCCTTCATAGCATTGACCTCTTTCTCATGGATGTAATGCTGAGTTATCTCTATCAATTGTTCCATATCTTTAGGGGGCTCCCTAGCAAGAGCCGAAGCTAGAGGTCCTTTTTTGGCAAGTCAGGGAACTTAAAATACGATACTACAGATTCAACCAATATTTCAACAGAAAATGGTGAGTTCTTTTTCTGTAGTGCCATATTCCCTTTCTTCTTGAGCTCATCTATCTTCCTACTCAACTATTTAACCTAGTCACTAATCTCATTGACCTCTTTTCTTGAAAGCGAAGGCTGGGGTCGCTTGTAAGTGAGTGGTCTTAATTCAGTGTTAGCAGTTCCAACCTCAATGCTTTTTCTCTTCCATAAATGTTAGGCGGGTAACCTAGCCATCGAGCAGCCTTGCTTCTCACTTTATCCGAGTCCATTATCTCCTCACCCCTCAAAATCTTTAACCCATGCACACCCTCAACCAACGAGGGACCTGATCTTTTATCCTAGAACAGGGGTCTGTTCACCGAAGGTGGAGCCACCTAAATTGGAGCTGCCGCTGCAGCTCGAGCTCTACATTCATGCTCTTCCAAAAACCTTTGGCTTATCTCAAAGACTAATCACTCCAGATCCCCCATACTCAATTATAGAACTTGAGCTCCACTTGGGTGCTAATGCCCATTGTCCCATTTATGGTTGGGTGTTTTGCGGTATAACAATGGCGAGTGGCGTGGGGGATATGGGTGAGATGGTGGTGATAGGGATATCGATGATATAGGGATGGGAATGTCTATCGTTCATCCCGGAGTTATATCTATAACTAATTATTCACTCTTACTGCTGGTAAATCAAATCAGAGTTCCCACAGACGGTGCCAATTGATACATCTTGGGATCTTGGATCTAGACCTCAAACTCAATTCCCTAGATTGTCCCTGCTCTCGATCTCTACCTCAACTCGGATCATGCTCCATACAAGTAATTTGGATCTTCAACCTGACCATAAGAGTATATGTTAGTGTGAGATTGCCCTCAGCTAAAGCCCTCAAATGCTTGGGTTAGTATGATGTTAAGGTGATCAAATAAGAGCTCAAAAGTAAGGCTTAGAACTCAAGTAAAGATGAGTGAAGATGACATGACTTGGTACTATGTAATTTCCTCATTTTATAGGTGTTAATTGTCCTTATCTATACGAATTGAGGTGCCAAATTGTTATTCATTAGATCTATAATATACCAACGGTCTGTGATTTGGGTCATGGTCTGATTCGGTTCTGTTCTATTTGGTCTTTACACGACCTGAATAACAAGACATGGATCCTTATTATTTTTAGGCATTTTGGCTAAAATTCGAGGGTAGAATAGTCTTTTTCATTGTCTTCATTAATTATCATCATCAATATACTTCAAGTGTAGAAAAGTTGGACATAGAGACTTTGAGTGTCCTCATGCCATCGGAGGACATAAGTAGTCACTGGAGAATGAGACCACCAGTAAAGAGACACAAAGAACTTCAGAGGATAGCTTGCCGATATCCTAGTTTAGTGAATGACGCAACTCAAACGCCCTACGACAAGAGATACGGGCATACAAGGAAAGGTGAATGGGGTGCTAGAAAAAATGTATTGAAGAAGTTGAAGTATCATGTGTCTAATTGCATGCAAGAAAAACCCTACACTGTGATAATTGCCCCCACCATTTGCGCTGTAGTGACTATGGCAATTTACCCCCAGGATTCAACTAAGGCATTCAAGGAATTGCAGCCAACACTATGAAATTCCTACTTTAGAATTTCTGTTAATTTTGAAAATATTTGAGAGAGTATGAGAATATTTTTGGAGAGTAATAGTACCTTTTTTTTCTAAAAATGCGTGTTTAATTTGTGTGGACTTATTCCCCTTATATAAGGTTACAATAACTATTCACAATGATTATAATTGTTAGTTTAAACAACGCATTGATTTTAATAGTCTTATCTTTTCCTAATAGTCACATTGTTTCTGATTAAAAATGTAATTTAAATAACTAAATAAATTACGTATTTAATTAAATTTTGAATTAATATATAATTCAAATTTAATCCACGCCATGTCGACGCAAAGTGCTAAATGGTAAGTCTTGATTATTAAATATATATATATCGATATAGATATTATTATTCAAACAATATATATATATATGTAATTCTCATGCACTTGGACACTCTCTAAGAACTTTAAAATAATGTGAAAGCTTAACAAGAGATTCACCTTAATAAAGAGACATTTTTTCTTATTTTTTCAATGTGGGTTTGAGATCCCAAAAGAACTCTCATATATTCTCCACTTAACATACTATCTATAAGTCCTAATTAATTCCAACAATCCCTCACTTAGATAGTACTGTTAAGAATTTATAGAATCATGCATAAGAAAGATGTCTCTCGACTTGAATCTTTCCTTAGTGTAAGTACTTCAAAGTTATAATAGAATAGATGGTGTCTTAAGCGATTGAACCATTATTCTTTGCATTAGAACTGGAAGTACCATGCACAAGACTCTCCAATACCTTTAGAAATTTACTGAGATTCTTACAGCACCAATATGGCCATGTGCTACATCCTAGTATTCATAAACATTTCCAAATGTCAACTCTTGAAACTTTACCAGGAGGGGCATCACTCCTTATGTTTATATAGATGAGGTTTCCCTTAAGCATTGAATAATTTTGGTCATATTCAAACACTTAAGCCTCATTAAAAGTTATACTTAGCCTCCAAATACTATGTACTAGCTTACTTGAAGTTGTCTTAGTACCTCCACAACCACTTATCAGTAACTTATTTTTACCTATTGAACTTTTAACTAGTGGTAATGCTAGAGAAAATTGGGTTTCTATTACTGGTGACTCTAGGAATGCTTTCCTTACTAAATCCTTTGTAAGTTCTTTTGTGACTGGGTCTGCGACGTTATTACTTGTTCTTGTATATATTATGGTTATAATTCCTTCAATAAGTAATTGCTTGACATACTCATGCCTCATGCTTATATATCGAGACTTTCCATTACATATCTTGCTATAAGCTCTAGACATAGCGACTTCACTATTAAGAAATGGCTAGTATTGGTTGTGGCCACAACTCTATTTCTAGTAATAAATTTCTCAAACATTCTACCTCTTTACCTGCTCCTACTAATGCAACAAACTTAGACTCCATAGTGCAATAAGTTATGCATGTCTGCTTCTTAGTAGCCCAAGAGATAGCTCCTTCACCAAGGGTAAATACCAACCAGACGTAGACTTATTATCACTAGCACTTTTTATCCAACTGGCATCAATGTATCCTTTTAATATTGTTAGGTAGTTTTCATAATGCAGTCCTAAATTTATAGTTCTTTTAAGATATCCAAGGACTTTAGCAATTGCTTTCCAATGTCCAGCGCTAAGATTACTAGTATATCTGGAAAGCTTGCAAACAGTAAATGAAATATCTGGCCTAGTATAATGCATAGCATACATTAAACTACCAATTGCACTAGTATACTCAATTTGAGCACCAGTTCTCCCATAGTTCTCCACTAGTTTGCGTGAACTGGCATATGGGGTGCTTACCTCTTTGATTCCTAAATATTGATACTTCTTTATAATTTTCTCAATGTAATAGGATTGGCACAAAGCATAACCCCTACTATTTTTCTTAACTTTAATTCCCAAGATAGTATATACCTCACCTAGATCTTTCATTTTAAACTGTGAGGATAAATACTTCTTTGTTTCGTTTACACCATTCATATTTGTCCCGAATATAAGCATACCATCAACATACAAGTAAACAATGACACCACAATCATTTGTGAATTTAGAATAAATACACTTATTTGCATTATTATGCTTAAATCCATTAGATAAAATAACATAATCAAATTTCTCATACCATTTTTTTGGTGCTTGTTTCAAGCCATACAATGACTTTACCAACCTGCATACTTTCTTTTCATTTCCATGTGGAATAAATCCCTCAAGTTGTTCCATATACACCTCTTCATCCAAATCACCATTGAGGAAAGTTGTTTTAACATCCATTTGATGCACATATAAATTATGAATAGATGCTAGAGCAAACAGTACTCTAATAGATGTTATTATAGCTACGGGTGCATATGTATCAAAATAGTCAATGCCTTCCTGTTGCCTAAAACCTTTGCAATTAATCTATCCTTAAACGTTTTATTAGATCCATTAGTATTATATTTTCTTCGAAAAACCCATTTGCAACCTATAGGTTTTGAACTAGGGGGCCAATCTACTAACACCCGAGTATTATTAGATAATAGTGAGTCTATTTCATCGTTGATTGCCTCCTTCCAGAATGCTACATCTCTAGACATCATAGCTTCTTTACATGTTTTAGGATCTCTTTCTATACTCAATGTAATCGGCAATTTATTGAACATTGACTCCTTATTACCCTCAACTAAGAAAATAATATACTGGGGATAAACAAAGTTTGGTCCTATGCTCTTTTCTTTTCTGATCCTTTGACTTCTTCTAGGTTGACTGGGAGATTCAGTTATGTTCCTTTTACCATTAGGTAATGTAATTTGATCAGTTTGCTTATTTGTTTGTGTAGTAATATTAGAATCATTGCCAAATTTATCTTTAATAAATTCAACATCCATTGACTCTACTATCACATTAGACTTTAAGTTCAATAATCTATATGCTTTAGAATGTTGAGCATAACCCACATAGGCATGGCAATGGGTTCGGGTAGACCGAGTCCCCGCCCCAAATGGGGCGGGTTAGGAGTCAAATAAACGGGTTATGGTCCTAATTTTGTGGACTTGGCCGAGTTCGGGACAGGTTACGGGTTGAAGTAAACCCGCCCTGGATAATTAATATATAATATATTATAAATATATTATATATAGTATGTGTATATAAAATATAAAAAATTATGATTATAATAGCATATATATATTTCATCAAATAAATAATAATTTTGTACTCATTCAATTATCATAAAAATGATGAAAAATATACTAAAATCAATTAATATGGATATTTTATTTTAAATTTTGAAAAATAGTGTTAGAAACTTAGTATATATTATATTCTAATTTTCTATAAATGTATGTATATTCTTTGTGTGTGTTTATCTTAATCAATTTTGAAAATATATAAGTTGTAAAATTATATATTTTAATAAAAAAAAGTTAAAAAAAAAGATAGAGAAATGGGTTTGGTGGGTTAGACCCGTCGGGTTAGGAGTTTAAAGTGGGGCAAGGCGGGTTTAAAAGAGAAGGTGGGGCGGGGCGAGTCCCGGGTCCAAATAGAAGTAGGCAGGACGGGTTTCGGGTCCTGTCAAACCTGCACCATACCCACCTCGTTGCCATCCTTAATCCTACAAGTACACTTTTTATAGCTCTTGGTCCTAACTTTATCCGATTAGGATCCATCACTCTATGAAAGGGTAGACAACCTCAACCTCTAAGGTAACTTAGGTTTGGTTTTCTCACTTTCCATAATTTATATGGAGATACTTTAAGTTTCCTTTAAGGTATTCTATTATGTACATGACATAAGCTTCACCCCATAAATTATTAGGCAGTTTAACATTCAAGATCATTGCATTCACCATGTCAACTAAGGTCCTTTTTTACAGCATAACTTATCGGTCTTGTATTTCTTTGTTTCAGAACGAACAGTCTCCTAGAAATTCCTTTTCTTTCTTTTAGGCACGTCTTCTCTAGATTTCTTACCTCTCTAACTAAGCTTATTTACATTCATGTAGTTCACCTTGGAGAAAGTTTTAGCATGCCTTTTTTACAAATCTTGAGTGTCCTCCTCGATCCTTAAATGCTTTTCAAACTGTTCCAAGGTAAAATCTTTGGTCGTATGAAGCATTTTCTTTTTGTAATCATTCTAACTAGGGTTAGTTTTGCTATTTTAGCCCCCCACTTGTAATGATTCAGAAATCTCAAATTTCAATTCTTTCAATTTTGTTATTAAGATAGAAAAGTCATGCACTTGATCCATTATAGACACGCTATCAACCATCTTGAATTCAAAGAATTTCATAATTAAGAACTTATCTGCTCCTTGTTTTTTAGCCATGTATTTGGATTCTAGTGCATTCCAAATTTCCTTTGGCGACTGAACATGAGTGAAGAGGCCGTACAAATGATTAGACAGTGTGCTGAGGATGTGGCCTCGGCACAGTACTTTATCATACTATCTTTTCTTTCTTCCAACCTTGAGTGCCTCTGAATCTTTATCTTGCCGTGCTGGAAGATCCTTCAAATTTAGGTACAACACATAAGCAATCTTCAATGCAGTGAGCATGAACATCAGTTTGTCCTTTCATTGCTTGAAGTTTGTCCTATTAAACCGATCCAATTTCATCAAATTATGATCACCACTTGAAATGAACTTTCTATCATTCTTTCTATCTTTTCAATAATTACCACCTTAAGATTGCCAGAAAAATGTATTGAAGAAGTTAAAAGTATGATGTGCCTAATTACGTACAAGAAAATCCCCTAAATAGTCCTTAAGGTACTAATTGCCCCTATTATTTGTGCTGGATGGACTATCGTAATTCACCCCTAGAATTCAACTAAGGTCCACAAGGAGTTGCAGCCACTACTTTGAAATTCCTACTTTAGAATCTCTACTGATGTTGAAAATATTTAAGAGAGTGTGATAATATTTTGGACAGTAATGATGCATTTTTCAGAAAATACGTGTTTAATTTGTGTGGACTAATTCCACTTATATAAATGATGATGGTATGAACAATTTGGTGATGTTCTTGGCCTTGATCGAATTCAATGGACCAGATGGGAGGTCTAAAAAGAGGTGTGATGATATAGTTGGATTGAGTCCTACAATTAATAGCACACGTGAGGCTAGCCGAGGGTAAGGTACTCCGATGTTCAAGTCAATACTTATCAAGCAGATAATTGAGCAATATAGTGAAGGCTTTTTAGTAATAAAGTGCATACCTTGTTGAAGGGTGTCAATGAAGTATTTATGGCCTTTTTGGGGAGGTTGATATGTTAATGATGCCTTTGCTTATATAGAGTGGCCCTTTGTCATCACCTGAGGACCCTTAGGTCTTCTCCTTTTTGTGTATTTTGCTAGGTGGCGTCTCTTCCAACTCCATAAGATGCAGCGGTACGATGGGGGCGCACACTACTTTGGTTTTGCAGGAGGGTGGTATTGGAGGTGGTATGCACCATTAATGTGGAGGCACGCCATTTGTCAGAGCATTTAATGCGGCAGAGAGGTGGTCGCGGAGATGTTCCCAATTTCTTGATTGACCTTATAAGGTCGAGATACATACTAGCTTGTGAGTAATCTGCACACGTTGTGGTCAAGGCAATGGAACTCTGTTAGATTTCAAACGTCACCTTTATTAAAGGCTGAGTAATTATTCTTGATTTGGTCGACCACACTCCGGTCGACTGGGTAAAGTGCCAATACTCATATTGGTTGAATGGCCCAAAGAGAGCTTTGGCCTGGTCGATTACTAATGGGCTGGGCCTGATAGCTAATTGGGTTGTCACATGTCACATCTCTGACCTGGTCGAGTGTTATTTGGTTAGGCTTGTTGGGCTATCCCATATCATGAGTCCCCTTCACTCTCGAGTCCTGATCGAGTTGATCAACGAGAAGAAATATGGAATAGCTAATTTGTAAAATTGAAACACACGCGATGAGGAATGCATAGTGTTGATAATGTTTAAACTTTAAAAATCGATCAGGTTTTGCCGCATTTATTGTGTATGTTACATTGGGCAACGTAGAAAGTTAACTGGTGGTTGCGTAATAATTAACCTGTAGCAGATCATTTTATCCAGTTGAGTTGCTCATTGGATTGTGTCTATAAGTATGTGTGGTGAAAATTTTTATTCATACTTTTACAGCAACTTAGGAGGTTAAGCATTGCAATTCATGACTTTCTTGTGCTAGCCAAATTCCTCTTGTTTTTGCTATCTGCATAAGTTTCATTTGACTTCAAAAAAATTTTACTTTGCTTTATTTTAAACATATCTCATATATCAAGTGTGTTGAGAGTCTTTGATAAGGGTAGTAATAGGAGAAGTGATAGTAAGGAGACTTGATCGGATGTTCAGTCAACTAGAGGGGGTGACTCGACTAGTGGGGCTAGCGAGTCTTTGAGTGAAGCTCTTTAGATAGTTTGAGTGATACTCAAGTCGAAGATGGGGATAGGGCTAGGCCAAGTCAACCTCCCGTGTTTCGTGGTCAGCTATTCACTCTCGATCACTATAGCAAAATCATTTCTAAGATCACGAGTAGGGATCTTGAATTGATTAGATAGTTATACCACATTCCTCAGGTGTTCGAGCTGATCATCCCTGGACCCACTGATAGGATGAATTGATCTCTAGTCGATTGCATAATTTTGTTTGAAGATGCCCTGAAGTGTAGGCTAAGGTTTCCTATTGCACCATAATCGACCTCCTAACTGGTCTCCAAGTTTGTATAACCCAATTTCTTCCAAACTACTTTTCAACTTTGTATAGTTTTGTCATCTTGATGTTAATACATGACCATCCCCCAAGTTTTGCCAACTTTTCCAATCTCTTCGACCTCTCTATGTTTCAAAAATCGGGTAACACCGAGGAATTAGGCTTTTACTGCCTCACAGCCTGGCTTCGTCGAAAGTTTTTCGTGACCTTCTCCTCCTCACATGGCTAGGAGTTTTACTTCTTTGTTCAAGCACTAGGTGGGGTTAGGTTTAACATTCCTAGGGGGTGGTTGAGGGGGCATGTCGAGATGCCGAGAAATGAGAACCCCTCGTGGCCCAATACCTTCATCCGCAACTTAGTTTAGTTTGGCCAAATGGAGGCATTGGGGTATGTCAAGGAGAGAAACTTGGTGTTGATAGGCTTATTGCCTGTTTAGCTCGATTTGCCAACTGACCCTCGACTAGGTAGATGTTCTAATTAACTTTAGTAATTATTTGCTTAACTTTTTGGTTGGTGCTAATGCATTTGTTTTCTTATGTTTTAGATCGAGCTAAGATTATGAATTATACACATCAACAAGCCATGGCTTATCAACAGAGGGCGCAGAAGCGCTGTTAGGCAATTGCTTATAGGGACATAGGCTCCTATGCTGCTCCATAACAACAACCATTGCCGCCTGCTCACCAATCCGCCCGACCAGTGCCTGTCGAGGTAACTAGCATGGCACCCTCATAAAAGAGGCATGTTGTTGAGCAGCCTGGCCTTGCTCGAAAAAAGACCGTAGCGGAGAAAGAAAAGGGAAAAGTTGGCGAGCCTTTACTCTTCGGGCTTCGATCAGAAGATGAACTACTCCCGCTGCCTAGCTTTCCATCTCCAAGATACCAGACCGACATCCCAGTCCAGAACTTGACGTCAATGATCATGGCAGGGTCGACTGGAGCTGGTCCCCTGAAAGTGATGATGGCTGAACTGTTCATATCTGACCAGAAGAAAATATAGGAAATAAGCCAGGTGGAGGCTCTGAAGGTGTTCGCTTACTACGTGAACATGGTAAGTGTCTAGTCGAGTTTCACTTATTTTGCCCAAGTTCATGTTTAAATTCCTCGACTAAACTTGTTGCTATTGTAGGTGAGTTAGATGGGTTACCATTTTTACCAGGGTGGGAGCTGCCCTCGGTGATCGAGAAGAGCTCCAGAAGGAGCAAAATGATACGGAAGTGGCCAAGACTCAGCTTGACTCAATGCAATCGAGGATCGAGCACTAACTAAGCAGCTCAAGAACAAAGATGCGCAACTTTTGGCTACTATGACTAAGAAGAGCAGCATGGATGAGTTGCTGCAAAAGGCTAAGCTGGAGGTAGAGGCTTCGTACAACATTGGTTGAATTTATAGGCGTAACATCGCTACCCAGTGCACTTGAGATGAATTCTTCAGTGTGTTACCGGGCATTCAAAAAGAGGCGGTGCAACAGATCATACTATGCTCGGTGTTCCACGATGCCAGTATTGTATTTTCGATCGACGATGGCAAGGAGGCCTTTGAGAAGGCTGTGAAGCGACTAGAGTTCTTGGGGTATCAGTTTCGCCCTGATGACATAGAGCACCTCAATCCTCTTCAAACCAAGCAATTGAGGACTATCCCAACCCCTCGCCCGTCGAAGAGAACGCCCTGCAGTCGGATCTATCATTATTCCCCATTTGAGGGTGGTCGAAGTGGCAATAGAGTTTGACTTCGCGAACGACTTTGCATTCGAAATCGAGGACGGCAAGGTCAACATTGCTGCTTACTTCCCTTCTGCTAAGTGCACTTTTTTGATCAAGGAGGTTGGGCCTTCTCAACCTGCGATTCCTGTTCAACTAGTACTTGCACCAGTGCTCCGGCAAGAGGTCGAAGTCCTCGCTACTATTCTTTATTTACCTTTCACATATGAGCTCGATCATGCGATCGATGAGGTGGCAGCTCGAGCAGCTAGAGGGAAAAATGCTGGGTCAAGCTGAGACTAGATGTTTCTATTTTTTGTTTAAGTTTATTTTGATTGCACCCTGTGAGGCACTTTTGATCGATTGTAAGAACGATTTCGGTGTTGTAATCATGTAATTTGATATTCAATCAATATAACATTGGCTTTTTGTTCATCTCTTTTATCGATTATCTCCCTTCCCTTTTGTTGCTTTAATTCTTTTGAACTGATTGTATCAATAAGTAAATAAGCACATCTTTTTTCCATGTAACTGGTTGAATATTGCAAATTTTAGTAAAAAAATAGGAAATATTTAATTTGTTTAGAACCAAGTTAGTGGTCGATTATGAGATCGACTCGTAAAGGAATAATTGGATAGATATAAGGATATCAACCTCTACTTTATCCATTTAAAATTGGTTTGAAATTAGTCTTTGTAGTTGACTGATTGGCTATTCAAGCTTTGCGTCGAAATACATTTGCCTGTGGGATAAGCTGAATATGATGATTAACTATAGGGTCAATTTAAGTTGCGGTTGATCATTGTCGAATTTATGAAATTGACTGCGAGTTGTTGTTTAATTCTTACGTTGCAACGCGCGCATTTGTTGAGCGACCTTAATCATTGCGTTGACGATAGAGTCCCTTCTAAGTTGTGGTCAACTTTATAGTTGATTTTAAACGAGTCATTTTTTTATCAACTTTGGATAGATGCCATGGTTACTATTGGAAACCATTTTTCAGTCGAATACGGGGTCGACTTTAAACAATCAACTCATTTAGTAAGCTGGGCTAGAAGCCATAGTTGTGGTTTGGAATAGATTTATGGTCGACCGCGGGGTCGACTTTGAATAATCAATTCATTTACTAAGTTGGGCTGAAAGCCATGGTTGCTGTTGAGAGTGAGTAGTTGTCGAAAGGCAAGTCATTTTTATTGATTTGGAATCATATTACGAAACAGTTGGAGACCTTGGTCTCTTTACACATAATTTTTTTTCACATTTACTGCATTCCATGGTCAAGGGAGCTCGTTACTATCCATATCCGCTAGTTGATACGAGTTGTACTTCGCCACTTTGACTACCGTGTAAAGGCCCCTCCTATGTTGGGTCGAGCTTTCCCATATTTTTTTAGACTTAAACTTTTTTGAGGATGAGGTCTCCTACCTTGAAGCTTTTTAGTCGAATCCTTTGTTGTAGTGTTGGGCCATCTTCGATCTGTATCTTTGTATTGTTGTATATGCTCATCGATTGTCTTGAACTTGAATTCTCTTTCAGCCTTATTCTTGATCGAGTTGTAGTGGGTTACTTGAGCTGTGTATGGGTTCTGTATGTCCACAACACCCCGGGGATGTCGTTCGTCCAACTCACTTTGGATCCTTTAAGTTGAGCCTTGAGGTGGTCTAAGACAGTCTTGTTAGTTACTTCCGTTTGCCTATTAGCCTGAGGGTTCCCGATCGAGGTGCAGTGTAGTCAAATACCCAGGCGTTCGCACCAATTTCTCGTGCTTTTGCTCTGGAATTGCATCCCATTGACTGATATCAATACTTTGGGCAAATCAAAATGGCAGATAATATTTTTCCATAGGAAAGTTCTGATGGTCGTGTCGGTTATCTTTGGGACTGCCTCTACTTCGACCTACTTCGTGAAGTATTCGACCGCAACAATAATAAATTTTCTTTGACCTATAGTTTTTGGGAAGGAGCTGACTGTATCTATCCCCCACTGATAGAATGGTCTTGGGATTTGAATTAACACTAAAGTTCATACAGTTTGGTGAGGTATGTTGGAGTTGACCTAGCAAGATGGGCATTTTCTGGTGAAGTCGATAGCATCTCTCAGCAAAGTTGGCCAAAAATATCCATGTCTAATGACTTTATGGGCTAAAGATCATCCTCTAGTGTGATTGCCACAGATTCCTGGATGGACTTCCTGCAAGACCCCTGAGCTTGCTCTGGTGTCAAGCACCTCATCGGTGGTCCTGAGAATGATCTTTTGTAAAGCTGACTATACTCATCAAGTGCAAAATTCGTTGCTCGACCTCTGAGTCTGCGCACTTGTGCTTTATCCTTGGGTACTGTTCCTTCACTTATGAAGCTTTTATTCCATCATTCCATGAAGAAACTGATTCTTGGATTTACCCGGTTAAGTTCTACTTGAGACCACCTACTGTGGGTTTGTCCACGACCAGAAACGTGATGGTTCTATCCCTAGTTCATTCTGTCGAGCTAGCAAATTTTGACAGGGCATCCGCTCTTTCATTTTCTGATATAGGGACTTAGCTGAAGGTGAACTTTTTGAACTGTTGTTGCAACTTCTTGACCTCAGCCAAATACTTGCTCATTGTAGCCTCTTTGGCCTCAAAATTTCCTTTGAACTGCTCTACGACCAGCTGGGAATTAGTAATGGCGGCCAGTCGCTCGACACTCTTATCGACGGTTATCCTCATACCAATAAAGAGGGCTTCATATTCTGCTACATTATTGGTGATATAGTAGTCAAGTTTAATGGCGAAGTCATACTCCTCACCTGTAGGGAGCACATGGAAATGCCTATTCCTTCTCTTGAGGATGTTGCTAAGCCATCGACATGGAAAATCCAGATGAGGGAGTCTTGGTCGATTTTCTCGAGTAGGTCGAGTTATTCTGCCATAAAGTCTATTAACACTTGTGCTTTTATGGCAGTTCAAGGTTGGAAGGTGATGCTGAATTCATCTAACTCGATGGCCTACTTCATCAACCTTCCAAAAGTGTCTAGTTACGTTAACACTTGTTTCAGCAATTGATTCTCAAGACAACAATAGAGTGAGATTGAAAGTAGGGCCTTAATTTCCTGGCTACAGTGACCATAGCAAGTGCGAACTTTTTGATCTCTAGGTAATTGTGTTCTGGGCCTTGCAACGCTTTGCTGATGTAGTATACAAGTTGCTATGTCTGGCCGAAACCAGAATTGAACTGATTGCTACCGATGAGACTGCCAGATAAATTTGTAAAACCTCTCCGGCCTCAGGCTTAGCTAGCATCAGTGGTGCTAACACGTATTATTTCAACTCGACCAGGGCCTGGTCACATTGCTCAGTCCATTGGAACTTTCATGTATTCTTAAGAATTTTGAAGAACGGTAAGCTTTTGTCCATTAGTTGCATAACAAATCGACCCAGATCTATGATCCTGCTGAGCAAACGCTGAACGTCTCTAACTATTCAAGGAGGTGAGATGTCCAAAATTGCTTGAATCTTTTGTAGGTTTACTTCTATTCCCCTTTGACTGACCATGTAACCCAAGAACTTTCCCTTCTCCGAACGTGCTCTTGTTAGGATTAAGTTTCATGCAAAATGCTCTCAATATAGAAAATGTGTGACTGAGGTCAGTTAAGTGGTTTTACTATTTTTCTGTTTTAACAATCATGTCATCTACGTAGACCTCCATGGTCCTTCCAATCTCATTTTTGAACATAAAGTTCACAAGTCTTTGGTAGGTTGCACCTATATTCTTAAGCCCAAAAGGCATCACCAGAAAATAGTATACACCATTGGGGACCACAAAGGAGGTCTTTTCCTTATCCTAGGGGCAATAAAAATTTGATAATAGCCTTGGAATGCATTTATCATACTTAAAAGATCACAATCAACAGTAGAATCAACTAATAAATCTATGTGAGGTAGCGGTAAGGGTCTTTAGGACAAGCTTTATTCAAATAAGTAAAGTCATCACACATTCTCCATTTTCCCCTCATTAATAGGGATAAGGACTACATTACAAAACCAACTAGGATATTGAATTTATATAATGTATCATGCCTCTGAGAGCTTGTTGACCTCTTCCTTGGTTATCTAGCATCTTTTAGGATTAAAGGACATAGTCTTCCACTTGACTAGGTTGAATGAGGGGTCTATATTCAGGTGGTGGACGATGATACTGGGGTCGATTCCCTAAAGGAAGAAATCTTTTCAAGCAAAAACATCAACATTCTTTTTTAGGAAATTAACCATTAGGCACTCCATGTTGCTCTCTAAATCAGTTCCAATCCTTGTGGTCTTGTCGGGATTTCCAGGCTTGAGCTTGATTGTCTTGAACTCCTCGATAGGTTCAACCTAAGTCTCATCCAACTTTCTTTTCTTGTTTTACTATCCCTCTTCGGGTTCTGTTACTAGGATGTCCTCCTAGGGTTTCAGTTTTGGTTACGCCTTTTATTTATTTGCCTCAACTGAGATGGTGTAACATTACCAAGCTTCTTTCATATTGCAAAGCAGTTCACCAATTCCAGTAGCCGTTGGAAACTTGACCTTCATGTGGTAGGTCGAGACAATGCTTTGAAGTCATTTAGCGCTGGTCCAATTACAGCATTGTAAGCAAATGCTGCATCAACCTCCAGGTAGTTGACCATGAGCGTACTTTATCGGGGTGCCTCACCAAATAAGGTGGACAAGTTTATGGACCTTACATGGATGGTCTCAGATCCTCCAAATCCGACCAACATTGTGCACATATAAGCTCAAACTTCAGCTTCCCCATTTTTATTCTCTTCAGTGTCGACAAGAAAATTATGTTCGCGGAGCTGCCGTTATCGACTAAAACTTTCCTGACCTCAAAGGGGTCGGGCGAGATGATCTACTGAATCAGCCACATACTGGGCTATCCTCTCATCGGATAGGGGATATCTTGTCTCTGGTCTACCTCTATCCTCCCTTATGGACCTTTTCTCGTGTTGTGAAGGTTAGGGAGTAGCACTGTCGGCTGGTCCAGGCTAGTTGTTGTGCTTTTTAAGAGTAGCTGACAGTTGAGCTAAAATCTGGGTTGATATCTGCTTGTTTATTAGCTGTATGAGCTGAGGCATAGTCAGGGTTACTACTTGCTCTGGCTGGGAGCTGGGTCCAGCCACCCCTTGTTCTTGTTGGGGTCGAGGAGGAAGGGTTGGGGATCTTCTATTCTCCTCTCTTAGAAATAGCTCGCATTGTGTTAACCATATTTTTTCTCAGTTACAGACTCAAGAACCCATAGATAGCATCAAATGATGATGGTATGAATAGTTTGGTGATGTTCTAGGCTTTGATCTAATCCAATCGACCAGTTGGGAGGTCGAAAAAGAGGTGTGATGATATAGTTAGGTCGAGTCCTACAACCAATAGCACACGTCAGGCTAGTTGAAGTGCCCTCGGCTAAAGCACTCCAACGCTTAAGTCAGTACTTAATCCAGCAGTAGAGTGAGGGCTTTTTAGTGATAAAGTGCATACCCTATTGAAGGGTGGCAATGAGGTATTTATAGCCTTTCTAGATAGGTTGATATGTTAATGATGCCCTTACTTATATAAAGTAGGCCTTTGTCATCACCTGAGGACCTTTAGGTCTTCTCCCTTTTGTGTACTTTGCCATGTGGCGTCTCCTTCAGCTCCATAGGATACGGTGGTACGATGGGGCACGCACTACTGTAGTTCTGCAGGAGGGTGGTACTGGAGGTAGTACACACCATTAATGCGGAGGTGCGTCACTTGTCAGAGCATTTAATGAGGAGTGCGAAGATGAGCATTTAATGAGGTAGAGAGGTGGTCGCGAAGATGTTCCCAACTGCTCTGATCGACGTCCTAGGTTCGAGATGCGTACTAGCTTGTGAGTCATCTACGCATGCTTTGGTCGAGGTGACATAACTCTATTGGATTCAAATGTCCCCCTTATTAAGGGTTGAGTAATCATTCTCGATCTGGTCGACCACACTTTGGTCGATTGGGTAAGGTGCAGATACTTATGCTGACTTAATGGCCTAAAGAGCACTTGGGCCTAGTCGATTACTAATGGGCTGGGCCTGACAGCTTATTGTGTTGTCACATGTCACATCTCTTACCTGGTCGAGTGTTTTTAGGTTGGGCTTGTAGGGCTATCCCATATCAATAAGGTTACAACAACTATTCACAACAATTATGACTGTTAGTTTAAACAATGCACTGATTCTAACAGTATTGTCTTTTCCTAATAGTTACATTGTTTTTTATTACAAACGTAATTTAAATAATTAAATAAATTATGAATTTAATTAAATTCTAAATTAAAATATAATTCAAATTTAATCAACATCGCGTTGTGCACGTGCAAAGTGCTAACTCTTGATTGTTATATATATTCTCGTGCCCTTGGATACAATTCGAAAACCTTAAAATAATTTGAAGCTTAGCAAGAGATTCACCTAATAAAGGGACTCTCTTTTTCTTATTTTTCAATTTGGGATTAAGATCCCAAAAAAACTCTCATATCTTCTCCACTTAACATACTATCTAGAAGTCCTAATTAATTCCAACATGGGGTACTAAGGTCTAATAGAAGTCAGAATAGGTTCCAGCTTTTGGGTGGTGGGAAAGAAGTCAAACTAAGCACACCCTTTACAAAAAGACAAATTTCAGATAGGGATAAAGCACAAGAAAATCAAGATAGGGCAAGCAAAACTATTAACAGGAAAATGATCCACAATCCTTCGGGAGGCAACCACATGAGTCAAGGGAAAAATGGCAGTACCAAGACCTCAGGCATTAAGAAGCCCAGTTGGACTAAGGAAAATCCTGGGAGTGGCATTGATAGTAGTAAAAGCAATCTCAATGAGATACTGGACTATGGCCCAAAAGGACTATCTGAGCCCACAAATTTTGTGAGGGCCCAGAATTTAGAAACAAGTAAATCTTTTAACCTATGCCCATTTATATTTGGTTCGAGGAGAGAATTTGGAGTTTCATATCCTTTGGGTCTTAGCAAATTTGATTCAAGCATCAAAGATAATAACAGCAAAGTGCCAACCTCCCAACCACTGCCATGGCCTAACCTCAGTACTGGAACAAAAGATAATTCCTTACGGGAACAAAAGTATTAGGAGGAGTAAGATACTGGTGTGGTAAGAGCCACAGAGCATGGGTTGAGGCTGATGGAAAAATTGGGCACGAAGATATGGCATAAGAAGTTAGCATTGACACTGAGAAAAAAGATATGGACGCCATTAAGCCGGAGGTTTCCTAGATAGAGGTTGTTTAATCTGCTCCACCTCCAATCATCATCAAGGCAAGCTAATATGAAGATTATCATTTGGAATTGTCGAGGAATGGGTAATAGTTCTTTTTGGTGTAATTTCAAAGAAATTATCACAAAGCACCAACCTATAATTGTGTTTCTTTTAGAAACGAATGTGTCAGAGGACAAAATAGAAACTATCTCAAAAAATCTTGGTTTCAGTGGAGTGTAAAAAGCCCTCATAGTTGGTCGTAGTGGTGGAATTTGGTGTCTGTGGAAAATGGAAGAGATTCAAGTTGACATTCTCAGCATTATGAAAAAGATGTTCATACTATAGTGAAGTCCAAAGAGAAAGAGAGAGTTTTGAGATTTGTGCCAGTTCGAACAGAAACAAGCGAGAGGAACTTTGGAGACACTTTGCTTAGCTGATTCTAATTCTCTACTTTGGTTGATTTCAAGGGACTTCAATGAGATCAGTCCCAATTAAGAGAAAAGAGGTACATTCTCCCTAGTAGAAGTAGATGCGAAAGAATCAACAATATGATGGACTGCTATAATCTCATAAACTTGGGGTTCATAGGCCCTCAATTCACTTGGCAGAAATTAGGCAAGCGTATTTCAACAATTAGTGAGGGACTAGATAGGGCCTTGGCAAATCATGAATGAAGAGTCCTTTTTCCTGAAGGTACTATTTTACATCTTCTTCGTACTCACTCAGACCATCATCCCATTCTCATAAACACTGAGGGAACCCCTCCTACTCTATCTTTCAGGCCTTTTAGATTAGAACTTGCCTGGATTTCTCACCCCCAGTGTGAACAATTGTTAGATCTGTTTGGGATTCTTCCAACTTTATGACTTGTGCTCTTGAAATTCTCCCTACTGTCATGAGAAACTAGAATAAACACATTTTTGGGAATATGTTTTGGAAGAAAATGACTCTTTTTAGCTAGGATTAAAGGAATTTAGGATAAACTTGCTGTGTCTGAGAGCCATTTTCTTAGCAATATTGAGGAGGACCTAATTAAAGAGTATAACATTGTCCTCACTCAGGAAGAAGTGCTTTGGTTCCAAAAATCTAGGGTGAAATGGTTAACTTATGGTGACCTTAATAATAAATTCTTCCATTCCACTAGTATCTGTAGAAGAAGCCACAATAGGATTTCTGGTTTGAAAATTGATAATGAGTGGCAGGATAATGAAGATATCTTAAAAGAACATATAAATAACTTATTTGCTGGCATTTTCTCTAGTAATACCTCTAGGATTGTTGGAGACTTGCCTCAAAGCATTTTCCAAAAGAAATTATCTGAGAAACGCTCTCACCGTCTTTCTTCTTTCCCAACTGAAAGAGGAATACACCAACTTGTTAAATTCTTGAGTCTCTACAAAGCCCTTGGCCCTAATGGAGTTTAAGCTTTCTTCTACCAATCTTTGTGGCACATAGTTGGCAGCTCTATTGTTCAATTTGCTCAAGAGGCTTTTAAGAAAAGAGTAGGTAAAACCTGTATTTGCCTGATACCTAAGGTTGATAATCCTATTAGGGCAAATCAACTGGGACCTATCTCCTTGTGTAGTGTTCTTTACAAAGTTGTCACAAAAATCATCTCCTTTAGACTCAGAGCTTTCATTAGTGACTTGGTTAGTCCTTACCAGAGCAGCTTCTTACCTGGGAGGAGCACCTAAGATAATATTCTGGTCCTCCAAGAAATCTTTCACATGTGTAGGAAATCTAAAAGTAAAAAAAGTTGCAAGATAATTAAACTTGACCTTGAGAAAGCTTGTGACAAGATTAATTGGTCTTTCCTCGAACAAACTCTGATGTTCTTTAATTTTCCTAAACATATCACTAATCTTATTATGTTTTGTGTCAAATGCTCCAACCCCTAAATTCTTTAGAATGGAGTACCTCTTTATCCCATCATACCTTATTGTGGTCTAAGGTACGGAGATCCCTTATCTCCTTATCTTTTGTGCTTTGTATAGACATATTAGGTTATTTGATTGAAGGAAAAGTGATCAGTAAAGAATGGACTCCCGTTTCTATCTGTAGAGGTGGCCACAAACTTTCTCACTTTTTTTTTTGCTAATGACCTTATCTTGATGGCTAAGACTACCAAAAAGTGTGTTAGAGCCATTAACACCCCCTTGGAATCTTTCTATAAATTCTCTGGCCTCCAAGTTAATCTTGAAAAATCTAAAATCTTTTTCTCTGAAGGATTTGAATCAAGACATAAGAGGAATCTTTCCAACAAATTGGGAATCAAATGTACGCCTAATTTGGGCAAGCACCTTGGAGTTACTCTAGTTCTCCAAAGAGTTACTCAAGCCACCTACAAAGATGTCATTGAGAAAGTCCATACTAAGTTGAAGGGTTCAAAAGCTAATTGCTAAGCATAGCATGAAGGCCTACTTTGATACAATTAGTTAATAGTTCTATCCATGTTCATGTCATATAGACAACTTGGCTGTCCACCTCTGTGTGTGACCAACTTAATAGAATCAATAGGGCATTCCTTTGGGCAAACGATATTAGCCAAAAAAAGTTACAGCCTCTCAATTGGTCCAAAGTTACCCATAGTAAGAGGAGAGAGGGGCTCAAGATAAAGGAGTCCAGTTGAAGAGTTATCAAAGAATAATACCATTTGGGGTGAGATTTTTAGGAAGAAGTAACTTAAAAAAACTGACTTGCTTGATTACCAACATAAGAATCTTAATTCTCAACAATGGAAGGGAATCCTTAGAAGCACCAAGCTAGTAGCCTCTAATATTAGGTGTAGGATTGGAAAAGGAGACAATATTTCCTTTTGTCTTGATAGATGGTTAGGGAAAGATTATACATGTGACATGCTTGAGTAGGATATTGATGATAGTGAGATCACTCTTATGGTTAGGGATGTTTTAGATCAACATGGAAACTCACGCCTGGACTACATTAAAATTGAAATCCCTCCTCATGTTAGAGAACTCATTTTGAGTATACCAATACCCCAGTTTAAGGACCATGAAGACTCTAGGGTGTGGACTTGTACTAACAATGGTAACTGTACAAGTAAATCATCTTATACCACCATTAGGAACCAGTCTAATCAAGAAAGTTTGAACACCATTAACTAGGATTGGATATGGAAAACTAAGACCACTCAGAGAATTAAGCTTTTTCTTTGGCTCTCACAACATAACAACCTTGTCATTAACTCCCTTAGACATAGCAAAAAGTTGTCTAACTCTGACTTGTGTCCTAGATGTGGTGTTTCTAGTGAAACTATCCTTTACACCCTTATAGACTACCCTCCTTCTAAAGATATCTAGGAGTTCATTATATCTCCTTCTCATTTTTTGGCATTCATGAGCATTTACTATGTGGTTTGGATTAAGCTTAATTGTACTAAAGATTTCCCCAACATCATTCTTCTGAAACTAAATGGCCCACAATATTGCTATACTTTAGCTAGTTTGGAAAGCTCGAAATAAATACATTTTTGATAGCAAAATACAAAATATAAGGGAAATAGTTCGTTCAATTCAGAAACTTGCCAAGGAACTTTCCTATTGCTTTCCAATCTCGAAACAACTACCTTCTAAGAGGATTGCTGAGTTGAATTGGGAAATTCCCAAGAAGGGATGGCACAAAATTAACACAAATAAAAGTGCTCTTACTGACAAGAAATCTGTAGCAGGAGGTGGCTTAATTAGAAATTATTGTAGAGATTTGGCGACGTTTCAGTCAATGAAGCGGAGTTACTCGCAATCAGGGAAGGCTTGAGGATTGCGTGGAAAAGAAGACTAAGGAATGTCCAAGTGGAAAGTGACTCACAAGTAGCAATTCTTTTAATACAAAATGCAGACACTAGTTGCCATCCCCTGGAAACATTATTGAAGATTGCAGAAGGCTCCTTAGTATGCCATGGAACTATAGTATTAAACATATAACAAGGAGACAAACCATTTTGCAGATAGTTTTGCAAAGATAGGACACAACCAAGAAGGGAAAAGTTTTCTTTGTCACTCACCACCTCAAGAGCTACTAGCGCTTCTGAAAAAAGATGTTTTGACTTAGTTTTTGTTTTCTATCTCTTTCTTACCAAAAGAAAAAAAGAAAGGAAATATATCACATATACCACTTTATAAAAAATGACACAAAAATTACCTCAATTCTATAACTTTTTTATCTTCTATTCCAATCTAAACATTATAAGCTTTTTTTTTTAATTTGATATATAATACCAAATTTATTTATAACTTTGTGCTTAACATGTGTAAATATGAACTTCTCTATTTTGTGAAACTTTCAGGTTAAAATTTAAAAATTTTGCCCATATTTTGTAAAGATCACTAACATAGTAATTTGTATAGTTCATTTCAATAATTTAATTAAGAAATTATGTCAATTTTAATTTTCTAATAGTATTGATCACTCCAATTCTTGATAAATACTCCTATTGTTCTTCTTATATGGGTTACTTATCCTTCCGCTTATAAGTCCTTCCTTGCTTGGGACATATGGATCGACTGTGCGAACCTCATTTCTTTCAAATGCTTCTCAAGGCTTCTATTAGCTACCTCTCCGGCAAATTCTTTCAAATGTTCCTGTTGTATGAGCATCTCTATCATATCCTTAGCTGAAAACATTTCTTCGTATCGTGTCTCTTATTTTTATAGAAGATGGAATATTTGTTCGATGCCCGCTTATTAAGGGTATCTTGTTGCTTCCTGGACCAACACAACATATTTGTTGACACAATTACCAATATAGCCTGAGCTCAAGGTATTCTTAGTGGTTTATACTGGTGGGACCTAGGATTCTATACAGACCTCCTTCAATCTTTTTCAGGTTATGCTCTACAATAGTCATCAATCCCATATTCATGATTCTTTATTTTCCCTCTTCTCACATTTGATGCCCATTCCTCTTTTGTGGGATTGTTTTCTTTCTTCACGTATGTATGGTTGGGTATTTCCATCAATTTCTCTATATCATATAGGGTCATTCTTGTCAAATTGGATGCAAAAGGTCCCTTCTTTAGTCCATGTATCAAGATGTTAGTCATCATGATCTTAAACCTCCAATATTTCATTATTAAATTTGTTCATGAAGGCCCTCAAGGGTTCCCCATCTCTTTGCCTAATAGTAAATTGTAAGTGATCAACCTATTGGTTTTCTTTTCGCTTGCAAAATGATAGAGGAATTTCCTATACAATTGTTCATATCCAACACCATTGCAGGAGGCAAAGATATAAATCATTACTTTGCCTTCCCATATAAAGTAGTAATGAATATCCTACAGTTGATGCACTCGATAACTCATACAGTTGTATGATATACTCAAAGGTTGTTAGATGCTCTTAGGGGTCAGAGATCCCATCATATTATGGGCACTTTGAAGGCCCAAGGTATTATCTCTGATGATATATCAGCACGAAAAGGAGATCCTCTCTTCTGTAGAGTTGGTTCTTATGCAACTCTCTTCATTATCTCTTCTAATTTCCTACTACATTGCTCATCTTGTTCCTCCTCATCTATGTTTCACTCTTTAGATCCTACTATTGTCAAAGTTTGCAAGGATTTATTCATAACTTCTAGTTGCTCCCTTTTTATTAGGGCTTTGCTCTGGACTTCTATGGCGACTTTTCCCTTATAGTCTCTTTTCCCTTATTTCCTTCCCTTGTGACTTGTTTCGATTTCATTGGTTCCTTGAAGAGCTATTTAGATTACAAATGTGCTGGGTTCCGAGGAGAACAATACTTGATCATCTTCTTCGTAAGAGCATTGACAATCATGTGTGATTGATATTATGTCAATTGCATGATCTTCGGTTGAGCTAAGGTAGGAAGACTAGTAGGTGTGGCTAAATTGGAGGGTTTAAAAGATGGGGTGGGTAGATTTTCATTCATTATCTCATTTTTTCGTTGAGGTGTCTCTCCCATTCTTCTATATCTAAATTTTTGTTTTTCGTTTCTAGTCCCAAGTTTCTATAAATGGTCGCCAACTGATCTAGGGTTGACTAAATGAGGTAACACTAAACCAATCTATTTATGTTCTATCTATCAGCAAAGAAGTAAAACTATGGATCTTGAATCCTGAAGCATAAGTAAGGCACTAGAGGAACGTTAAGAAAGTCCAAACTATACCCTTTTGATGCTTAAGTGAGATAGGTGAATAAGGTTGTAAAGTAGCGTCAAGGCATCAATGCCTAGGCATCAAAACACTGGCGCCTAGGCACAAATTTTACAAAACACTAGTACCTAGGTGTCAAAAAACGTTATCCTAAAACACTCCAATATAATAAATGGTTGTGTTTGGATTCATTTTACTTAGGAAATTAAATCCAAGCATAACTTGGTCATCTGGGGCATTTTGGGCTACCCAAAGTTACTCTCCCCATTGAAAAAACTTGTTCCCCCAAACTCTATTGCCATTGTATGTTCTAGAGACGAAATGGTCTCCCTCATAGTTGCATTTCCTCTGTCGCAAAACTTGCATCTAATGTGAGTTCTAATCATCTATTATTGAAAAAATGGAAACTAAAAGCTGGAAATGTTTTCATGATTATATTGGAATAACGTGTTCTGAAAAAAATGCCTATAGGCCCCAAAGATTTTCTCCAAAAAAAAAGTTGTTACAACAGAATGCCTAAAAGCCTCAAAGATTTGCACCTTGCTAGTCGAGTCGCATCGACCAACATAAAATCTGGATATTAATCCACCATCTGGACCATTATCATTGGACATGTGAAAGGATATTCAATCTTTATTACAACCTTAGTATGATAGGTCCGTATGATAGCCCACACTATATGCTCACTTCTCTACTCTAATATGACCCATGCTTTACATTAATGTTTGGAGCATTGGCACTTAAGTGTCAGTTTGTTGGCGCCTAGACACCAATGTTTCAGATAACATTTAATATCTTTGGCGTCTATGTGATAATTCACTAAAAAATATGTTTTTTATTACAATTTGTTTTTACTTCACTAAAAATAAAGGTGAATTGTATTGTATCCCCCTGTGTTATTCATAAGTTGTAAACCCCCCCCCCCCAAATAAATAAATAAATAGGCAACGGACCCCCTCATGCTTTTAAAAAAATAGCAAATTACCCCCTCCATATTACAGTGTGATACACGCGCCTGAAATACGAACACATATATGCATAATATATATGTATATAAAATTATTTATAACTTTTCAATATAATAACTTTTCAAAAGTACCTAACCTATATATGACTTTAGGTTCAACTCTAGGAATTGTCCACTTATTAAGCAAATCAATATTACTAGGAATATCATACTCTCTATTTATACTGTTTTTAACAGTATCTTTTTGCCTTATAATATTCATAAGGAAAATGTTATGTGTTGGACTTCCATAGATCTAAACACTTTTCAAACACCATGGCTCCGATACCATTCAGGGTGCAGGATCGAGGCTATGTTAAGGATGCAAGGACATATGGTCCAGCTAGCCATGAAAGGCGGCAACAAGGGAAGAACCAGCCATGTAGGCAGTGTTTTGTTCAGGATCTCTAACTGTCAAGTTCTAATTACAGATCAAGATTAGGCCCAATAACGCCCTAAACGCCTTCCACACGGCTTCATCGGGCAACCCAGGGCACACCCCAAGATCCATAATTAAAACTGCCTGTTAAGACCCCGAAACCCCCTTATTATCCTATTCTCCTTAACATTTCCTGAAACTTAGCCTTTATAGCATGAGAATCATCATGTCTAATTAGTGTAAAGAAATATGTAGCCCAACACAGAATTAAATTAGCCTGCCATTCAGGCTAATACACAACGAAATAAATAATTATTAATTCAAAACAAAAAATTAAAAATTACCTGAAGAACTTGGAAGAACTTTAGCCTTTTATTATACTTTGAAAGGATAAAAATTTACAGAGGGATGTTTACAATAAAAGGAGAGGGGAGTACTAGGAAGCTTCTGCCTAAAACTAAAGAGGCCATTCCTATTTATAGACAATTAAGGCCGGACATCAGATTCTATACAAAGCTCTTTTGCGAAAATTTCGCATCTGAATAGTACTATTACAAAAGTGACTTTATAAAGTCAAAATGTCAACAGTAAATTTCTGCTGGCAAGTCTATTCTTGTCTGCTGACACATAACTTGTCTGGTCTAATCATTATCTGGTTGTTGACCCCTATTTTGAAGTAGATCCTTCCGAGTTTTTCAAATTATTTTTAAGAGTTTCCTTTAAACTCTTAAATACATTATCAATTTCTTCAATTGAAATATTTTCTTCATCATCAAGGTCTTGAGATTCTCCTGCTAGACAATTGAATTGATTGTCTTCTTTTGATAAAGTTGCCATTGATGAACTGGATCTATTATCAATTTCTGCGTCCAGATTTTTTATTAAATCTTTTTTCATTTCTTCAATATATGAATCAATGATTTCATGTCTGGCGATATCTCCTTTTGTGATTTGTATTTTTCTCATCACATATTGGAATGGACTAATAGATTCTTTCTGCTGCTTAGCTTTTGTTAGCTGCTGATATTCTGATATTTTTTCTTGAATATGATACGAAGTTTCCTGTCCATGGAAAACTCATGTTTCTTTATTCTTCAGAAGCAATTCATTCCAGAATTTGGTGAAGAATATTCTCTTCAAGCAAGGAATATTTTGCTGGGTATAAGTCACTTCAGGAGCCCACTTCCAAATCCATGGGATGGAGAATTCAACATAGAAATACATAGGGGCAATTCCCTCAATCCATTTATTATGGTATTCCATATTTATAAGTTTGGGTGAACAATCAACCCATTCGGTATATAAACCTTTAAAAAGTTCTGGAAGAATTTTTATTGATGGACCATAATTAATCCACCATTCATGAAACCAATTTGGAAGCTCTCATTTATAAACTTCAGATCAAACTTTTATAAACCAAGAACGTTTTCTTTTTGAATTTTCATATAAAAGGGCTTTATTAAATGCCTCAATATAATCCCAGTAATTAAATTTAATAGGAGCTTTTAACTCCTAATGAAAATATTCTTTTTCTCTTAGGGTACTAATTCCCCATTCTTCAGAAGATATAATCTTCTTGATTATAATTTTGCTAAAATTATAAATGAATCTGCTATTAGCAGGATAAAAATGATTGATCTCACAGGATCCAGTACTTATGAGTATATTCTCATAATGTATTCTTTGTTTATAAGATCCTGCAACATATGATGCTGTATCAAGGAACCTTTGCATTAAGGTCCATGGCTCATCTTGCCATTGAAGATCTTTGTTTTCCAAGAGTAGTATTGCTTCTCTGGATAAACTTTTTTCATATGCAGAGGAATCATCATTTTCCTCTTCAGCAACAATATTAGCATAAGAAGGAGTATTACCTTCCTATTGATCTTTTTGTTTCTTGTATCCAAGAAATTCTTTGAAGATAGGATCATCTGGAATATTTCCTGATGCTGATGCAATATTGGAGGATATAACCTCTGATAACCATGTTGTATTATGGTTTTTCCTCTTCCTCCTCTATTATGGGGGAAGTTTTGACCCCTTCCTCGTGGGATCATTCATGTAATAATTCATGAGAAAGAAAATCAGGCAGACTATTATCTATACCTTTTTTATAATGAATTTCAAAATCAAAGGAGCTAAATGAGCTTGCCATCTAGCAAACATTTGCTTAGAAGCATCATGCTTAAAATCTTTATTAAACATGTATTTTGCAGATTGGCAATCTGTTTTGACAATAAATTTCTGATTATATAAATCATCTTGAAATTTCAAAACGCATTTAACAATTGCTAGAATTTCTTTAGCAATAGTAGCATAATTCTTCTAACTATTATTCCATTTTCCAGAATGAAATCTAACAAGATATTCTTGTTTAGTATCTGGGTGTATTTGTTTTAAAATACCTCCATAACCAATATCAGAAGCATCGGTTTCTATAATCTTTATCCAATTTGGATTAGCAAGTATAAGACAAGGAAGATTAGCAACCTTTTGTTTTATTGTTTTAACAGCTTCAGAGTGTTGTTCAGTCCAAGGTTTAGGATCCTTTTTCAATCTATCATAAAGAATAGCAGTATTGTCTGCTAGATTTTTATAATAAGCAGAAATATAATTCAAACTTCCTAAAAATCTTTGTAACTGAGTTTTATCAGTTATTTTATCGGGAAATTTAGAAGCAAATTCAATACTTCTATTGATAGGAATAATTTTTCCTTTTTCTATATTATGACCAAGAAATCTAACTTTTGTTTGGAAAATGTTCATTTTAGTTTTAGATATAACTAAACCATTTTGAATAACGACTTTCTTGAAAATATCAAGATGTTTAAAATGCATTTCAATAGTTTTGGAAAAAACTAAGATATCATCAATATAAACTATAATGAATGAACTATAAGGAATAAAAAAATCATTCATAATTTTTTGAAATTCTAAAGGAGCATTCTTTAGACCAAATGGCATAACATTCCATTCATATTGTCCTATTGGAACATTAAAAGCAGTTTTATACCTATCTTTTTCAGCAATCTGAATTTGCCAATATCCTGATTTTAAATCAAATTTTGAAAATATAATTGCTTCATAAAGTCTATCTAATAAATCCTTTTTATTAGGAATAGGATATCTAATCAATTTTAAAACTTTATTAAGTGGTTTATAATTAATAACAAGTCGAGGTATTCTCCTTTCTTGTTCAGAATGTTTATTAACATAAAAACTGTACAAGACCAAGGAGACTTGGAATGTTTTATTAAACCTTTTTGTAAAAGAGAATCAATTTCTTTTTTACATAATTCTAAATATTCAGAATTCATTTGACATGGTCCAGCTTTAGTAGGAATTTTCTTTTCATCAAAATCATCTTCATATGGAAGATCAACAATATGTTTTTTTCTATCCCAAAAAACATTTGGATGATCATTACAAATTTCAAATGAAAATTTAGAAATAATTAATCTAATCTTATCCTGTAATTTAGGATTTTGAAGTTTTTCTTCAATTGTCAAAATATTTATTTCTTTAAGAAAATTTATTTGAAGATTTTTTGCTATAAGCAAATCTTGAATTTGATGAAGAACTCTAGTAAAAGGTTCAGTTATAAATTGGAAAGATATTTCTTTTCCTTCAAAAGTTCCTTTAAAACCTTTTTCATCAATATTTTTTATAGGAAATATTTTCTTTGAGAAAGGAGAACCAAGTATAACTTGGTTAGTAATATTCTTTATGAGTAGAAAACTTGTAGGAATACAAGTATTATTTTTACAAATATATGCGTTAGGTAATTTATATTGAATATCTAGTTTCTGACCATTAGCAGAACTAAGAGTATGAGTAGTTTTATGAAAATACCTGGTAGGAATAATTCCTTCCTGAATACAATTTAAATCCGCTCTACTATCAATCAAAGCAGTTAATTCTTTTTTAAATCTATTATCAATAAGTAAAGTAATTTTCACATGCCATTTTTGAGATGTAATTATCTCAAGAGTAGAAAGAAAATTATCACTTGAAGGAAATCTTATAATTTCATCAATATTATTATGATTATGAAAACTCATAATTTTATTATTCTCAAGGATAGAAATTCTTTCATCAAGAAATTTATTTTCTTGTTTAAGATTTGTAAATCTCATTTTTTAAATTTTTAACTTCTACCAGTAGATCATTAACTGAAGTAGGAGTCTCAATTTTATTTCTTTGTTTTAAAATGTTTTGAACCTCTGCCATAGTATAAGGTTCTGAAGAAACATAAATTTTTTTATTTTCATTAAAATCATTTGAAGAAGAAGTACTTGGAGTATTCTCCATTTGATCAATAATTTTAGATCTAATTTCTGGATCTTTTATGAATTTCAAAAGCTCCATAAGATTTTCACTATTTAAAACATTTATATTTAAATCTTTAAATTCAGCAAGAATTTTATAAAATTCTTCATTATCACTTTCTTGTTTAGAACAAGAATTACCTTGTTGACAAGGATCACAACATTCTTTTTCAGAAATATAATTTTCATTTTCTAATGGTTTTAAATCATCAGAAACAAAAGATTTCTCAAAACTATTATCTGAATTTTCAGAAATGTCAGAATCGTTTTCTGAATCAGAATTTAAAAGTAATTTGGAAAGACATTCTTTCATATCACTATCAATATTAAGATTATTAATCTTTTTCTTCATTTTGCATTTATCAGCATAATGACCTATTTTACCATATTTAAAACAGGCTCTTGATTTTTTCTTTTCAATTCTTTCTTTCTTTCTTTTTTCTCTTCTTTTCTCTTTTCTTTTATTAAAAGAGGATTTATCTTTTTTTCTGCCTATGAGGTTTACTAGTGGAAGGTTGTTCTATACCAAATTGACCACAGAATTGACCTAATTATCTTTTTTCTGTAATATTATGACGTTTAATCTGTTGATTCAATTTAATCTCATTACATAAGGATAAACCTTCTTGAATACATGTTCCTATAAGTTTGCGATATGTATAATTTTCATATTCAATTTGAGTACCTCCTTTTCTAAGATTTTTTCTGACTCTTTCAGCAAATAAAGAAGGTAAACCATCTATAAACTTTGATTTTCAATGAGTACTATTAGACTCAGGGAGTTCCATAACTCTAGATAAAAATGTATCCTTATA
The DNA here is from genome assembly GCA_018894105.1 of Jacaranda mimosifolia. Classification (NCBI taxonomy): domain Eukaryota; kingdom Viridiplantae; phylum Streptophyta; class Magnoliopsida; order Lamiales; family Bignoniaceae; genus Jacaranda; species Jacaranda mimosifolia. The sequence continues at coordinate 16,815,549 of CM032132.1, read as the reverse complement.
CCACCTAAATGAAGTAAGTGTAGGACATTTTAAACCATTGAGAAAAGTTCTGATATTCTCAGAATTATCAGACCATGTACCAGTAAAGTGTTCTATTATATTAACAATAAGTGTATAAACAGCATTTTCAACATTATGACCAGATTCATTCTTAATAGTATTAAGAATTTCACTTCTATCAGAATTAGTAAGATAATTATCCCACCAGCATTTTAATTGGCCAGTAAAACCTGCAACAATCATGTTAGCAACAGTTTTATCACTATTACCATTTGTTTTTGAAATGGTACTATACATGAGCATTCTATGAACAAGATTATAAATCTGTCTTTCAGTATAACCATCTAAATTCCATTCATAAATATTTTTACCATTATAACTATTATTAAAATAATACTCTTGTTCTTCATGAAGAACATCTTGAGGTGAAGGTCTAGGATAACAATATATCCTCATAGTAGGCTTATCAGCATACTTTTCGATTTTATTAATCTCATCTTTAATATAATGTTTATAACTATTAGTATTAATCATGCCATCTTCAAACTCTTTATTAAGAGTATTCAATTTTAATCCTTTGAACTTATTATCAAGAATTTTTTCTAATTCACTAACAAATTTTAATTTGAAATTATGAATTTCAGGGGGAGGTTGAATACTGGGAGTAGCAATAACCTCTGTTGATTGTGGTTGTCCTTGATTAAGGTTTGCCACACTAATCAAATTTTTAACTTGATTAACAAGAGAATATAAACTTTCAACTCTATTATGAAGAGACACAATTTGTTCTCCTAGAACATTAAGATACATGTTAGCATAATTTTGCTGTTTAACTAAATTATTAATAGTAGCAGTAGTAACTTGAAGAGTTTCATTTTCAAATAATTTTTGAAATGCAGAGAAATACATTATCTCTCCATTATTATGAATTTAAATACTATTTAATATTTATACAATTATATATACATACACATATATATAATTATCAAAACTAAATAATTTCATATTTATAAAATAATTCTGTATATATCTTTTAATATTAAATGTGTATATATGTATTATATATATGCATATTATATAATATAATATATTTATAAATAAATTTATGGTGCACATACTTTGATTTTTCCCAGCCCTATTTTTTGTTCTCTGGAATGATGGTTGACCAAGTTAAAACAAGGTTTATTGGGTAGAATTTAGATGAGGGCAATACAGTTCTTACAATGGAAAAATATAACCAAATGAATTAAAGAAGGCAGTGAGCTCATTTTTTTAAAAGCATGAGGGGGTTCGTTGCCTATTTATTTTTCTTATGAGGGTTTTTGCAACTTATGAATAACACAGGGGGGTAAATGCAATTCACCCCTAAAAATAATATAGTGAAAAAGGACTATTTGCAATGATTTTACTATTGTAGTATAAATTTTCAAATGCGTGGTAAAACTTATATTAAATACTACTCTTCATCTTATCATAGTAAACAATATATTTATTTACTATAATTTTTTATATGAGGTGAATAATATGTTGTATTTACTACAATTTTACATAAACTGTGGCAAAAAATTGACCAATTAACCACACTTTTTCATTAGTAAAGTAAAAACAATGAAACTTGTGAAAATTTGGTGGCAAAAATTAAGACCTTAGATAAAAAAAATTCGGTAGAAAAGAAGAAAAAATATATTGGAAGCAATGTTTAATAAATAATATTAAAGAAACATTAGAAAATTGCTTCAAATTTTTATTATTAAAATATTAATTAATTAATTAATTGAATCCTAGATTAACAAATAAAACCTCCAAAAAAATTCCTAGCTACTCATTGTTTTAACTAATAAAATTAGAGATAAAATAAAAAATTTCCTCTAATTTTTATTATTAAAAAATATTTAACTAATTAATTATACACTTAATTTATCTAGGTGGCAAAGTCCCCCAAATAGTAAGAAAACCCCAAATTTGGAAGCAAAATAAATACTTGCCTCCAACAACTTTTTTTATTAAAAGATTAATGAACTAATCAAATATATTTAAAATTAGCTAATTAATAACAAAGTGGCCAATGGCCTAGTGGCGTCACATTCACATGCATAAGTATAAGATCAAGAATTCGAATTATGATAAATTCATGATGTACATGTTATAAATAAAAAAAAAGTAGGTAATTAGTGAAATTCCTCGAAACCCCCAAACTAATTGGCTTTCACTACATTTATTGTAACACCCCTCAATTCTTAAATATGAGAAATTCCTAAAAAAAATCTGAATTTCATAAAATAAAATTTAATTCTTAGGAGGAAGAAGAAGAAGAAGATGATGATGATGATGATGATGAATCGATAGTAGACCAAAAGGATTGCATTTAAAATTCCTAAGATCTCAATTGAATGTTAGGAAATTTGAGGGACTAGAAGAATTAATCAAATAGGATTTAATTTCAAAAGTTAAAGAAATTAGTGGGGCAAATGTGTGAGTAAGAAAAGCTAAGGGAGTCAATTAAAAGGCTGCGGGACTAGATTAAGAATTAAGGAAGAATTTTGGGGGCCAAAATCCAATTTAGATAAAATAAAAAAGTATTAAAATAAAGCCCCTCCACTTAGTCTAATTTTCACATGCGAGCCTAGCCATCTCTCTCACTTACCCACCTCGCCATTGCCAAAAAAGCTATAAACCAAGCTGACCCTCAACTTCTTCTCAACTTAACAAACACATCGGTACCCAAAATCCTTCAACTTAAACCACCACCGGAACAGCAGCAATCGGAGACCAAAGAAGGCTCACGGTGGAGATGGCAAGCAAGACGACTCTGGCAGCTGGAGTTCAAAACTGATGGAAAGGACTATAACTAGCTCAATGAGGAAAGCACACTGGTACCTTTAATTTTGAGAAAAGACCACCGGAGCGAGCAGAATTGAAGTGGATGCATTGGAAACTAGCGGTGGAGCTGTGTTGTTTATCGCCAAATTGGACGGTGAGACGATGGTGGTTGTCAAAAAGTAATATGGGGCTTTTGATCAGCACAACAAATTGCATATTTTGGTGGTGGCCAAACTAAATTTCGGTGGCGGCACATGGCAGAGCTCCATTAACTGACCACTAGTTTCATTAAGGTGGTGATCCGAGTGCATGCAGGCTGCTATCGCGCCGTGATTTGGCCTCAGATCCGGTCAATTGGATAAAACTCTAGTTGGTTGATCAAGTTACTTCCTGAATTTAATTTGGTTAACTTGTTAAGCCTATCTTGATCTGAATGCTATTAATTGGACCAAATTATGTAATTGTAAGCTGTACGTTTGAATATACAAGTTGTTTATAAAATGATATGTGGACCCGAATCATTAGTTAGGGGCTACTATTTATTAAGTTAATTGATGTAATTGGGAAGTTTAAATTATGTAATGTTTATAGTTAATTGTTATTAGGACAAATATGTGAAATCCGTATAGATGGCTAAATTTATTAGTTATGGACTGAAAATATTAATCTAAATATTAATAATGAAGGTGAATATTAGCCCGAAACAGATAAAATATTAATTATTGAGATTTGACTGAACTGACATGCTTAAGAAGTCAAATGGAAAATTAAGTTCAAATGAAACCTTTGATCGCCTTAACGAGCTAAACGCGTAATGGACTAGGAATGTGAATTAGGTAATTAAGGAAAATAGATTGTGTATCTAAGTATTGTGGTACAAAGACCAAGATAGAACAGTAACCGAGAGGCGTAGGTGAGCTAGTGTAATTAGAACGTGTAAATAGCCGTAACTATAGTTAGTAAATGCTATACTATAATATTGATAACTTATATAGCATTTTGATTGAAAATAGGTGACGAGGACCCGAACTTCTTTGATCAGTAAAGGACCACTAGTGAGGGCATTGAGACCCCAGGTGAGGTTTTAGCCATACTTTTTTTGGGGAAAATGATCCTTCTATTATTCGTAAATCTCGATTTGTCTATTCATATGTGTTTATTTGCAACCATTCTGATGTTCATAACTCCCTATTGTGTTCACCTTTTCTTGTCTCTCGTACCCGCCAGCTTTACTAGTTGAACCTGTACTTATTATCAATTCCTTTTAAAAATGTCATTGAAATGGTCTTGCCGACCAATTGCTTATCGTGTTCCTGAATATTTTTCCAGCTTGTCAATTGGAACAGCTTTGCCAACTGATATATTATATAGGTTGTACCACTTTGTTCAGTGTTATGTTTATATTTAGTTCATTATTTTGAAATCAATCCTTATTGTTGACATTATGTTATGTTACCCTCAAGGATGCCCTTAGGAAGTTTGTTACCTATAGAGACACCATGAGAAGTTGGGATCGGGGTAGGACCAAAAAGACGGTCGAGCGGAATTGATCGATGGTGACTAGTCTTCCAACTAGTACCGACCCATGATCCTGACTCGTAGGTAGTTGGAGGTAGTTGTCTGCGAATGGTGGGATCTCGCATGCGGCTGGCCATGCCACATGCCAGTTATGTTATATCGAGCTGATTGCTCGAGAAATTGAGAGCTAAGGAAGTTATTATATAAGTTTTGTTCTAGTATGTTCTGATATGATTTATTCTGGGGAGTAATAAGTTTGGATTTGGCCAACAACTCTGCTAAGTTTGAACATTGATTTTGTTGTGTTATGTCTCCGCTGTACTAAGAACCATTTGATCGAACTTCTTTTCTGTTAATGCATTATTCTATGAATTTTGATTCCTTTGGTCAATTTCATTTATCTTGACTTGCTATATATAGATTTATTTAGAACCCTATACCAGTTCTTCCATCACCCTATATGTTCGATGACAATTATATACCTCATAAAGTCATTAGTGTTGGAATAGTGTCCGGCAAACCAATTAGATTGGTCTTGTAAAAGCTATTTCTTTGTAAAAACAATCTTGATTGATTGATATTCTTTATATGGACATCTTCATTTTATGCTCTTTATTACTTCACTTGCATTTAGATAAAGCCCTTAGATCACTCATGACTATGAGACTTGGTTTGATGACCATGGAATAAGTCTCACACGATCGTAATCTTAAATCTTCCAAGTCATAGGATCTTATGAGACGGGGTATCTAAGATCCGGATAGACTTGCACTAATGATGCATAAATCCAAGAGTTGGATATTGCTCCATTCCATGAGCAACCGTATGAGATATGTGTGCATGTTAGTGGGTGCTTGTTAGAGAACAAAGCACTGAAGGCCTACCGAAGAATCCACTAGATAGCCGTAGTGGCAAGTTCTCCAGCTTATGCCAGTGCATATTATTAGTCCTCTGACCTGAGGATCCATGGTAATCTTATGTTTGGTCCTCATGCTTTGACTCTTCCTTGACCACTTAGTAGGTCCTTCAGGTTGAGGTTGGGTATGAGGTACTTAGCATGGAGGTTTGTGAGATCCAAGGTGGAATCGACTCCTTGCTTTTATGAAGGGCGAGTGCATCTCCCATGTATTCTATAATGATCGATTTCGAGAAATCCTTGCACAAGGTGGTGTGACAATTTGGAAAAGAAGTTTTCCAAAGATGAGGTCACACAAGGGAATCGAACATTGGGAATAGAGACATAGTATCAAGGCTATTAAGGAGCCAGCAAATATCTTTCCCTAGGTTTCTTTCGAGATATAGGAGACGGAAGGACCGTATTTATATGGTAAGCGTAGAGCTATAATGGTTCTCCAAAACATTCATTTTGGCTAATTAGTTGGGCTCCATGGTCTTGAGGTTGGACATCGACCATGGAAATTGGGTACTTTTCAATTAATGAGATTAATTGAATTGAGTCGATTAGTTTAAAAATATTTTAAACTAAAATGAATATATGATATTCAAAAGTCACAAGGAGTTGTGAGCCCATGTCCAATAAATGGTAGAGCCTATTGGGTCACAGACAAAATCCAATTAGCTTCCTAGTCAATGGAGTAATTTTCTAAGAGTTAGAGAATTTCTCCTAGTGGACCTATTTTTTAGGTGTCCAATTTAAAAGTCAATTATGGCTTGATTAATTTAAATGTTAAATTAATCAATTAATTTAAAAAGGTTAAATTAGACCAATAATTAAGGAGTTAATTATTTGGTGCCAATGTGACCATCAATTGGTCAAGTTAACTTAAAGAGTTAAGTTAACAAAATTAAGTTTAAAAGTTAAGCTTGTTTGACTTAAGAGTCAAGTCAAAGGTTAATTAATTAAATTAAAGTGTTTAATTTAATTAAAGGGAAGAATACATTTTGAAGGGAAAATTCAAATGAAATGTTCATTTGAATTAGCATCTTAATTAGCTTGAAATTAGATTTCAAATATAATTAAGATATAGATGAAATTCAAATTAGATTTGAATTTGCATTTGCCACCTTGGCAATGCAAGTTGGCCGCTCACCTTGAGGAAGGTGTGATGCCAAATTGGCATCACACCAACCCTACCCTATATATAGATATAGAGGGTGTAAGGATAGGTCATTGCTGAAAGTGTGAAAGAACTAGATTCCTTCCACAATTCCCTCCAAAACTCCTTGCAAGCATTGCATTCATGTTTTGAAAGCTTTGCTCTCTTATTCTTCTTCCCTACCTCAAATCAGCCTCTACCATTGTCATTCTCCTCTCTTATTACAGCTTATAGTGAAGAGAGTTTGGAAGTTTCAATTGGTGTGTGGATCATATCAATAGAGGCGAACAAGTTAGTTTGCTAAGTTTTGGAGATCCACTTGAGCAGAACACCAGTTTGGCGAATTTTTCTAGGGAGATCCAGAAAGCTTTTTGAACTGGATTTTTTCTTGTGTTTCCTCCAAGGTGTTGAGAGGTTGTAGTATTTTTTTCATGAATTTTGGAGGAGTTTTAACAAGGTTAAAAATCACTCCCTTCGACAGATTTTGGATTGGTGAAAGGTTCATCACTTTCTCCTTGGATATTAGCATTTCAGGGTAACACTCTATCTAAATCTGAATTTTAGGCATGATTTGATCCTTTTTAGCTTGCAAGCACTAGTTTATTTAAGAATTTGAAGTTTTATAATTGGATCATAGTGCCTTACTTGACTACAATTAGGACTCGTACATCTTTCGTGTTCTTGATTCCTTTTCCCAGCTAGGTTGTGATATGTTGCAGGTAGAGTGCTGCAAGATGTATCTATGTAAATAGTTTTGTTTTTGGCTTTTAGATGCATAGGGTCTAGACTTGTTATGTAAAATATTATGTATGTAAGTTGAAATCTATGATGCTTCATGTAGGTGCTTCTCTTTACGTGAGTTTGATACTGGTAACAATCATGGACTTAGATCTATTATGAACTCTTGAAGTATGTAATTAAATTTGGCATTTGGGCAAGTACCTATTCAGGTGTTAAGGCTTTGGTGTTGGTGATATTGTGAATTTTGTTTTTCGTAATGTCATGTTCTCTCATGGATGTTAAACTTTTGATATGAATAATGAGTTTATACAAATATAAGTTTATGGTATTAGTGATCGTGTGCAAGTGATAGTGGCTCTCGTCAAATGTTATATAGCAGTGCGTACAGTTAAGTTGAAATGATTAGCATTCGAGTAGATATGGATTTATTTAAATATGAAAATTTTGTTGGTGCATATTTTGTTTTGAATTAATGTGAAACGGATTGGAGTAGCCCCTTCACCCGAAGGAAGCACCTCCTGGGCGGGACACTACATTTATTGTGGTGAAAAATAATTTAAATATTTACTAAGTTTTTCAAAGTGAAGCAATTAACTACTATATACTACACTTTTTTAATTGTGGTAAAAGATAGTGGTGCATTTGGTAACTTTTTACCACACATTAAATTTGTAGTAACTGAAGATAACTTTGTAGCAAAAGTTAATTACCACGATTAAAAAAGTGTAGCTAAGCTTTTATCTCGCTTGCAATGCCTACGGCTAAAAAAGTGTAGTACAAGCGAGGTTAATAACTTTTTATTACACTTAATTACTATTTACTAAACATAATTAGCCATAGTAAAAAGTGTATATATATTTTTTTGTAGTGATTATTTGCTACTAGGCCTTGACATATTGCTAAAAAATCTAACTATATCTCGTTATTTATATGATTTTATCCTTTTAAGCTTCTCGAATATAATATTTTTCAGTCAATCTTTGAATTATGATTGAGAAAGCTCGAAGTTCTGTTTTCATATACGAAAGTATTTTGGTCAATTTATATTATATCCAAACTAATTTCATCTACATATGTAAACATGTATTTAGAATGTCCATTTTCATCATTGGTTTTACTCCACATCGTAAATATAATATATCTAAATAAAATATTCTCATTCCTTAACATCATTCAAAAATTAATTTCATCATTCAACATTTCATCCACAAAAGCAAACAGGGCCTAAGGGTTTGTTTGGTTGTGTTTTAGATATTTTGAGGAAAATGTTTTGGGATAATGTGTATTGAATATTGGGTTGGAGGAATGTAATACTTATTTATGTTTTTAGGAGTTGTTGGAGAATATTTTGAGAGAAAATGATTTGTTTGGAAGTTATTTAGGAGGAGACAATTTTTATTATAGAAAATGCATGCATTAAGTTTTTGTTAGGCAATTAAGTGGGGTAACTGAATTTTTTATAATAATTATTCATATATAGGTATAGTTGTAATGAATATGTATATGTATACATGTAATGATTAATAAATGATAGTTACGATTTATCTTTGGGGTATTCTGGTATAATATTACAAATTCTATAATGCATTCTTGTAGAATATGGGTATTTTGTTTAGATGTGTTTTTTTAATTTGAAAATATTTTGGAAAAACACAGTCAAAAAATGCCCTAACATTTTTGTAATATTTTAAAATAAAGATATAATTTGAAAAAATATTTAATTTTGTTTTAAAAGAATAAAAATCATTTTCAAAAAAATTAAAAATAAGTGTACTTTAAAAATCAAAGGAAATTCTATTGATAAAATCTCAATAGAGTTTTTAATGATATTTTAAAAAATAAAGGTGTACTTGAAAAAATATTTATTTTTGTTTTAAAAGAATGAAATTAATTTTCAAAAAATAAACTCAAAAACTAGAGGGAATGCTGTAATATGATCAATTCTATAGAGATTTTTATAACGGTTAATTAGGATTAAATCCATTTACCTACTTTCATTTTACACTTTACTCCCCACTTAATTTTCTAAACCCTAAACTCCTTACTTTTTCCAAAACTTTAGGAAACACTCTCCAAATCTTTGAAAAAGACTTAAATACTCTTGTACCTAGCCAAAATAACAAAAAAAAAGCAAATGGTGGTTTTTTTTGCTTTTTTTTTCTCCCCACTTTATCAAATGACAACTTTCTTCAAAAGCATGTTTTTTTTTTTTTTTTTTTTTTTGGAAACCATCTTATCTTTTGTAGTTACAAAGGCATGAAAAGCAGCCTTTCGTTTGCTAACAAAAGGACGCGAACGAATGAGAGAACGGAAAGGCAAAATGAAATCGACGCAAAAAGAAGAAAAAAAACCCTACTCTGCAACTTGCGAAAATGGAACAACCAGGAGCACCAACAAAGAGTGAAGAATAGAAGGAAGAGAACATGGTTAAAAAAGGTATGTTTTCTGCTACTCATTTCATGGACTTTGCTTTCTTTCAAATGTGCGTCTTTTTCAGTTTTATAAGTTTTGCAGGTAGATTTTCTCATCTTTTATTATTTGAACTCTTTTTTAGTTGTTAAAAACTTGAACCTTTTTGTTATATATATGATTTTTGTTGTAATATTTGAAAATCTTTGATTTGTACTTGAAAGGCAAGAAAGTTATACTTCACTTTTTGTAGTTTATGCTTCTTATACCTGAAATTATATCTTAAAATTATCTGAAAGTAGTAGCATATAATTTGTTTGTGTAAACTACATTTTAGAAGTAACTGTAATACAAAATATTCAATCTTTTAGTACACATTATCTGAAAGTGGTAGTATATAGTCTGCGTATCTGAAGTACATTTTAGAAGCAACTGTAGTACAAAACATTCAATCTTTCAGTATACGTTATCTGAAAGTGGTAGTATATAATTTGCGTATTTGAAGTACATTTTAGAAGCAATTATAGTACAAAACATTCAACCTTTCAGTACACATTATCTGAAAGTGGTAGTATATAATCTGCGTATCTGAAGCACATTTTAGAAGCAACTTTAGTACAAAACATTCAAGCTTTTAGTACACATTATCTGAAAAGTGGTAGTATATAATCTGTGCATCTGAAGTACATTTTACAAGCAACTGTAGTACAAAACATTCAAACTTTCAGTACACGTTATCTGAAAGTAGTAGTATATAATATGTGTATCTGAAGTACATTTTACAAGCAACTGTAGTACAAAATATTCAGCCTTTCAGTAGACATTATTTGAAAGTGATAGTATATAATCTACGAATCTGAAGTACATTTTAGAAGCAACTGTAGTACAAAACATTCAACTTTTCAGTAGACATTATTTGAAAGTAGTAGTATATAATCTGTGTATCTGAAGTACAGTTTACAAGTAACTGTAGTACAAAACATTCAACTTTTCAGTACACATTGTCTGAGTGTGGTAATATGTAGTATGTTTATATACTAATCTTTCTTTATTTGATTGCAGCAAAGGCAAGATATAATGAGGTCTGCTCTCGTTGCTCCCCCCAATATTTTCAAACTAAATTGGATCATGTGAAATCCAAGATGAGTCAAAATATTTTGATGCGTTGAAGAAGACTCCTTTTTATATATACATGGATATGCCTAAGTCAAGTTCTAGCTTCATTCCGTTTGAAGCTATACTTAGGAGGTTTGATGCAAAAAATCTGTCTTTTCTTTTTGCGGAGGGGGTTGAAATTCCATTTTCTACAACTGAGATTTCTATGGTTTTAGAGTTGTGACATGTGGGGCAATCAATTGATGTAAGATTGAAGTTAAACACTTCAACTATGGACTGTCTTTTTTCCGAAAAGTTGAAGAATATAACAAGATTTGAAATAGCAAAAATGTTTAAGGAGTATGTGTATAAGGATATTGAGAAGGACTTAAATGATTTTTATAGATTGTATATACTTTTTGTTTTTAATTGTTTTCTATTTTCAACTTCTAATTATTGGACTTCACGATTTCTCGTACCATACTTATTGATTAGTCAAGAGTCGGTTTGTATGCATGGGGCATAGTTGCATACAACTTTCTTGTCAAAGATATGAAGAACCATGTAGAAGGAGTAGGTGGAGAAAGTAGTAAGAAGAAATACCTTGATGGGTGCACAATCGGTTTGATGGTAAGTTATTTTCATTTTGCTAATAACATTGATTATATTTGTATTTAAGTTAGTATGATTTTTTCATTTATGAATAACAGGCATAGGTTTACAAACGCATCCCATCTTTGGGTTCATCAAAAAGTTTGTTTGATTTTCATGCTTTTACCGGTGGAAGGATAACAAACTCCCACATAATGTGAATGAGGCTGAGAATAAATTGAAATAAGTTACAAGAGATACGGTAATAATTCATTATTAATTTTTTTGTTAATAATTTGAATTTGATAATTATTTTCATTGTAATAGGTTGTAGCCCTTAACCTTGCTCCAGAGGAGTTAGACTTGGCAATTTTGATCAAGAAATCAGATGCTGCCACTATAGCTACCACTGAAGTGTGATCATACAGTATTTGAAGTAATTATTACAGCGAAAGATGAAGAAATTAAAAATTGCTTTAGTAGTGATAATGGCAATCAAAGAGATAAGATTGATGAAGGGGAGCATAATAATGAAGCTGGTGAGTATTTATATAAGGGAGAACATGATTTGGTGGATGATGCAGAGAAAGAATGGGATGTTTTAGGGAAGAAACTGATTTAGGGATTGATAATGATGTTGGTGATAAAGCTGAAGATAGTTTGGATGAAGAAAGTTTAACAAAACGCCATCATGATCTTGCATCTTTTGGTATTCCTTTCACTAAAGAACTTCATGCACCAATTCATGAAGCAGAGTTCGAAGAATATGAACCTGAAGTGGCAAATGTCATGTCATTGATTGTTACAGATATGTGTAATTGAGATGATAGAAGCTAAAAAGGAAAGAAACAGATTTTGTTAGCTCCCCGAGCACCACACCAACCAAATGCAGAAGACTAGTGACAAAAACCTATCATCCTCGTGGAAAAAAGGACCAAGAACAAAAAGAAAAAAAGGTGTTGTAAACTACTTAATGTATTATTTTTTTACTATTTATATTTCATTTGTTGATATTTTTACTCAGTTTGTTGGTATTTGTACATTAGCTGTTTGTACTTCATTGATTGATATTTCGTACCACATTGATTTATATTTTGCACTTAATGTATTGATCTTTTGTACTTCAATGGTTGATATTTGTACTTAATGTGCAGAGGTTTTATACTTCATTAGTTGGTATTTGTATTTAATGTGCTGATATTTTATACTTCATTGGTTAATATTAGTACTTAATGTACTGATCTTTTGTACTTCAATGGTTGATATTTGTACTGAATGTGCAAAGGTTTTATACTTCATTGGTTTGTATTTGTATTTATCATGCTGATGTCTTATACTTCATGTTGGTGATATTTGTACTTAATGTGCTATGTCTTATATTTCATATTGGTGATATTTGTACTTAATGTGCTAATGTTTATACTTCAATGGTTGATATTTGTACTTCATGTGCAGAGGTTTTATACTTTATTGGTTGGTATTTATATTTAATGTGATGATGTCTTATACTTCATGTTGATGATATTTGTACTTAATGTGCTAATCTTTTGTACTTCAGTGGTTGATATTTGTACTTAATATGCAAAGGTTTTATACTTCATTGGTTTGTATGTATACTTAATGTGCTAAAGTCTTATACTTCGTTGGTTGATATTTGTACTTAATGTGCTGATCTTTTGTACTTTAATAGTTGATGTTTGTACTTAATGTGTTGATATCTTATACTTCATATTGGTGATATTTGTACTTAATGTATTGATCTTTTGTACTTCAATATTGATATTTGTACTTCATGTGCAGAGGTTTTATACTTCATTGGTTTGTTTTTGTATTTAATATGTTGATGTCTTGTACTTCATGTTGGTGATATTTGTACTTAATATACCGATGTCTTATACTTCATGTTGGTGATATTTGTATTTAATGTGCTAATTTATTATACTTCATTGGTTGATATTTGTACTTAATGTGCTGATCTTTTGTACTTCAATGGTTGACATTCATACTTCATGTGCAAAGGTTTTATACTTCATTGGTTGATATTTGTACTTAATATACTGATTTTGTACTTCAATTGTCGATACTTTGTACCTAATAAATTGATGTTTTGTACTCCATGAGACAAAAGACATCAACCCGATCCAAATAGGAGATGAATCAAGCACATCGAAGAGGAAAACACTTGATCATTATAAAGGAAAGACTGATCATAAAGGTCTTCTTGTATTCCCCAACATGAGGGAGAAGTTACTAACAACTTTCTCCAAAGAGATGATTTAATGTAACAAAATTTGCTTATGATTTTTTCTTTTTAATAATTGGTGCTGAACTGACAACTAAAATCTATACTTGTGTAGAGTGACTGTCTGAGTAGGAAGAAAATACATTCTAGAGGGAAGACACCTTTGCGCTATTATTTGGGGAGTGCCTTTGTGGTGAAGTATTGGAGTGCTACATGTCGATATTACGTAGCTCATCTTTCAGGAATGTGTGTCACTATGATGTGTGGTTTACGTCCATGATAACGTAGGTATGTGGCGGTTTCCTAACTTAATTTAGGTCACGTTATAAGTGAGACTAACCATTTATTTTAAACTTCATAAGCTGATATCTTAAACTGACTCGAGGGACACAACATTTAAAATATAAAAGATGAAGAATTTTTCAAGTTCGTATCTAGACTTAACTCTTTCACACGTAAAGATTTGAAAGAGATCACCTTGGATGTTGTAAACACGTGTCGTTACATACTGCTAATGATTAATCAGGACCATTATTGGTTCTTGGTTATCCTCGACACTTCAACTCGTGCTTTCATGTACATGAATTCAATAATGGCCTCCCGATACAACCTAGTGGCTACTGCCATTGTAAGTTTGCTTCATTTCCCAAATTTTTTTTCATAAAGTATGGAGTCAACAATTGATCAATATTTTTATAGGCTGCGTTCTATTCTCGGTACCTAAAGCTTATATTGGGGTGTTGTGTGGACGAAAGCATGACAGTACAAAAATACAAACAGCAACAGAGGTTATTGGATTGTGGTGTCTTTGTGTGCCTTTAGGCAGAATATTTTGCTAGAGACACCTGCAATTTCTGGAGGTATGCTGGAAAATGCTCTATGGATATGGTTTGTACACATAGAGCATACACCTTTTTAAGTCATGAAAATATGAGGGTTTAAATTTCAGTGACATTAGAAGTTAATTTGAATTTTGTTGACATTTTGGATAATTTTATTGAGGTTATTCTGTATGTAAGTATACATTTTCGTTGAAGTGTATATAAGATTATCTTCTGTACAAATATCGCCCAACAAAGTACATATGTTGTTATATTGAAGTACAAATATCGCCCAACAAAGTACATATGTTGTTATACTGAAACATTATAGTGATATTCAATACAATATGTGGGAAATGAAGTTGTACAGAACAAACGAAGTATATATGGTGTTATATTGAAGCACACTTCAATTAAAGTGAAACATTGTAGTAAGGTTTAGTACAATATGCAGAAAATGAAGTATAGATATAGAACAAAACAAAGTATATATGGTGTTATGTTGAAGTACACTACAATTAAAGTGAAACATTGTAGCGAGGTTCAGTACGTTGAAGTACACTTTGTGCAATTGAATAATTAGTCTCTAATAATTGTAGTGAGGGTCAAGTATAATACTTTAAGACTATTGGACCAGGTAAAGTACATATTTGTATGGGTGATAGAATGTATATGATCGTCAAAGTGTTGTAGCGATATTCAATACAATATGTGGGAAATGAAGTTGTACAGAACAAACGAAGTATATATGGTGTTATATTGAAGCACACTTCAATTAAAGTGAAACATTCTAGTAATGTTTAGTACAATATGTAGAAAATGAAGTATAAATACAGAACAAAACGAAGTATATATGGTGCTATGTTGATGTACACTACAATTAAAGTGAAACATTATAGCGAGGTTCAGTACGTTGAAGTACACTTTGTGCAATTGAATAATTAGTCTCTAATAATTGTAGTGAGTGTTAATTGTAGTGAGGGTCAAGTATAATATTTTAAGACTATTGGACCAGGTAAAGTACATATTTGTGTGGGTGACAGAATGTATATGACCGTCAAATGCTCATGTGTTTACAACTTTTAATGCATAAGTTTACTTTTATACTACTGCGAATGATAACTTTGATATGCTAAACACTAGTGGTTATCACTATAATACTTTAATATTATTTTATTCATACTATACTAAATATTACACATATTTTTAGAGTTTTGGTTGTTAATTACCAAGAAATAAAAGGCAAATCATGGAACAAAACTCAAGTTCATCACTATTAATTCAAAAAAATAAGAAATCAAGTACATAATTGCCGCAATGAAGTACATATGTGCCGAAATCAAGTATAAATTTCCTTTATTGAAGTAATATCTGATGCATTTTTTCATGCTCTAGTAGTATATTTTCAGCATAAATGAAGTACAAATATAGAACAAATGAAGTCTATATGGTGTTCTGTTGAAGTACACTTTGTGTAATTGAATAATTAGTCTCTAATAATTGTAGTGAGGATTAAGTACAATATTTTAAGACTATTGGACCATGTGAAGTACATATTTGCACGGGTGATAGGATGAATATGATCGTAAAGTGCTTATGTGTTTACAACTTTCAATGCATAAGTATACTTTACACAACTGCGAATGATAACTTTGATCCGTTGAACACTAGTGGTTATCACTTTAATGCTTTAACATCATCTTATTCATACCATACTAAATATATCACACATTTTTAGAGTTGATTGTTAATTACCAAGAAATAAAAGGCAAATCATAGAACAAAACTCAAGTTCATCACTATCAGTACAAAAAATAAGAAATCAAGTACATGATTGCCTCAATGAAGTACACATGTCCTAAAATCAAGTATAAATCTCCCTTATTGAAGTACAAAAGCACTGATAAAGTACAAAAGAACTAATATCTTGGAGAACATGCACATGCTATCTTTTCACGCTAAATCAAGTATATAATTGCCGCAATAAAGTACATATGTCCTGAAATCAAGTATAAATCTCCCTTATTGAAGTACAAAAGCACTGATATATCGAACAACATGCACATGCTACCTTTTCACGCTAAATCAAGTACATAATTGCCACAATGAAGTATATATTTCCCGAAATCAAGTATAAATCTCCCTTATTGAAGTAGAACATGCACATGCTACCTTTTCACGCTAAATCAAGTACATAATTGCCGCAATGAAGTACATATGTCCCAAAATCAAGTATAAATCTCCCTTATTGAAGTACAAAAATACTGATATCTCGGACAACATGTACATGCTATGTTTTCACAATAAAGCAAGTACATAATTGCCGCAATGAAGTACATATTTCCTGAAATAAAGTATAAATCCCCCTTATGAAGTACAAAAGCACTTATATCTCAGACAACATCCACATGCTACCTTTTCACGCTAAATCAAGTACATAACTGCCTCAATGAAGTGCACATGTCTCGAAATCAACTATAGATCTCCTTTATTGAAGTGCAAAAGCACTGATATCTTGGACAACATGCACATGCTACATTTTCGGTAAACCAAGTACATAATTGACATGTTAAAGTACAATGATAAAGTTCAATTCAACAATCCAAAGTAATCCACAAATATAATAAAATTTTAGTACAAATTAACAATCTAAAGTTTTTCTCTAGCCACACAGTTCAGCTAATTTATTGATTTCTTGCAAGTTCGACGATTATGCCATGTCCTGCCACATCGTGTACACTTAATAACACGTTTCTCAATTTGTGATGGAATCCTATGTGTCATTCTCCACTCAAGCTGAGATTGGTGGCAATTAGGTGCATTAATGACACTATCATCATCTAGAGGGAACATATGCATATCATAAGTAGGAATAACGTTTATCACTACTTGGTATGCTTGTTGATACATCTCAACTCAGTAGTATTGATCGGTAAAGTCATTTGGTGAAAGTGACTTTGACTCGATACAAGCATAAGCATACTTGTATGGTATTTTATCAATCTGCCATGCTCTGCACGAACAATCTCTACTATGCAAATCTACAGCATACGATTTGTCATGCTCAATCACCTCGAAGCTCCAACCGCTAGACATGACAACTTTTAAGGTATGAAAACGTATATAATTGATTGCTAACTTCTTATCTTGCTTGGGACATAATTGACCAACCATCTTGCGATATTCTTCTCATCGATCATGCATCATAACTATTATTTGCATGCGTATGTGATCAACCATGGTGGCAACTGGCAGAAATCAGGCCGATTTCACCCAATTATTTCAACATTCTGCTTGATTATTGTTTATTACCCCTCATCGATCTCCACTGAATAAGGAATTTGCCCAACATTTGTGGGTCAAATTTCATAATGTCTCTAGCAAGCAGCATTGACTCCACTATGCTATCTATATGTCGGGTATACTCCTGCCTTGTAGGTGCATATGCAGTTTTCATAAAAACAGAAGCCCAATGTTTCTTGTTATGTAGGGGGTACTTCCTTAATACCTGAATTTAAAATAATAGGATTATAATATGCTAAATTTTATGAATTAGAGTTTATTTCACTTAATTATTTCACAAGTAAAGATAAAGTTCTTACTTGTTTCTTGAAGTTATCCACTAATTGTTTCACGCAATATGCATGATGGCTACTAGGAAATATCATGGGAATGGCCTTAAGAAGACCTGGATGTCTATCGGAGAAGAAAGTAAACCTTTATAAGCTAGGCAGATATTGAAAATCTAAGACACTTTTTAGCTTAAAGCAGAACCACTCCCAATTAATATCATTTTTAGAGTCAACAACTGCATATACTAGCGTGAATAAGTCATCATTGGCATCCTTATTGATAGCACTGAGTAAGCTTCCTTTATATTTATTTTTAATATGGGTGCCATCTAAGAATATCAACGGTCTACATCCCCTGAGAAAACCAATAAGGCAGGTACTGAAACATATAAATAGCCGATGAAATTTTTGACTAAATGGGTCAATCTCACAGTCTACAATACTTCCAGGATTTGTCCTCTTCACAGCATCATAGTACCACCTCAACCTATCATAAGATCCCTTTTCAGCTCCATGGATGTCATGCATAGCTAATTCCTTACCCATCCATCCTTTATGGTATCTAAGTTCCACACCGTATTCTCTGTGGATATATTTCAATATGGCAAAGGACCGATAACATGGCTTTGATATCAATTTATCCTTCACTATGTTAGTAACCCAAGCGGAATCGACTTTAGGATGTCCTCTTGTTCGAAGATTAGCCTCACCACATATGTACTCTAGATTGCATTTTTGAATGCCAAATAATTTACCAGCTTCATGCCTTGATGCATAGATTCTCCATTTTCAATTTTCATTATTGCAAACAGCTATGATTTTTTTGTTGTCATTTTTCTTGTATTGAAATGACCACATAGTAGCCACCGCATAATTCTGAACTCCTTAGCATCCTTGAATGTTTGACTCTCTCCATATATGCAATGCCTCTATGCATAAATTGAGTTCTAACTAAAGCCAATTCATTGTGCGTTTGACCCTCTATCCATAAATTGAGTTCTAACTAAAGCTAATTCATTGTGCGTTTGATCCTCTCCATATATGCAATGCCTCTATGCATAAATTGAGTTCTAACTAAAGCCAATTCATTATGCAATGCATTGGTTGAACTAATTTCCTCCTCAAATGCATCCTTGAAGTTGACAAATGCAGAATAATTTTAAGTAAAATGAAGTATAAATGTAGAATAATTCAGCATAGTAGTATAACTTCAAATAAGCAAGGTACAATTGGAGAACAATTCAAGTATAAAATGCTAGCAATTTAGATAATCAATTAGTAGAACAGATGAAGTATAAAACTTCAATAATAGAGTACAATTTTAGGTAAAATGAAGTATAAAATGAAGTACAATTTGAGATAAATGAAGTATAATTTTAGATAAATGAAGTACAATTTTAGAACACTTTAAGTATAAAACGCTAGAAATTGCAGTACAATTTTGGATAATCAATAAGAAGAACACTTGAAGTATAGATCTTCAATAATAGAGTACAATTTTAGGTAAAATAAAGTGCAATTTCAAATAAATGCAGTACAATTTTATATAAAAATAAATACAATTCCAGAACACTTAAAGTATAAGATGATAGCAATTGCAGTACAATTTTGGATAATCAATTAGTAGAACACTTGATGTATAAAACTTAAATAATAAAGTACAATTTTATATAAAAAGAAATACAATTTCAGAACACTTGAAGTTTAAAACCCTAGCAATTATAATATAATTTTGAATAATCAACAAATAGAACACTTGAGTTATAAAACTTCAATAATAGAGTACAATTTTAGGCCAAATGAAGTATAAAATGAAGTACAATTTCAGATAAACAAAGTACAATTTTATATAAAAAGAATTACAATTTCAGAACACTTCAAGTATAAGATGCTAGCAATTGCAGTACAATTTTGAATAATCAATTAGTAGAACTCTTGAAGTATAAAACTTAAATATAGAGTACAATTTTATGTAAAATGAAGTTCAATTTTAGGTAACATGAAGTACAATTTTATATAAAAAGAAGTACAATTTCAGAACACTTGAAGTATATAACCCAAGCAATTGCAATACAATTTTGGATAATCAATAAATAGAACACTTGAAGTATAGAAATTCAATAATAGAGTACAATTTTATGTAAAATGAAGTGCAATTTCAAATAGACGAAGTACAATTTTATATAAAAAGAAGTACAATTTCAAAACACTTAAAGTATAAAACCTTAGCAATTGCAGTACAATTTTGGATAATCAACAAATAGAACACTTGAAGTATAGAACTTCAATAATATAGTACAATTTTAGGCAAAATAAAGTATAAAATGAAGTGCAATTTCAAATAAACGAAGTACAATTTTGGATAATTAATAAGTAGAACATTTGAAGTATATAACTTCAATAATAGAGTACATTTTTAGATAAATTAAGTATGAAATGAAGTACAATTTCAAAATACTTAAAGTATAAAACCCTAGCACTTGCAATACAATTTTGGATAATCAATAAATAGAACACTTGAAGTATAGAGCTTCAATAATAGAGTACAATTTTATGTAAAATGAAGTATCAAATGAGTATAATTCCAGAATACTTCAAGTATAAGACGCTAGCAATTGCAGTACAATTTTGGATAATCAATTAGCAGAATACTTGAAGTATAAAACTTAAATAATATAGTATAATTTTAGGTAAAATTAAGTACAATTTCAGATAAATGAAGTACAATTTTATATAAAAAGAAGTACAATTTCAGAACATTTGAAGCATAAAACCCTAGCTATTGCAGTATAATTTTGGATAATCAATAAATAAAATACTTGATGTATAGAAATTCAATAATGGAGTACAATTTTATGTAAAATGAAGTATCAAATGATGTACAATTCCAGAACACTTCAAGTATAAGACGCCAACAATTGTAGTACAATTTTGGATAATCAATTAGTAGAACACTTGAAGTATAAAACTTAAATAATATAATACAATTTCAGATAAACGAAGTACAATTTTATTTAAAAAGAAGTATGAAGTAAATAACTTCAATAATGCAGTACAATTATAGGTAAAATGAAGTATTGGTGTAAAATAGTCGAAGAAAATTAATTCAGTACTGGTAGTACAATTTCAAATAAATAAAGTGCAATTGCAAAACACTTCAAGTATAAAACACTAACAATGCAGTACATGTTGGATATTCAATTAGTAGAACAACTGAGGTATAAAATTTCAATAATAGAGTACAATTTTAAGTAAAATGAAGTATAAATGTAGAATAATTGAAGAAAAATAATTCAGTATTGTAGTGCAATTTCAGAAAAATGAAGTACAATTTTAGATAAAACTAAGTACAATTACGTAATACTTCAAATATAAAACACTAGCAATTGCAGTACAATTTTTTATAACTAATTAGTAGAAAGCTTGAAGTATAGAACTTCAATAATGCAATACAATTTTATGTAAAATGAAGTATAAATGTAGAATAGTTGAAGAAAAATAATTCAGCATCGTAGTACAATTTTAGATAAACGAAGTATAATTTTAGGTAAACGAAGTACAATTACAGAACACTTCAAGTGCAAAATATTAGTAACTGTAGTACAATTTATTAGTAATTGTAGTACAATTTTTGGATAATTAATTAGTAGAACACTTGACGTATACAACTTCAATAATGCAGTACAGTTTTATGTAAAATGAAGTATAAATGTAGAATACTCGAAAAAAATAACTCAATATCATAATTCAATTTCAAATAAATGAAATACAATTGTAGAACACTTCAAGTATAAAACACTTGCAATGTAGTAAAATTTCAATTGCAATAAAATATAATGTAGAACACTCCAAGTATATAAAGATTTTCAAATAAACGAAGTACAATTTAAGAACACTTCAAGTATGGAATTTTACAAACTGCATTATAGTTTAGGCTCTGTAGAAGTATTACCTTAAAACATCACTGCTCTTCTTTCCACTACCACTCGATTCATCTTTTCGGTGTATAAGAATGTCAATAATGTTCATCTTTAATGTCAAATGCAGAAAGACCATATTCATGACATCATCGTCATTGATCGAAGTCACTTACAATCTTTGATGTGGAGCTATGTATTGCAAAATGAAGAGCTCGGGGTTGATTTCACTCCATTTTCTTGCGAGATTAAGGTACATGTCCATTAAAGTCGTACTATCCTTAATTGACATTATATGGAGCTGGTCTTTGTAGCGACTACTCCCCAGAACTTGAGTGAACACTCCACCTTCATTATAGTTAATTAGAAAAAAATCCCTAATCCTACTTTCAATTTAGTGATCAGTCCCCATTTGAATTATTTCACACAAAACTCCCCACTTTTTCACAAAAGTTAGGAATTACTCCCCATATCTTTCAGAAAGACCAGTATACCCTTGCAGCTGGAAAAAACAACAAAAAAACCTCGAAAATGCGTTCTCTCTTAAGAAGAACGCTTCTTATTTTCTTTATTGTCTTGAAACCAACCTTTCTAAGCGCCAAAAGAAAAGGGCGCGAAACCGTTCCTCTACCACTGTCGCGAGAAGAAGAAGAAGAAGAAGAAGAAGAAGTGGGAAAAAAAAAACAACAACAACAAAATTTCTGTCATTTTACTGCGACAATGGAACGAAAAACAGCTGCAAAGAGAAGCGAAGTAAAAAAACAAGTGACTGAAAGGAACAAAGGTATGTTTTCTGCATTTGAAACTTCAAATGTCCGTGATTTTTCAGTGTTTCACTCATTTCTTGTCTATTTTCTCATGTTTAGGGTTTTTATTCATTTTTTAGTCGTTAAATAGTTGGACCCATTTGATATATGGTTTCTATTGTGAGATTGGAAGTTCTGATTTGTACTTGAAGGTCATGAAAGTTGCACTTCACCTTTAAGGGATTTATACTTCTTTTTAAACAAAAAGTGTACGGAAAAATTATATTTTAAAACTATCTGAATGTGGTGGTGTGTTATCTGTAGTACAGAACATGAAAGCATGCAGTATACATTAGCAAAAGTGTAGTATATAATGTGGGTAGCTTCAGTACAATTTGGAAGCAAATGTAGTATAAAACAATCAAATTGGTAGTATACTTTAGATATAAGTGTGGAATATAATCTGAGTAGGCGCAGTACATTTTAGTAGCAAAGCAGTATAAAACATTCAAACGAGCAGTGTACTTTAGGCATAGGTGTTATATATGATCTGTTGCAGCAGTACATTTTAGAAACAAATGTATGTAATATAAAGTATTCAAACTTGCAGTATACATTAGGCAAAAGATAGTATATAATGTGAATAAACGCATTACCTTTAAAAAGCATATGGAGTACACTTTAGCCAAAAGTGCTGTATAAAACATCTATTGGTGCAGTACACTTTAGGCATAAGTATAGTATAAAGCAAACTGCCAGTACGGTTTAGGCAAAAATGTAGGTGCAGGGCATTTCAGACACAAATGCAGTATACAATCTGTTTTGTAGAAGTACATTTTAGAAACAAATTTATGTGGTATAAAGCATTCAAGATTGCAGTATACATTAGGCAAAAGGTAGAATATAATATGTGCTATATTTTAGAAGCATTTGGAGTACACTTTAGGCAAAAGTGTAATATAAAATCTCCATTGGAGCAAAGTAGTATAAAACATGCAAACTGGCAGTACACTTTAGGCATAAGGGCAGTATGAAGCATTCAAACATGCAGTACATTTTAAGAGCATCTGGAGTACACTTCAGACAAAGGTGTAGTATAAAATCTCTGTTGAAGCAAATTAGTACAAAACATGAAAACGTGCAGTACACTTTAGACATAAGTGTAGTATGAAGCATTCAAGCCTGCAGTACATTTCAAGGGCATCTGGAGTACACTTTGGACAAAGGTGTAGTATAAAATCTCTGTAGGTGCAGTACATTTTAGGAACAAATGCAGTATAAAGCATTCAAGATTGCAGTATACATTAGGCAAAAGGTAGAATATAATCTGTGCTACATTTTAGAAGCATTTGGAGTACACTTTAGGCAAAAGTGTAGAATAAAATCTCCATTGGAGCAAAGTAGTATAAAACGTGCAAACTGGCAGTACACTTTATGCATAAGTGCAGTATGAAGCATTCAAACATTCAGTACATTTTAATAGCATATGGAGTACACTTTGGACAAAGGTGTAGTATAAAATCTCTGTTGAAGCAAAGTAGTACAAAACATGAAAACGTGCAGTACACTTTAGGCATAAGTGTAGTATGAAGCATTCAAACCTGCAGTACATTTTAAGAGCATCCGGAGTACACTTTGGACAAAGGTGTAGTATAAAATCTCTGTAGGTGCAATACATTTTAGGAACAAATGCAGTATAAAGCATTCAATCTGACAGTACACTTCAGGCATAAGGGTAGTATGTAATCTATGTTGCTGCAATATATAATAGCAGCATTTTAGTACATAAACATTCAGCCTGCATTATACATTAATTGAAAATGTAATATATAATCTTCGCATATGCAGCACATTTTAGAAGAAACTGAAGTATAAAACCTTTATTACTGCAGTATACATTAAATGGAACTTTAGTATATAATCTGTATAGAATAACTGAAAGTGTAGTATATATTATGTGTTTCTATAGTACATTTTTGAAGATATTTTAGTAGAAAATATTCATGCTTTTAGTACACACTATCTAAAAGGGTTACTTTATTATTTGTTAATATACTATTTTTTTTTTTGGCCTTGCAGCAAAGCCAAGACGTTGTGAGGTCTGTTCTCGTTGCTCCCCCCAATATTTTCATAGTAAATTGGAGCTTGTGAAGTCCAAGATGGGGTCCAAACATTTTGATGCATTGAAGAAGACCCCTTTCTATATATACATGGATATGCCGAAGTTAAGTTCAAGTTTCATTCGACTTGAAGCTATACTTAGGAGGTTTGACCCAAAAAAGCTCTCATTTCATTTTGCG
This sequence comes from Jacaranda mimosifolia, assembly GCA_018894105.1. Taxonomy (NCBI): domain Eukaryota; kingdom Viridiplantae; phylum Streptophyta; class Magnoliopsida; order Lamiales; family Bignoniaceae; genus Jacaranda; species Jacaranda mimosifolia. The sequence goes on along the minus strand of CM032132.1, from coordinate 16,790,720 downwards.
GAGGGGGTTGAGGTTCCTTTTTTCTGCAGCTGAATTTTCAATGGTTTTAGGGTTGCCACATGTGGGGCAATCTGTTGACATAACATTGAAGATAAAGTCTTCAACTTTTGAGCGGCTTTTTTCTGGAAAGCTACAGAATATAACTAGATCTGAAATAGCTAAAAAACTTGAGGAGTATGTATATAAGGATAGTGTGGAGGACTTGAATGATTTTTCTAGGTTGTACATAGTTTTTGTTTTTAATTGTATTTTGTTTCCAACATCTAATTACTGGACTCCACGATTTCTCCTACCATACTTGGACAATTTGTCCAGAGTTGGTCTGTATGCATGGGGCAAAGCTGCATACAGGTTTCTTGTGCAAGATATGAGGAACCATTTAGGAGTAGGTGGAAAAACAAGAAAGAAGTACATTGATGGGTGTACAGTAGGGTTGATGGTAAGTGTTTGCTTCATTTTTCTAATAGCATTGATTATATTTATATTCAAGTGAGTATAATTTTTAGATTTATGAATGACAGGCATGGGTTTATGAACGCATCCCATCACTAGCTACACCAGTGAGTTTGTTTGAGTTTCCACGCTTTTACCGGTGGAAGGATAGCAAACTCCCACAAAATGTGGAGCAGGCAGAGAAGAAGTTGAAGCAAGTTACAGCAGATATGGTAATAATTGTAATAATTCATTATTTGTTGTTTGTATAATAATTTGAATTTGATAATTATTTCCATTGTAATAGGTTGTAGACCTCAACCCTGCTCCAGAGGAGTTAGAATTGGCAGATTTGATCAAGAAATCAGAGGCTGCCAGTACTGTCATGAGTGAAGTCCATGTCTGTGATCATACAATATATGAAGCAATGATTGCATCGAACGGAGAAGAAATTAAATCATCGAAAGAAAAAATTGCTTCATTGGAATACATGGTAATGAAGGAGCAGGGTGAGGAGGAGCATCCAACTGAGGAAGAGACTAATGCGGTGGAGCTTGAGGAGGAAGTTGGTGAATATGTGCATGAGGGGGTACTTGATTTGGTACATGATGCACAGAAAGAAGGGGATGATTCTGAAGACATGGTGGATGAAGAAAGTCGAACCAAAAAACGTCATGATCCTTCAGATTCCCCCAGACCATTGAAGACAGCACATTATATACCAATTGAAGGGGCTGAGTTCGAGGAATCTGAGATTGAAGTGGCTAATGTCATGTCTTCGATTGTGACAAATGTGCGCAATCGAGAAGATAGGAAGCGAAAACAGAAATCTCCAGATTTTGTCAGCCCCCCCAGCACCACACCAGCCAAAAGAGCAAGACAAGTGACAAAGACCTACCGTGCTCGTCCTCGTGCACGAAAAAATAAAGAACAAGAGCAGAAGAAGGTGTTGTACACTACTTAATGTTTTATTTTTTTCCTACTTGCATTTCATTTGTAAACTGTCTGTTTGTAATAAGTATTATGATATCTTATACTTGATGGGTTGATATTTGCACTTAATGGATGATGACTTATACTTCATATTATTGATACTTGCACTTATGTGCTCATCTTTTCTACCTCAGCAGTTGACACTTTACACCTTTTTATGGGCTTGAGTTTTGTACTCCATGTTGGGGTATTTGTACTTCATGTGCTCGTCTATTCTACCTCAGCAGTTGATACTTTGTTTTTATGGGCTTGAGTTTTGTACTCCATGTTGGTGGTATTTGTACTTCATGTGCCATCTATTCTACCTCAGCAGTTGACACTTTACACCTAATGTGCTTGAGTTTTGTACTCCATGTTGGTGGTATTTGTACTTCATGTGCTCATCTATTCTACCTCAGCAGTTGACACTTTACACCTAATGTGCTTGAGTTTTGTTCTCCATGTTGGTGGTATTTGTACTTCATGTGCTCATCTATTCTACCTCAGCAGTTGACACTTTACACCTAATGTGCTTGAGTTTTGTTCTCCATGTTGGTGGTATTTGTACTTCATGTGCTCATCTATTCTACCTCAGCAGTTGACACTTTACACCTATGTGCTTGAGTTTTGTACTCCATGTTGGTGAAGTCTGTACTTTCATTTGTTTATCTTTTATATTTCAATAGTTAATACTTGGTTCCTATGTACTGTGTTTGTACCCCAGGTGGCACCTGAACCAACCCAGGTGGCAAATGAACCAATCGAGGTGGCACAACATTCAATCCAGGTGGCAAAAGAACCAATCCTGGTGGTAGATGAACAAGTCACCCCAAAGACTGAAGTGGCCGATCCCTATAAAGGAAGGACTGATTATAGAGGACTTGCTCTTATTCCAATAGAAGAGCGAGAAGTCATCGACCACTTTGTCGGAAGAGATAATTTGAGGTAACAAAATTTGCTTATTGTTTTTCTATTGGATAAACTGGTATCTGAACACACAATTAACAATTGTGTAGGGTAACCGTCTGGGAAGGAGCAAGACATCTTCTGAATGGAAGAGACTTTTGTGAGCTCTTATTTGGAGGAGAACTTACCGGCGACATAGTGGACTGTTACATGTCGATATTATGTAGCCCATCTTTTAGCAACAACTGTCAGCACAAGGTGTGGTTTACGTCCTCAATAGCGTAGGTATATGACAGTTTCCTAACTTAATTTAGTACACGGTGAGAGATGAGTCTAACCATTTGTTTTATATTTCATAGGCTGATATATTAGACCGAATAGATGAACGCAACATGAAGGATATTACGGATGAAGAATTTGTGGAGATGATGCTTAAGCTTAACAGCTTCACCTGTTCAGATTTGGAAGAGCTGACGGTAGATGTTTTAAACAACTGTCGCTACATAATCCTACCGATTTGCCTGGCGCCAGCACTGGTTCTTAGTTGTCCTTGACACATCCACTCGTTCTTTTTTATACATGAATTCAATAATGGCCCCCAGATACAAACCGATAGCTGTTGCCATTGTAAGTTTGCTTTCTTTCCCTACGATTTCCCATTGCAAATTTGTGGAGTCAACAATTGACAAATTTTTTGTAGGCTTCATTTTATTCTCGGTACATTAGGCTTTCACTGGGGAGTCGTGTGGATGAAAAGCTACAGCAGAGGAAAAGTAGGCAGCAAGTGGGTACAGTGGATTGTGGTGTCTATGTATGCCTTTGGGCAGAAGGTTTTGCTAGGGACACCCCCGTGTTCTGGAGGGATGCTGGAACAATTAATGTTGATAAATATCGTGCGAAAATGGCGCATAGAATATTAACTCATGAAAATGCCAGGATTTGAAGCACTTATATGTAAATACATGTGTAACTTGAAGCATAATTTGTTTATAATATTGTTTTGTAGCTAAGTGTAATTTTCCAGTAACTATTTATAACTTAAATTCAACTGAAACAGGGCTGGGAATTTGAATACAAACTTGGGGGCAATGAGGTACAAACCAGGGAAAATGAAAGTATAAAATGTGTTTCGGGGACGGACACTCAAATTCTATTGAAACAAGGTGGGGATCCTGAGTACAATTCATGAAAACTGGAGTACAAATTGAAACAGATGGTGTATAAAATGGGCTTCGTGGATGTACACTTCAAGAGAATTAAAATCGGGCGGCAGATTCGAGAGCATTTTGGGGGCAATGAGGTACAAACCAGGGAAAGTGAAAGTATAAAATGTGTTTCGGGGACGGACACTCAAATTCTATTGAAACAAGGCGGGGATCCTGAGTACAATTCATGAAAACTGGAGTACAAATTGAAACAGATGGTGTATAAAATGGGCTTCATGGATGTACACTTCAAGAGAATTAAAATCGGGCGGCAGATTCGAGAGCATTTTGGGGGCAATAAGGTACAAACCAGGAAAAATGAAAGTATAAAATGTGTTTCGGGGACGGACACTCAAATTCTATTGAAACAAGGCGGGGATTCTGAGTACAATTCATGAAAACTGGAGTACAAATTGAAACAGATGGTGTATAAAATGGGCTTCGTGGATGTACACTTCAAGAGAATTAAAATCGGGTGGCAGATTCGAGAGCATTTTGGGGGCAATGAGGTACAAACCAGGGAAAATGAAAGTATAAAATGTGTTTCGGGGACTGACACTCAAATTCTATTGAAACAAGGCGGGGATCCTGAGTACAATTCATGAAAACTGGAGTACAAATTGAAACAGATGGTGTATAAAATGGGCTTCGTGGATGTACACTTCAAGAGAATTAAAATCGAGCGGCGGATTCGAGAGCATTTTGGGGTCAATGAGGTACAAACCAGGGAAAATGAAAGTACAATCTGCAACAAATAAAGTATAAAATTTGTTTTGTTCAAGTACACTTATTGTAAATGAATAATTATTCTCCACTAATTGTAATGATGGGCAAGTACAATAATTTGAGAGCATCGGATTTGGTGTTGTACGGATTTGCTATGTTTCATAGGGTGGATATGTTCGACAAATTCTCATTTGTTTACATCCATGAAAGCATAGGTATTCTTTCATTACTGCGATTGATAACATTCATCCGTTGAACACTACTGATTAACAACTGAAAATTCTTAATATTATTTTATTCATATTATAAAATATTTTGGTGATTAACTACCAAGAATTCAAAATCAAATCTTTGAACAAATTTCATTGCCCAAGAATATTAGTAAAAATTTGAAGATATTAAGTACAAAGTTGCCCAAGAGAGGTGCAAATGGGGCCAAATCAGGTACAATTATCCAGTTTTGAGGTACAAATGTTGGCTACTTTACTAAACAACATGCTAGGCTGCTATGTTCACGATAAATCACCCGCTTCATTGCCCAAGCGAGGTGCAAATGGGGCCAAATCAGGTACAATTATCCAGTTTTGAGGTACAAATGTTGGCTATTTACTAAACAACATGCTAGGCTGCTATGTTCACGATAAATCACCCGCTTCATTGCCCAAGCGAGGTGCAAATGGGGCCAAATCAGGTACAATTATCCAGTTTTGAGGTACAAATGTTGGCTACTTTACTAAACAACTTGCTAGGCTGCTATGTTCACGATAAATCACCCGCTTCATTGCCCAAGCGAGGTGCAAATGGGGCCAAATCAGGTACAATTATCCAGTTTTGAGGTACAAATGTTGGCTACTTTACTAAACAACATGCTAGGCTGCTGTGTTCACGATAAATCACCCGCTTCATTGCCCAAGCGAGGTGCAAATGGGGCCAAATCAGGTACAATTATCCAGTTTTGAGGTACAAATGTTGGCTACTTTAGTAAACAACTTGCTAGGCTGCTATGTTCACGATAAATCACCCGCTTCATTGCTCAAGCGAGGTGCAATTGGGGCCAAATCAGGTACAATTATCCAGTTTTGAGGTACAAATGTTGGCTACTTTACTAAACAACATGCTAGGCTGCTATGTTCACGATAAATCACCCGCTTCATTGCCCAAGCGAGGTGCAAATGGGACCAAATCAGGTACAATTATCCAGTTTTGAGGTACAAATGTTGGCTACTTTAGTAAACAACTTGCTAGGCTGCTATGTTCACGATAAATCACCCGCTTCATTGCTCAAGCGAGGTGCAAATGGGGCCAAATCAGGTACAATTATCCAGTTTTAAGGTACAAATGTTGGCTACTTTACTAAACAACTTGCTAGGCTGCTATGTTCACGATAAATCACCCGCTTCATTGCCCAAGCGAGGTGCAATTGGGGCCAAATCAGGTACAATTATCCAGTTTTGAGGTACAAATGTTGGCTACTTTAGTAAACAACATGCTAGGCTGCTGTGTTCACGATAAATCACCCGCTTCATTGCCCAAGCGAGGTGCAAATGGGGCCAAATCAGGTACAATTATCTAGTTTTGAGGTACAAATGTTGGCTACTTTACTAAACAACATGCTAGGCTGCTATGTTCACGATAAATCACCCGCTTCATTGCCCAAGCGAGGTGCAAATGGGACCAAATCAGGTACAATTATCCAGTTTTGAGGTACAAATATTGGCTACTTTACTAAACAACTTGCTAGGCTGCTATGTTCACGATAAATCACCCGCTTCATTGCCCAAGCGGGGTGCAAATGGGGCCAAATCAGGTACGATTATCCAGTTTTGAGGTACAAATGTTGGCTACTTTACTGATTCTTTGCAAGTTCGACGATTATGCCCTGTTCTACCACACCTCTTACACTTAATGGCACGCTTCTCAATCTGTGATGGAATCCTCTGTGTCCTTCTCCGCCCAGGCTGAGATCGACAATCAGGTGCATGAATGACGTCGTCATCATCTACATAGAACATATGCATATCAAACGTAGGAATAGGATTTATAACTGCTTGGTATGCTTGTTGATACATCTCAACTCGGTAGTATTGATCTGTGAAGTCATACGGTGAAAGTGACTTTGACTCGATAGAAGCACAAGCATGTATGCATGGTATCTTATCAATCTGCCATGCTCCGCAAGAACAAACTCTGTTATGTAAATCTATAGCATACGATTTGTCTTGCTCAATCACCTCAAAGCTCCAACCGCTAGACATGACAACTTTTAAGTTGCGAGAGCGCATATGATTGATTGCCAACTTTTTCTCTTGCTTGGGACATAATTGACCAACCATCTTATGAGATTCTTCTCTCCTACCATGCATCATAACCATTATTTGCATGCGTATGTGATCAACCATGGCTGCAACTGGCATAAATCGGGCTGGTTTAACCCAATTATTCCAACATTCTGCTTGATTATTGTTTATTACCCCCCATCGATCTCCATTGAATAAGGAGTTTGCCCAACAGGTTGGGTCAGACTGCATAATAAAGTCTCTGGCAAGCGGCATTGACTCCAAGATGCTGTCTATATGTCGGGTATACTCCTGCCTTGTAGGCGCATATGCAACTTTCATAAAAACAGAACACCAATGTTTCTTGTTATGTAGAGGGTACTTCCTTAATACCTGAATTCAAAATAATAGAACAATAATGGGCTTAATGTTATGAAGTAGAGCTTATTTCACATAATTATCTCACAAACAGAGATAGAGCACACTTACTTGTTTCTTGAAGTTATCCACTAAGTGTCTCAAGCAATATGCATGATGGCTACCGGGAAATATCATGGGGAGGGCCTTAAGAAGACCAGGATGTCGATCGGAGAAGAAAGTAAACCTTGATAAGCCAGGCAAATATTCAGAATCTAAGACACTTCTCAGCTTTAAGCAGAACCACTCCCAATTCATATCATTTTCAGAGTCAACAACTGCATATGCTAACGTGAATAAGTCATCATTGGCGTCCTTACTGACTGCGCTGAGTAAGACTCCTTTGAATTTATTTTTAATATGGGTGCCGTCCAAGAATATCAATGGCCTGCATCCCCTAAGAAAACCAAGAAGGCAGGCACTAAAACAAATAAATAGCCGACAAAATTTTCGACTGATTGGGTCAATCTCACAGTCTGCAATACTTCCAGGGTTTGTTCTATTCACAGCATCACAGTACCACCTCAACTTATCATAAGATCCCTTCTCAGCTCCATGGATGTCATGCATAGCTAATTCCTTACCCATCCATGCTTTATGGTACCTAAGTTCCACACCATATTCTCTGTGGATATCTTTCAATATGGTGCAGGGCCGATAACATCGCTCTGATCTCAATTTATTCTTCACTACATTAGCAACCCAAGCGGAATCGGCTTTAGGATGTCCCCTTGTCCGAAGATTAGCCTCACCACATGTGTGCTCTAGATTACATTTTCGAATGCCAAATAATTTATCAGCTTCATGCCTTGATGCATAGATTCTCCATTTGCAATTTTCATCACTGCAAACGGCTATGATTTTTTTGCTGTCATTTTTCTTGTATTTAAATGACTGCAAAGTAGACACTGCATAATTCTTAAGCATAATTCTGAACTCGTGAGCATCATTGAATGTTTGACCCTCCCCATATATGCAATTCCTCCATGCATCAATTGAGTTGCTAATTAAAGCCAATTCATTGTGCGATGCACTGGTCGAACCAATTTTCTCCTCCACTACATCCCTTGAGGATGGCAAATGAAGTATAATTTTAGGCACAATAAAGTACAATTCATTAGTAGAACACTTGAAAATTAAATTACAGATTCAGAAAATTGAAGTACAAGTTAAAAAAACGTGACGTACAATTTGTGAACACATGAAGCACACAACATTGACAAAAAGAGTACAGATATACGCAAATTGATTTGCAAAATGAAGGAACAGGAATAAAAGAAATGAAGTACAATTTCGGAACACCTGAAGTGTATAAGCGCAACGAAAAGAGTATAAGAATTAGGCGGATTTATGTTCGAACTGAAATATAAGTTCAGAAATTGGAAGTATAGTTTTTCATAAGGTTAAGTACAGTTGCGAAAAAGCTGAAGTATAAAAATTCGGCTCTCGCAGTATAGATTTTGGATAACACAACAGTTCACGCTTCAGAATTAAATAATTGAATCGAATAATTAAAGTACAATTTCACATAAAATAAAGTACCAATTAAGGCAATTGAAGTATAGAGCTTCAATGAATGCAGCACAAATATAGATTATATGAATATAAAATGAGGTGTGATTTGATGAAAAAAGGAAATACAATATTAGACAAAGTGAGGAACAATTTCGGAACACCTGAAGTGTATAAGCGCAATATTAAAGTACAATTTCACACAAAATGAAGTACCAATTCAGGAAATTGAAGTATAGAACTTCAATGAATGCAGCACAAATATAGATTAAATGAATATAAAATGAGGTATGATTCGATGAAAAAGGAAGTACAATATTAGACAAAGTGAGGAACAATTTCGGAACACCTGAAATGTATAAGCCCAATAAAAATAATATAAAGATTTAAGTGAAATTATTTAACAACTGAAATATAAGTTTAGATATTCGAAGTATAATTTTGGACAATGTGAGGTACAGTTTTGGAGCAATTGAAGTATAGATGCTCAGCTTTCGCAGTATAAATTTTAGATAGTACGTTATTACACGCTTCAAAATTAAATAATAGGTTCAGATAATTAAAGTACAAGTTCAAGTAAAGTGAAGTACAGATTCAGACGATTGAAGTATAGAACTTCAATGAATGATTTACCTGTTTTAATATAATGAAGTACAAATTGGGAACACCAGAAGTGTAGAACTTATGTGAAAAGAGTACAGATTTATATAAAATGTTGTATGATTTTAGAAAATAGGAGTACACTTTTTACAAAGTTGAGAACAATTTCTGAACACTTGAAGTATAAAACCTAAGCAATGGCAGTACAATTTGGATATCTTATTAGTAGAAAACATGAAAGCCGAATTATAGATTTAGATACTTGAAGTACAAGTTTATATAAAGCGACGTACAAGTTAGAAACAATGGAAGTATAGAACTTCAATGAAGAGAGTATATGTTTCTGTAAGTACAATGTTAACTGCAATGAAGTATAATGTGGAACGCTCCAAGTACAGAAAGATTTTCAAATAAACAGAGAGCAATTTTAGAACACTTCATGTACAGAACTTTACTAATTGCAGTAAAGTTGAGATTCTGTAGAAGTATTACCTTAAAACATCACTGCTCTTCTTTTCTCTGCTGCTTGATTCATCCTTTCGGTTTACCAAGATGTCCGCAATGTTCATCTTCAATGTCAAATGCAGTAAGACCATATTCATGACGTCATCGTCATCAGTTAAACTCACGTACAATCTTTGATGTGGAGCTATATATCGCAAGCTGAAGTGCTCGGAATTGATTTCACTCCATTTTCTTGCTAGATTAATGTAGATATCCATTACAGTCGTACTGTCCTTAATTGACATTATATGGAGCTGGTCTTTGTAGCGACAACTCCCCAACACTTGATTGAGCGCACTTGCTTCGCTGCTGGTTGACATTGTCGGGGAAAAAAAAAAAAAGGAAACACAGAAGCAACTGAGAAGGAACTGAGAAGAAGATGGAATCTGAAAATGATGAAAATAAAAAGAGAAGAAGACAATGCAGTTGTCGGGTTAGTGGCGTTTGGCTCTAACATTGTTCTCGTTTCCCGCTTGTTGCAATTTTTTCTGTTCTTTCTGTTTCTGGTAATGAGCGTTTGTAGGGTTTACTGTTTGCTTGAAAAAACAAGGAAAAATATGATACGTAAGGGCATTTGTGTCAAATCAAGTGGCTAGGGAGTAATCTCTAAACTTTTATTAAAACTAGGGAGTTTGCACTATAAGTTTTTAATTGGGGACTGAACACAAATTTTGAAAGTAGTTTTGGTACTTTTTAATTAGTTCCCCCCTTCATTACTGGTTGATATTTTTGGAAAACTACAAGATTGAGAGATGAAGAAAATGTGGTGGTCAGGGTAAGATGAAAATAAATTGAGAAGAAACTCAGAAGCAACTGAGAAGAAAAAACTTGAAAATGATAAAAATAAAGAGAGAAGAAGAAAATGCGGATGTCATGTTGGTGGTCGTTGTTCCTACTGTGGAGCTTGCTTTCCTTCTGCAATTTTTTTTTCTATTTCTGGTAATGAAAGTACATATGCCAGGGTTTACTGTTTGGTTGTGCGGATAGTGAAGTTAAAAAAAAAAAAGAGTGAAAAATATTATATTTAAGGATATTTTTGTCAAATCAAGTGGGTAGGAAGTGATCTCTAAACTTTGAACAAAACTAAGGAGTTCATTCTAAAAAAAATCAAGTAGAGACTAAAGGAAAGTAACTAACCCTTTTTGTAGGGCTAATAACAATTTACCCCCCTGTGAAATATGAAATATTCAAAACACCTATCTGTGAAAAAAATAAATACAAAAAAACCCCTCATCATTTTGAAAATCAGGCACACCGCCTCCTTTTCTATGTTTGCTCTCTATTTACTATTGAAAAGATAAAATTAACCCCAACAAAAATTAAAATTAAATTACTTTTTATTTTTATTTGATCTATTATTCATATCTTTCTTTTTTCTTTAAATTTTTGTTAATTTCTTCATAGCTGTTTGATTCTTGAAAATGAATGGTTCAGATTAATCTCTAAAATATATATAAAACATATATTTATATACATGTGTATTATATAAATATTAAGAGTGTTCAAATTCAATTCAATCCAAAAAAACCCGACGAACCGATTCAAAAAATAAAAAATTGATCAAAACCAATTTTTTTGATTGAATTGAATTTTCTTTTTAAAACCGATTGGTTTGGATCCATTTTCGATTTTAATATCAAAACCGATCGAATCCAAACCAAATTGAAATTTATATACTAATTATATAAAAAAAATATATAATTAAACTTAATTCCACAAGATTAGTGATATGATTAATAAATAAAATTTATAAATTAATTGATTAAATTAGTTTAATTATCAATAGTAACTTGTCAAATATTTCAATTAAAAATTTAAGTTGAAAAAGTAAATTAATCAATCCAATCAAATCAATTTAAAATAGATTAAATTGGATCGAACTTACAATAAAAATCTAACCGATCCAAAATCGAACCGCGAACACCCATAATATATATAATATAAATATTATACAAATATAATATATATATATATAGACCCATTATATTACTCCCACCCCCACCCCCACCCCCACCCGCCATTGGCAACCATGGCAGTTGGAATTTCGCCAAGATAGATCTGGCCAGGTCCGGCCGCCATGGCCGGTCGCATCTGGCCATGGCGGCCGGTGGCCTTTTATTTTTTTGAAAAATTTATATATGTATATATATATACATATACCACACACACATACACTCTCAACAAACATACATAATGTGTGTATATATATATGGCCATCTTTTTCACGGCGACGTCGATGGTTGCCGTGATTGCCTTTTTCAAGGCGGCGGCCATGGCTGTAGGCTGGCCATGGCAGATTCAGGGGTGGGGATAAGAGATTAGGGTTTAGTAATATGTATAGATGTGTATATATATATATGAATATACATATAATAATATATATATGTGTGTGTGTGTTGTAATGTACTATTGGGGGGGGGGGGGTACGTGGGGAGAGAGTTTTCTGGTGGGTTTGGTGTGTATACATATATTTATTAAATATGTATACAAAAAGTATTTATATATAATAATATTATTTCTATATTTCTATATTTTTTTTGGTGGGATTTAATTTAAACCATTGATTTTTCTCAAAAGCATCTAACGGTTGGTATTATAAGGGTAGAAAAGTCATTTTATACATAAAAACTTTAAAAAATTCTCATGAATGCGCGAGTAAGGTGTGTAAGGAGCCTCGTTGTATGATTTTCAAAATGACGAGGGAGTTTTTTGTATGTTTTTCTTTTCACAGAGGGGTCTTTTGCCTATTTCGTTTTTAACAGGGGGTACAATCATTTTTTCGCCCTTTTTATAATTACCCTCAACTTATTGCTAGTATTTTTTATTTTATTTTATTTTTAAATTTAAAATTTCCATGAACGTTACAGCTCTTCCGTTGGTAGAATTTTATTCCTTGTTAAGAGTTCCTTTCATTTTCGCCTTTTCCGCAACACATTATTCCCACCTCTCTCGATTTCGACAGCCATCAACCCCGTTTCTTCCTCTTTCTTCTCTATCTTTCTCTCTCTTAGTTCGTTACAACGTGGAAGAGGTCTAAAATCCATCGGGTATGAATTTTTTTTTCTTCCAAATATTGATTGCCAAATTCATTGTAACTGTTGGGATCTTCAATTTGTGTCTATTGTCTTCTAGATCTAATTTCTGAATTCATCTTTCTCTTTAATTCATTATTAATTTTCCGGTTTTTTTATTGGATTTATTTGTTTTGGTAATTAATTGGCATCGCAGAGTTTCAAAATGATGAGTCATTTTGTTTTGGGATTTGTATGGTTTCTGGTATGTTGGTGTTGGGTTATGCATTTTTCCAATGGAATGTCTATTTTATATTTTTCTGTTTTTTGGGCCGGTTATTTTGGTTTCATTGTATATATTGTCAGAATGATCATTTCTCTGGCATGTTATATTTTATATGATTCAATTGATCAGATTGAAGTATTGCTGTAGAATTTGATAGTCATCATCTAAAAATCTCCCATTGTAATTGGATGAGAAGATCCGGAAAAAGGAATAATTGATCTGCTCATGGTGGATTATATATTCTCTGCCTTTCAGCATTGCAGGCTATAATTCGTTAGGGGTTTGTTTACTTGGCCTCTCCTGAGCCAAGCGTGAAATGAAGAAGGCTTTTGATCAAACTGTCCGTGACATGTGAGTTTCATTTTTTTTGCCAATATTTTATTTCCTTACAATTCAGTTTTATATTACATTAAACATGTATTGTTACTGCAGTGTGTTTACTAGAACATTGGTTGTTTCCATTATTGTTTCTTGGGTTGAGATTCTTCGAATTTATACTAAAATCCTTTACAAATTACGAATTGGTTATCTATTTGCAACTCTTGTTATGATTGCGTTCGACTCTCTAATTTTCTAATGAATTTGTATATTCAATTTTTTGGTTTATTAGTGTAATGATCCTGTTTTAAATTTGATGCCAACCACTTCTTATGAATGTTCTGGCACTATGTTTTAGTAAGAGAGAGGTCAACAAGAAAGTTCTTAAAGTCCCTTCCATAGAACAAAAGGTAATTATTTTCTTTCCCCTTTGATTGAATAGTAGTTCTACTTTAGACAGTGATCTCTTCAGTTTACGTGAGAAGATATTGTGCCCAGTCTTTAGTCCAGGGACTCATATTAGAGTGGTGGAATGAGCACCTTTTTCTCTATTGCTTGCTTTTCAGTTTAAAGTGGTGTTGGCTTTCCTTTTTTAGGTTCTTGATGCAACTAGCAATGAGCCCTGGGGTCCACATGGATCACTTCTTGCTGATATTGCACAGGCGACAAGAAACTAGTAAGTTCAAATTCATTCAATAGAAGTACCTTGCTTATGTTGCTTATTGTATAGAAGTACTCATTTTTTGAGTTTTTACAGTCATGAGTATCAGATGATTATGTCGGTAATCTGGAAGCGTATCAATGATACTGGAAAAAACTGGCGGCATGTCTACAAGGTTTATATTCCTTAATTTGCAAATTCTGACATGTTTAACATTAATTGGAATTTCCTGGATTTTTAAGCAATACATGCCCCAACAGATTCCGATCATATTAAGGAACAATTTGCATATCATTGTAAAGTAACAATTCATGTTAAAGCGAGTCCTTCAGTCCTCACCCCAATTAATCAATTCTTCTCTACCCAATGTAAAGTGTGGAATATATTTTTCTATGTGTTTTTACATCTTTTATGTACTGCTCTCCTTTCCATTACCATCCTGTAATGTGCAAATAAAAGTTTCCTGCTACTTTTTCCAGTCTCTGACAGTTCTGGAGTACTTGGTAGCCCATGGGTCCGAGCGTGTTATAGATGACATCAGAGAACATGCATATCAAATATCAGTTAGTTTTCTTGATCATCTTGATGGTTCTGTTTTAGACATTTCTTCTACAATATAGGTGGAGAGGTAGTGATTATTATTTTCTCTGTTGTGATAGACATTGTCCGATTTTCAATATATCGATTCCAGTGGGAAGGACCAGGGAAACAATGTCAGAAAGAAATCCCAAAGTCTCGTAGTTCTTGTTAATGATAAGGAAAGAATACAAGAAGTTCGTCAGAAGGCTACGGCTAACAGGGACAAGTAAGTGAGCAGTGCAAGTTGTATGATTGCCCATATCATAAGTCTGCTTGCTCTTCAACTTAAAATTATTTTGCGAATGAGTTTCCTAATTGATCCTGTTATCTGCTAGTGGAGTTTGATCTTGATAATGGTTTATCTATCTGGTGTGATTGTATTGCTATCTGAAGGCTTTCGTTGCCTTAATTTTATTGAAAATTTGAAATTTAAAGATTCTATGAACTTTATGTTTATAAAGTGAACTCTTATTACATCCTCTTGTTTTACAATAGTTAAATCTAGATTGACATTTTTGTGAAATTTATGCTTATATGTGAAAACTTTTAGCATCTTTCTGGGACAACACCTACATCTTGAAATGCATGTGAGTAGGCTTTTGGATTTTAGTTCTAGGAATTGACTCTTGGTTTCAAGTTTCAACTATTGCGTGAGCCGGGATTTTGGGGGAACTCTCCCGACATTGTCTGTTGTTTTTAATCTCTTTAACTATGGCAGGCTTCTCTTAACTTCCCAGAAAATGCAGCCTTTTCAAGATGGCTTTATCTTTAGATCATATGAAGAGAAGAAATTCTTTACATCATCACATATGAGTTTGAGGCAATAAGTATGGGTGCTTACTGAGTTGCTTTAATTTATTGCTTCAGATTCTTGAAAGTTTTTTATTTTTTTCCTTTTGGTACTAAGAACATGATCAAGCTTTTACAAGAATAAAATCATAAAATGAAAGGCATATATTGTAAGATGGGTTGTTCAACCAATTTCCATTTAGCTGAAGAAATCGCATTATTTTTATTTAAATATTGGTAATTCTAACATGGCTTAATCCACTGTTATTAAAGGCGCTTGCCTGGGCCGCCTCAGGCGCCCAGGCGAGCGAGGCGCAGCTCTGTCGCCCAGGAGAAGCTGGGCGAGGCACTTGCAGGAAGGCGTCCATGGGCGGGCTCTTTGCTGTGCCTCGCCCAGACAGTGAGGCGGGCAGCCTGGCCCGCCTCACTGCTAGGGCTTTTTTTTTTTAAAAAAAAAAAAAGGGAAAAGGAAAATTACCAAAAAAAAAAAACCCTAGGCAGCGAAATGAAAAAAGCGCTGGCCCACTCCTGTGCACACTACCCACTGCGCCCAACCCCACCCATCCGGTTTGCCGCCGGTCCGCCGCCGCCAGGTGCGATTTTTGTTTTTTCTGCCTCTTTTTTTATTTTTTTCCTTTTCTGTTTTCTGTTTTTATGTATAAAAAACAAAGTTCTAAGTTTTCTATTTTTATTTAACTTATTTTAAACTAATTTTTATGCTTTTTTTCCATTTTTAATAATTGTTTATGTTTATTTTTTTATCCTTTTTACTGTATTCATTTGTTTTGTTGCTGTTTTTAAATTTTTTGTAATTATTTTATTTCAGTTTTATTTATTTATTTATTTGCTGTTTTTTGTTATTTTTTTTTTCTATTTTTGCTGTTTTTTTCATTTATTTTGTTTTATTAATAATTTGGATTTTTTTTAACATTATTTATATGTCTATATGTTTTTTGGAATTTTTGCACTATATATATGTTTATATATATATATTTTAAATTGTCGCCTCGTTCGCCTTTTGGTCACCCGCCTCTCACCTTAAAAATGGGCCTCTTGCCTCTCACCTTTAATAACTATGGCTTAACCACAAAAAGTAAAAGAAATGAACTTAACATGAACTGCTACTCCTGCTAATTTTTCATTTTTTTTCTTGGTCCTCATTTTTAAGTATGTTATACTTTCTTATGTTCTCTATAGTTTGGAATGTTTTTATGTTTAATGGTGTTTCTAAATTATGAGTCTTTCACCCGGAGCCTTAAATTTCTGATGTCTTTGCAAGTAACCAAATATTGTATTAGTAAACCAAATAAATTCATACTTCCTGACAAATGAAATTTTATTCTTTAAATATATCAATAGGTACCGCAATACATCTATGGGAGGTATGTATAAGCCTGGCTCTTTCTCAAGTTCAGGAGGATATGGAGACAGATATGATGATGATCGCTACGAAAGCCGATACGGAAACAGAGATGGTGATCACAATGCCTATGGGAGAGAAAGAGATTCTGGTGCCAGAGATGGTGACAGATATGGTAGGTATGGAGATTCATATGGTCGTGACAGGGAAAGGTATACTGGAGATTATGAGGAACGCCATGGTCAAAGCAGGTATCGAGATGATGACTACCGAGGAAGAGGTCAAAGCATAGATGAGTATCGTTATGGGTCAAGAAGTAGAAGTGCTGACCAAGATAGGGACCATGCTTATGAAGATGATAGTCAACACTCTTCAAGGTTTGTTTAGTCCCAATATCCGCAAAGTCAAATAAAATTTTTGGTAATTTTGAGGTAGATTTTTCTTTGGAGAGTGTATTGCAGCTCTGCTATTTTACAACTTAATACGGTGGAAATTGCTGATGAAGTGTCAAAATTAACTGGATTATGTGCACATCAAATGGAATTAGAGTATATTTGTCCAAGTCTGAAATTTTCTTTTTCTTTTCTTTCTGCTGATGTAGAATTTTGAAAGAATGTGATTCTAAGTTCAGGTTTAACTGGTTTAGCTGGTATTTTTAGGAATTGATTTTAATAGACTTAAGTTTCAACAACTGATTCAAGCGAAACTGTAGGGAGAACATTTTTGAGCATGCTTGCTAACCTTGTTAAGGTAGTCATTAAAATCTTAGTTGTCTACTAATCCATTGGGCAAGGGTAAACATGATCCAAATATGTAGAACAGTAAATGAAAGTTATAAGAGTAATACCAAAAGAAGCATGTGATTTAAGTAAAGTTAAAATAGTAATATCAATAGAAGAATCTGACTTTAGGAGGACAATTTGACTGCAATTCAAGGACAGTTTTTTATTTTTGATTTTATCAATATTGGCGAATTGATTTATTCTTTTCAAGTCATCCATAGAGCCGTGCTGCTTTAATACATTTAGTGTTGATGATGATCAAGAAAACAGGAAGAAAGGAGACAATTAATGAAGCTTTAAAAGCAGGTTCCACTTAAGTTTTGAGAATGTCAAAGTGTCTATTGGTTGTTATTTGAGCATCCTTTTCATTGAACAAAGTACAGTTGCCATTTGGAGGGTTGGATGTGAAAACACTAAAATATTTGAATCTTATCTGATCCAAATTGGCACTAAACTGATTCTGTTGAAGTGGTGAAATAGTGTTTAAGAACCCAAATGCTGATGTCTTGTGTGCTGCCAAACTACATAGAATTCGCTTTGCCTGAGTTAACTTTGCTTAAATGCATTGCTAAATGAGCCTAGCTCTGCCAATTTATATTTATTATTTTGTCTTGATTATTGCTTTGACGATATGGAGGTTCTGATCTTTTCTTCAGATTGTATATACTAGTAAATTTTTAATGATTAAAAAGATGTAAAATAATAGAGGTTAAGCCGTTAAGGGGACATAACCGGACTTCCAGTACAAGAACATAGAGTGTCAAGGCAAACCTAAAGAGAAAAACTAAAATTCTCCTGGGACATGGCAACCTTGACCTTGCAAGGTGTGGCCACCGTGACTGTCAACACATTATGCTCAAATGAGGCTGGTAATACTCATAAAAACTATGAAATTATGTCCCACTTAGTTGGGTGGTAAACCATTTGAATCTATGATCTCTTTGATTGATAATTACCCATGCGCTGCCTCAAAATTAGCCGATTGGTTGGAGTACCAATTCCTTCAAATTCATAGCCCCTTTGAGTAATGCCGTATTTATGGAGATCTGTATGTTTGTTTAATTTTTATTACACATTTGATAATATATTTTGAATTAGCATATTTTGCTGAATAATCTAATTCCCTTTTACCGGGGAAGTGGTGCGAAAGCTGATGATCATTCTCAAGATGGAAGGTACTTTTGCTGGCTTGTTTTAACTGTTCTTATGCTTGAACCTATGTTGCATATAAACTGACATAATTTGACTTATTTCGTTTCAGTACTACAGGCAAGAGGCTTGACCGTAAATATTCTGAGCAAAACCTTGATGCACCTCCTAGCTATGAGGAGCAGTTTGGTGCCACCCGTAGTCCCACTTATAGCGAAAGGTAATACGTTTGTATCCATGAATTGCCTGCTGCTTAATGTTTCTGAATTGGTCCCAACTATGTATCTTCGACAGGGATGGAGAATCTTCGCTAGCATCCGCTCCAAAAGCAGCATCTCCTCCTGCTGTCGGCAGTCCAGCTCATGTAACAGCTGGACTGACTCCACACCCTGGTTCTGCTTCACCACCTGCTCCAGCTTCATCTCAGGCTGCAACTCAAGATAGCAATAAGGAAGTTGATGGTTTTGATGAATTTGATCCACGGGGTTCATTTTCTGGTAATCAATACTAGGAATTCCTGGCATCAACATATCTTTGTTGCCTTATCATTGAATTTTTTTGCTATTTGAGTGGATGGATGGCTCATATAAATGCTGGTTTGTACCATACATTTCCTTTTTATATTTTTTATCCTTATTTGCCGAATTTGGAGTGTTCTGTGGTTAATTGTCCTGGTCAATAGTCATGATTTATAAATAAAGAATAAATGTTTCATTTATCTAGTTCATTTAGATTTTTTGACATAACTCATGGAGAATATATTATAAGTTAGTTTATTATTGGCATTTTATAATATGTTAACTGCTTACATAATCTTGGATTGTTATGCTACAAATTCAAGGAAGTATATATAACATCTACTGTAAGGTGCTATCTGCTGGAGATGGTTTGTTTTGGTTCTTAGAGAAATGATCCGATGATGCTATGCAATATGCTATGTGCAGATTTAGTTCTACTTCTTGAGTTGAAATTAGATCTGTCATATATTACTCTAGTTATTATGGTCAAAGCTGAGTTAGTTATCCATGGAAGGATTCGGCCCGACTAATAACACATTGGTAAATCTCCAAGTGAACTGCTTCTTCTTTTTCCCCTCAATTTATTAGCATACAATTCTTTTGTATTGCTCAATGTGGCTTGATCAAAGAATTTCTTCATTTGTTGATTATTAACATTCTAAGCTGTCAGATATTCAAAGACTCATTCTCATGTTTAATATTTAATGTTTGATAGTTGCCCCAACTACTTCAAATGGTGCCGCTCCAGCTTCTCTAGTTGATGCAGGAATGGATTTAATCGGTTCTTTGTCTGAGGCATTTTCTTCAAATTCATTGGCTCTCGTGTCTGCTAGCCAACAGACCATGGACCCTGATGCTAATGCCTCAAACTTTAGTTCCCAACTCGCATTTGTGGCTGCATCATCAGCTTCCACGGTTAGTAATCAGGCACCTCTGTGTACTCTGACTGGTAATCTGTTTCATTCTCTTAAAAGTTTCCTTAGCGTTGTCCATATTGGATCGGGCTATTCTTTTGTTAATGGATATGATCTATTGACTTGGAAGATGGTAGGCATCAAAGTTTTGATCAGAGGGCTTGTTTTTTCTTACTATTTTCTCACTTCTGATTTTGCCTTTCCTAGCAAAAGTTTTATACACTCTTCCCCAATGGATGTCGTGTTCCTATTTTCATTTGTCCAAGAATATGTTTTACTATAAAAATATGCATTTATTGAGTCAGTGACTATGTGCCCTTAAATTTGAATTTGGTTACAAGTGAATTAGATCATTCTTAACATAGCATGATGGTTTTACACAACTACAAGGAAAGAAGTTTATTCATAGACAAAAACCAACAAACAATAATGAAAATAATGTCTTATGTTTTAAGAAGGTAATTTTTTCTTTCCAATCCAACTGTAGTTCACATAGAATATCCAACTTCTACACAGTTAATTGTGTGCCTTATAAATTTTTTGTTCTTCTTTTCTCTAAATGAAAAGTATTTAATGAACTATTTTCAAAATCTTCTTTTCTCTAAATGTAAAGTAATAGAAATGGACTATTTTCAATTTCACAAGTCCTAATAAATTAGGGTAGTTGTGGAAGAGAGTGGCGTAAATTTTACTTCTGTTTTTTCCTGGAAGATGTCAAATGGGATATCCTCTAGGGAACTTAGGGAGTAATTATTTGGTAGTGTCTCAATTGGATGTTGATTCACTGGAAAGATGAATTTGTTAGTATAGAAACGCAATAAAATGATGTTTCTTATGAGCTTCAAGAAATTATTGAAAAACTTAATTGTTTGAGTTGCTTGTTTCACCTAAGCTTATGTTGAAAAATGCACCTCTAAATTTCCCGGGTAAGCTACAATAAACAACTAATTTTGATATGTCAAGTTAATAGAAAAATAAGCTACAAAAGCAGCGCAAGGAATGGTAGAAGTAAATATTCGTGGACTTTTTACTATTAATAGTCGCTTGTTGTGGCCTTCTAATGCCCTCCTTCGGGGTCACCCCTTTGCTAAAATTAAAAGCTGTAGTTCTTATGGGCCCCTCAGGATGAAGGTTATTCTGTGCACCTGTAATGCCATTGTTCTCCTGTTTTTCATTCTCATGTGCTCTCTTTTTAACTCATGAAATCACATGCGCAAGCATCCTGTGAGACAGTCTGCATTGATTTAGACCCTTTTGCATGCATTAAAAAATATTTTAACCAATATGGAACAAAATCATTTCTTAGCTTGTCAAAAGTTCTTGTATCTTCCCATAAAATTTGATGTTGTTCCTCATTCTGTCCCTTTGATGTCCTGTATTGCATTTTAATGCTTTTGCAAAATTACATATATGGCCTTTTCTGCAGCCGTTTGATGATCCATTTGGGGAAGGTCCTTCTAAGGCTATTCCCTCTACAGAAAGTGTATCAGCTCAACAACGGAGCACTACATCCACTAGTTCCTTCAATACAAACTCCAGTCAAAGCCTTGATGTGACACAAACAGTTCCACAAAGGGCAGCAACGGAATTTGGGGGTACTTTATATGATGCGACACCTGTTCCTTCTGGTGTGCAACCTCCTCTTACCAACCCGCAGGTTGTGCAACAGGAGCTATCAACCCATAACCAGGATGTTGATATACTAGCAGATATTCTCCCACCATCTGCATCTTCATCTTTTGTCATTTCACAAACTGGTTATCCAGTTCCAGCAGGCCAATCTGCGACTAATGTCAGCTTTCCACCTGAAACCCATCTACCCACATCACAATCAGAGTTATCATCTCTAACTAGCCAGGGTGCACAAGAAAACAGTTTCCCAGCACAAACTGGTCAATTTGCAGGTTTTCCTACTCAACCTGGACAGCCTTCATTACAGACAAACTTTCCTCAATCAGCAGAATCTGTTTCACAAACTACCTGTCTACCTCAACCAATGGCTTTGAGCTTCCCGGTTCAAGTTAGTCAAGCATCACAAATGGGTGTCCATTCGCAAGGTGGTCAACCTGCATCCTTCGTAGGTCTTCCATCTCAAATGGGTTCTTCACAGGCTGGTGTACAGGCTCCTCTTGGTGTCCAGTCTCTGCGTCCGAATCCTCCAAATCCCAACTTCTATGGGGCTAACCACTCACAATTGGTGTCAACTGGTCCACTTGCCTCCCACATGGTCCCTCCCAGCTCTGGTGGACCCATTATACAGGAAAGATTCCTCTCTCAGTCAGGTCCTGCAGTTACTGTAGCCTTGCAACTAGGTCCTCAAGCTCCACAAGTACGACCAAGCAGCGGGCTGACAACTGCAGTTCCAGTGTCAACTATGCCAGCTTCAACTGGATCTTCTGCTATAATTCAACCACCAAAAGACAAGTTTGAGACAAAGTCGAGTGTCTGGGCTGACACGCTGAGCCGTGGGCTGGTCAATTTGAATATTTCTGGGCGTGAGTGCTCACATTTTAATAATCTTATTGCATTTTTCTTTGCATACCACTCAATTGATATTAAAATTTTGCTGTGCAGCTAAAACAAATCCCTTGGCCGATATTGGAGTTGATTTTGATGCCATAAATCGCAAGGAGAAGAGGATGGAAAAACCAACCACCACGACAGTAACATCTACAGTTACCATGGGCAAAGCTATGGGATCTGGTTCTGGCATAGGCCGTACTGGTGCCAGTGCTCTCAGGCCTCCACCAAGCCCATTGATGGGTTCTGTTATGAATATTGGTATGACTGGTGGTCCTGGAGCTGGCATGGGAATGGAAGGTTACGGAGTAAGCCAACAGATGGGAAGGGGAACAGGAATGGGGATGGGCATGGGGATGAATATGCCCGGAAGTTTGGGAGGGGGAATGAACATGGTTATGGGCCAAGGAATTCACGTGCAACAGCAGACTGGATATCCACCTGGATCTACAATACCTGGAGCTCATAATTCCTTGATGGGAACAGGTTATTATGGTCAACAACCATATGGTGGTGGATATCAATGAGCTTGAACCTCAGTAAATCAGTGGGACTCGAGAAGGGGATACTGGCATTTGTGGCATTATTTTTATAGAGAAAATAAGATAACCATGTGGTTTTACAATCAAATATGTTATGTTGCAAGCTATACTTTTGTTTTCACTTGTAATTTTCTTATTGGCTGTGTTTAGCATGTATTCATTCATTAAACGTTTTATTTACAGTTACCTCTGCGGTTTTGGGTGGGAAGTGAGCTCTTTATGCTCACCTGTTTTTCTTATAGCTATTGAGATGTGATTTGTATATTGTTGACTGTTGAGTATAACCTTTCTCAGGTAGATTCTTTTGGTATCTACATAATTTTGGCAGTCCACTGCTGAAAATTGGTATATGCTTGATTAATTTGGATTTATTTTTCTTTTCCTCTCTCTCTCTCTCTCACACACACACTTTTCTTTTTTTTACCCCCTCCTGCCACTTATCCGCCTTTTGGGTACTGTTCCTGCTTGATCATTTGGATCCTTTTCCAGCAGTGGCTGGGAGTCAGAACTTTGTGTTTTTCTTATTGATCAATTAGAAATTTTGAAGTAATTAACAACACTGTTCGATGGTTGCTGATTGTGTCTTCAATGAATATGAGCATGGCTGGTAGAATTACTTGCAGTTAACTGGAATTGCTGAGAATCTGAGGTTTGCAAATTTTGGAACCAAGTGATGGTAAGCTTTTTCAGGATTTGAAAGAACTTGAATGGGGACTGTTAATTGAGTTTTTCACTCAAAGAGGTTGATCTCAATTACGAAGAAGTTGATGTTATTCAGAAGAATAAAGCGTGGGAGCAAATGGAGTTACCAAAAGGTTAAAATCTATTATCTTGAAGTGGATTGATTAGATTAAATATAACTAAAAAGGTCCATGCAAAAACATAAAGCACAGTTTGTAGCCAAAAGATTGATCAACGAAGTTTTTGCTCCGTTTGCACAAATAGAGACATTGAGGATTGTTCTTGCAATTGCAATGCATTTTGAATAAGAAAATTTTCAATTAAATATACTTTGACAAAGAATTGGAGAGAGAATTTGATATTGAGCGGACTCTAAATTTTGTTTGTGGAAAGATAGGATAAAGTCTGACTTAGAAATGTATTATATATATACTATTAATAGAGTGTACCCATTTTCAGTGTGTTTTTTAGTTTTTTCTTAAAATATCTTTATATATATATATATTTTTAATCTCCATAATTATAAAAAAACTACCACCCTCTTTTGACCCTACTGCTACCACTTTCTTCTACAATAATTGATGAATGTTATACATATTTTTATTTTTATGCTTTTTTTTTCTTTCCAAATTTTCGACAACTATGCTATCTCTCATTTATATTATTTTATTATCTTTATTTATTAATAATTGCACATGCATCAAGTGCGCCAGTGGCCAATTAAAGCAAGCTCCACTTTTATGGAACATCAAGAACCATGTATGGTTTTATTTTTGTTGTGGTTTCTCAAACAGTCCATATCAACCATTCCTGCATATCAAGAAAGAAGATATTGATTCCCTTCTTGTTACCTCTATGTTGTTGATTTAATTTCTTTTGGAATTAATGAGGCTTTGGTAAAAGATTTCAAGGAGAAAATGGAGTTGGAGATGGACGTATTTGGGGATAATGAAGTATTTCTTAGGGATCCAAATCAAGCAAAGGGCGGGCTAGCTTTTTCGTTCACTAGAAAGATTGAAGATATGCTCAAAATGTTTCGCAGGGTTAACTGCAAATCAGTTGCAACAACTGTGGCCATGAATGAGAAATTTGCAAAAAATTGATGATTCTAAAAAGATGGTATTCGTTTTGGAAGTTTGATGGGCTCCCTTGTTTATATTACACATACAGGCCAGATATAGCATTTTTAACAAAGCGTTGCCCGGGTTCCAGGACACATGGTGTTTCATGCTTGTTCTAAGCATTCAGAACATCGTCATTACAACATAAGAGAGCTGGTTTGCACTGGAAAAAAAAAAAAAAAAAAACGAGTTTATCCGCATAAGTGAACAACCAGCACATTCTTACTAAAGCAACCAGTCTCCAAAAATTTATTAGATGTTACAAAAAGCACTTTGGTTATTCCAAGTCATCAGACACTTGCACTCCAGCTGATGTTCATATGGTCTCTCTTTAAGGTATCTAGTTTATCTGATGAGGCCTCAGCTCCCTATCCAACCACAACCAAATTCATCCTCTGTTTTTCACAAGTATTTGTACACAGGTATAAAGATCGTCTATTTTTCTGTGTGATGCTCATCGCTTGTTTTATTCCCTCACATACTAACCTAAGTCCCACACGCATCATGAGAATTCACAAATTCTGGCATTTCTTGATCAAATGTGCAATAAGTAGGCACACAGGCCTTCTTGTAAGATGAGTGTACTTTGTATGAAATGAGTGCAAATAGATAAAATTTATATTTCACATCTGAATTCTCTCATATGGCTCATACAAATTTATAAATCAAGGGTAAGGTTGCTGGTTTGAACACACAGCATGTCAAAACCCATGGTGTGCCTCTTAGATACATGCAAAAAGATTGATTTATTTAAAAAAATCCTGTAAAAAGACCATAATAATCTACTCCAGAAACACTTGAATTCTATCCCCCATTGCATCATTAAAATCTAGCAACTGCTTGCCTCCCTGTTCTAGAGCTGCATCATCCAACAATGCCTTGATGTTTATGCCCCCCAATGCTGTGTGCAATAAAACATGGCAATATTTAGAAACCTTTTTTTGGTGGCACATTCCAAGAAAATATTGTAAAGTTACATTATAGTACCTGGAACTATATTTGTTATTCCTTCCAGAAAACCAGCCTGTAAAATGAACAAAGATATATTTTTATAGGAACACTAAGGCAGCAGCATCCAAAACACCCAAACAAACTACATATAAAATATATTCAATAGAGGAACACATGAACAAATACATGCACAAATACAGAAATTGACACTCAAGGAAATGTTTTTGAAATACACAAAAAACCTTTAAACCAATATAACAGACTACCAAGGCTTATTCAAATATAGAACGATCTCAATTTAGATGGAGTTTTATTGCGCTCAAGATAGCTATAATTGACAAAATATGATATCAGTTTCTTATAGACACATTTATGATGGTTGGATATCCAATAGGCACATAGGCTAGGTCCAGGAATGGCGCCCGGTGAGGTCGCGGCAATGTCCCAATATGAATTGAATGGTTCTTTGACTTTCGTTTGATTCCAACAGCAGGCATAGATCTCATGTGGTCCGCCCCACTATTACTATGAAAAAAGCTCTACCCTTTTCCTTCACTACTAGGAAACTAAGCAACTTCTATTAGCGCTGGACCTTGAGTCGAATTTATCATGACATCGTGTCACGTGCTATGTCCACCGATGATGATTCAAACATGTTTATTGATTCAGACTCCTTCCCCCTTCTCAATTACGAAAAAGATTGAGAGGGGCCTGAATAGTTGGGTAGTTTAATATTTTAACAGGCACTTTAGGAACATTACCAATCCAAAATTCAGTACTTAAAATATAGTTACAAGTTTACGTCATGTACATTATAACAAGGATGGAGTATTTCAAAAATTGTTTGAATTAGTTTTCTTTGGACTATTCAACTTGTTAAGATTACGGAAATTGAGCATAGAAAATTATTTTCAAATAATCAAATTGGTACGAATATCTTTTATAATCGGTCAAATTTATTAGATTGGACATGCTAACACGCAGTAATGCATCCAACAGGCCAATGAAGGTCAAGCGACTGAAGATGTACATAAGTAAACCCCAAAGGTTCATCAATTCAAACTTCAAAGACTAAAGAAGCTGAGCAGTTAGAAAGGATAGGACATTGCTAAGTTCTGGCTAATTCTCTCTTTTTCCTTCTTTTTTTCCCTTTTCCCTAAGTGCTGTAACATTATTTGCAGTGTACGAATGTCAGGGGCTCAAATTCTTAAAGGGACCTTATCTAAGAGTCACAACTGACAGTTTCTTTTTCTTTTTGCGCAGAATTAGAATATTTAAGCATTATACTAGTGTAGTCTATAATATTTCTTTGGAGAGAACAAATTACTTACAGGGATTCTGACATCAAGTCTTTCAAATCCATCTCGTCCAGTTATTCTGACTCTCAATTTTCTGGACCAAACGCCAGAGAAAGGATTCCTTGAACCATCTGCAACATAGTTATCATATATCTCAGGTGTCACTACTTCCACCACAGGATCTTGTGCACTCTGATTTCTCATTTCTGGATCATTTTGTTCACTGAGTTGTATAATATAAGAAGAGTTGCTTCTGGAGGAATAACCTGGCATTTAGATAGTTTAGCAAGCAAAATATGACTCCATGTGTGCCACTGTTGAATATTGCAGTGTCTCCCATTGACGAATGGAAATAAATTATCAACTTGGACATGGTAAAATTTCAGGGTAACTCTGGACGAGTTGAATGTAGATTGCAAAACAAGAATGCATCACATCCAGGATTTCAAGATGAATTTTGTTTTCAATTTAGGGACGAACATTATAAGTCTACTACTCTGTTGGCATACTTCTCAATTTCTCAGAAGGGTTATCAAAAGATTCCACAGGCAGTGTCTTTCTTTATCACTTTTTACAAATTTATAAGCAAATTGACTCGATCAAAATAACACATTAAAAAACCAAAAGAGAACACAAATTGAGTTACAAAGATTCTCCCAGTATCAGATTTCCGGAAGATAGATACTCTTGTCAGATCCCAATAAAATGAACAGGGTATCACCAACCAGATTGTTCTCTTTACCTACCTCTTTCCAAATGAGGTTGACTGATCTTGGTGCTATATTGCTTCTCTTCTTCATAATAGATATTAAATCCCAAGATTTCCTTAATCTCTTCAAAAGAAGGCATGCTTCCAGGAGAGGGCATGCGACCTCCTTTAATAGCCAACAACGCATCCTGTAAGCCAGATTACACAAAAAAATTATTATGACAAGCAAAATAGCCAACGGAACAAAAGATCAAGCCAGTGTAATTAGACAGAAACCTAAAACCAAGTTCAACCAGGTCAACAGAGAAATTTATTAGATAATATTTTGCTAGAATTTGTCAAATAAAAGTTTGACTCTGTTACATCTAGTAAGAGCGACCAACCGATTCAAATAGTAAAGTATCACAGATGAAGAAATTAAAGGGATTTTTGACAGGGAGAGTACAAGTTCCAATGAAGATAATCATGGAACTTTAAAGCTGACGGCTTTTCAGCATACAGATAATTCCTGAGTTTCATGAATAACAGATTTTTCTGTAATTCATGATTGGTGCTATTATTTAAATTCCTTTTGGGTTATAGAATATATTAGGAGTTATAAATCAAGTATTAAAAGTGTTAGCTAACTTTTCCAGAAGACCAGTCTAGTTTGAGTTGAAATAGAAAAAAAGTTTGAGCCTGTATTTAGAGATGTAACCTTCATCAATATTAGTGATAATTACATATCAGTTTATTAAGTTCTCGTAGAGCTTTTGAGCTTCTTCAGACTGCGTGATGCAACTCAGTATCACTTTAGGATACATGTAGTTCGAAGTGCAGCACATTGTTCTTGTCAATGTTCTCTGTTCCTCTGTGTGTGTGTGTGGATGTGTGTCTCAAGCAAATTTTTTCAGTACTTTAGCCTTTCGCAAATTCTGATAATACATTTTAGTTCCAACATTTTTCCTTATGCCATAAAAAACAAAAATAGGCTTGGACGCCTAAATTACTGTCCATTCCACGGAAAAGCACCTAAACAGCCCCATATCTCAAGTACCCTTCATCACTGTGCTGTTGTCTTTGGGAAACAAGAATACTAATTTAATCTTGTCAATCATTGGCAGCAATACAAGTTCGCTTATCAAGGGATAGATAGGGACTATTTATGAGGTAAAGTAATTGCAGTACAAAAACATGTTGTGAATGTCTGAGGGAAGGGAATCTTTCTGTCAAAGAGTACATGAAAAGAATTGTCAAGCTAATGTTCCACCATCTAACTAGAGAATGTCCCTATGAAACAGTTGAACATTTTCTAGGTTCTTAGAACGATGTCATAAAGATGGAAACTTCTCCTTGAGGTTGACATAACTTAGATAGCTTGAAGGCTGCAAAATATAAGCACTGAAGTTCATTTAGATTGGATGAGGTAAATGGAATAATTGATATGTACCGAAGATTCAACAACCACATATTTGTGCATGTCAATTTAATCAATAGGAGTTCCCTATTGATAAGAACAAAGCTGAAAAATC
The DNA here is from genome assembly GCA_018894105.1 of Jacaranda mimosifolia. Lineage (NCBI taxonomy): Eukaryota > Viridiplantae > Streptophyta > Magnoliopsida > Lamiales > Bignoniaceae > Jacaranda > Jacaranda mimosifolia. The sequence goes on along the minus strand of CM032132.1, from coordinate 16,761,470 downwards.
AGATTTAGTTGAGATTGATGCTCCAGCAATTCAAGCCTAAAAAGGATCAATCAAAGATCTTGCAGGAGAGGCCATTGTCGAAATTGATGAATCCACAGTTTTAGTTGATATTATTCCTAAAAAACCCTGACATGAGTGCAAAAGTTGATCACCATGGTCCAGATTTGTGATCCCTTAGATAGTGCAACAGAAGATGACTACTCCCTTGATCAAAGCAATTCAGCATTAGGTATTACCTACCAACTTGGTTTGGCTATGTTTGTTGTGACGACAATAATGTATCAAAGAAGTTGAAACTGAGAACATTTATCAGATAAAGCTCCTGAAAGTTATGCAGAGTTTGAGGATCGTAATGGTCCATCATAATGATCCAGAAGTTAAAGTAGTGAAAAATTTGGTGCCAATTTGTCTTGCTGCAGTGATTTTTTTATGGTATTATTTTGCGCAAATGATTAGCTTGGATTTTAGATTTTAAAGATTTCAATGAGTGACTGAAAATGGCATATAAGTTTAAGAGAACATGCAAGCTTTTTGATCCTGTGTGAGAATAGTTTTCAACTATGGACCAACCTCCAACAAAGAAACTGTAACCAGGGGCATATCAAGAATTTTGAAGTAGGAGGGGCAAGTTTTAGGTAAATAATACTATTCATTCCAACATTTCCAAATAATATGCTTTAAGTACACAATACTCCACAAATCAGTAAAATTACAGAAGTTAACAAATCTTAATGATATAGGATAATTCATTTTCAAGTAAAAGGAAGAAGTACATGATAAATTGAAGAGTGCACTATGTAGTTAATATAATTATAACTCAATCATAAGAGTAAATTGAGCAATGTCAAATAAGCCCAAAAAACTGAACAGATGGAAAATGCAAGATTATGTTGAACTTCTATTAATTAATTCATGTCAAAAGTCACAATTATAGAATAAATAAAGGTAAGCAATTGCATAAGTGGCGTAAGTGATCAGACAAATGGGCTTTTATTTATATATGGGGAGAATGAACAAAAAGAAACTTAATCAATAATACATACCCCATCTATCTAGAATAAAATGCAGGTATTTCCTCTCGGGAGGTCTATAAATAGTGCCCCTTTTCCTAAAATATCAATCTACTTTTAAATGTACCCTCATATGAAGCAATGATGTAATCACCATGAATTCCAACTACTACAATGGGAAGACTGTAAAGCTACATAAGATCTCACTTTTTCATCTAAAAGTCCATGCCCAAACTGGCACTTTCAGTAAGCGGAGGGCATGTAATATCTGACAGTGTGTCCAATAGAAGTACTTGAAAATTGAATGGAGTTCCTTGATCTAGTTTTCATTAGACGTTAGCAATAGCTTTCATTAAGATACATGAAGAGGTAAGCGACAAACCTAATTGCCAACAATCTTTTAGAGGGAAAATGCGGTTATTAAGTAATGTTTTCTCATTTTTCAATACCATAGAGAAGAATATGGTGGACATAGGGACCACCAATGTCTTACCCACCCATCCACCCCTTCCACAGCCAGCCCCTGTGTCCTCTGGTTTTATTGCCTAATATAAAAAACCCTAAGGTTTTGCTTAGATAGGGGTGCATACGAATGGGGTATAAAATAATAGTACTGCCTATTTTGACAAAAGTGAAGACACGAGATATTAATATAATTGACCATTTGCCATGGGAACTTTGAAAGAGTTTGATAGCAAAAGGACCTTGCAGAAAGAAAATCAATTTATTGTTACATTAAGAAGGTCTTTTTCTTTGGATTTTAGGAGTTGAAAGAGGCATAGCACAATAGTGACATGACATCACGCACAACTTCAGTTTCTCAATTTCAGTTCTGTCAACGAAGCATAATAAGCATGGCGATACAACCAACTCATCCCATATTTGTTTTGGATCAGCTACATGGTTCTTCATCTTCATTCAAGCGAGAAAATTTCTAGAGTGCATTACAGATACTCAAACCTCACTTCATGTCATTTCATCAACATGCAGAGTTCCTATTTTGGAAAGGAAAAGACAAAAGGATTGGATTACCTGCATTGCACGGATGGATACACCCACCAATGACAACGGATATGCGACGAGTTTGTATCCAATATCAGCCAGCTCAATAGGACTGAGTATCGGGGTCTGTCCACCCCCTTCAAGCATATTGGCCTGAACAAGATTTACTAAATATGTGAGTACAATTTATAGTGGTTTATAAACTCAAAGTCCTGGACAAAAACAATGTAAGTTTTTGACCACCAAAATCACATGCATTTGCTTGGCTATTCAACAGCTCCAGGCAGAAAAATAACCATTCAAGTGAAACTAAATGCAAACACCATGGAGCCTCAACATCTCAACTAGTGACAACTTCATATGTAGGAGATGCAAAGTAGTAGACATCAGAATATAAAAATAGTAGCAAATGACTTTCAAAACTAAAGCTGACTTGCGGCTTGTCCTTACTCTGATTATGAACTTGGATTGGTAAAATTTCATGTTACGTACTGTGGTTCGTATACTAGTAGGGAGGTTATAATTTGTTGAATACACCCCTGCATGTGCAAGTGCAAATCACACCTGGAAAGGAGAATGAGATATGGCACAATTTCAAACAAGAAGAAAATGCTAACTTGACATGTGTAATCTAGAAGGATGCATGGATGAAGGTGAGGCACAAACAATGATTAACTGATATGATAAGACCAGTCAAATACCTTTCAATGTTATTCCAAAGTCACGTTAGTATGTAAAAATCTCTTCTTTTTTTTTTTTTTTTTTTTTTTTTTTTTTTTTGGTGGTGTGGGGGTTAGAACCAAGAAAGCTTAACTCCTTTGTATAAAAGACCAAACAGAAAGAAGTGCAAACTGCCTTTTACAAATATATTAGGATGTTCTGAATCTCAAAACTAGAAAGAATCGAGAATGGAAAGTGCATTACCATTTTTGGAACCAGGGGAGACACTTCACAAAAGGCTTCCATCTCTTCTTTTGAAGCCAGAGCATCGATAAATAAAACATCAGCTCCAGCATCAGCAAGAGCGCGTGCCCGCCAAAGTGACTCTTCTAAGGATACAGCTTGACGAGAATCTGTTCGTGCCACTATAACAATGTCCAAACCACTCTCTTTACGAGCATCAACAGCTGCTTTTATTCTCATTACTGCTTCCTCTCTAGACACAACTTTCCGCCCTTGTGTATGACCACAAGCTTTGGGAGAAACCTAAGAAATGGAAGTAGGAGATCTCAACTAAGATCAAATTGATTTCCAGATATTGATCGTGATATGATACCTTGGTAAGAAATCCAGCAGACATATATAATACCAATTGATAAGGCATTGAATGCGGTTGACAACAATAAGAAGTATCAGCCTATATTTCAAATGCTCCAGGAGGGGTGGCAGTATTCACATTTAATATACCAAAAGAATCCATTAAACTTCACATATTCACAGGCTTTTGCAACAAGTGTGTGAGAGAAGATAAATGCAAAGGTAACAAGTGGAAAGGAACTTCTTCAGCAATATAAACCTGATCTTCAAGAATTATTCCAGCAAAGCCAGCTCTAATATATCCCCTGACAGTTCTCTTCACATTCATAGGATTGCCATATCCATTATCTCCATCACCAATGATGGGGATGGACACAGCTCCAGTTATTTGTTGTCCTTGATCCACCATCTCTCCATAAGATATAAGCCCGGTGTCTGGCAATCCCAACTGGGCAGCTGATATTCCAAATCCTAATAATTGATGAAATGCATTATTGCCTTTGTCTGCTAGTAGGTAACAAGGTGAAGTTGGAGAAGTAAAGATGCTAAGTTATTCAATGAAATCAATTCAACACATCCAGATTCCAGATGAATTCTTTGATATCATTGGTTTTCTATCAGGTTAACTAGAAGAACAATAATGATAATATAAAAACAGATAACTAAGGTAGTGAAAAGGTGTAGTCTATATTATTAATCCATTTTTTATAATTTCGCTGAGATGCTGTTAGATGCGTGGCAGTTGATTAATTTTTTCCCAAACCAGAGATTCCTCTGCTTGCAATGCATGTTTTATAATCAGATAAATGAGATTAGACATCAATAATAGGCCAATCAGCACAAGTATTCAGGTTTAAATTGCTGGCAACATTGAAAGAAGATAAGTGATCTATTTTCCTAGTAAATAGTAATGCTTTTGCATAGAGAAACAAGCTTAGACACATTCTAATTGACAAAATGAATATATATATATATACTTTTAGAATAGAAAAGAGGAATGAAGCATTATCGTGCAAGATAAAGATGGAAAATAAATAAGAATGGCAGAAGTATTGAGCCATGGAGATTGAATTGTACAAACTTCCACAAGTTGCACAGATATATAAGAGAGGACGACCACTTTTCAAGTGTTATGACATCATCATTACTCCATAGTACTTTCTTTGACAGTGTTTAAAAATATAGAATTCTTCTCAATTATGTACTCTATGATGATGCAGGAAAATACAGGGATTAATGAATTAGAAAAAAATAGCAGATATGGGATACAGCTGGAAGACCTGAGTTAGTAGAAAAAGAAAATGCTATGGAGGGCAGCATGTTCACAAAATTTCCAGAAGAAATAAACAAGTTAGAGAAGTAAAGACAATCTTCTCCAATCTTACTCTAAAGTAAAATCATAATTAGACATTGCTACATCTTTCCTCCTCTTACATGCATTACTTGCACAAGTTTACATGCATTACTTGCACAAGTTTACATGCTAATTCCTTCTGCTACCTCAAATAGGTTATGGTAAAGACAATTTTCTCCTATCTTACTCTGAAAGTAAAATCATAATTAGACATTGCTACATCTTTCCTCCTCTTATATGCATTACTTATACAGACTTACAAGCTAATTCCTTTTGCTACCTGAAAAAAGATATTTGGAAGCAGCACGTTTGTTAAATGTCGTTCAAATCTCCAACATGTATCAGAGAATTTAAAAAAGAAACTCAAACATGGAACACACATGTAGAGCTGTTCTTCAAATGGGGGCAGCTAATGAATCAAGATGCACTCACATTTTGCGCAAGTCAAAATAAGAAATCTAATATAAAATACTGAATAATTTCACAAATAAATATGATTAATAGAGGAAGAAAACTGGTCTTAGAAGTTAGAAGACATCTTCCTCAACACCAATGCTATTTTATTCTTAGAAGTTAGAAGACATATTCCTCAACAACAATGCCCATGACACAAGTGGGTGGCATCAATCTTTGGAAGCATCTACATGTTAAAGTAAAAATACAATAGTTCAAGCCCAAAACACATGTCAATCACAACTGGTTTTGCACAAATAAAGCACGCCTCCTTGCTGATTTACAGAGGATAGACAGGAGGGGGGCTAGCAACGGCCATGCGCCACATTAACTGAAAATAGGTGCAAAATTCTCAGTCTCTTTTTCCTCTCCCTCTAATTTAAAATCCTAGTAGCGCCCCCCCCCCCACCCAGACACCCAAGCAACCAAAAATCACAAGAAAAATAAGAAAATAGAAAGCAAATGAGATGGGCGAAGTTACCAGTAGTGAAGCAGAAATCAAAACCAGCTCTCTCGACGAGCTTGGCACTTAGGGCGTCGAAACAAGCTGGGCCCAGGTGAATTCCGGGAGACTCCAGAAGTCGTCGGAGGGACTTCGCCGGAGAAATGATGGCATCATATCCGGCGGCAGACTTAATTGCGGATACTCTCCTTTTGTAGCTAGTTGAGAGGGGGATGATTGAGTATTGATTTGGCTTTGTTTTACCAATCTTAGGATGAATATTTGTAGCTTTGAGATCAAATGAATATGAAATTGGGTGCTGCAGAGGATTTGAGGGTTTATGTGAACAACAGAAAGAGGGAAAAGAGCTGCACATGTTGTAATTCTGGCTCGCAAACCTTCACGTATTGTTATAAGGAATTCGCAGCTGCTTTCATTTTATGTTGGATTTGGCGTTTGTGCACGTAATGTTTGGGTTAAAATTTTCAGTCAATTAGACAAAAAATGGGACTTATTAAAAAGTATCAAATGCACTTTTCAATTTAGTGATTAGTTTCTACTTGATTTTTATTAGAACAAACTCCCTAGTTTTATTAAATTGTTAGAGATTACTCCCTACTCATTTGATTTGACAAAAATACCCTTAAGTATCATATTTTTCATACATTTTTTCTCACTTCTTCTCCAACCGGATGAGCAAACAGTAAACCCTATCATAAACTCATTATCAGAAACAGAAAGAGCAGAAAAAACGCAACAAACTCCACGGCGAGAGCCAAAAACCACCAACCCGACAGCTGCATTGTCTTCTTCTCTTTTTATTTTCATCATTTTCGAGTTTCATCTTCTTCTCAGTTTCTTCCCACTTGCTTCTGAGTTTCTTATATTTTTCTGACAATATCAACCAGTAGTAAAGCAAGTGTGCTCAATCAAGTGTTGGGGAGTTGCCGCTATAAAGACCAGCTCCATATAATGTCAATTAAGGATAGTATGACTTTAATGGATATGTACATTAATCTCGCAAGAAAATGGAGTGAAATCAAAGCAGAGCACTTCAGTTTGCAATATATAGCTCCACATCAAAGATTGTACGTGAGTTTAACTGATGACGATGATGTCATGAATATGGTCTTACTGCATTTGACATTGAAGATGAACATTGTTGACATCTTGGTAAACCGAAAGGATGAATCAAGCAGCAGAGAAAAGAAGAGCAGTGATGTTTTAAAGTAATACCTCTACAGAATATCAACTGTACTATAGTTGTAAAGTTTTGTACTTGAAGTGTTCTGAAATTGCACTCTGTTTATTTGAAAATCTTTCGGTACTTGGAACGTTCTAAATTATACTTCATTGCAGTTAACATTGTACATCATCTCACAAAAATTATACTTTATTATGTAAGTTTTATACTTCAACTGTTCTATACTAAAGGATTATCTAAAACTGTACTGTAACTTGTAGAGGTTTATACTTGAAGTGTTCCAAATTGTACGTAATCTAAATAAAATTATACTTTCTGTTTTCTGAAATTATTCATTTAACCGAAACTGTACTGAAGTTGCCAGGGTTTTATACTTCAAATGTTCAAAAATTGCTCTACACTTTACATAAACTGTACTTCTATTTTTTAAAATTATACTTCATTTTATACATCATTTTATATATGTCTGTACTCTTGTCACTGAAGTTATATACTTCAGGTGTTCTGAAATTGTACTTCATGTAAACAACACTCCATTCATTGAAATTCTATACTTCAAGTGTTCGAAGTTGGACTTCACTTTATCTGAAGTTGTACTTCATTTTATCTGAACTTGTACTTTAATTATCTGAGCATATTATTTAACTTTTAAGCGTGTACTAATGTATCATCCCAAATTATATTGCAAGAGCCAAGGTTTTATACTTCAGTTGTTCTGAAATTGTATTTTATACTTTCAAAAGTTGTACTTCGAATTTCTGAACTTATATTTCAGTTCTTACATAATTTCACTTAAATCTGGTATATTCTTTTCATTGAAGTTCTATACTTCAGGTATTCCGAATTTGTACTTCACTTTGTTAATATTGTACTTCTATTTTTTGAAATCATACTTCATTTTATACATCATTCTACCTAAACTTGTACTCCATTCATTAAAGTTCTACACTTCAAATGTATGAAGTTGTACTTCATTTTATCTGAACTTGTACTTTAATTATCTGAGCATATTATTTAACTTTTAAGCGTGTACTAATGTATCATCCCAAATTATATTGCAAGAGCCAAGGTTTTATACTTCAGTTGTTCTGAAATTGTATTTTATACTTTCAAAAGTTGTACTTCGAATTTCTGAACTTATATTTCAGTTCTTACATAATTTCACTTAAATCTGGTATATTCTTTTCATTGAAGTTCTATACTTCAGGTATTCCGAATTTGTACTTCACTTTGTTAATATTGTACTTCTATTTTTTGAAATCATACTTCATTTTATACATCATTCTACCTAAACTTGTACTCCATTCATTAAAGTTCTACACTTCAAATGTATGAAGTTGTACTTCATTTTATCTGAACTTGTACTTTAATTATCTGAATCTATTATTTAATTTTTAAGCGTGTACTAATGTATCATCCCGAAATTACACTGCAAGAGCTAAGGTTTTATACTTCAGTTGTTCTGAAATTGTACTTTATACTTTCAAAAGTTGTACTTCAAATTTCTGAACTTATATTTCAGTTCTTACATAATTTCACCTAAATCTGGTATATTCTTTTCATTGAAGTTCTATACTTCAGGTATTCCGAATTTTTACATCACTTTGTTAATATTGTACTTCTATTTTTTGAAATCATACTACATTTTATACATCATTCTACCTAAACTTGTACTCCATTCATTAAAGTTCTATACTTCAAATGTATGAAGTTGTACTTCATTTTATCTGAACTTGTACTTTAATTATTTGAGCATATTATTTAACTTTTAAGCGTGTACTAATGTATCATCCCAAAATTATACTGCAAGAGCCAAGGTTTTATACTTTAGTTGTTCTGAAATTGGTCTTTATATTTTCAAAAGTTGTACTTCGAATTTCTGAACTTATATTTCAGTTCTTACATAATTTCACCTAAATCTGGTATATTCTTTTCATTGAAGTTCTATACTTCAGGTATTCCAAATTTGTACTTCACTTTGTTAATATTGTACTTCTATTTTTTGAAATCATGCTTCATTTTATACACCATTCTGCCTAAACTTGTACTCCATTCATTAAAGTTCTATACTTCAAATGTATGAAGTTGTACTTCATTTTATCTGAACTTGTACTTTAATTATCTGAGCATATTATTTAACTTTTAAGCGTGTACTAATGTATCATCCCGAAATTATACTGCAAGAGCCAAGGTTTTATCTAGATCTGTACTCTTTCATTTGAAGTTCTGTACTTCAGGTGTTCCAAATTGTACTTAGTTTTATTTTAACTCGTACTTCAATTTTCTGAGTCTCTTATTTAATTTTCAAGTGTTCTACTAACGAATTATCCAAAAAGTTGTACTGCAATTTCTGCGTTTTATACTTATATTGTTATGAAATTGTACTTCGTTTATTGAAATTATACCACAATGATGAATTATTCTACATAAAATTATACTTCATTTGTCAACCTCAAGGGATGCAGTCGAGGAGGAAATTGGTTCGACCAATGCATCGCACAATGAATTTGCTTTAATTAGCAGCTCAATTGATGCATGGAGGAATTGCATATATGGAGAGGGTCAAACATTCAAGGATGCTCAGGAGTTCAGAATTATGCTTAAGAATAATGCAGTGTCTACTTTACGGTCATTTAAATACAAGAAAAATGACAGCAAAAAAATCATAGCCGTTTGCAGTGACGAAAATTTCAAATGGAGAATCTATGCATCAAGGCATGAAGCTGATAAATTATTTGGCATTCGAAAATGCAATTTAGAGCACACATGTGGTGAGGGTAATCTTCGGACAAAGGGACATCCTAAAGCCAATTCTGCTTGGGTTGCTAACGTAGTGAAGGATAAATTGAGATCAGAGCCATGTTATCAGCCCTCTACCATATTGAAAGATATCCACAGAGAATATGGTGTGGAATTTAGGTACCATAAAGCATGGATGGGTAAGGAATTAGCTATGCATGACATCCATGGAGCTGAGAAGGGATCTTATGACAAGTTGAGGTGGTACTATGATGCTGTGAATAGGAAAAACCCTGGAAGTATTGCAGACTGTGAGATTGACCCAATCAGTCAAAAAATTTGTCGGCTATTTATATGTTTCAGTGCCTGCCTTCTTGGTTTTCTTAGGGGATGCAGGCCATTGATATTCTTAGACGACACCCATATTAAAAATAAATACAAATGAGTCTTACTCAGCGCTGTCAGTAAGGATGCTAATGATGACTTATTCAAGTTAGCATATGCAGTTGTTGACTCTAAAAATGATATTAATTGGGAATGGTTCTACTTTAAGCTGAGAAGTGTCTTAGATTCTGAATATCTGCCTGGCTTATCAAGGTTTACTTTCTTCTCCGATCGACATATAGACAGCATCTTGGAGTCAATGCCGCTTGCCAGAGACTTTATTATGCAGTCTGACCCACCATGTTGGGCAAATAACTTATTCAGTGGAGATCGATAGGGGGTAATAAACAATAATCAAGCAGAAAGCTGGAATAACTAGGTTAAACCAGCCCGATTTATGCCAGTTGCAGCCGTGGTTGATCACATATGCATGCAAATAATGGTTATGATGCATGATAGACGAAAAGAATCTCATAAGATGGTTGGTCAATTATGTCCCAAGCAAGAGAAGAAGTTGGCAATCAATCATATGCGTTCTCGTAACTTAAAAGTTGTCATGTCTAGCGGTTGGAGCTTTGAGGTGATTGAGCAGGATAAATCGTATGCTGTGGATTTACAGAGCAGAGTTTGTTCTTGCGGAGCATGGCAGATTGATAAAGTACCATGCAGACATGCTTGTGCTTGTATCGAGTCAAAGTCACTTTCACCATATGACTTTACCGATCAATACTACCGAGTTGAGATGTATCAACAAGCATACCAAGCAGTTATAAACCCTATTCCTACGTTTGATATACATATGTTTCCTGTAGATGATGATGACATCATTCATGCACCTGATTGTCTATCTCAGCCTAGGCGTAGAAGGACACGGAGGATTCCATCACAGATTGAGAAACGTGCAATTAAGTGTAAAAGGTGTGGTAGAACAGGGCATTATCATTGCACTTGCAAAGAATCAGTAAACTAGTTAACTTTTGTACCTCAATTAGGGCTAATTGTACTTGATTTGTTCCCATTTGCACATCAGTTGGGCAACTTTGTACTTAATATAGCGTGAAATTAGCATTCTTGCATGTTTTGGGTACACTAGTTAACTTTTGTACTTCAATCAGGGCTAATTGTACTTGATTTGTTCCCATTTACACCTTCGTTGGGCAACTTTGTACTTAATATAGCGTGAAATTAGCATTCTTGCATGTTTTGGTTACACTAGTTAACTTTTGTACCTCAATCAGGGCTAATTGTACTTGATTTGTTCCCATTTGCACCTCAATTGGGCAACTTTGTACTTAATATAGCGTGAAATTAGCATTCTTGCATGTTTTGGGTACACTAGTTAACTTTTGTACCTCAATCAGGGCTAATTGTACTTGATTTGTTCCTATTTGCTTTTTTATTCTTTGTAATTATTAACCAAATTATTGAAGTATATGCTCAATATTTTTCATATGAATAAAATAATATTAAAAATTTTAAGTTGTTAATCACTTGTGTTCAATGGATGAATGTTATCAATCGCAATAATGAAAGAATACTTATGCTTTCAAAGATGTAAAGAAATGAGAATTTGCCGATGATGTCCACCCTATCATCCATACAAATTGGTACTTCACTATATCCGATAATATCAAATTATTGTACTTGCCTATCATTACAATTATTGGGGAATAATTATTCAGTTGCCATAAGTGTACTTCAGGAAAACAAATCTTATACTTTTCTTTTTCGAATTTGTACCTCATATCTCCAGAATTGTATTGAATTGTACTTAGTTTTCCGCGAATTGTACTCAAGATCCCTGCCTTGTTTCAGATGCATTTGAGTGTTCTTCAGCGAAACGCATTTTATACTTTCTTTTTCTGGGTTTGTACCTCATTGCCCTCAATTGTATTCACTGAAATCCGCCGCCCAGTTTCATTTGAATTGAAGCGTACTTCAACGAAGCACATTTTATACTCTCTTTATTCTGAATTGTACTTAGTTTTCGGCGAATTATACTCAAGATCTCCGCCTTGTTTCAGTTGCATTTGAGTGTTCTTCAACGAAACGCATTTTATACTTTCTTTTTCCGGGTTTGTACCTTATTGCCCTCAATTGTATTCACTGAAATCCGCCACCCAGTTTCATTTGAATTGAAGCGTACTTCAACGAAGCACATTTTATACTCTCTTTATTCTGAATTGTACTTAGTTTTCCGCAAATTGTACTTAAGATCCCCGCCTTGTTTCAGTTGCATTTGAGTGTTCTTCAGCAAAATGCATTTTATACTTTCTTTTTCCAGGTTTGTACCTTATTGCCCTCAATTGTATTCAAATTCCCTGCCCTTTTTCAATTGAATTTAAGTTATAAATAATTAATGGAAAATTACACTTACATACCAAAAAATATTATAAACAAATTATGCTTCAATTTACACATGTATTTACATACAAGTGATTTAAATCTGGCATTTTCATGAGTTAATATTCTATAAGCCATATTCGTATGATATTTATCAATATCAATTGTTCTAGCATCCTTCCAGAACTCGGGGGTGTCTCTAGCAAAACATTCTGCCCAAAGGCATACATAGACACCACAATCCACTGTACCCATTTGCTGCCTGCTTTTTCTCACTTTCAACTGTTCATCCACCCGACTCCCCAATGAAAGCTTCAGGTACCGAGAATAGAATGAAGCCTACAAAAATATTGATCAGTTGTTGACTCCCTACTTTATGAACAAATCATAGGGAAAGAAAGCAAACTTACAATGACAACAGCTATCGGTTTGTATTTGGCGGCCATTATTGAATTCATGTATAAGAAAGAACGAGTCAAGGTGTCGAGGCAACCAAGAACCAGTGATGGCGTCGGTAAATCGGTAGGATTATGTAACGACACTCGTTTAAAACATCCACCGTGAGCTCTTCCAAATCTATACAGGTGAAGCTGTTAAGTTTAAGCTTAAATTCCACAAATTCTTCATCTGTAATATCCTTGATGTTGCGTTTCTTTAGTCGGTCTAATATATCAGCCTATGAAGTATAAAACAAATGGTTAGACTCATTTGTCACCGTGAGGTAAATAAAGTTAGGAAACTGCCACATACCTGCGCTATTGAGGACGTAAACCACACCTTCTGGTGACCCTTGTTGCCGAAAGATGGGCTACAAAATATCGACATGTAATAGTCCACTATGTCACCGGTAAGTTCTCCTCCAAATAAGAGCTCACAAAGGTTTTTTCCATCCAGAAAATGTCTTGCTCCTTCCCATACAGTCACCCTACACAATTGTGAATTGTTAGGTTAGATACCAATTTATCCAACAGAAAAACAATAAGCAAATTTTGTTACCTCAAATTATCTTTTCTGACAAAGTTGTCGATGACTTCTCACTCTTCTACTGGAATAAGAGCAAGTCCTCTATAATCATTCCTTCCTTTATATGGATCGGCCACTTCAGTCTTTGTGATGGTTGGTTTATCTGCCACTTGGGGTGGTTCATCTGCCACTAGGATTGGTTCATCTGCCACCTGGGGTGGTTGATCTGCCACCTGGATTGGTTCATCTGCCACCTGGGGTACAAAACATAGCACATAGGTACAAAGTATCAACTATTGAAGTATAAAAGAAAGCACATAAAGTACAGAACCACCAACATGGAGTACAAAACTCAAGCACAGACTGTTGAAGTAGAAAAGATAAGCACATGAAGTATAGACATCACCAACATGGTGTACCCTCTACTCAAGCACATTAGGTGTATAGTGTCAAATGCTGAAGTAGAAAAGATAAGCAGATGAAGTACAGATACCACCAACATGGAGTACAAAACTCAAGCACAGACTGTTGAAGTAGAAAAGATAAGCACATGAAGTACGGACATCACCAACATGGTGTACCCTCTACTCAAGCACATTAGGTGTAAAGTGTCAAATGCTGAAGTAGAAAAGATAAGCACATGAAGTACAGACATCACCAACATGAAGTACAAAACTCAAGCACATAGTTATAAAGTGTCAACTATTGAAGTATAAAAAAAAAGCACATGAAGTACAGATACCACCAACATGGAGTACAAAACTCAAGCACAGACTGTTGAAGTAGAAAAGATAAGCACATGAAGTACGGACATCACCAACATGGTGTACCCTCTACTCAAGCACATTAGGTATAAAGTGTCAACTGCTGAAGTAGAAAAGATAAGCAGATGAAGTACAGACATCACCAACATGAAGTACAAAACTCAAGCATATAGGTATAAAGTGTCAACTATTGAAGTATAAAAGAAAAGCACATGAAGTACAGATACTGCCAACATGGAGTACAAAACTCAAGCACAAACTGTTGAAGTAGAAAAGATAAGCATATGAAGTACAGACATCACCAACATGGTGTACCCTCTACTCAAGCACATTAGGTGTAAAGTGTCAACTGCTGAAGTAGAACAGATAAGCAGATGAAGTATAGATATTACCAACATGGAGTACAAAACTCAAGCACATAGGTATAAAGTGTCAACTATTGAAGTATAAAAGAAAAGCACATGAAGTACAGATACCACCAATATGGAGTACAAAACTCAAGCACAAACTATTGAAGTAGAAAAGATAAGCACATGAAGTACGGACATCACCAACATGGTGTACCCTCTACTCAAGAACATTAGGTGTAAAGTGTCAACTGCCGAAGTAGAAAAGATAAGCAGATGAAGTACAGACATCACCAACATGGAGTACAAAACTCAAGCATATAGGTATAAAGTGTCAACTATTGAAGTAGAAAAGACCAACACATAAGTGCAAGTATCATCAACATGAAGTATAAGACATCATCCATTAAGTGCAACTGTCAACCAATCAAGTATAAGATATCATAACATTTATTACAAACAGACAGGTTACAAATGAAATGCAAGTAGCAAAAAAATAAAACATTAAGTAGTGCACAACACCTTCTTCTTTTCTTGTTCTATGTTTTTTCATGCACGAGGACGAGGACGATAGGTTTTTGTCACTTGTCTTGCTCTTTTGGCTGGTGTGGTGCTGTGCGGGCTGACAAAATCTGGAGATTTCTGTTTTGGCTTTCTGTCTTCTCGATTGCGCACATTTGTCACAATCGAAGACATGACATTTGCCACTTCAATCTCAGATTCCTCGAACTCAGCCACTTGAATTGGTATATAATGTTCCGTCTTCAAAGGTGTGGGGGAATCTAAAGGATCATGACGTTCTTTGGTTCGACTTTCTTCATCCACCGTGTCTTCAGAATCATCCCCTTCTTTTTGTGCATCATGTACCAAATCAAGTACTTCCTCATGCACATACTCACCAGCTTCCTGCTCAAGCTCCACCCCATCACTCTCTTCCTCATCACCCCGCTCCTTCATTGCTATGTATTCGAATGAAGCAATTTTTCCTTTCAATGATTTAATTTCTTCACCTTTAGCTGCAATAATTGTTTCATATATTGTATGATCACAGACATGGACTTCACTGATGGCAGTACTGGCAGCCTCTGATTTCTTGATCAAATCTGCCAATCCTAACTCCTCTGGAGCAGGGTTGAGGGCTACAACCTATTACAATGGAAACAATTATCAAATTCAAATTATTATACAAAAAATAAATAATGAATTACTACAATTATTACCATATATGCTGTAACTTGCTTCAATTTATTCTCTGCCTGCTCCACATTTTGTGGGAGTTTGCTATCCTTCCACCTGTAAAAGCGTGGAAACTCAAACAAACTCACTGGTGTAGCTAGTGGCGGGATGCGTTCATAAACCCATGCCTGTCATTCATAAATCGAAAAATTATACTCACTTGAATATAAATATAATCAATGCTATTAGAAAAATAAAGCAAACACTTACCATCAAGCCGATTGTACACCCATCAATGTACTTCTTTCTTCTTTCTCCACCTACTCCTAAATGGTTCTTCATATCTTGGACAAGAAAACTGTATGCAGCTATGCCCCATGCATACAGACCAACTCTAGACAAATTGTCCAAGTATGGTAGGAAAAATCGTGGAGTCCAATAATTAGATGTTGGAAACAGAATACAATTAAAAACAAAAACTATGTACAACCTACAAAAATTATTCAAGTCCTCCACACTATCCTTATATACATACTCCTCAAGTTTGTTTGCTATTTCGAATCTAGTTATATTCTGTAGCTTTCCAGAAAAAAGGCGATCAAAGGTTGAAGACTTTATCTTCAATGTTATATCAACAGATTGCCCCACATGTGGCAACCCTAAAACCATTGAAAATTCAGCTACAGAAAAAGGAACCTCAATCCCCTCCGCAAAATGAAATGAGAGCTTTTTTGGGTCAAACCTCCTAAGTATAGCTTCAAGCCGAATGAAGCTTGAACTTAACTTAGGCATATCCATGTATATATAGAAAGGGGTCTTCTTCAATATATCAACATGTTTGGACCCCATCTTGGACTTCACAAGCTCCAATTTACTGTGAAAATATTGGGGGGAGCAACAAGAACAGACGTCACAATGTCTTGGCTTTGCTGCAATGACAAAAAAAAATAGTATATAGACAGATAATAAAGTAACCCTTTTAGATAGAGTGTACTAAAAGCTTGAATGTTTTCTAATACGCAAGCTTCAAAAATGTACTTTAGAAACATATAATATATACTACACTCTTAGTTATTCTATACTTCAGGCTTGAATTTTTTATATTGCAGTTGCTTCTAAAATGTAATGTAGATACAGAGATTTATACTATAGTTCCATTTAATTTATACTGCAGGCTTAAAGGTTTTATACTTTAGTTGCTTCTAAAATATACATCAGATGATGCCTAATGAGTACTGCAAGTGTGAATGCTTTATACTACACTTATGCCTAACGTGTACTGGCAGCCTGAATATTTTATACTACATTTGTTTCTAGAATGTACTGCACCAACAGAGATTTTATACTACATTTTTCCCTAAAGTGTACCCCAAATGCTTCTAAAATGTACTGCAGCTATTCAGATTATATACTACCGTTTGCCTAATGTATACTGCAAGCTTGAATGCTTTATACTACACATACATTTGTTTCTAAAATGTACTACATCAACAAATATTATATACCTCACTTGTGCCTAAAGTGTACTGCCAGTTTGAATGTTTTAAACTACACTTGTTTCTAAAATGTACTGCACCTACAGAGATTTTATACTAACTTTTATCTAAAGTGTACTCCAGATGCCCGTAAAATGTACTGCAGTTATACATATTATATACTACCTTTTGCCTAATCTCCACAGAAAGTTTAAATGATTTATACTGCACTTATGCCTAAAGTGTACTGACAGTTTGAATATTTTATACTACTTTGCTTCTGAAATGTACTGCACCAATAGAGATTTTATACTACACTTTTGCCTTAAGTGTACTTCAGATGCTTCTAAAAAGTATCGCAACTATTCAGATTATATACTACATTTTGCCTAATGTATGCTGCAAGTTTGAATGCTTTATACTACATATATTTCTTTCTAAAATGTACTGCAGCAACACATATTATATACTACACTTATGTCTAAAGTGTATTGCCAGTTTTAATTTTTTATACTACTTTGTTTCTGAAATGTACTGCACCTATAGTGATTTTATGCTACACTTTTGCCTAAAGTGTACTCCAAATGCGCAAAAATCTACTGCACCTATGCAGATTATATACTACCTTTTACCTAATGTGTACTACAAGTTTGAATGCTTTCTACTACATATATTTATTTTCAAAATATACTGTAACAATGCAGATTATATACTACACTTATGCTAAAGTGTATTGCCAGTTTGAATGTTTTATACTAAATTTGTTCCTGAAATTTAACTGCATCTATAGAGATTTGATGCTACACATTTGCCCTAAGTGTACTCCAAATGCGCCAACATGTACTGCAACTATTCAGATTATATACTACCTTTTGCCTAATGTGTGCTGCAGGCTTGAATGTTCTGTACTACAGATCACACACTACCACATTCAGATTGTTTTATAATATAATTTCACCATATAATTTCAGTTAAAATGAAGTATAAACCCCTAAAAGGTGAAGTGCAACTTTCATGACCTTTAAGTACAAATCAGAACTTCCCATCTCACAATAGAAATCATACATATATCAAATGGGTTCAAGTGTTTCACGACTAAAAAAAGAATAAAAACCCTAAGCATGAGAAAATAGACAAGAAATAAGTGCAACACTGAAAAATCACGGACATTTGGAGTTTCAAATGCAGAAAACATACCTTTGTTCTTCTTCGTCGCTTCGTTTTGTACTTTGCTTCTTTTTGCAACTGTTTTTCCTTCCATTGTCACAGAAATATGGCAGAAATTTTGTTGCTTTTTTTTTCTTCACTTCTTCTTCTTCTTCTCGCGTTAGTGGCAGAGGAACTATTTCACGCCCTTTTCTTTTGGCGCTTGGAGAAGTCGATTTCAGGAAAAAAAGAAAGAAAAAGAAAGCGTTCTTCTGAAGAGAGACGCATTTCCCAGGTATTTTTGTTGTTTTTTCCAGCTGCAAGGGTATATAGGTCTTTCTATAAGATATGGGGAGTGATTCCTAACTTTTGTGAAAAAGTGGGGAGTTTAGTGTGTAAAAATTCAAATGGGGACTGAACACTAAAGGGAAAGTAGGTTTAGGGATTTTTTTCTAATTTAACGCAAAAAAAATTCCTAAATCTAATTTCAATTTAGTGTTCAATCTCCATTTGAATTTTTACACACTAAACTCCCCACTTTTTCACAAAAGTTAGGAATCACTCCCCATATCTTTTAGAAAGATCTATATTCCTTTGCAACTGGAAAAAACAACAAAAATACTTGAGAAATGCGTTCTCTCATGAAGAAGAACGCTTTCCTTTTTTTATTTTTGCCTGAAATTGACTTCTCTAAGTGCCAAAAGAAAAGGGCGTGAAACTGTTTCTCTGCCATTTACGCAAGAAGAAGAAGAAGAAAAAATGGGGAAAAAGAAAAGCACCAAAATTTCTGCCATTTTTCTGCGACAATAGAAGGAAAAACAGCTGCAACAAGAAGCAAAGTACAAAAAGAAGTGATGCAAAGAAACAAAGGTATGTTTTTTGCAGTTAAAATTTCAAATGCCCGTGATTTTTCAGTGTTACACTCATTTCTTGTCTATTTTCTCATGTTTAGGGTTTTTATTCCTCTTTTAGTCATTAAACACTTGAACCCCTTTGATATATATATATATGATTTCTGTTGTGAGATGGGAAGTTTCTGATTTGTACTTGAAGGGCATGAAAGTTACACTTCACCTTTTAGGGGTTTATACTTCTTTTTAACTGAAATTATATGGTGAAATTATACTATAAAACTATCTGAATGTGGTAGTGTGCTATCTGTAGTACAGAACATCCAGTAGTACACATTAGCAAAAGTGTAGTATATAATTTGGGTAACCGCAGTACATTTTAGAAGCAAATATAATATAAAATATTCAAACTTGCAGTACACATTGGGCAAAAGGGTAGTATAGTATATAATATGTATAGCTGCAGTAAATTTTAGGAGCATTTGCAGTACATATTAGGCAAAATTATAGTATATAATCTATGTAGCTGCAACATATTTTAGAAGCAAATACAGCATAAAACATTCAAACATGAAGTACACTTTAGGCATAAATGTAGTATATAATCTGTGTAGTTGTAGTACATTTTAGAAGCAAATCAGTATAAAGCATTCAGGTAGGCAGTACACTTTAGGTATAAGTGTAGTATATAATCTGTGTTGTTGCAGCACATTTTAGAAGCAAATTAGTATAAAGCATTCAAGTTGACAGTACACTTTAGGCATAAGTGTAGCATATAATCTGTGTAGTTGCAGCACATTTTAGAAGCAAATTAGTATAAAGCATTCAAGTTGGCAGTACACTTTAGGCATAAGTGTAGTATATAAACTATGCAGTTGCAGTATATTTTAGAATCAAATGTAGTATAAAACATTCAAGCTGGCAATACACTTTAGGCATAAGTGGAGTATATAATCTATGTTGTTGCAGTACATTTTAGAAACAAATGTATGTAGTATAAAGCATTCAAACTGGCATTACACTATAGGCAAAAGGGTAGTATATAATCTGTATAGCTGCAGTACATTTTAGGAGCACCTACAGTACACATTAGACAAAAGTGTAGTATATAATTTGTGTAGGTGTAGCACATTTTAGAAGCAAATGTAGTATAAAATATTCAAACTGGTAATACACTTTAGGCATAAGTGGAGTATATAATCTGTGTTGTTGCAGTACATTTTAGACGCAAATGTAGTATAAAACATTCAAACTGACAGTACACTTTAGGCATAAGAGTAGTAATCTATAGAGATGCAGTACATTTTAGAAGCAAATGTAGTATAAAATATTCAAACTGGCAGTACACTTTAGGTATAAGTGTAGTATATAATCTGTGTTGTTGCAGTACATTTTAGAAGCAAATGTAGTATAAAATATTCAAACTGCCAGTACACTTTAGGCATAAGTGTAGTATATAATCTGTGTTGTTGCAGTACATTTTAAAAACAAATGTATGCAGTATAAAGCATTCAAACTGGCATTACACTATAGGCAAAAGGGTAGTATATAATCTGTATAGCTGCAGTACATTTTAGGAGCACCTACAGTACACATTAGATAAAAGTGTAGTATATAATCTGTGTAGGTGTAGCACATTTTAGAAGCAAATGTAGTATAAAATATTCAAAGTGGTAATACACTTTAGGCATAAGTGGAGTATATAATCTGTGTTGTTGCAGTACATTTTAGACGCAAATGTAGTATAAAACATTCAAACTGACAGTACACTTTAGGCATAAGAGTAGTAATCTGTAGAGATGCAGTACATTTTAGAAGCAAATGTAGTATAAAATATTCAAACTGGCAGTACACTTTAGGCATAAGTGTAGTATATAATCTGTGTTGTTGCAGTACATTTTAGAAGCAAATGTAGTATAAAATATTCAAACTGCCAGTACACTTTAGGCATAAGTGTAGTATATAATCTGTATTGTTGCAGTACATTTTAAAAACAAATGTATGCAGTATAAAGCATTCAAGCTTGCAGAACACATTAGGTAAAATGTAGTATATAATCTATATAGCTGCAGTACATTTTAGGAGCATCTGGAGTACACTTTAGACAAAAGTATAGTATAAAATCTCTGTAGGTGCAGTGCATTTTAGAAGTAAATGTAGTATAAAATATTCAAACTGACAGTACACTTTAGGCATAATTGTAATATATAATCTGTAGAGCTGCAGTACATTTTAGAAGCATCTTAGTACATAAACATTCAAGCCTGCATTATACATTAACTGAAAATGTAGTATATAATCTTTGCATCTGCAGTACATTTTAGAAGCAACTGAAGTATAAAATCTTTAAGCCTGCAGTATACATTAAATGAAACTCTAGTATATGATCTGTGTATCTGCAGTACATTTCAGAAGCAACTGTAGTATAAAAAATTCAAGCCTGAACTATAGAATAACTGAAAGTGTAGTATATATTATGTGTTTCTGAAGTATATTTTAGAAGCATCTTTATACAAAACATTCAAGTTTTTAGTACACTCTATCTGGAAGGGTTAGTTTATTATCTGTTTATATACTAATTTTTTTTTCTCATTGCAGCAAAGCCAAGACATTGTGAGGTCTGCTCTCGTTGCTCCCTCCAATATTTTTCGAGTAAATTGGAGCTTGTGAAGTCCAAGATGGGGTCCAAACATTTTGATACATTGAAGAAGACCCCTTTCTATATATACATGGATATGCCTAAGTTAAGTTCAAGCTTCATTCGACTTGAAGCTATACTTAGGAGGTTTGACCCAAAAAAGCTGACATTTCATTTTGCGGAGGGGGTTGAGGTTCCGTTTTTTGCAACTGAATTTTCAATAATTTTAGGGTTGCTACATGTAGGGCAATCTGTTGATATAACATTGAAGATGAAGTCTTCATCCTTTGACCGCCTTTTTTCTAGAAAGCTGTAGAACATAACTAGATCTGAAATAGCAAAAAAAATTGAGAAGTATGTATATAAGGATAGTGTGGAGGACTTGAATAATTTTTGTAGGTTGAACATACTTTTTGTTTTTAATTGTATTCTATTTCTAACATCTAATTATTGGACTCCTTGATTTCTCTTACCATACTTGGACAATTTATCTAGAGTTGGTCTGTATGCATGGGGCATAACTGCATACAATTTTCTTGTCCAAGATATGAGGAGCCATTTAGGAGTAGGTGGAGAAAAAACAAAGAAGTACATTGATGGGTGTACAGTCGGCTTGATGGTAAGTGTTTGCTTCATTTTTCTAATAACATTGATCATATTTATATTCAAGTGAGTATAATTTTTTGATTTATGAATGACAGGCATGAGTTTATGAATGCATCCCATCACTAGCTTCACCAGTGAGTTTGTTTGAGTTTCCATGCTTTTACCGGTGGAAGGATAGCAAACTCCAACAAAATATGGAACAGGAAGAGAATAAATTGAAGCAAATTACAGTAGATATGATAATAATTGTAATAATTCATTATTAATTTTTTGTATAATAATTTGAATTTGATAATTATTTCTATTGTAATAGGTTGTAGCCCTCAACCCTGTTCTAGAGGAGTTAGAATTGGCAGTTTTGATCAAGAAATTAGAGGCTGCCAGTACTACCACCAGTGAAGTCCATGTCTGTGATCATACAATATATGAAACAATTATTGCAGCGAAAGGTGAAGAAATTAAATCATTGAAAGAAAAAATTACTTCATTCAAATACATGGCAATGAAGGAGTAGGGTAAGGAGGAGCATCTAGCTGAGGAAGAGATTGATGGGGTGGAGCTTGAGCAAGAAGCTGGTGAGTATGTGCATGAGCGGGGACTTGATTTGGTACATGATACACAGAAAGAAGGGGATGATTCTGAAGACATGGTGGATAAAGAAAGTCGAACCAAACACCGTCATGATCCTTTAGATTCCCCCATAACTTTGAAGACAGAACATTATATACCAATTCAAACGGTTGAGTTCGAGGAATTTGAGATTGAAGTGGCTAATTTCATGTCCTTGATTTGGTGATACTTGTACTTATGTGCTAATCTTTTGTACTCCAAGTTGGTGATATTTATACTTAATGTGCTAATCTTTTGAACTTAATGTTGGCGATATTTGTACTTCATGTGCTGATCTTTATATTTCAATAATAGTTGATACTTTATACCTTATGTGCTAGTGTTTTGTACTTCGTGTTGGGATATTTGTACTTCAAGTTCTAGTCTTTTGTACTTCAATAGTTGATACTTTATACCTAATGTGCTTGAGTTTTGTACTCCATGTTGGTGATATCTGTACTTCATGTGCTTATCTTTTCTACTTCAATAGTTGACACTTTATACCTAATATGCTTAAGTTTTGTACCTCGGGTGGCAGATGAACCAATCCAGGTGGTAGATGAACCAACCAGCCCAAAGACTGAAGTGGCTGATCCTTATAAAGGAAGGACTGATTATAGAGGTCTTGCTCTTATTCCAATAGAAGAGCGAGAAGTTATCGACAACTTTGTCAGAAGAGATAATTTGAGGTAACAAAATTTGCTTATTATTTTTCTGTTGGATAAATTGGTATATGAACTAACAATTAACAATTGTGTAGGGTGACTGTCTGGGAGGGAGCAAGACAGTTTCTGGATGGAAGAAACTTTTGTGAGCTCTTATTTGGAGGAGAACTTATCGGTGACATAGTGGACTGCTACATATTGATATTATGTGGCCCATCTTTCGGCAAGAAGTGTCACTATAAGGTGTGGTTTACGTCCTCAATAGCACATGTATGTGGCAATTTCCTAACTTAATTTAATTCACGTTTCTAATGAGTCTAACCATTTGTTTTATACTTCATACGGTGATATATTAGACCAACTAGAGGGACGCAACATCAAGGATATTACGGATGAAGAATTTGTGGAGTTGAAGCTTAAACTTAACACCTTCACCTGTAAAGATTTGGAAGAGCTCACGGTAGATGTTTTAAACCAGTGTCGTTACATAATCCTACCAATTTTTCGGCGCCAACACTGGTTCTTGGTTGTCCTCAACACCTCGACTCGTTTTTTCTTATACATGAATTCAATAATGGCCGCCAAATACAAATCGATAACTATTGCCATTGTAAGTTTGCTTCCCTTCCCTATGATTTCTTCATAAAGTAGGGAGTCAACAACTGATCAATATTTTTGTAGGCTTCATTCTATTCTCGGTATATGAAGCTTTCATTGGGGAGTCGTGTGGACGAACAAATAAAGCAAAAAAAAAAAAAAAAAAAAGGCAGCAAGTGGGTACAGTGGATTGTGGTGTCTATGTATGCCTTTGGGCAGAATGTTTTACTAGAGATACCCTCGAGTTCTGGAGGGATGCTAGAACAATTGAAATTGATAAATATCATGCGAATATGGCATATACAATATTAAGTCTTGAAAATGCCAGGATTTGAATCACTTCTATGTAAATATATGTGTAAATTGAAGCATACTTTGTTTATAATATTATTTTGAATGTAAGTGTAATTCTCCATTAATTATTTATAACTTAAATTCAATTGAAACAGAGTAGGGAATTTGAATACAATTAAGGGGAAATGAAGTACAAACTTGAATAAACAAAGTATAAAATGTGCTTCGTTGAAGTGCACTTCAATTCAATTGAAACTGGGCGGCGGATTTGAGTGTATTTTGAGGGCAATGAAGTACAAACCTGGAACAAAGAAAGTATAAAATGTGTTTTGCTGAAAAACACTTAAATTTAATTGAAACAGGGCAAGGAATTTGAGTACAATTCAAGGGAAACAAAGTACAAACTCGGAATAAACAAAGTATAAAATGTGCTTCGTTGAAGTACACTTCAATTCAATTGAAATTGGGCGGCGAATTTGAGTGCATTTTTAGGGTAATAAAGTACAAACTCGGAACAAAGAAAGTATAAAATTTGTTTCGCTAAAGAACATTTAAATTCAATTGAAACAGGGTAGGGAATTTGAGTACAATTCAAAGGAAACAAAGTACAAACTCAGAATAAACAGAGTATAAAATATGCTTTGTTGAAGTACACTTCAATTCAATTGAAACTGGGCGGCGGATTTGAGTGCATTTTAAGGGTAATGAAGTACAAACCCGGTACAAAGAAAATATGTGTTTCGCTGAAGAACACTTAAATTCAATTGAAACAGGGTAGAGAATTTGAGTACAATTCAAGGGAAATAAAGTACAAACTCAGAATAAACAGAGTATAAAATATGCTTCGTTGAAGTACAATTCAATTCAATTGAAATTAGGCAGCAAATTTGAGTACATTTTGAGGGCAATGAAGTACAAACCCGAAACAAAGAAAGTATAAAATGTGTTTAGCTAAAGAATACTTAAATTCAATTGAAACAGGACAGGGATTTTGAGTACAATTCAGGGAAACGAAGTACAAACTCAGTACAATTCTGGAGAAATGAAGTACAAACTCGGAACAAACCAAGTATAAATTTTTTTTTTGTTGAAGTACACTTATTGCAATTGAATAATTATTCTCCAATAATCGTAATGATGGGCAAGTACAATAATTTGAGATTATTGAATCTGGTGAAGTACAAATTTGTACACGTGATAGGGTGGATATCATCGTCAAATTCTCATTTGTTTACATCTTTGACAGCATAATTATTCTTTATTTACTGCGATTGATAACATTGATCCATTGAACACTAGTGATTAACAATTTAAAAATTTTAACATTATTTTATTCATATGATAAATATTGGATACATACTTCAATAGTTTGGTTATTAATTACCAAGACTTACAAAGCAAATCTTGAACAAATATCAATTCAAAAATATTAGTAAAAATATTAAGATATTAAGTACAAAGTTGCCCAAGTGAGGTGCAAATGTGAAGAAATCAAGTACAATTATCCCAGATTGAGGTACAAAATTTAACTATGTCTCGAACAACATGCAAGAATGCTAATTTCATGCTAAATCACCTGCCTCATTGCCCAATTGAGGTACAAATGTGAAGAAATCAAGTACAATTATCCCAAATTGATGTACAAAATTTAACTATGTCTCGGACAACATGCAAGAATGCTAATTTCTGGCTAAATCACCTGCATCATTGCTCAAGTGAGGTGCAAATGTGAAGAAATCAAGTACAATTATCCTAGATTGAGGTACAAAATTTAACTAGTTTACTGATTCTTTGCAAGTTCGACGATTATGCCATGTTCTACCATATCTTTTACACTTAATTACACGTTTCTCAATCTGTGATGGAATCCTCTGTGTCCTTCTATGCCTAGGCTGAGATCGGCAATCAAGTGCATGAATGATGTCATCATCATCAAGAGGGAACAAATGCATATCAAACGTAGGAATATGGTTTATCACTGCTTGGTATGCTTGTTGATACATCTCAACTCGGTAGTATTGATCGGTGAAGTCATACGGTGAAAGTGACTTTGACTCGATATAAGCACAAGCATGTCTGCATGGTATTTTATCAATCTGCCATGCTCTGCATGAACAAACCTTGCTATGTAAATCTACAACATACGATTTATCTTGCTCAATTACCTCAAAGCTCCAACTGCTAGACATGACAACTTTTAAGTTACGAGAATGCATATGATTGATTGCCAACTTCTTCTCTTGCTTGGACATAATTGACCAACCATCTTATGAGATTCTTCTCATCTATCATGCATCATAACCATTATTTGTATACGTATGTGATCAAACATGGCTGCAACTGGCATAAATTGGGTTGGTTTAACCCAATTATTCAAACTTTCTACTTGATTATTGTTTATTACCCCCCATGGATCTCTACTGAATAAGGAATTTGCCCAACATGGTGGGTCAGACTACATAATAAAGTCTCTGGCAAGCGGCATTGACTCCAAGATGTTGTCTATATATCAGGTATACTCTTACCTTGTAGGCGCATATGCAACTTTCATAAAAACAGAACATTAATGTTTCTTGTTATGTAGAGGGTACTTCCTTAATACCTGAATTTAGAATAATAGAACAATAATGTGCTAAATGTTATGAATTAGAGTTTATTTCACATAATTGTCTCACAAACAAAGATGTACACTTATTTGTTTTTTAAAGTTATCCACTAAGTGTCTCAAGCAATAGACATGGTGGCTACCGGAAAATATCATGGGGAAGGCCTTAAGAAGACCTGGATGTCGATCGAAGAAGAAAGTAAACCTTGATAAGCCAGATAGATATTTAGAATCTAAGACATTTCTTAGCTTAAAGCAGAACCACTCCCAATTAATATCATTTTCAGAGTCAACAACTGCATATGCTAACGTGAATAAGTCATCATTAGCATCCTTATTGACAGCGCTGAGTAAGACTCCTTTGTATTTATTTTTAATATGGGTGCTGTCCAAGAATATCAATGGCCTGCATCACTTGAGAAAACCAAGAAGGTAGGCACTGAAACATATAAATAGCCAACGAAATTTTTGACTGATTGGGTCAATCTCACAGTCTGCAATACTTCCAGGGTTTATCCTATTCACAGCATCACAATACCACCTCAACTTATCATAAGATCCCTTCTCAACTCCATGGATGTCATGCATAGCTAATTCCTTACCCATCCATGCTTTATGGTACCTAAGTTCCACACCGTATTCTCTGTGGATATCTTTCAATATGGTAGAGGGCCGATAACATGGCTATGATCTCAATTTATCCTTCACTATGTTAGCAACCCAAGCGGAATCGACTTTAGGATGCCCCCTTGTCCTAAGATTAACCTCACCACATGTGTGCTCTAGATTGCATTTTCGAATGCTAAATAATTTATCAGTCCCATGCCTTAATGCATAGATTCTCCATTTGCAATTTTCATCATTGCAAATGGCTATGATTTTTTTGCTGTCATTTTTCTTATATTTAAATGATCACAAAGTAGACATTGCATAATTCTTAAGTATAATTCTGAACTCCTGAGCATCCTTGAATGTTTGACCCTCGCCATATATGCAATTCCTCCATGCATCAATTGAGTTGCTAATTAAAGCCAATTCATTGTGCGATGCATTGGTCGAACCAATTTCCTCCTCGACTTTATCCCTTGAGGTTGACAAATGAAGTACAATTTTAGGTAAAATAAAGTACAATATGTAGAATAATTCAGCATTGTGGTATAATTTCAAATAAACAAAGTACAATTTCAAAACAATAGAAGTATAAAATGCAAGAAATTGCAGTACAATTTTTGATAATTAATAAGTAAAGAACTTTAAGTATAGAACTTTAGGTAAAATGAAGTGCAAAATTAATAGAACTTTATAAACTTAAATAATGGAGAACAATTTTACGTAAAAGCTTAAGTATAATTTTATATAAAAAGAAGTACAATTTCAGAATGCATGAAGAATAAAATCTTAGAAATTGTAGTACAATTTTTGGATAATCCATTAGTAGAACACTTGAAAGTTAAATAAGAGATTCAGAAAATTGAAGTATAAGTTAAGATAAAATGAAGTACAATTTGATAACACCTGAAGTACAGAACTTCAATAAAAAGAGTATAGATGTAGGTAAAATGATGTATAAATAAAGTATAATTTTAAGACACAAAAGTAAAAGAAGTGAAGTACAATTTCAGAACACCTGAAGAATAGAATTTCAATGAAAAGAATACAAATTTAGGTGAAATTATGTAAAAAACTGAAGTATAAGTTCAAAAAATTGAAGTACAATTTTAGATAAAGTGAAGTACAATTTCAGAACACCTGAAATATAAAACCTTAGCTATTGCAGTATAATTGTTGGATAATCTATTAGTAGATGCTTCAAAATTAAATAATAGGTTCAGATAGTTGAAGTACAAGTTTAGATAAAATGAAGTACAATTTCGGATACTTGAAGTATAGAACTTCAATGAATGGAGTATAAGTTTAGGTAAAATGATGTATAAAATGAAGTGTACTTTCAAAAAATAGAAGTACAATTTTAGACAAAGTGAAGTACAATTTCAGAACATCTAAAGTATATAACTTCATTGAAAAGAATACAGATTTAGGTGAAATTATGTAAAAACTAAAGTATAAGTTCAAAAAATTGAAGTACAATTTTAGATAAAGTGAAGTACAATTTCAGAAAACTGAAATATAAAACGTTAGCAATTGTAGTATAATTTTTGGATAATCCATTAGTAGACGCTTCAAAATTAAATAATAGGTTCAGATAATTGAAGTACAAGTTTATATAAAATGAAGTACAACTTTGAACACTTGAAGTATAGAACTTCAATGAATGGAATACAAGTTTAGGTAAAATGGTGTATAAAATGAAGTATAATTTCAAAAAATAGAAGTACAATTTTAGACAAAGTGAAGTACAATTCAAGAACACCTAAAGTATAGAACTTCAATGAAAAGAATACAGATTTAGGTGAAATTATGTAAAAGCTGAAGTATAAGTTCAGAAAATCGAAGTACAATTTTAGATAAAGTGAAGTACAATTTCAGAACTCCTGAAGTATAAAACCTTAGCTATTGCAATATAATTTTTGGATAATTCATTAGTAGACGCTTCAAAATAAAATAATAGGTTCAGATAATTGAAGTACAAGTTTAGATAAAATGAAGTACAATTTCGGACACTTGAAGTATAGAACTTCAGTGAATGGAGTACAAGTTTTGGTAAAATGATGTATAAAATGAAGTGTAATTTCAAAAAATAGAAGTACAATTTTAGATAAAATGAAATATAATTTCAGAAAATAGAAGTACCATTTTATATAAAAAGAGGTACAATTTCATAACACTTGAAGTATAAATCCTTAGCAATTGCAGTACGATTTTGTATAATCAATTAGTAGAACACTTGAAGTATAAACTCACATAATAGATTCCGATAATTGAAGTGCAAGTTTAGATAAAATGAAGTACAATTTGAGAACACCTGAAGTATAGAACTTCAATGACAAGAGTACAGATTTAAGTAAAATGATATATAAAATGAAGTATAATTTTAAAAAACAGAAGTACAATTTTTGATAAAGTGAAGATCAATTTCAGAACACTTGAAGTATAAAACCTTAGCAATTGCAGTACAAATTGGATAATTTATTAGTAGAAAACTTGAAAGTCAAATAATAGATTCAGATAATTAAAGTACAAATTTAGATAAAATGAAGTACAATTTAGGAACACTTGAAGTATAGAACTTCAATGAATAGAGTATAGGTTTCTGTAAAATGAAGTACAAAAGAAAGTATAATTTCAGAAAATAAAAATACAATTTTAGATAAAGTGAAGTACAATTTCAAACTCTTGAAGTATAAAGCCCTAGCAACTGCAGTATATTTTGGATAATCGATAAATATAAGACTTAAAGTATAGATCTTCAATAAATAGAGTAAAGATTTTGTAAAATAAAGTATAATCTCAAAAAATTGAAGTACAATTTTAGATATAAAGAAATACAATTTTTGAACACTTTCAGGTATAAACCGCGAGCAATAGCAGTATAACTTTGGATAATCAATTAGTAGAATACTTTGAAGTATAAAACTTAAATAATAGAGTACAATCTTAGTGAAATGAAGTACAATTTCAGATAACTGGAGTACACATTTGTATAAAATGAAGTACAATTTTCGAACAATTGAAGTATAAAGCCCTAGCAACTTCAGTACAATTTTGATAAAATGAAGTATAATTTCAGAAAATCAAAAGTATAATTTTATATAGACTACGTACAATTTGGGAACACTTCAAGTATAAACTGCTACAAGTTGCAGTACAATTTTAGATAATCCATTAGTAGAACACTTGAAGTATAAAACTTACATAATAGAGTATAATTTTTGTGAGATGAAATATAATGTAGAATGCTCCAAGTACAGAAAGATTTTCAAATAAATAGAGTGCAATTTCAGAACACTTCAAGTACAAAACTTTACAAACTGCAGTATAGTTTAGATTCTGTAGAAGTATTACCTTAAAACATTACTGCTCTTCTTTTCTCTGTTGCTTGATTCATCCTTTCGGTTTACCAGGATGTCAACAATGTTTATTTTTAATGTCAAATGCAGTAAGACCATATTTATGACATCGTCGTCATCAGTTAAACTCACGTACAATCTTTGATGTGGAGCTATATATTGCGAACTGAAGTGCTCGGCGTTGATTTCACTCCATTTTCTTGCGAGATTAATGTTCATATCCATTAAATTCATACTATCCTTAATTGACATTATATGGAGCTAATCTTTGTAGCGGCAACTCCCCAACACTTGATTGAACACACTTGCTTCACTATTGGTTGACATTGTTGGAAAAATATAAGAAACTCAGAAGCAACTGAGAAGAAACTGAGAAGAAGATGAAACCCGAAAATGATAAAAATAAAAAGAGAAGAAGACAATGCAGCTGTCGGGTTGGTGGTTTTTGGCTCTGACATTATTCTCGTTGCCGCTGTGGAGCTTGTTCCGTTTTTTTCTGTTCTTTCTATTTCTAGTAATGAGCGTATAATAGAGTTTACTATTTGCTTGTCCGGATGAAGAAGAAGTGGGAAAAATGAGTGAAAAATATTATATTTAAGGGCATTTTTATCAAATCAAGTGAGTAGGGAGTAATCTCTAAAATTTTAACAAAACTAGGGAGTTTCTTCTAACAAAAATCAAGTGAGGACTGATCACAAAATGTGAAAGTGTTTTTGGTACTTTTAAATAAGTGCCCCTAAATTTTTTTTGCTTCATGTGTGAAATGTGAAATTGGCTATTTACTTTCATATGATTTAAAAATAAAAAAATTAAACAATTCCTTATAGTTTTAAAATATGGCTCACTGTCTTCCTTCGTTTATTTGAATTCAATTTTATATTATATGGATAAAAATACCTCATATATATATAATTATTTTATATATATTTTTATTTGATCTAAATTAAATTCATATTTATAAAATATATAACATATTTATATATATTAAATATTATTTAATATTTATAAAATTATATGTACATACATACATATAAAATTATATACATATATGTATATATATTTCTTTTTCTTTATAAAAATAAAAAATATATTTTTTATTTCTTTTTTATATTCTTTTTTATATACACATATAAACTATTCTTTTTAATATTTTTATAAAATATATATATATTTCTCTTTCTTTATATATACACCCCACAATCCCACTCCCATCCCCAACACCCATCCCCACCTCCCATCCCAACCTATCCTAACACATGGCAGCCCGCAAAATGGCCGGACCTAGCCATTGGCCGGCAATATTTTTTTTAAAAAAAATTATATGTGTGTGTATATATATACAAACACCTTTAGACACACACACATACATGTATATATATACATACATATATATATATTATTTTTGTGACGGTGTCAGTTTTTTCACGGCGGCCATGGCCGCTGCTTTTTAAGCCTAGCCATGGCCGCCGATCTTTTAAGGCAGGTGGCCTATGGCGGCCTAAGGGAATGGGAGTGGGGGGTTGGGGTGTTGGGTTTTTTTGCTAATAGATTAAATATATATTTTTATTTAAAAGTATGTAGTTATGAAAATATATATATATATATACATTATATAATATAATACATTTATATATAAATATATTTTATTCTTTTTTATAAATCTGATTTAATTTGGACCGTTGATTTTTTTCAAAAACATTCAACGACTAATATTAGGGGTATAATAGTTTTTTTATATACAAAAAACCATTAAAAACGCATAACACATGTGTGGGTCTCACTCATGCCCATAAGGGGGTTTGTTACATGATTCTAAAAATAATGAGTAGCTTTTTAACACCCCCATTTTTTTACAAGGGGGTAAACCACTATAACCATATTTGATAAAGGGGGTTAAATTAAATTTTCCCATAATGTTCTGCCTGTACTCATTTCAAATACCCCTTTCTTTTTTACTTTTTTCTACTAGAGTTCTCCAATCATCTTAGGTTGCATTTGATTTAGCCAATGGGTAGCGGCACCCCGACAAGATTAAGGAAAGTTTAAATAGATATTACATAAGTTTTAGTACTATTTGATTGACTAAATTAAAAGTATATATATCCACAACAGTCTAATGCATTCTTTGATAACTGATATTCTATTCTCGCACTAAGTGAAGTTTAGAGAATTTACCTGTAATTTTGGTTTCAAATAGGGCAAAATTCAAATTTTGTGTTTGTTAGCATCTTAAGGGATCATCACCTGCTCGATCTGAATGTATTTCTCTATTTGGATGAGGAGCTTCTCAAGCATGGTTGGTGGCTTTCAACTATGGACTCCCTGAAATTTTTGATGCCTTAGATTCTCTTGAATAATGCTACGCAACAGTTTTGGTTAATGTGGGAGATCTCATGCATTACTTTGACGAAGTGGTTGAGGTTGTCTTTTAGAGATTCTTCATCCTTTTACTTTAATAGTGAACAGGTATGCCGCCGTCTTAAGGTACCTACAGTTGATGGAGAAATTGTAAAAGAAGTGCTGAGAGTTGCTTCCAACCTGTGATGGATCTAGCTGGGGTCTGATTGAGCCATATTAGAGCATGCTTGGTGAATATTGTGCAAAACACCTTGCAGGAGGTAACTTTATTCAAATCGTAAGACCCCATTCTCGTGAGGAAATTGTCTAAGTACTCTTAGGGGTTCATTATGCCATCGAACTCCATTAGGTTGGCAATTTTCATGCCCAAGGGGAGTGACTCCACTAAGATGGCTGTGCAGAAGAGATTGCATCTCGAGAGAATGACGACTAGAGAGAGATACTTATTTCCTACTCCTCTTGAACGTTGAGGTAAAAGTGAGTGAGTCTGAACTCCAATTGCCATAGGCAGTCACCATGATGAGTCAGCTTGGAGGATGGACTACACATGCACTTGTTGAAGTAGTAGAGGAGCAATGCCCTATTCTAGATCTGTCCTTTATTTTGTCCTCTTTGGGGATAACGAGGATTCCTTACTCCAGCAAGAGGTTTAGGGTTGCTCCTGAGGGTGGTGCACTCTAGCGTACAGGGTGACTGCTTTGCCCGTAGCTTATGTGGAGGCGCTCTCCAACATTGCCATTAGCTTCTTGAGTTATCTACAATACTGGTTCTACAGAGAGTAAAGCCTGCTATGCTTGGGTCTCATCTGTTGGTGGAGGCTTTATGTGTTGGTTCCAACATCGGACGTGACTGCTCATTAGATGTTGGAATAGTGCCCCATAGCCAATTAAGATTAGCAAGTAATAACTATTCCAGTTGTAAGACAATCTTGATTGAATTATATTTTATAAAATAACCGTCTTCATCTTATGCCTTTAATATTTTACTTGCATTTGGCTAAAACCCTTAAATCATACAAGACTACGAGACTTGGTCATGCATATGATGGTGATCATAAAACAAGTCTCTAAGGTTATCATTTTAAATATTCCAAGTCATAGAATCATTGAGAAGAGACATCTAAGATTCGGATAGACTTGTACTAACGATACATACATCAAGGGGTTGGACATTACCCCATTTCATGGGCAATCTATGTTAGATCTGGATACATGTTAGTAGGTATTTGTTAGAGAACAAGTTCACTGAAGGCCTACTAGGAGAATGCACTGGATAGCCATAGTGGCACGTCGGTAGTAGCAAATTCTCAAGTTTATGATAATGTATATAATTAGTCATTTGACTTGAGGATCCATAATAACCTTGTGTTTAGATCCTCATGCTTTGACTTAGCCCTGATCATGTAGTAGGTCATCTGGGGTTTAGATTGGGCATGAGTTATTTAAATATGGAGGTTTGTGAGATCCAAGATGGGATTCGTTTCTCATTGTTGTGAATAACGAGTGCTTCTCTTATGTATTCTATAATGATCGATTCTGAGAAATCATTGCACAACTAGTATGACAATTTAGAAAATGAGTTTTCCAAAGTTGAGATCATAAAGGAGAATCGAACATTGGATGTAGAGACATAGTTATTAAGCCTATTAGAGAGCTAACAAATATCCTGCCTTATGTCTCTTTCGGGAGATAGGAGACGGAATGACCATATTTCATGATAGGCGTAAGCTATAATGGTTCATCAAGATATAATTTATTCATCCAATTAGTTGGGCTCCATCGGCTTGCTTCTAGACATCAACCATGAAGATTGTGTATTCTTCAATTAATAGAAATTAATTGAAAGAATTATTAGTTTAAATGAGTTTAAACTAATACGAATATTTCATATTCAAAATATCACAATGAGTTGTGAACCCATGTCCAATGAATAGATGAATCTAATGGGTCACACACCAAAGCCTAAGGAAACTCTTATTTGATGGTAGGAACTTTCTAGGAAGTTCGAAAATTGCTTGCTAGGCATTTTTGCATAAGGAGAGAAAGAAATTGACTAATTATAAGTTGGTCATTTTGGCTTAATTAATTTAAATGTTAAATTAATCAAAATAATTTAAGGAGTTAAATTAGACCAATTAAATTAAAGTGTTGATTTAATTGGTGTCATATGACAAATTAATTAGTCAAGTTAACTTAAGGAGCTAAGTTGACTCTAGTTAACTTAAGGAGTTAAGTTAAATTAATTAAATTAAAGAGTTAATTTAACTAAATGTGGAATTCAAGTTTTGAAAAGAAATCAAATGGAAGAGTCTATTTGAATCATACAAGTTGGCATTTTAATTTATGAAATGAAATATAAATGCAAATTTAGCAAGTTTGCATGTTGGCGCACATGCATGGAGTGTGTCATCCTCTCCTATAAATACATGTGGCTAGTCTATTGCTAGAGGAATTGAAGCCTTCACATTTTCCCTACGAAAGGTGCTATAATTTGTGTGTTGAATAACCACATCCTAGATTCCCTCATCCTTATCTCATCTTCCAAAATTGCCCACCCTCCATCATCACCTTCTTCCTCTCTTCTCTAGCAAAGTGAGGTAGATTGAGAGCCTATTCTAGGTGTGTGGACTATACATTAGAGGTTCCACACTCGGGGAACTTAGAGTTGGTTGATTGAACCGTTTTTGTGGCTGATTTGGTGCTTTGATTAGGCGACCAAGGAGCTGAGTTTTCCTACGATTTTTGGCCAACAACTCTCTTTTTTGGTGGTGAAAGAGTGTGCAAATTTTGCTGAATTTTGGAGGCTTGGAAGTGGAGTAACCGAATCAAGGTGTTGGAGCTTGTTGATCTTCAATTGGAGGAGTCCTTTAAGAGATCTACTTGATTCCCTTGATCTCTTCCTCAAAGGTCAAAGGTAACTTTCAGCTTTTAAATACTCTTATTTTGGCATGTAGTTTGATCCTTGGGAAGGAGATGATTAGTTTAATTTTGCCTCATTTTGGTTTAATTTTTTGGATCCTAATCCATCTCTTACCTTCATTAGGTTGGTTGTTCTCCCCATATTTGCCTCTTGTAGCAGCATGTGTTCTTAAATCTCGAACTCTAGATCTAATTTGGATTCCTAATGTTCCTTGTTCTAAATGGGAGTTCCTATAGCCAACGCTAAATGGAAGCTACTCCTAAAATGAAGTTAGGGTCCTTTTTAGAAGTCAGCGAGTTTCAGAGGGTTCTTTCTCTAAAGCTCTAATGCTCTAGAATGCATTTGCATATAGTTAGAGTTCAAGATTTTTAATGAATTATTTTTTGTATCTCTTTTGACTTTTGAGAGTGATATTTATAGTGACTAAGTGCTTGATAGATTTCGCCCACTTGGTTCAAGGTATCCATTTTAATGGGTTTGATTAATGGGGCTCTTTGACGTTTTACTTATGTACTATTTATTTAATTTTTACTTTTTACCCTTATGTCTTTTTTTTTATTATATATATATCAAGTTCTAATAAGGGAGTAATATAAAGAAAAATGAAAGAAAAGCCATGCACGCTCAAAGAAAAAATTAATAAGAGTTATTTTCATTTTAATTTTTTAATAAATTTTATTTTTAAACTATTTTTTTAAAAATAAAAATAGACCAATGTAAAACTTCAGCATCCTTTTCGGAAAATGCTCTTTAAGAATATAAAGAGCATGGAATTAATTTCCTACATGAGAAAAAAATACATAATCAAATTATGTCCTTGTTATTTAAAAAAAAAAAAAGAAGGTGAAATTAAGACCCAACATCTAAACTCTAAGGCCACATTTATTACTAGGGTGTTTGGAGAAAAAATTTTAAAAGAGACTTTATAAATGTATACATCTTATAAGATGTTTTTGGAGTTTATAAAATGCTAAATTTTATTTTAAATATAAAATCTTCGAGCATATAAATATTAGTAGTGATAATTTTGCAATTAATACAATTAAAGTTAAAGAGTTTGTTAACTCTTAAAAATAAGTTATGAACTCTTTATTTTTTAAAAAAGAATTTATAAGATTATAACATCTTCTTTTAAAAGTTTATAAATTGTTTATTAAAAAAAATATTAACAAATGCTTTTGACATTTTATAAATTATGTATCAATCATTTTACAAAATATTTTGAAAAATGTCCAAACCCCCTTCTTGTAGAATTTAGATTGGAATTTTAGGATGGATAATATTTGGTAGGATTTTACTGTCAACTATTAATAAAACTACGTAATATAGTATTTAGAACGAAAGATTATCGCGCTACATATACCACCTACCTATCCCCCTTTCTCTTTTGGCTTTTAGGATTATAATTCAATTTTTATGTCAATATATAAAAATACCCATAAGTTAGAAAACCTTACTCATTTTAATTACCACCATCTACTATACTTTGTTCTAATTTTTAGACAAAGTTAAGATACTCTCTATTAGGATAAACATGAATATCTTATGTAGGAGAACTACTATGGCTTGTGTATTTCTTTGAGTTAAGAAAAAAGTATTGCTATAATTTGCATTGAAATTTTTGAGAAAAATATGAAATCTGCCTTATGGTTTTTTGCTTCTTTAACTAACTAATCTTATTTTTTTTTAGTTTTTTATGTAATGCTAATGTCTAAATGCAATAATAAGGTTCTAAATAGTTTGCAATATGCATATATATATGTATATTATCTTTAATTAGCGGTTTAATGTGTTAACAAAATTGTAAATGCTAGTCCAATGTACATTAACTAGGATTAAATATTACCCTCATGTTAGTTTGCTATTATCATTTGATTTATTTAAGTAATATAATTCTAAAAATATTGCTCTTATAAATGATATTTTGAAAGAGCAATCTATCAATTCACATGATTTTATATTTTATATTTTAGCAATTGTTGCACTAATATGTTGAATTACACACGTGAATATTAACTTTTCATGAATTTTATGTCATGCAGGTTATTATGGTACTATATCAACGGGCTGTAATTAAGTGTGGTTATAAATTTCTCAATTACATGTTATGTTTATTACTAAATTGGAGAATATATTTTTAGAAAAGTGATATATAATATGTAGAATGTAATTTGAGAAATTATTATAATGTCAATTTATTATTGTCTTAAATTAAATATATTTCAGCTAGCAAATATATATATAATCTTTTCGTAGTGGTATAAGCAAGAAGAACAACTCCCACAACAAATTGATATATGGTGGAAAAGTGAGAATGATGGCAATGGCCTATAGTATTAAAGGCAGCACTGACTGACGAAAATCCTGAAACAAGGAAAAGAAAAACAAAATCTTAGGATATCAATTATAGGTAAGGTCCATTGAATTATTTCAATTTAAAATCAATGTTTTTCCTTGCCAGCCACAATCCAGATTAGGTACGTACGAACACAATTGTAAGAAAACAAGCAGAGTTCTTGGCGTGGATCAAATAAGACAGAGGCTAATTTCAAGTCCATCATAAAGAAGAGCCATGCCAATCATGCCAATATTAATTGCATGGACGCACCAACTTCTTAGCGCATATGCAGATCCAATATGGGCCTACTTGGCCCGCACGCACATACAAACCTCTTAGTACATTACATATATATATATATATATATATGCAGGCCCAATGTGGGCCCACGTAACCCTATGCTGCTTATTCAGTCACCAACAACAACAACAACAACAAGAGGTTTGAACATTTCGTTGTACCTTGTTAATAGTCTTCAATTGTCACAATATTTTGAAATTACGATAATAATACTATATTATTAATATTCTTCAAATGTAATTTTCCTTTGCTACTCAAACTCAGTGGGGAAATTCCTAATATATTAGGGAATATTTCGTACGAATAACTTTGAAATTTTTTTACTAAAGTCTTCTACTCAAATCCTCAAGTTTTTAATTGCACGTTAGATGATAACTTATTGTCCCTTTTAAACCCTAATGCTATAATGGATATGGAATAGTTTTATTATTTTATATTTGATGGAAGCATTATTCTCACTTAAAGAACATCCTATTTGGATAATAATATAATTCCATTTTAGTTTCTACTCATGGCTTATGGATCATCTGCACCTATTTGTACCAGCTGACAATTTGACATG
The DNA here is from genome assembly GCA_018894105.1 of Jacaranda mimosifolia. Taxonomy (NCBI): domain Eukaryota; kingdom Viridiplantae; phylum Streptophyta; class Magnoliopsida; order Lamiales; family Bignoniaceae; genus Jacaranda; species Jacaranda mimosifolia. The sequence goes on along the minus strand of CM032132.1, from coordinate 16,722,101 downwards.
GCAATCCCACCTCAATTTCTGTTTATAGGTTAACCGCATCTACTTGCATCAACTGCATTTTCAAATTGCTTAATGCCTGTCGCTCCTCCTCAAGTCACATTCACCATTCTTGGCTTAAATATAGAGATTCTCTCCCATTCAATCTATTACTATCTAAACTAATGTTGGTAAATTGGTCTTCTTTGACCAAACTTTTAAGTATGCTCAAAATATTAATTTCTAAGAAATTGGTGATTGTCGTAAACTACACCGTGGGTAGATGACGATAATGTGATTAAGTGGCCAAAACCAATTTCGCGTGAATGAGAAATTAATGATCAAAGCAAGCTACTTGAAAGTTGACTAAGAAGACTGAGGAATGAGCTAAAAGAATGGGAGGAGTAGAACTCCATCCCACATTGGAAAATGAATAAAAGAAAGACTTGAATATATGATTCAAGTGTGGAGGTAAGGGATAGGCCCCTTGGGGGTACTACAAGTGTTTGGAGGGGAGAGAACCTACATGGTAGTAGGTTCAATCCAACCCACACGCTCATTGCCGCCGTTCGGCCCGCTTGACTAGGCTTAGGATTAGGATTGAGCTAAAATTAAATTGGTTTGGGCTTTCAGTTCGATATTAACTTTTTACACCAAATTTATTTGAATTTCTTGGCCCAATCATAACCAGATTTAATTCTGAGCGCCAAGCCCAATTACGATCAGATTTAATTGAATTTTGTGGCCCACGAGAAGCCACAAAACCCTTCATGCTTATTTCTATGTGTTTAGAAATCATCAACACGTGTATGGAAAGGCTTAATACGCGCCTATTCCAGCCTCCAAAATCAATTGATCAAACTTTTGCCTTGGATGCTGGAGCTGCATTGGAAACAAATAGGAGCATTGATCACAGCTGCAGCCGCCTCAGCTCTATAAGTCAGTCCCAGAGTTCATTTTCGAGATAGGCATATTTTACAGAAGTCTTTGCATAATCACTTTCAAAAATAGAGAGAGATCAATATGCATAAGGTTCAACAGAAAAGATAGTTTGTAGTGCTGCTACTGTCTTGGATAGTCGTTATATCTTGGGAGACGATAGCCATTGTTCGTTAGCACCTGTGCGAGGCTAATTTGTCTTAAAAACAGAGAGTCCTTCTCTTGCCTCGGCTATTTGATCACAGAACTTGTACACCGTAGCAATAATATTCAACATAATTTTAAGACGAATTATCAGTTCCTGTGATCATGGCATCAAACTAGGATGTTGTTCTGCTAACCACTCCTACTGCAACTCAAGTCACTGCACCAGTTCATGTTCCTGCGCCTGCTCACGGAGAAAGACCAGCGAAGTTCACTGGACTCGATTTCAAAAGGTAGCAGTAGAAGATGTTTGTTTTACCTAACAACACTGAGCCTTGTCAGATTCCTGAAAGAAGATGCTCCTACCGTACCCAAAGGCGATACTGATGTCCAGAAATGGGCGACTTTGGATGCCTAGAATCAGAGCGACTTTCTATGTCGAAACTACATTCTGAATAGATTGGACGATTCATTATACAACCTGTACAGCCTCTTAAGACAGCTAAAGAGCTGTGGAACTCACTTGATAAGAAATACCGGGCAGAAGATGCCGGTTTGAAGAAATTTATGGTAGCCAAATTTTTGGACTACAAGATGGTGGATTTTAAATCCGTCATAAGTCAAGTCCAAGAACTGCAGATCATTCTGCATGATATTCTTGCTGAAAACATGATTCTGAGTGAATCCTTCCAAGTAGCTGCGATCATAGAAAAGCTACCGCTGTTGTGGAAAGACATCAAGAATGATATTAAACACAAGTGAAATGAGATGACTCTTGAAAATTTGATTGTCCGATTAAGGATTGAGGAGGATAATCGGATGTCTGACACTAAAACAGGCAAGATTAAAATGGAGGCAAAAGCAAATTTGGTTGAACCAAGTGCAATTGCAAATAAAAAGAGAAAGCATCCCGGAACTAGTTCAACTAGCAAAGACAAGAAACCTATGAGGTTTCAAGGCAATTACTACAACTGTGGAAAATTGAATCACAAGGCCAAATACTGTCGATTTCCTAAGAAGAACAGATTGAATCAAGCCCATGTAACTAATGAAAAATATGTGCCTCTAGATATATCTGAACTGAGCCTCTCGACTATGGTCTTTAAGGCCAATATGATTGACAATCCAAGAGCATGGTGGATTGACACTGCTGCCACTCGGTATATCTATTCTGAAAAGTATATGTTTTCAACATATACTCCTGTGATTGGAAAGAAACTATATATGGGAAATTCAGCAACCTCTGACATTGCTAAAATGGGCAAGATTTTCTGAAGATGACTTTTGGGAAAGAGCTAACCTTGAATGAAGTTTTTCATGTGCCAAATATTCGCAAGAATTTAGTATCAGGGTCACTGTTAGTAAAAAATGGCTTTAAGCTTGTTTTTTAATCTAATAAGTTTGTGCTTTCTAAGAATGGCCTGTTTCTAGGTAGAGGCTATGTGCAGAACAGGTTGTTCAAGTTTAATGTAATGCCTGTAATAAAAAATGTTCAAGTGAATAATAATAACGCCTCTGGTTCTGCTTACTTAATTGAGTATTGTGAATTATGGCATGTTAGATTAGGACATGTTAATTTCAATACTTTGCGTAGATTAGTAAATTTGGAATTGCTGTCTCCATTTCAAATTGAAACAACTCATAAGTGTGAAATTTGTGTTGAAGCCAAAATGGCCAAAGCTTATTTTCACTCAGTTGAAAGAAACACAACGCCTCTAGAATTAATTCATAGTGTATATGCGATTTAAAATTTGTGCAAACTAGAGGAGGAAAAAAGTATTTTATTACTTTTATTGACGATTGCACAAGATTCTACTGCATATTTCTGTTACGAAGCAAAGTTGAAGCATTCGAAGCATTCAAATGCTATAAAATTGAGGTTGAAAATCAACTTAGCAAACAAATTAAAGCTATCAGAAGTGATAGATGCGGTGAATATGAAGCACTGTTTGAAGAATTTTACTCAAACTCTAGTATTATTCATCAAACGATGGCTCCTTACTCACTTCAATCTAATGGAGTTGCTGAACGTAAAAATCGCACTCTTAAGGAAATGATGAATGCTATGTTGATTAATTCTAGGTTACCCCAGAACATGTGGGGAGAAGCTATTCTTTTAGCAAACCACATTTTGAACAAAATACCCCACAAAGGCAAAAATGAAACCCCGTATGAACTGTGGAAAGGTCATAAGCCTTCTTACAAATATGTAAAAGTGTGGGGGTATTTGGCCAAGGTCGAAGTACCTAAGCCAAAACTGATAAAAATAGGACCAAAAACTGTTGATTGCATTTTCATTGGATATGCACACAACAGTAGTGCATATAGATTCTTGGTGCACAAATCATCAGTTCCTGATCTAAATGAAGGAATGACTATTGAATCCAGGAATGATGTATTCTTTGAAAACATCTTTCCTTGCAAAAATAAGGAAGAAACAAGTTCTTGAAAAAGATCTCTGGACTCATTCAGTGGTTCTTAGTCGAATGAAGAACCATGAAGGAACAAGAGGGATAGAAAGGACAAGATGTTTGGACTAGACTTTCTAACTTACTTGTTGGAAAATAAACCACAGACAATTAGAGAAGCATTGTCTAGTCCAGAAGCACCGTTCTGGAAAAAAGCTATCAATAGTGAAATAGAGTCGATAATGCAGAATCATAATTAGAGCTCGTTGATCTCCTAGTAGGCCATAAACCATTAGGCTACAAGTGGATTCTTTGAAGGAAATACAAGGCAGATGTCTCTATAGACAAATACAAGGCAAGGTAGGTAGCAAAAGGGTTCAAACAAAAGGAAGGACTTGATTTCTTCGACATTTACTCACCAGTAACAAGAATAAAATCCATAAGGGTGCTTATTGCAATAACAACCCTAAACAATCTTGAAATACATCAAATGGATGTGAAAACTACCTTTCTGAATGGTGAGATAGATGAAGAAATTTATATGGAGCAATCTGAAGGATTTATTATTCCCGGGCGAGAAAAGAAAGTGTGCAGATTTGTTAAGTCATTATATGGACTCAAACAAGCTCCAAAATAATGGCACGAAAAATTTGACAATGTAATGTTGTCAAATGGTTTTAAGATAAACGAGTGCAATAAATGTGTTTACTTCAAAAGCACTCAAAGTGAATTTGTCTTGGTTTGCCTGTATGTTGACGACATGTTGATGATAGTTAGTACTCACGATACTATCGTCACTACCAAAAAAATGCTTATAAAGTATTTTGACATGAAAGATATGTGTGTAGCGGACGTCATACTGGGGATTAAGATTATTAGAATGTTTAAAGGACTAATTCTAACTCAATCTCATTATGTTAAGAAAATTCTCAGAAGTTCAATGTCTTTGACAATTCTCCTGTGAAGACACCCATGGATCCCAGTCAACATCTGAGTAAACATATTGTGAGACCGTATCTCAGGAGGAATATTCTAGAATAATTGGCAGTTTGATGTTTCTCACAAACTGTACTCGCCCCGACATTGCGTGCTCAGTAAACAAATTGAGTAGATTTATGAGCAATCCTGGCAATACACACTGGAAAGCATTGATAAGGGCACTTAGATTTCTTAAGTACACAGTGGATTACAGGTTACACTACACTAGATATCTAGCTATATTGGAGTGCTACTGTGATGCTAATTGGATATCTGATACAAAAGACACCAAGTCCACAAGTGGGTATGTTTTCATCGTAGGTGGAGCTGCTGTGTCATGGAAATCCTCTAAATAAATGTGTATAGCTCGTTCTACGATGGAGTTTGAATTCATAGCTTTAGACAAATTCGGTGAAGAAGCAGAATTGCTCTGAAACTTTTTGGAGGATATTCCTTGTTGGCCTAAGCCGATTTGTGCTCTCACAATTCATTGTGATAGTCAATTAGCCATTAGAAGGGCGCAAAACGTCATGTATAATGGCAAATCTCGTCATATTAGACGATGACACAATACCATAAGGCAATTGATCTCAAATGGGGTAATTTCACTTGATTATGTGAAATCCAAGAAAAATTTAGCGGATCTATTAACAAAAAGTTTGCCAAGAGATTAAGTGAAATGCCTGTCGAGCGGGATAGGATTGAAGCCCATTAGTCTTAGAGTTGACGTAGTAGATACCCAACCATGATGATTGGAGATCCCAAGAACTTGGTTCAATGGGATAACTAAGTTATGAAGGTTCATGTGAGCACTTCAACCCATTCCTATAACATAGAAGTGCTACCTGCTGAGTGGGTACAAAGTTGAGTCTCAACTCTTAATGATTCCCACAGCTAGAATTGCGGAGTATGGTAGGATACTCTTTGTAGGAGATCACCTATGTAAGTGTGAAGACGGGCCGCTTCATGGTAAACACTTATGAATCCAAGATCGGTGTCTATGGCCAAAACGGACACAACCAATAAGAACTAAAAGCATAAGGACAGCTATTGTGTGAACACTGTTGTCTTGGTTTACATCAACAGCTGAATAGTTCAAGACATCACGTTCACTGCTTAGGTAAGTAAACCCGATAGTGCTTTACTAGGGAAGGTTCAAAGCCATATGCTCCTTATCCTGATGCAATAGTTGTTCGCCTGAACTCTGTCATGTCTGCATACACATCTGCATCATCAGTCTCATTAATTTCATTCATGTGGGGGACTGTTGGTAAATTGGTCTTCTTTGACCAAACTTTAAAGTATGCTCAAAATATTAATTTCTAAGAAATTGGTGATCGTCGTAAACTATACCGCGGGTAGATGATGATAATGTGCTTAAGTGGCCAAAACCAATTTTGGGTGAATGAGAAATTAATGGTTAAAGCAAGCTACTTGAAGGTTGACTAAGAAGACTAAGGAATAAGCTAAAGGAATGGGAGGAGTAGAACTCCATCCCACATTGGAAAATGAATAAAAGAGAGACTTGAATATATGATTCAAGCGTGGAGGTAAGGGATGGGCCTCTTGGGAGTACCACAAGTGTTTGGAAGGGAGATGACCTACATGGTAGTGGGTTCAATCCAACCCACACATGCGCACCGCCGCCGCCATTCGGCCGGCTCGACTAGGCTGGGCTTGGAATTGGGATTGAGCTAAAATTAAATTGGGTTAAGCTTTCAGTTCGATATTAACTTTTTACACCAAATTTATTTCAATTTCTTGACCCAATCATAACCAGATTTAAAAATATGCACGTTGTCAATGCTCTATTACATCAAAAACCTCGAAGTCACACGCTAGGCATTAAGGGAAATTGGCCAAACCATTAAAAAGTCCAACACCAAACACCACCTCTAAACACCACATGCCAATCTACAAGTTTGCGGTCTATACTACTCCAATGAATTTTTGTATTCATAACTAAGAATACTGGATTTTTACTTCTTTTTTTTTCAATTAAATCATATATGATTTTGTATATATAAAACCTTTTACGTAAAAGCATAAGTTTACCTCATATGGGAAAAATATATAGAAACATATCTTATGTTACTATCCTATAATGCTAATATAATGATAATAATTTATTTTACAAAGCTTTGGCTTTAGTTTGGGGCATTGTTAAGAAGTATTTTGGAAAAATATGTTTGAATTTGAGGAATTTGAGGAAAATAAAAGTATGTTTAACCGTATTTTGAGGAGGTAAATGTTATACGTATTTTCAAGAAAGTATCTTTTGATTAGTATGTCACATCAAAATTTTATATTATTATATTATTATAATGGATATAATAATTAAAATAAATAGTATTTATAACAAAACAATAATAATTAAACATATAAATATATATTTTCAATTGATGTACTGATTACCAATAATTATAGCTTAATTGAGAAAATTAAAAAAAATATCTAATTTGATTTTGAAGGATAAAAATGTGATTTGAAAGAATAAGTCCAAACATTTTCACTTTTTCTTCTATTTTTCTCCACCAAATCTTTCTTACAGCACGTGAGGGTCAATGGTGCGTGGGAGAGAGTCAGAGAGAGACAGAGAATTGGGTTTGCAGCAGTCAGAGGAAGTTATTACAAGTGAGAAGTGAAAACGAGGAAAGACAGCGACACCTCCAGTATACGACGCCGGACCTCACCCGACCCCACTCTATTCCCATTTTCCACCCTTAAACATACATTTTGCGGCTGCAATTCATTTTTTCCCATCTCTATCTCTCTCTCGATCGATCGATGCTGATTTCAGCAACGCCACCACCATCTTCATCCTCTCTTTCAATCGGTGGTAAATTCTCCTGTTTGATCTTTCTTTTCTCTCTCCAGTCAATGTCTTTTTATTGTTTTTGCTGTTAATTATTGTTGTCTTTTTATTTTTTTATTTTTGTTGTTGTTGTTAATTAGTGCACCCCCCCCCCCCCCCCCGTTTTTTCGGTATTTACTTGCAGTTTTGTCCAATCTTCTCCTTTTTCAATGTAGGATATCTGCTAAAATGTTCTCAAAATCAAACTCATTCTGACTTTGGGTTCCAATTTTCATTTCTTTTTTTTTTTTTTTAAATTTTTTTTGGACCTTTTTGAAGATTATATTGCACTTTAATTTGTGACGAACTTATATGTTATGATTCTTTTTTGGATTTTTATGTTTGTGAGAGTAATCAATTTCTTTTTATTTAATTTTAAGGCATTTTAGTTATAGATCATGATTTTTCCCTATTCATTCCTGTGTATTGTGCAGGTCTTCAGCATGGTAAACCTAAGTGGCATAAGTTATACTTTGCAGATTCTTATATGCTTTTGAATGTGTTGAAATTACAGAAAAGAAAAGATTTAATTTGAACAAGGTAAATTACAATCAGGTTTTTTAGCAAGCCTCTTCATAGGAGCTGTAATCTCAGAATAGTTGTCCGAAAATAGGGTACCATTTAAGTTTTATACCTAACTTTACCACATATTAAATTGCATTTATACTATGGTATGTTTGTAGACAATTTTGTTTTTTTTTCTTTTTTTCTTTTGTTGAAGTACTTTTGTTTGTCTAAATGTTAAAGGTTCCAGTGCTTATTCTTGAACACTTAGTAGCCTCTTTGTGGTCTCATATGATTTAGAGGGTGTTTTGCCTAAACTTATTTAAATGATTTTATTTGGAGCTTATAAAATATATTGGATTTTGTTTTTTAAATAAGCTTTTGAAGTGTTTGGATAAAATAAACTCGCTGAAACATTCTCTTAGTTTATTTGGGGTTGTCTTATATTCTTGAAGATATACATTGGGTATTTTTCTGCACTTCCCTTGTTAATATGTGAATCTTGTTATGTCCTTCGAATCTTTGTGACTCTTTCTGTTCTCAATTCATACTGCATTTCCTCTTCTAGGTGGTTCAGGCTCCTTCCACTGCCTTAGATGTCATGTTGAATCCACTATTTGCTCAACATCATATGGACTCTCCAGCAGTTGGATTAAGGCACCGTTCGAGCATCAAAGAGTTTCTGAACATTCTGGCTTGAGGTACAGTCTTGTTACATTTGTTCAGATTGTTGTCAACATCATCTCTCTCTCCTATGCTTGCTCTGTGGACAGTTGTGCCCCCTTGCCGCAACATGACTTATTGCTACTTTCTTCTTCTTGTGAAATTATTAGATCTCTCTCTCTCTCTCTCTCTGTGTCAGAGGGTGGGGCAGGGGTGTGGAAGTGGAATAAGAGGCTTCAAAGTGGAACTTGTCGTGATGTAGCTAATGTGAGGATGCTACATAATGATGTAGGAAGCTGTTTGAATGATAGGGAAATCTATAAGAAGGTCTTTCCTGAGAATAGTGAGTAAATTAAAAGAGTTCATATTATATCTCCCTCTACTTTTGCGGGAACAAAAAACAAAAGATTTGCTGCCTTTTGGTCACTTGCCTTCAAAATCCTGTGCATTTGCAGTGGGGTGCAAGTAAATATATGATTAACTTCCTCTCAAGGGAGTATGACTTCCCTGCCGACCATACACAGGGAAACAACAAATATACTTCATTTTCTGCTATCCAAACAATATCTAGAACTTCCTTTTTGTTCCTTCCTGTTTATAGTTGTTGCTTCATATGCTCTTTCCAAATTAATCTTTCTGATGAAAAAACTAATGACATGCAGTTTTAAGAGCGAGGATCCTTTCTTTGGAACTACACGGTTCCACTGGTTGCCTCAGAGGCATGACATGTGCCCTTCTCAAGTTTCAGTAGCTGCTGATTATTCAGATTCAGTTCCTGACTCATCTAGTCATGCTCCTCGCAATGGCTATCATCCACTTGAAGAATTGAGAGATCATGGGTGGGTTGATACAATGCCTACATCTGCTGAGATAGCAAGGACTGCTGTAGAGGTCTCCCTTCCATAAATATTATATATTAAGCCGCAAATCAAATTTCTTGCATTATAAGTCCAGAACAAACTTGAGATACCTTTGTATAGTTGTTATATGTAGTCAGCATAGTCTGTTCTTCTTCTAGAACATTCTACCTTATTTCTGTTTTTATCTTAGGCTAACAACAGGGCCTTGCTGATATTCCCTGGTTTTGTACACTGTGAACCGCATGAACAAATCTCATGGGCTGAATTTCAGTATGTTATCGATGACTTTGGAGGTTTGGCTTCTTTCTCTTGCAGAATCTGGAAAACTTTCTCTTGACATCAAGTTACTCATGTTTCTTTATTGTAATTTTTCACTTATGTTCAGATATATTTTTTGAAGTTTATGATGGTCAGAACATCTTGCAAGATCATGGAGCAAGTAATCCTGTGGTGAGGTTTTAATCAAGTGTGAAGGACTTTGGGAATTTAACTCTTCTTTTATCTTCCTTTTTATGGGGAAAATATAGGAAGTATTATTCTTTTAATTTTAAAGTTTCATTGACCTTGTTCACTTGAAAGATGGCGTATTATATTTTGCTAAACCATATCACATTGCTCTTTTATTATTCTATTCTATTTGAAGTTTCACTTAACTCTTATTTTATCTTCCTTTTTATGGGGATAATATAGGAAGTATTGTTCTATTAATTTTGAAGTTTCATTGACCTTGTTCACTTGAAAGATGGCATATTATATTTTGCTAAAACATATCACATTGCTCTTTTATTATTCTATTCTATGTCTGACTTTAAAGATATCAGGTAAATATTAGTAGTGTACTTGAAGATGAAGAAAGGATTTAGCTATTGGAAGCTCCATGAACAATATTTATCCATGCAGCAAATCATTACTGAGTAAATCTTTTATGGGCATCTATTCCTTTAATACAGTAAACTTATCTTTTAATTGACTTTATCCGTAAATTCACTCTGTCACTCAGTTGCAAGGATTAATGTATTATTTTTCATCCTCTTTCCCCCTTTGTACTATTATGAAGGATTTCTTTTTTCCCTTATTTTATGATTGTGTAGAATATGGGAACTTATTCTTCTACAAGACAAGCTAATGAGCCAACAAGATCATTAATAATGTCTTATTTGCATCCCATTTTTTCTTAGTTTTTGCAGTTCGGTGTACTTTATATTCTTAAAATCAATTGAAAGGATAATACTCGCTCTATCCCAAATCTGTAGCCCCTATTTATTATTTGGGATATCCTAGGTTAAGACTCCATTGCCTAAAATATAAGCTTTTTTCACAAGAATACTTTCTAACTTAAGGTAGTGATCTGACGCTACTAACTCTCTCCTGTAACTTTTAGGGGCAAAATTGTAGAGATGGTTAAAACTTCCACTTTTCAGCTCCCATCTAAAACTGCATGCCTAGTTAAATTGAACACTTAATTTTGAGGTACTATATATATATATATATCTCATCTTCATTAGTATATCTTGTTCCAGTTATGTTTGAATAAGTTGCCCACTTTTCAGGTGTTCAATTCTGTGAGGATTATGTACTGATAGTTAGCATTTTGTATATCCTTAGACTGCTTTGATTGGAATGGATATCACCCGGTACGAGAGCAGGAAGATAGTGCTTTATAATGACAACATTTTGGACTTTGATCCTGGAGATGATGACTTTTTTGCTGATGACTATCTTGAAGTGAGGAAATTTCTTATCATCCTACATCTAATGTTTAGCCTATTAGTTCATCAAAGATTCCTTGTACTTAAAATATATACATTTTGTCACAATCAGGTTGAGGATTCTAGCAAGACAGACATCTGGGATGATTGGGGAATGCCTGAAGATACCACTTGGACTCATCCAGTTTACTTTGCCAAGTGCTTAACCAAGGTTTTCTTTCTAGTTTCTTATTCTTCTTCTGGTTTTTGAATACTATTAAATATTTTTCTGAAGTCCTTTTGCAGCCAAATAATGCTTAAAACTGTTTTCGTGCGACCGAAAAAATGCTTAAAACTGTTTCCTTCTTTCACCTGTAGCATGATGTGATCCTCTCTTGCTTACCTTCCATGAACAAAATTTGAGCCTTTTTTTTTTTTGAAAAAAAAAATTGCCACCAATGTTTCTTTTGATGAATTGCTTGGTGGCATTTATCGCTCTGGTTTGATAACAACGAAGTAGTATCACTCAAGGTTTACTCGTGGTGGTGGTGAGAGAGTCAAAACTGTCAGTATCTAACTAATGCTCTCCTCTTTTGATTTACACTTTACGCATAAAGTAAATAATAGTATTTTCTTTTCATACCTGAAAATGAGAAAACATGAAATCTGTCAAGTTTTTTCAAATTTCCTTAATACCTGTCCTCTGAAAACAAACTTATAAATTCAAATGGTACCCTTTGTGGTTAAGGGCACAGCAGATAACAACTTTCACCCAGTTGTGGGGTCTTAGGTCCTAGTAAAAAGAATTGGGGTCACGATTGTGGGTAGATTGCAATAGAGGATGAGGACGAATTGGTAAGGCAAGAAATGTAACTGGCCAAGCTGAGAGAGATGAAATAGTATACTGGATTTTAATGGAAAAGCTCTTGAGGCTTCTTTATTTGTGAGTCTCGTAGTCATCTATTCTTTTCTTGCTCGTGTACATCTAGAGTTTGATCCATTTTTCTGGAGTAAATGCAACATATCTTTGCTATGGGGTGATTAGGAACAACTTCTTATCTGGATGATTCTATGCAGAATGTGATCATATATCAGTGAAAAACTATGTGCTTTCTATAAATCTTCCTGCTAAGCCATCTGCAAGGTATCAAAAGGAAGAATTATCTACACGAACCTTCATAAACTGTACAAGGATCAAGAAACTATGAGTCATTTGCTGTTGCACACTTGCACTATTAGATTGAGAGAACTTTTTGGAGTTTATGGATCATTTTGTCATCTAACTCAGAACATGCCTTGTGAGAATAGCTTTTTTTTTGAGTTGGAGTTCATATATACTGAGTGAGGAAAGGTGGAAATATTTGCGAAGCAGAGCTTTTATGATGAGAGCATATATGGATTATTTTGATGAGAGCATATCCAGGTTATTTTGATGAAGGTGAATGTGAAGATCTTTGAAGGAGTAAAGAATGATTACTCAGGTTTTCAAAGTGAATTCTGAGTGCAGTGTTCTTTTGGGTTGGGAGAGTTATGTGGATATAGATACTGCTATAATTGATTTTTGGATGGTATACATGATCATACGGCACTTTTATAGGTGCTTCATCTGTAAATGATCGATATAGATTGTAGGTTCTGCAAGACTCCCCTTGGTTTTCATTTCAGGTGAGGCATGTATATGGGGTTTTAGTATTTCACCAAAATCATATTTGATTCTTTTAAGTTTCTATTTTGTGCTATAATATTTCAAATGTTGCTGCCCATGTTCCAAGCAATTGTAGAAACTTTGAAGGTTGGTTTCAGTCAATGAAGCATGTCAAAATCAATTCCTCCTGTACAGCTGATTGAAAGGGAAAGTGATCCTATGAGCGATTGGGGACGAGCATAGCAATAAGCCTATAGCATCGAGACTGGAGTGGATTAAGCTAAGCCGACTGTGTTGGAATTCAATGTATTTTTCATAGCGAAATCTCTAATTGAAGGTGAACAAGATCCATTTTCATCATATCTAATGGATTCCTCGGTTTGGACCGAAGATGTAATGTACCTTGATCATTATGAAATGGACTGCAATATTTTTTGCCTGTGAACATTCCATCAAAGCGCCTTCTACTTCTAATAGGCAATGAACTAGATACAACAATATACGGTATTTATGGTTTCTTAAGCAACATAAAAAATGATGGGAAATATGATAGAACATGATGTGTGCTAAGATAGGCTGTTTATATGTCAAACTTAGCTGGACGTGGTTATTCACATTTTTCAGGTTACTGATGTGGAATATATTAAATTGATGGATCACCCATCAAATGGTGTTGTCGTTTGGGGGTTCCTCAAGCCTACATTTGTTGATGAAGAATTTTATCTTCGACGGCTCTTCAACAATGATGAAGATAGCAATGGTTACACCTCAGACTGCAAAGGTAATCGATGAGTTTGGTATATTAAACAATTGAAATAAATGTCTTGTCTTCTTTTCGTTTTTTCCCATCAGTTTTTCAATAACAAAAAATACTTTTGTTCGGAGCTTGGAATGCCTTGCCCAAAATTACAGAATCATATCCCAATCCTGGGCTATAACTATAAATTCTAATTTTGACCAATCTTAGCTTAATGTTTGGAAATAAAGCCATATATTTAAATAGTTGCATCTGTTATTCACTGTAGAACATGTCATACAAACTTAAAATGAATTATGTCATCAATTCACATGATGATTTTTTTTTTTTATATATATAGTACCATGTATTTTAGGGTTAATTAAAGAGACCACTTCTAATATATGGACATCTCCCCTGTGGTATGTCCGATCACACTTACCTTCCTTAAAATTAAAGTCTGTTAGAAAGTCCTAACCTTTTAACTGAAATGACATAGTACGCAATTGTCAAAAACTATACAAAATTCCCATGAGATTTATACAACATGTAATGATCTCTATAATGTCCAAGCAGAAGAACTTTCCTTAATGTTTGTTCGATATATAAATAGATTACTTGTAGTTTATCCAAAAATACAAAAGATACCTTAGCATTCGGAGTCACTTTTTGGCATCCAATTACTCATATCACATATCAAATTATATGTCTAAACTCAAACTTAGGCTGGTCAAAGTATACTCGACTTCAAACTTGGTTTTAGATTGATAACTCATCAACTTCTTTTCTTTTCTCCTCCTCAAATCATTTTGAGAAGGTGCTCCATGGAGACAATCACACACAAAGGTGACAATTAAGGCTTTTTGAGTTGGGGGGTGGGAGAACAAATTTAGTTATAACTATATGTAAGAAATTTTAATGTGCTTTTTATTTGCTTATTTTAAGAATATGATCTTTTTCATTAAGTTAAAAGAGAGACTGCAAGGACAAACAAGACACCGGGATAAATTACATAAAAATTGCTTGCCGTTCTCTTCAAAGGTTACCCAAATGTAGACCCCTAAACAAGCCAAGTGCGTTGCACTACAGGTATGCGAGTCCTGTGACTTTCTACCTAATGCAACTATTAGTGAACTAGTAGTCCCAAAGAGTATTCCTTTTGACCCAAAAACAGTAGAGCCATAGCAAAAACATTTGATTCCACAACATCTCAGCCTCTTTGGTTACTCTTTATTTTATTTTATTATAAGTGCAAATCAATTTATTAAATCTTCACATGGGTGCAACCCATACACAAGAGCATTATGATTTATCCCGATCACAGTGCCGTGCACCGGTATGATTTCTAAATTATCTATGGAAAACATGTAGCGCAATGAACATGTGATTTATATTAGCTCTCTCTCTCTCTCTCTCTCTCTCTGGTTTTATATTTGAATTTCATGTTTCACAGTTAAGGTTACCAGCTTATTCTATCTTTTAATTTCAGTCAAGTTGGTTTTCTCAGATGGAGACATTGTGAGCTTTAATTCAAGAGATGAAGGAAGCTTTGGTAGATCAACTATATATAGACTGGAAATCAACAAAATAGAGCTATTCTCGGTCTATGGTGGTCAGGCATGTATATTGCAAATCATGATTTTTCTATATAGTGGATTGTTCCTCCGAAAAATTTCCAGGCAATCATATTTATTCAGCAGTGCTGCATCACATTGTCCTCTTAGTTTTGGTTTTCTATCCTTGGCTGCAGTTTACCTATATTTGCGTTATATTCTGCTTCTGTATGCCTTTCTTTTTGTCGCCCTAAAAGCTTCAAAGACTTACGTCATACTTTAGAATGAGATCTTATTTTCTTCTAAGAAACCTTGTGGTTCAAAAGGTTTATTTGTTGTGCATATCATAAAATGGCATTATCTCATTGATTTCCATTTCTTATGATTTTTTTGTCCTTTTTTCAGTCTGATGTTGGCGTACAGGATTTTCAATATGCTGAACCTGATGTTCTTGTGCATTCAATTCCATCAATTTTAGAGCGCTTTGGCGAGATGGGAACAAGGTGTAATGTTGCTCTTAAAGCTCTTTGCAAGAAGAAAGGTCTCCATGTTGAGGTAATTATAATCAATGTGGGTATATCTATTGTATGTACAAATATATACACATTTTAGTTGCTCATAGTTATTCATTTATTTTTGAGAAATGAGATAATTACATAAACATCTCTTGACGTTTGTTTGAAATATAGATAGATCCCATCAAGTTTCGAAGATTATCTCCACGATGCTTATGGCCATTAGAAAATCTTAACATTTTTATGAAATGATTTTTCACCCTTTGTTAAAAATTGCATAAGGTTTCTCACATTACAATTGCATCTCTTGAAAATTTTTCATTTCATAGTTGGATCCCCCGTCGTTCATCTTGATAAAATTTACAAGATATCTTAGACATTTGAAGACACTTTCAAGCATAAACCAAGTTGAATGTCCAAAAATTCATTCCTAGGTTTATGATACTATAGTTTGATCTAGGTATATATTTGGGCCATTGTCTCTCCTTGTTCTCTCTTGCAAACATTGTGCTTGTTTTTAAACCTAAAATATTGAAGTTAACTTCTAAAAATGGGTGTTTTGGACATAGGTAGTTGGTTGATTGTTTGTACGGTCGTGGAAACAACATTATGGGGTGCTTATTAGTTTTAGAATTAGAAGAGAAGATGATAGTAAAACAAAATATCGATAAGAAAATTGTGATTAATATTTGCTAAATACTAAATCAGTACTAGTAACTTAAATGAAGGTAAATTACAATTCACTTATTAGTATTAACATGAGGTAATTTATAAATTTTATTTTAAGTTAAAAATGTTAAGCCTTGAGAATAGTTAATATGAACTGAATAAATCTTAGATGTATTTGTGTAAATATGGATAAATTTTACGGTATATTTTTATAGATTTGGACCATAGCAAGGATTTAAAATTTCTTGTTTTCACAAAATAATGATTCCAAGTCTATAAGGAAAGGTTTGGGTCACTATGTAGGACGACAACAAATGCTGGGAGAGGTAGATATGATTTTGAAAACCTTAGGAGGTTCTTTTATATATAGTCCAAACATCAGGGAGGTTTATATAATTATCCCCAAGAGTAATATATCGTAAAAAATTGCCCTCAATCAGTCCATGCAATGGCAAATTTGGATTATAATTGATTTTTCTTTTTCTTTTTTCTTTTTTCTTTTTTTCTTTTTCTTTTTTTTCTTCTGGTCATCATTCTTAATCAAAAATCTTAATAGACAGGTCTATTTGTTGGACAACGACGAATGTCAAGGAAACATGATGTAATTGTCCAAATCTGAGGGGATGTATGTTAATTTAATCAAATCTAAGGCGAGGTTTACGTAATTCTCTTGAGAAATTGACAAACTGCATCTTGAACTTTTCTATTGATTAGCATATGCCTTCTGTTATGAAGTTAGGAAAGATTACTGTCTTTTATTTGACCTCATCCCCATCCGATTGTTCATGGCACTTTTGAACTTTTTTTGAGTAAATGCAACCACTGTAGAGCACATTATTCATAAAAGAGTTGGATTATAAGACTAAAATACGGTCCCCATAATGTACAAGACAATAGTGAGCAACACTAAAAACACATCAATATTGCTGCTGAATTCTGATTTTTTTCTTCTCAGAGAAGATCAAAATTATGATTGTTTGACATTTTCTATTACTTGGGAATCATAATGTTTCTAAAACCAGATGGCTAGCTACATTTTTTTGCTCTTTAGTTCACGTATAGATAGATCAGATTGTCTAATCCCACTCATCCTTTTGTAGGGAGCAAATTTAATTGGAGTCGACAGCCTTGGGATGGATGTTAGAGTTTGTTCGGGAACGGAAGTTTGGACGCATCGTTTTTCCTTCAAAGTCAGGGTAAGTGAGCACAAACATCATAATCAGAGTATTACATTTTAATTGTATCTTGCTGCAATTAATATTCCATAGCATTTGTCATTTTCTATGCAATAGTCTGAGGGTGTCTGGATGAGCTTATAGCCTTTTCAAGACATGTTTTAAGATATTTGACTGCTTATAAGATGCGGTAAAATTTTTAAGAAAATAGCTTATAAACTCCCAAAATAAGGTGTTACAATATTATAAGCTCTTTTTAGAAAAAATAAGAACTTCCTAACTTATAAGGTGCGAGAACTTACAAGATTTTTTAAATGCCAAACATCCTCTAACATTAACAGCATGATACTGCTTAAGTTACAAGCGCAAAGCATTTTGCCATATTACTCTTATAAAAAATCAAAGGATTAGGAATAAGGGAAGTTTTATTGCTACAAATTTACAATTGCACGTCTTAATTGTGATTTCAATTGTGATGTGGATACAACAATCAGGGCAATTCAAAATAAATTGATAAAGACTTCTCCAGTGTTTTTCTTTTTCCTCTTTTTTTCCCCTTCTCTCCTTATTATTCGAACAAGTAAAATACTGATTTGCTTGTTTATACCAAATTCTAACTCTGAGTCATTCTCTCTTGAGGGGGTTTCTTTTCTGAAGCATTGCTATATTACATTTGCAAGTCCTCCGTACCTGAAAGTATTCACCAAATTTGATCAATAACAACGCTGTCTTTTTTCTGTCTCTCTTGGTTTTGTAGGCGACTACGGAGTGTGCTGCAGGCAAACAGATCCAACAACTTTTGTTTCCAAGGTCAAGGAGAAAAAAACTAAGGACAACTCTTGATAGATCCAGAGACAATGTAGACTCATTTTGATACACTACTTTTTGTTTTTAAGTCTTGAGGTTGGGACTCTTTGCTGCTTGCCTTTCCTTTGTTGACAATCTCATCCCAAACTTCTTTCACCTCTTTACAGATGCCAGTTGTCACTCTGCAATTACACATCTTATCCCAATCACTCACTTCATCTTCTTTTGGCTCCAATATGGTCTAGCGCTAGATGTTTCCCAAGTTTGATTGGGGATAAACGATATTTAGGAATATTAAATAAAATAGTTGTTGTGGAATAAAGAGAAATAAAGTGCTTATAGGATTTATGTGGTTCTACCCAGTTGAATAGGCAGGTGAAGAGAGTAATTTTATTATTGAGTAAAGAAATTACAGAGATTTCTTGTGTAATTGCAATTAGTTTTGAGCTCCCTCTACGTGTTTTTCATCAACTCAAAGGCCTGAATTGGTTGTGTTTTCATTCTCATTTTCTGCTTTCATTGTTTTAGAATGTGTTTTTATTTTATCATTGTTTTGCGTGTGGAAATGAAAATGTGATTAGGTAAAAATTGTGAAGATTTTGAAAAAAATATAGATTGAAAATAATATTTTAATATAATAATGTTAAATATTTTAATGTAATAGTATTAATTATTATTGTTTAATTGATTGTGAGCCCTATTGTCTTGAAAAGATAGAAAAAATAATTAATTATTTAATAAGTTAGTATATGATGATTTGATGAAAAATAGGTATTAAATTTTATGTGGGTCTTATTGTCTTGAAATAATAGAAAAAAATTAATATTTAATTAATTAGTAAATTTTAATTATTTTTAAATTAGTTGGTATTATAAATTTTTTATAGGTATGAAAATAAAAATAGATAGTGATTTCATTGAAAATGGTACAAATGATGATATTTTTTGTTTTCAAAATAATGTAAAATGAGAAAATGATACTTTAAAACACAAACAATACAACACTAAACTTTTATCGTAAAGTGTTTTTCCATCTCATCAAAAATTATCTCACTAGTTGGGAAGATTGATATATATATATATATATATTACGTCTTAATAAAGCTACAAAATAGATTGCACAATTTTAATTCTTATTTGTTTCGATTTCAAATATATAGTGAGAATGGACAAATTACTCGATAAAAGTTTTTTAAAAAAAAAAAAACTAGATCAGCCTCTTATCTTCATGATGTTCTCACAAAAAATAAATTAACCAAAAAAAAAAAAAAAAAAAGAAGAAGAATCTTGAGATCAAAATCACATAAACCCAAGTGAAAATCAAGAAAACTAGCACCTTGGCCTGAAAAACACAATATGTTTGGTGTAATTGACAAAGCTTTTCGACAAATTTAAAGACAACTTATGACTGGTATGCAATCATCTTTTTTTCCCCTTCACGCTCTCTTCTTCAACAACTGATCATCTTTTCTATAGTAGAATCATGCAAAGAGACTTTTCCTAGTCCTAACAAAAATAACTTAGTCAAAATTTCTTCCCTTCTGATCCCATTCTAGCTTCCTTACTTGCAGATACTGAGCCATCTTTTCAAGCAGCACTACTGGAAGCAACATCCTGCTTCTTAGAAGAGCTCCCCACGGCATCTTTGTGTTCCGGCCGACCTAAGCTGGCCTCCTCATCAAAGCGTTTGCTGTGCTCGATATCCTCATCAGCAACCTCAGCTGTGTTCTGATCGATTTTATCGCCCCTGCAATTGGTCCGGTTCAATCATTAAGAAATCTGATGACAGCACAAATTTTAATACAAATGCGACAACAATTTTTATTCATTTAATTGCACTGGATAAAGTATAACTATGATAGAGGATGAATAGGTGGCTTGGTAGTAAGCTCCCATTCCTAGGAACAGATTGCCGCTGGTTTGGGCCCTATAAAGGGTTGTTGAGGAACCAGCCATGATCTTCTTTCTTCGAACCCCAGCTAGTAGTAGTACAACCATGATAGGTACTTTTTTTTTTGGACGGAGTCAAAAAGAATGATAATAAGTGATGAGCTGGAGAATATGGTTCCATTTCTGATTTACAAGTCAAGAGTAGCAAGAAACACCACGCAAAATAAGAAAGAAAGTTGATATGATTCAGATAATTGATTTTTGGAGTTGTAGAATTAGCCAAAGAAGTAAAAAAGATAAAGTACGTCATAAATGGTTTTATAGAATTTGTCAGTCAGTCTAATTGCAATATATGAAATGAAAAAGGTATCCAGAATGCACAATTGTGACTTGTAGAGAAAGTAAAATACTTAAAGTGGACTTGATTCTTTATTACTCCCGCTAACAACTGATGAAGCAGAAAAAATGAAGGGCAAAGAACAAACATAAAGTGCTGAAATTTTGCATACCCTGAATAGACGATAAGCCCGATTGTAACAGCAGCAAAGGCTACGAAGTACATCCAATCAACCTGGAGAATAATGACTCCAGATTAGATACTTAGAATCATATAGAATGGAATTTCTATGTAAAAATCAGAATTTAATCAACTTTTTTCTTAAAGAAAAAATTAAAAATCTTTTGACTGCTGTTTCTTCCAGACCTTTTCATGGTAAGCAAAGATCCGAATTAAAACAGCCCACATATCCGAGGTAAGCAACGACAGATTTAGCATTGTAGATCCACTGATCTGCATAGGCAGGTAATAAAGGAGTCAAATATAAAATCTCAGAGCTTTCTAACCAAGAAATAAACAACAAAGAAAATGGTTGACAGTAGAATAAAAACATGAACCAAAGTCCAACTATGATCATGGCCAATGAAAATATGTATGATCTCTAGCTGCCTGAAGATGGCAGGCTATATGTCATGTTGATTTGACATCAGAAGATCATTGCTACTTCAGCCTTTTTCGCCCATATACAGCTCTTAAAATGAACCATTTCTCTTCACAAATCAATCATGCTAACACTGGAAGTTTGCTGATCTGTTTAGAACTATAAACAAGAATCAAGATTGTCTTGTATTTCCTGAAGAATCAGAACCATCAAATGTGGGGGTGGGGGGGGGGGGTGGGTTAACCTAAATTTAACCAAAGGCCATAATACTGCCAAGAAAAATATCTAGTAGTAGTTACAGAATTAAGATCCATATGATTATGAAACTCCTGTTTATGCTATCTATGCTACAATAGTTATTCCACCTAAATCTCCATCATCATACAAATTGATTGTTACAGTTAACATCTAATTCTTCCTTATACCATTTTTAATCATGGCAGGGATAACATTTTATCCCCTCTTGACGTCATACAGACAAGTTTTTATGGAGAGAAGTACTTTAAGTCAATTAACCCATGTAAGGTAGAACGTCCAGCACACAGCAAAAAAAATGATAATAAGCAATGAACAGGTTAAAGGAACATATGCAAAGAAAAACAAGCATAAAGGAGAGCATTGGAAAGATATGCTTAAAAGGATTTTCAACATTGGACACTGTTTAAACGATCTATATCTTTTGAACTGAAATATTGACATCCATACTTTATCACCATATGGATTTGGTTATAAACTAAAATGTTACCTGTAGTAAGATGGGGACCCCAGAGTAAAACAGAAACATGGCAACAGAAAATCCGACAAACGGAAGCGTCTGCAACCAAATATGAGCATGGGTGTCACTTCAAGTTATAGTTCAAATTAGATCTTGCTAGTTCATTTCGTAATCAATTGCATGCGGTTAATATAAGCCATGGGCGAACTGTGAAGAATATAGTGTATGTTTGACAGTTGCAGCAGGATTCCCCAAGTCAAGTAGAGCCATAAGAAGGAGCATTAGCAATTTGTATTTATTTAAGAACAGGGGAAAGTTCTTTCAACATTTCAAAGAAGAAACAAATCAAAACCAAAAAGACATTCAGTCTACAAATTGTGTTGTAAGCTCAGAGACAATTAAGGGGCTGTTTGGTTTCATTTCCACACTCTGTTTTCACATTTTTACTATTCCAGAAATGAAACACATCATTTTTTACACATTTTCACTCAACATCATTTTCATTTTCATTTTCATTTTCAAAACATATTTTTCAATAACTTATATATCTTCTCCCAATAACCTATATATCTTCTCTCTTTATTCCATTATTTCTATCTCTCTCCACCAACAACCTATTAAAACCAACATAATAATCATTACTTTTCCAACAATCTATCCAAATACAAATTCATTTTCAACTCATTTCCACTAACTAACTTTTCAAATTTTAGAAATGATGGAAATGAAAATTGAAAATGAAAATATAACCAAACAGGCCCTAAGTGTACCAGAGAAGAAGCAATAGAATTGTGAAAGTCAATTTAGAGAGAGAGAGAGAGAGAGAGAGAGGTACAGCTCCTGTTGTCCAGTGAATAGATGCGAGTTCATTGCGTTCAAGTATGCTTCTGTACCCATGGTTAAAGAAGTCATGTTCATCACAAGTACTATACATGCCATTACATGATGCATTTAAATCAGGATCAAGAAACCATGCAATGAATAGCCTATTAGCTTCAAAGCATAAGAAAAGGATACATTTGGCAAGCGCTGATAATGGCACCAAACAAGCCCAAGAATGCCATAAGCTCAACCCTATCAGCACTTTTAACAAAATACTCCTGCATAGAACAAGAACACAAGGAATAACTTTTCAATATCAGAAGTGAAGGAAAAACCAAAATTTCAACTGAAGGAACCAATGCTAATTGAAATGCATTGACCCATAGTCTACGATGTCTGACTAAAAACTGGCCTGTTACTAGAAAAGTCAGCATTATCTATGTCTTTATTCCACTCTCATGGCCAGCTTTAATGGAGAATGCAAATTCATAATGAGGTCAAATATGCAAGCCTAGACAACATTAAATAAGTACAATAAATGGCTTCATTCAGTACTTTACGGGAAACAAGATGCACAGGTTCACTTAGAGTGGGAGATGAGGAAGGTCACTGCTGGAGCTTCTTCATTGTAGAAAAAGGTATGTCAAGTAGCTGCCACGTTTATCTGAAATAAGCGAACTGTTTGCAAAAAGTTGTACTTTTGCGTAAAAATGATAGATATTAGAAAGAGTTGGAGTAGTAGTGAAAAAGTAAAAGGGGAGGATGTCTGGAAGAAGTGATGAAACATGAGACTAAGTTGAAAAATGAGTCTTTGGTAGTAAAGTTGTAATTTTAACATCTCCTTGATTTTTACTACCAAAAGTAAAATGTGTTTTGCTCATACCATATTACTAAAAAAAAAAAAAAGATGTATAAGTGTCTAAAACAATTTTGAGGTATTTACCTAATTGATTAAAAGCCATGAGCACCACCTTAGACCTTGCTTATGGCTTCTTAATTTTGGTTTCACTTAATAGAATTAGAAGCAGCATCATCACTAAACAATATGTCAGTTGTGCTTAAGTCCAGCTAGAAGCTAAAAAACTCTTTTTCTAGTTTTTCCAAACAATGCCATGGTTGGTTTAATTGCTGCTTCAGAAAATACTATACTTCAAGTGATTGAAAACTAATCCGTACACATAGGGACTATGCTAAGAAAAAATCAGCCAGTAAAATAAATTAACTTTATAGGCCCAGGTGCTTTAGGAGGGAGCTTTGAAAAAGTTTAAAGTAGAACAGAGGGGAGAGAACCAATAGAACAACAAAGGCTAAATCATGAAGAACAGTTCAAAAACCTAGAAAAGAGATGAGGAAAGAATGAACATGTGAAGACATGTGAAGAAAGAGATGAAGGAAATAAAACAAGTACATGAAACCAACAAAAGTTACACAAGTAGAGAAAGTAAATTCAGCACACATCAAAGAATCAGGCCCATTGAATCTTAAGGGTGTTAAAATGAGAAACAAGGCAACTGAGCATAAAAAGAAAAAGAAACATATTTTATATGAGGCAGATAGAAAATTTTCAACTCCAGATGGATCAATGTCTAAATACAAAGAGTCGGTGCAACAAACAAGAAACAGTGTTTAAAAGCCACTTACCTCACCGACGTTACTAACACCGTAAAGTGTGGCCCCAGCAATAACAAGCAGATCACCTTTAACAGGGTTGCTACCGCCTAAAACAACAATTATAATATCAGACACTGAAAAGGAAAAAACAAAGAAGTGAGAGAACCAAGCACATAAACAGAAGCAAAATCTGGAAGAGAGTGGATGCCACCAAAGTTTATGTTTGCTAAAGGAGGGTATGGGCGTGAGAAAGTAAATTTCTCCTAATGGATGTACACTTTTCTAATCCACACCTTATTGGCACAAAAAAGGGGAGGGAGAAGCTAAACGAGGAGAGAGAATTAAGGAGATGAGAGATAAATTCTTGCTGTTTGGTATTCACTCTTTCATTGTTCTTTGATTTACCTATCATTCTAATCAAGGTTAGTTAAACAATTTCACAGATTACATCCTCTTCTCCTACAACATAGAAAGAAGAAGAAAAGGTGTCCAGAGGGCAGAGGGCTGGGCTGTCCACTTTAACTTCTCAACCACTTTTCACCAATATCATGCTCACCCTCTCACTTCTGCTACTCCCATTCTCAACTCAACAGGACAAGATATACCTTGAAACTAAGACAGCTTAGATTTCATGCAGATCCACTAGACTATGTGTTGACAGATGTATTTTATAATGTGCTAAACATGTTTCGTATACGTGGTGTAAATTGTGTGATTTTAGCTAGATATATTCTTTCCTTATTCAAGATGTAATTGTAAAATTATATATACCATAGTTTTTTCAGTCATGAAAATTAGACTGACATGTTTACACAAATCTCTAATTTTACACTTTGCAACCAAACTGTTTTTCCATGAAATATTTAATAAGTTTTGATAAAATAACAACAAAAGAAACTTCCTCAGAGACAGCACAATTGAATAAGAAATGGATTTAATTGTCCCTATTATAGGATGGGGGAGGGGAAGAAAGGATTGCAATTATCCAACTATAGGTCAGCAGAGCTGGATTAAATTAAAGTAAATTATTAATCCACTGAAGAATGATGCTTACTTGATCTATCTGCAGAATGTACGTCTGAGAAAACAACCATCACGAGACCAGTAACACATATTACTACACCAACAAACTTTTTGAATCTGTATTTTGTCTTCAAAAAGAACCAGGTGAGGAACAGGACACATGGTATTGTCCAGCAGTCCAGCAGCATGACGCTTGTAATTGATGTATACTGGTATGCCTTTACCACTGTCACGTCAAAAGATATCTAGTTTATTCTTCAGTAAGCATGCATAGCAAGACATTCAAAATTACCAGCCTTCTTTTATAGGAGTTTAATATTCTACTTCACCCTAACTTCACTTAAAACAAGTAGTTCCAGGAAACAACAAAGGATCCATATGAAAATAGTTGGAAAGGAAATTTAGTATATGCTAACAACTGACAATGCATATTTCCATCAAAAGAGCGAACACCGAAAACATATAAAAGAAAAAATTAGAAACACTCTAACATTAGAGAGTCAGAACAAACCCCATAATAGCATTTCTATGTAATTTCAATAACTAGCAAACAGTCTACTAACCTCTATGAATTCTCCTTTTTGGAAAATATGATAGAAATATATGGCTTTTCATAAATGACAATACAGATAATTTTCAAGATTCCCTGTTGCCTAGGAATAATGAAAATGGGCAAACACTAGTTAGTTCCATTAGGTAGTTACTCATACACCCTTTAGATCCTCAGCTAGCAAAAGGATGTGGCATCCACGTCTCATTAATTCCAAACAATCTCAAACTATAGTTATTTAGAAGGAATTTCGTAACACTTCAAAAAATGCATAAGATATTCTTGCTACAAGCTGAATCCCTGGAAAATAAGATAATATTTTGATTGCTTTATGTGGAGTCTTCAGACACATTTTGAGCAACTACAAGAGGACATATTGATAGAAACTTACCAAGAAAATTGGCTTCCACGTCAACCAATCCAAGCAATACATAGTAATACCATTTTGCCTGCTTAGAGAAAAGAAATTTAAGGAACAAGTAAAATCTTGAGAAATTCATTCAAAACATAAAGCATTTGATTCTGCAACTCTTATTTAGTAGTAGGATGCAAGAAATACAAGGTTCATGCAGAAATAAATAACAGATAAGGACAACCAAACCTACCGAACTTGCTCAAAAAATGATGGAAATGCCCCTCAAATTTGGCATAAAATAGTCAAAACAGATAATTGTGGTTTAGTTGTGACCCTTTAACACCATAAAATCACTTTTAGAAGACCTTTAATGTCTCTGCCGTGTTTAATATTTTTTTGGGGGGGCTGCCGCCACTCAGATTAATATCTCAACTCAGCTTCAGTGCGTCAACTACTTACTTACCATATTGAACCCAACATACAAACATTTCATCTCAGCTTACTACCAGCATCACTAAGATGGTAACAATCATACATTCCCAGAGAGATGCTTACACTGAACAAACACAAACCATTCTGTTTAAATTCTCTCCCTCTATATATGGTCTCTTCCATTTATTAATAAGCATTTTGCATGTATTAGCTGAAAATCACTGTGCAAGGCAGGAGGCTATGATGGAAGCTCATCTCTACTCTGAGCTACCTGGTTTAATGGTAAAATTCATGTTTTTAGCACTTTAATCATGTGCTATTGTGCCATTCTTTCTCCAAATAAATACATCACAAATGGAACAAGTTGCTAATAGCAGCTATACTTACTGAGAAAGAAAGAAATACTTAAACAAACATATAATAGCATCATGTAGTAAATACTCTATTTTTCACAACAAATCACAGAACTAATACGAGCACGGAAAATATTCAATGTAGGTAAGAATTCAAACTCCTGTTTTGTCATCCTAAAAAATGCTGTTATATGTATTTGCAACTTATATTTTGCTAGGCAGTTCACTTGTTTGCCGGGAAAATCTAAGTTGTTTCTAACTGCAGGAGTCAAATAAGAAACAGATCTAAACTTTTGAGCTTTCTATTCTTAGGACCATGCTCAAGCGCACCTTAATTGTACATAATATTAATCTAAAAAATAGCCATGTTTGGGTTTATTCTCGGAGAATGTTTTCATTCTGCAGAAACAAACCAAACATTTTCCCCAAAATTTAACTTTTTCTTCCAAAATATCATTGAAATATTCCAATCTTTTCGAATCATTGCATCAACTGAAGGGGAGTGTGTGTGTGTGTGTGTATCTTCAAAATAATTATTTTAATATAATATGTATTTTTTTATTATTATATCACGATAAAAATAACATATACTAACATAAAAACTTGATGCAATACTAATAAAAACTTACATTAAAAACATCTAAAATACAATTTGTCTTCCTCCCAAAAAAAAACCAAACATGACTTCATTCTCGAGACATTCTTTGGTCTCGCTGCCAAATCATTTTCTCCCAAAATGTTCTCTAGAAACTCCCGAAAACATAACTAAAAATTAATCTTGGCTTCAGTTCCAAAAAGAACTAAACAAAAGGAAAAACTCTACAACTCCTAGAATCTTGATATTAGTTTATAGGAACACATGTCATTATGAAAATTCATAGAAAAGGATTGGGAATGAAAGAGCAATTGAAAGGCAAGTTATCACTGAATTGAAACACTTAGGACGAATAATGACTGACCTTGAGAGCCTCTCTTCTGTAGAGCATGATGCTTCCGTACACCAATGCCAATAGCACATAGTTAAAGAAAGACTGAGAAGTTGGTGCGTTAATTCCTATATTTCAGAAACAAATAAGAGGATCATATTAGAGAAAAGGAAAAAGAGAACCCGTTTTTCCCCATCTACTTTCACACTAAAATAATACAAAAACCCACTATTTACAAGTAAATGTACAGAAAGAAATACTTAATTTGATGGTAAAGATAAACTATCCAAAAAAAAAAAAAAAAAAGGCTAAAGCATAGTACTCCATTATAACAATGAATCACACTCAAGCCTAAAAAGCTAAGCAATTCAGGACAAAAACAAAGTTTTTCAAATGATATGATTATCAATATTAACATGAAAAAAAAAAAAAAAGGGGGAACCTCTTTTGGCGAGTTCAGAAGAAGAGAATCCAGTGGAAGTGACGAGAAGAGAAAGCAGCTGTCCCAACCCAAGTCCCACCAATGTATTCTTTGTCCAAAACTCCTTCCAATTCACCATCTTCACTCAATGGCGTATAAATTATGAATTTTGTGGGAACAAAATTTTATGAAAAAAATCAAGAAACTACAAAAAGCTAAAAGGGTTCAGCTAAAAAAAACCCCAAAAATAAAGAATCTCAGAAACAGAGTAAAGCAACATTATTGGTTGAATTGAATCAGAGTGTTGAATTGAAAAAAATCAAGAACACTTGCGTTCTGAATCAAACTGATAAATAATGGCCTCCAAACCCACACAAAGGTGTGATAAATTAATTAGATGTCTCACTACAGAGATTTATAGGTAGAGAGTGAGGATGAAAATTGTGGAAATTTTGAGTGGAGAAACCAACGGCCGTCACAAATTCCCAGATGCCTTTTGACTCTTATTTGAGAATAACACAATCATTCTCTCTCTCTTTCCTTCTTTTTTTTCTCCTTATAGGCTTATATTAATAAATATAAAAATACCAGCTATGGTCCAAGACCTTTGTTTACTTCAAAAGTTCATTATTGGCCAAAGTGTCAAAATTTCAAAATAAAATAATTTTTTTACTAATTTTTCATGAAAATAAAATTGTGTTTGGATTACTAGTTTAAGATATTGATTTTATAGAATCGAAGTGATATTTTGATGTAAGAGTGCCAAGGACATGATACTTGATGTAAAGGTGATAATGACATTATATTTTAATTTATTATGTTGTGTGATTTTTCTTTTTATTTTATATGACTAATTAGATTTTTTTGGGGTAAGAATTATTATTTACCCTATGATTGTTTTTGGTTAGAATTTAGGAGAGAAAGCAAGTGCAAGCATCCCCAATTTTTTTTAAAAATAAAATTAAAAATTTTAGCAATAAATTTTACGATTAATTAGAATAAAATCCATTTACCTATTTTCATTTTACACTTTACTTCCTACTTGATTTTCTAAACACTAAACTCCCTACTTTTTCCAAAACTTTAGGAATCACTTCCCAAATATTTGAGAAAGACTTAAATACCCTTATACCAAACCAAAATAACAAAAAAAAAAAACCAACAAATGGCGGTTTACTTCTTCCCACTCTATCAAATGACAACTTTTCTTCAAAAGCACCTTTTTTTGTTTTGGAAACCGTTTTCTCCTCTAAAGAACAAAAGGCGTGAAAAATAGTCTCTCTTCTGCAAACAAAAGGGTGTGAACGAAAGAGAGAACGGAAAAGGGAAAACGAAATCGACGCAAGAAGGAAAAAAAAAAAGCCCTACTACTCTGCAACTTGCGAAAATGGAACAACTAAGAGCACCAACAAAGAGTGAAGAACATAAGGAAAAGAACATGATTAAAAAATTGTATGTTTTCTGCTACTCATATCGTGGACTTTGCTTTCTTTCAACGGTTAATTAGAAAAAAATCTCTTATCCTACTTTCATTTTAGTGATCAGTTTCCATTTGAATTTTTATACACTAAACTCCCCACTTTTTCTCAAAACTTAGAAATTACTCCCCATATCTTTTAAAAAGACCCATATATCCTTGTAGTTGGAAAAAAAAAATACTTGAGAAATGCGTTTTCTCTTCAAGAAGAACACTTCCTTTTTTTTTTTTTTTTCTCCTGAAATCGACGACTTCTCCAAGCGGCCAAACAAAAGGGTGCGAAGCCGTTCATTTTCCATTGGCGCAAGAAGAAGAAGAGAGGAAAAAATAAAAAAAAAGACACCAAAATTTCTGTCATTTTTCTGCGACAATGGAAGGAGAAACAGCGGCAACAAGAAACAAAGTACAAAAAGAAGTAAGCAAAAGAAAACAAATGTATATTTTTCTGCATTTACAGTTTTAAATGTTCGTGATTTTTCATTGTTACACTTATTTCTTGTCTATTTTCTCATGTTTAGGGTTTTTATTCCTTTTTTAGTTGTTAAACACTTGAACTCATTTGATATATATATATATATATGATTTTTGTTGTGAGATGGGAAGTTTCTAATTTGTACTTGAAAGGCATGAAAGTTGTACTTCACCTTTTTGGGCTTTTATACTTCGTTTTACCTGAAATTATAAGGTGAAATTATCTGAAAGTGGTAGTATATTATCTGTAGTACAAAACATCAAAGCTTGCAGTACACATTAGGCAAAATTGTAGTATATACTTTGTATAACTGTAGTATATTTTAAAAGCAAATGTAGTATAAACATTCAAGCTTGCAATACATATTAGGCAAAAATATAGTATATAATCTGTGTAACTGCAGTACATTTTAGAAACATTTGTAGTACAAAACATTCAAGCTTGTAAGGTTAAATAAAATTACAGTATATAATTTGTGTACATGCAGTACATTTTAGAAGCATTTGTAGTACAAAAACATTCAAGCCTACAGTGTACATTAACTGAAAGTGTAGTATATAATATGTGTATCTGCAGTATATTTTAGAAGCAATTTTAGTACAAAATATTTAATCCTGCAGTATATATTAAATGAAAGTGCAGTATATTTTAGAAGCAACTGTAGTATAAAACATTCAAGCCTGCAGTATATTTTGTACCTCATATTGGTGATATTTGTACTTAATGTGCTGATATTTTGTACTCCATATTGATGATATTTGTACTTAATGTGCTGATATTTTGTATTCCATATTGCTGATATTTGGACTTAATACGCTGATCTTTTGTATTTCATGTTGGTGATATTTGTACTTAATGTGCTGATATTTTGTACTCCATGTTGGTGATATTTGTACTTAACGTACTGATCTTTTGTACTCCATCTTGGTGATATTTGTTCTTAATGTCCTAATCTTTTATACTTTAATAGTTGATACTTCGTATCTAATGTACTGGTGTTTTGTACCCCAGGAGACAAAAGACATCAACACAATCCAGGTAGCAGATAAACCACCCAACTCAAAGATTGAATCGTCTGATCCTATAAAGGAAGGAAGGACTGATTATAGAGGTCGTGCTCATATTTCAGTAAAAGAATTTGAGTATAATACGAGGGCAATAATGGTGTTATGTTGAAGTACTCTTCAATTAAATTAAAACTAGGCAGTAAATTTGAGTACAATATAATGGAAATGAAATACAAACGTAGAACAAACAAAGTATAAATTGTGGTATGTTAAAGTACACTTCAATTAAATTGAAACTAGGCAGTGAATTTGAGTATAATATGAGGAAAATGAAGTACAAACGTAGAACAAATAAAGTATAAATGGTGTTATGTTGAAGTACACTTCAATTAAATTGAAACTGGGCAGTAAATTTGAGTACAATATGATGGAAATGAAGTGCAAACGTAGAACAAATAAAATATAAATGGTGTTATGTTGAAGTACTCTTCAATTAAATTGAAACTAGCAGTGAATTTGAGTACAATATGATGGAAATGAAGTGCAAACGTAGAACAAACAAAGTATAAATGGTGTTATGTTGAAGTACTCTTCAATTAAATTGAAACTGGCAGTGAATTTGAGTACAATATGATGGAAATGAAGTGCAAATGTAGAACAAATAAAGTATAAATGGTGTTATGTTGAAGTACACTTCAATTAAATTGAAACTAGGTAGTGAATTTGAATACAATATGAGGGAAATGAAGTACAAACGTAGAACAAACAAAGTATAAATGGTGTTATGTTGAAGTACATTTCAATTAAATTGAATCTGGGCAGTGAATTTGAGTACAATTGAGAGAAATGAAGTACAAACTTAGAACAAACAAAGTATAAATGGTGTTATATTGAAGTACACTTTAATTAAATTGAAACTAGGCAGTGAATTTGAGTACAATATGATAGAAATGAAGTACAAATGTAGAACAAACAAAGTATAAATGGTGTTATATTGAAGTGCACTTATTGCAATTGAATAATTAGTCTCTAATAATTATAGTGATGGTCAAGTACAATATTTTGAGATTATCGGATCAGGTGAAGTATGTATTTGTACAGGAGATAGGGTGGATATTATCGTCAAATGCTCATTTGTTTACATCTTTGAAAGCATAAGTATTCTTTGCATTACTGCGATTGATATAACATTCATTCGTTGAACACTAGTGGTTAACATTTTAAAACTTTAATATTATTTTATTCATATGATAAATATTATACACATTTTTAGAGTTTGGTTATTAATTACCAAGACTTAAAAAGCACATCATGGAACAAATTTTAATTCAACAATATTAGTAAAAATATTAAGGAATGAAGTACATAATGGCCAAAATGAAGTACAAATGTCATAAAATCAAGTATAATTATCCCAGATTGGGGTACAAATAATTGATATATCGGAAAACATGCAAAAATACTAATTTCATGCTAAATCAAATACATAATTGCCGAAATGAAGTACAAATATCATGAAATCAAGTATAATTCTCCCAGATTGGGGTACAAAATAATTGATATCTCGGACAACATACAAAAATGCTAATTTCATGCTAAATTAAATAGATAATTGCCAAAATGAAGTACAAATGTCATGAAATCAAGTATAATTCTCCCAGATTGGGGTACAAAATAACTGATATCTCGGACAACATGCAAAAATGCTAATTTCACGCTAAATTAAATACATAATTGCCGAAATGAAGTACAAATATCATGAAATCAAGTATAATTCTCCCAGATTGGGGTACAAAATAACTGATGTATCGGACAACATGAAAAAAATACTAATTTCACGCTAAATCAAATACATAATTGCCGAAATGAAGTACAAATGTCATGAAATCAAGTATAATTCTCCCAAATTGGGGTACAAAATAACTGATATCTCGGATAGCATGTAAAAATGCTAATTTCATGCTAAATTAAATACATAATTGCCGAAATAAAGTACAAATGTCATGAAATCAAGTATAATTCTCCCAGATTGGGATACAAAATAACTAATATCTTGGACAACATAATTCTTGTATTTAAATGACTGCAAAGTAGACACCGCATAATTCTTAAGCATAATTCTGAACTCCTGAGCATCCTTGAATGCTTGACCCTCTCCATATACGCAATTCCTCCATGCATCAATTGAGTTGCTAATTAAAGCCAATTCATTGTGGTTGACAAATGAAGTATAATTTTAGGTAAAATAAAGTTCAATATGTAGAATAATTCAGTATGGTCATGTAATTTCAAATAAACGAAGTACAATTTCAGAACAATAGAAGTATAAAACGCTATCAATTGCAATAAAATTTTGGATAATCAATAAGTAATGCACTTGAAGTATAGAGCTTTAGGTAAAATGAAGTATAAAATTAATAGAACTTTATAAAACTTAAATAATAGAGTACAATTTTACGTAAAATGTTAAGTATAATTTTATATAAAAAGAAGAATAATTTTAGAACACTTGAAGTATAAAACCTTAGCAATTACAGAACAATTTTTGGATAATCCATTAGTAGAACACTTGAAACTTAAATAATAGATTCAGATAACTGAAGTACAAGTTTAGATAAAATGAAGTATAATTTCAGAACACTTGAAGTATAGAACTTTAATGAATAAAGTACATGTTTAGGTAAAATGAAGAATAATTTCAGAACACTTGAAGTATAAATCATTGGCAATTACAGTACGATTTTGGATAATCCATTAGTAGAACACTTGAAATATAACACTTAAATAATAGATTCAGATAATTGAAGTACAAGTTTAGATAAAATGAAATACAATTTAAAATAAAGTGAAATACAATTTCAGAACACCTGAAGTATAAAACCTTAGCAATTACAGTACAATTTTGGATAATCCATTAATAGAACACTTGAAGTATAAAACTTAAATAATAGATTCAGATAATCGAAGTACAAGTTTAGATAAAATGAAGTGCAATTTCGGAACAATTGAAGTATAAACTTCAATGAATAAAGTACAGGTTTAGGTAAAATGAAGTATAAAATAAAGTATAATTTCATAAAATAGAAGTACAATTTTAGATAAAGTGAAGTACAATTTCAATGAATGGAGTACATATTTTGGTAAAATAAAGTATAATTTTAGAAAACAAAAAGTATACTTTTAGATAGAAAACGTATAGTTTGGGAACACTTCAAGTATAAACTGTTAGAAGTTGTAGTACAATTTTGGATAATCCATTAGTAGAACACTTGAAGTATAAAACTTAAATAATAGATTTAGATAACCGAAGTACAAGTTTAGATAAAATGAAGTACAATTTCGGAACACTTGAAGTATAAAACTTCAGTGAATAAAATATAGGTTTAGGTAAAATGAAGTATAAAATAAAGTATAATTTCAGAAAATAGAAGTACAATTTTATATAAAGTGAAGTACAATTTCAGAACACTTGAAGTATAAAACCCTAGCAACTGCAGTACAATTTTGGATAATCAATTAATAGAACACTTGAAGTATAGAACTTCAATGAATGGAGTATATATTTTGGTAAAATGAAGTATAATTTCAGAAAACAAAAAGTATAATTTTATATAGAAGACGTACAGTTTGGGAACACTTCAAGTATAAACTGCTAGAAGTTATAGTACAATTTTGGATAATCCATTAGTAGAACACTTGAAGTATAAAACTTACATAATAGAGTACAATTTTTGTGAGATGAAGTACAATTTTAATTGCAATGAAGTATAATGTAGAACGCTCCAAGCAGAGAAAGATTTTCAAATAAACAAAGTACACTTTCAGAACATTTCAAGTACAAAACTTTACAAACTGCAGTACAGTTTAGATTCTGTAGAAGTATTACCTTAAAACATTACTACTCTTCTTTGCACTGCTGCTTGATTCATCCTTTCGGTTTACCAGGATGTCAACAATGTTCATCTTCAATGTCAAATGCAATAAGACCATATTCATGACACTATATGGAGCTGGTCTTTGTAGCGGTAACTCTCCAACACTTGATTGAACACTCCTGCTTCACTACTGGTTAACATCGTCGAAAAAATACAAGAAACTCAGAAGCAACTGAGAAGAAATCGAGAAGAAGAAAAAACCCAAAAATAATAAAAATAAAAAGAGAAAAAGACAATGCAGATGTTGGGTTGGTGGTTGTTGGCTCCGACAATTATTCTCGTTCCCGCCGTGGAGCTTGTTGCGTTTTTTCTGTTCTTTCTATTTCTGGTAATGAGCGTATGATAGGGTTTACTGTTTACTTGTGTGGATGAAGAAAAAGTGAGAAAAAATGAGTGAAAAATATCATACTTAAGGGCATTTTTGTCAAATCAAGTGAGTAGGGAGTGATCTCTAAAATTGTAACAAAATTAGGGAGTTTCTTCTAACAAAAATCAAGTGGGGACTGAACATGAAATTGGAAAGTTCTTTTGGTACTTTTAAATAAGTGCCCCTTCTTTCAAATGTGCGTATTTTTCAATTTTATAAGTTTTGCATGTAGATTTTCTTATCTTTCTTTGTTTGAACTCTTTTTTAGTTGTTAAAAATTTTAACACATTTGTTATATATATTATTTTTGTTGTAATATTTAAAAATCTCTAATTTGCACTTAAAAGGCATGAAAATTGTACTTCACTTCCTTGGGGTTTATACTTGTTATACCTGAGATTATACCTTAAAATTATCTGAAATGGTAGTATATAATCTGTTTGTGTAAAGTACATTTTACAAGCAACTGTAGTACAGAACATTCAAGCTTTTAGTACACATTATCTGAAAGTGTAGTATATAATCTGTGTATATGAAGTATATTTTAGAAGCAACTGTAGTATAAAATATTCAAGCTTTCAGTACACATTATCTGAAAGTGGTAGTACATAATCTGAGTATTTGAAGTACATTCTAGAAGCAACTGTAGTACAAAATATTCAAGTTTTCAATACACATTATCTGAAAGTGGTAGTATATAACCTGTTTATATGCTAATTTTTCTTTATTTGATTGCAACAAAGGCAAGACATAATGAGGTCTGCTTTCGTTGCTCCCCCAATATTTTCAGGCTAAATTGGAGCATGTGAAATCCAAGATGGGGTCAAAACATTTTGATGCATTGAAGAAGATTCATTTGTATATGTACATGGATATGGTGTTATGTTGAAGTAACATTCAATTAAAGTGAAATATTATAGCGAGATTCAGTACAATATGCAGGAAATCAAGTACAAATACAGAACAAACGAAGTATATATGGTGTTATGTTGAAGTATTCTTCAATTGAAGTGAAACATTGTAGCGAGGTTCAGTATAATATACAGGAAATGAAGTACAAATACAGAACAGACGAAGTATATATGGTGTTATGTTGAAGTACACTTCAATTAAAGTGAAACATTGTAGCGAGGTTCAGTACAATATGCGGGAAATGAAGTGCAAATACGAAACAAACAAAGTATATATGGTGTTATGTTGAAGTACACTTCAATTAAAGTGAAACATTGTAGCGATGTTTAGTACAATATGCGGGAAATAAAGTTCAAAGATAGAACAAATGAAGTATATATGGTGTTATGTTAAAGTACATTTTATGCAATTGAATAATTAGTCTCTAATAATTGTAATGAGGGTCAAGTACAATATTTTGAAACTATCGAACCAGGTGAAGTAAATATTTGTACGGGTGATAGGATTGATATGATTGTCAAATGCTCATGTGTTTACAACTTTTAATGCATAAGTATACTTTGGATACTACGAATGATAACTCTGATCCGTGGAACACTAGTGGTTATCACTTTAATACTTTAACATTATTTTATTCATACCATACTAAATATTACACACATTTTTAGAGTTTTGGTTTTTAATTACCAAGAAATAAAAGGCAAATCATGTAACAAAACTCAAGTTCATCACTATTAGTACAAAAAATAAGAAATCAAGTACATAATTGCCGCAATGAAGTACATATGTCCTAAAATCAAATATAAATCTCCCTTATTGAAGTAATATCTCATGCATTTGTCAATGTCCTGGTAGTATATTTTCAGTATAAATGAAGTATAAATATAGAACAAACGAAGTATATATGGTGTTATATTGAAGTACACTTTGTATAAAATCTCTCTTATTGAAGTAATATCTCATGCATTTGTTCATGCTCTCGGACAACATGCACATACTACCTTTTCACTTTAAATCTAGTACATAATTGCTGCACTGAAGTACATATATATCCCGAAATCAAGTATGCTACATTTTTATGCTAAATCAACAAATAGAACACTTGAAGTATAGAACTTAAATAATAGAGTACAATTTTAGGTAAAATGAAGTATAAAATGAAGTGCAATTTTAGATAAACAAAGTACAATTTTATAAAAAATGAAGTACAACTCCAAAACACTTCAAGTATAAGATACCAGCAATTGAGTACAATTTTGGATAATATATTAGCAGAACTCTTGAAGTATAAAACTTAAATAATAAAGTACAATTTTATGTAAAATAAAGTATAATTTTAGGTAATGAAGTAAAATTTTATATAAGAAGAAGTACAATTTTAGAACACTTGACGAATAAAACCTTAGTAATTGCAGTACAATTTTGGATAATTAATAAATAAAACACTTGAAGTATAGAAATTCAATAATAGAGTACAATTTTATGTAAAATGAAGTATAATTTCAGATTAACGAAATACAATTTTACATAAAAAGAAGTACAATTTCAGAACACTTGAAGTATAAGACGCTAGCAATTGCAGTATAATTTTGGATAATTGATTAGTAAAACACTTGAAGTATAAAACTTAAATAATAGAGTACAATTTTAGGTAAAATGAAGTACAATTTTAGGTTGAAGTATAAAACTTGAATGTTTTGTACTACAATTTCTTGTAAAATGTACTTTACATAAACAGATTATATACTCCTATTTTCAGATAATGTGTACTGAAAAGTTAAATATTTTGTAATATAATTGCTTGTAAAATGTACTTTACATATATATTGCCACTTATACTAATATATTCTAAAATGTTGAATATTTTGTACTATAATTGCTTGTAAAATGTACTTTATATAAACAGATTATATACTACCACTTCTAGTAATGTGTACTGAAAGGTTGAATGTTTTGTACTGTAATTGCTTGAAAAATGTACTTTACATAAACATATTATATACTACCACTTTCAAATAATGTGTACTGAAAGGTTGAATATTTTATGCTACATTTGCTTGTAAAATATACTTCACATAAACAGATTATATACTACCACTTCTAGTAATGTGTATTGAAAGGTCGAATGTTTTGTACTGCAATTGCTTGAAAAATGTACTTTACATAAACAGATTATATACTACCACTTTTAGATAATGTGGACTGAAAGGTTGAATGTTTTATACTGCAATTGCTTGTAAAATATACTTTATATAAATAGATTATATACTTCCACTTTCAAATAATGTGTACTGAAAGGTTAAATATTTTGTACTACAATTGCTTATAAAATGTACTTTAGATAAACAAATTATATACTACCACTTTCATATAATGTTTAATGAAAGGTTAAACATTTTGTACTGCAATTACTTGAAAACTGTACTTTAGATAAACAAATTATATACTACCACTTATAGTAATGTGTACTGAAGGGTTGAATATTTTATACTATAATTGCTTGTAAAATGTATTTTAGATAAACAGATTATATACTACAATTTCTTTTAAAATGTACTGAAAAGTTGAATATTTTATACTACAATTTCTTATAAAATGTACTTTACATAAACAAATTATATACTGCTACAATTTCAATACAAATGATACAATCCGAACTTCTTCAAAATCCGTCTCATTCTTCATACCCACATCTTCGACAAACACTCTTTTTGCTGATTAAGAAAAAAAATACAAGATGAAGAGAATGACCTGGTAATAAACTGAGAAAATAAACTGAGAAGAACAAAAATAAACTCAAGAAAAAACCTGAAAATGATGAAAATAAATTGAGAAGGCGGAAATGCAGTGGTTGCGCCGTCGAGCTCCTCGTTCGCGCCATCAAGCTCAGTTTGCTTTTTCGACTTTTTTTTTTTTTTTCTATTTCTGATAATGAAATATAAAGGTGGGGTTTAGTGTTTGGGAATGGATATAAATGGTATTTGGTTGTGTGGATAGAAAAGAAGTGAAGAAAGTGAGTGAAAAATATTATATTTAAAGGTATTTTTGCCAAATCAAGTGGGTAGAGAATAATCTCTAAAATTTTAAGGAGAGTTCATTCTATAAAAATTCAAGTAAGGATTGTACATGAATTTGGAAAGTGGTTTTGGTACTTTATAATAAGTGCCCCTAAATTTTATGTTTTATAAAATCAAATCCAAAGGTACAAAATCTCACTACTCCAAAAGCTAAAAAAAAAAAGAAAAACGGAAAATAAAGGAAAGAAAATTTTGAGCTATGGGCCTGTTTGGTTTTGTTTTCAACAATCCTTTCCATTTTCTCTAGAAAATAAAAATAGAAAGCTATCAATTTCTCTCTTATTTTTACTGACATTTTCATTCTCAACATATTTTTTCAAACACACTTTTACACTATCTCTCCATTTTACACATTATTTTTTCATACTCTCATTTGTATGACTTTTAATACAAAAATACAACATCCAAATACGTATCTTTTTCAACCATACACAATTATTTCATTTTAAATAAAACATTCAAATAATATTTTATTTTCAAACTCACAATTATAACTAATTTTTTACTTTTTTATTTTATCAAAAAATGAAAATGCCTCTAGAAAATAAGACCAAACGGGCTGTTAATCTTCCAACTTTTGATTTTGTTTGAAAATGTTAAAATATGGTAAGGTTTTCCATTTCCAACTTCTAATTTTTCATTAAATATTTATAAGTTATATTTAATAATTTTATTCTAGCTAATTTTTCAAAAATTTCAAATTGAAGGTTAATTTAAATATTTATGTTCAGATAATTTTGAGTATAAATTACTTTTAAAAAAATAAAGTAAGAATTAAATGTTTTCAAATCTTTGTGACACAAGATCAAGAACTTAACACTTGCTGTAAGATAAATTTATTAGACATTTTATTTTACCATTTTCCTGCTTTTCTAATCAATTCAATATTTCCCACTTTTGCTACAAGTTATTTTTTTTCCATAATTTTTAAAATTAATCACTTCTAAAATGCACAATCACATATAAAACACTATCATAGTCTATTCATTTTGGGAAATACCAATATAAAACAAGAATGATACATATTTATATTAATTAACCTCAAAGTGGAATAGGAGTTACCACTATCACATAAAAACTTCAAAGAACAAACATATTGGAGAAAATTAAGATAATAAAAAATAAATAAAACTTTGTAGCTATTAAAAAAAAAAAAAAAAAGCAGTCCTTTTTATGATCAAAAGAATCATATTGAGCTGTAGAAATGAGAATTCAACTTAAAATGGGCCCCACAGATTGTTGTTTTGATCATCAAAAGCCATTAAACTATAAATAAAGAACAGAATTGGAATAAGAATAGGAAGAAAATAAGCTTTTTCTAAAATTCTGAGGCAAAAAGGCATAAAAAGTTGTTTACGTTTCCGAAAGCAAAAGGGGTCCACTTATAAAGCTGAAGTTTTAGATCAAATAATAGAGATTTTTGTGCTTTTTGAAGTGGACAGAAAGAAGAGGTTTATTCAAATAATGGATGACTATTAGAAAAGGACAGCTAACAACTTTTTTTGATGGAACACTCTGTCTTCACACACACATTTTTGCATCACACAAATTTGTATATGAACATTTATAGACTGACCATACGAAACATTCATATTAAATTAAACTTTTAAAATATTTAACAATTTTTTTGGGTTACGTTTATTGTAAAAATACTCATATTAAATTGATATTTTATGATGGTGGAGTTGGGCTCATGAACCACGTTGTAGTGGCTATACTTCAAAAAATATAAAGATTAAAGGGTATAAATTCAACAATTGTAGTGGCTATTGAATTTCTTCTAATTTAGATATGCTATTATTCTGGGGTCAATTTATTAAGAATATGACTACAGACTACACAATTATGGTTCATTTATATAACAAAAATGGGTTCTTATAAATCGAAATAGAATAAGTTGTGGTCCAAAGGGATAACAGAATAAGAGCCATTTTTGGTTCAATTAGGTAGGATGGGCTGATGTTCTGATTTTAGGTTGTGTCTAGTTGAACTCTTGATAAAATTGGACTTTCCAATCTTGATATATAAATTTTTTTTTTAAAAAGGGGGGGAAAAAAGGATTCTTAGCTCACATAGGGACTCACAGACCACTTTAGATCTCTCATTTTATTCTCTATTTCATCTCCTATTTCAACTTGTTAAATTTATGCTAAGTGTATCTGATTTTTAATCAATTATTTTTATAATGAAATATTTAATACACGTGTCATGTATTCATGAAATGAAATAGGAGATGGAATAAGGAATAAAATAGAGAATTTAAACCGTTCACATACCAAATAAGGTCTTAAGTCTAAATAAGAGTGGACTCTTACATGCTAGTAAAATTGGATCAAATCGACTTTAAAATCCCTTACCTATTATAAAAAGAATACTCCTAGATTAGAGCTCATAAAAGGAAACATGAATAATACGTTCTATTCATTTTGCCTTCTCTTATTCTTGATTT
Source organism: Jacaranda mimosifolia (assembly GCA_018894105.1). Taxonomy (NCBI): domain Eukaryota; kingdom Viridiplantae; phylum Streptophyta; class Magnoliopsida; order Lamiales; family Bignoniaceae; genus Jacaranda; species Jacaranda mimosifolia. Next base: position 16,680,256 of record CM032132.1, on the reverse strand, counting down.
TATATTTTGTTATTTATTTTCACGATATAAATCTTTTTCCACCCAAATTCATTCCCAAACTAGCCTGAATAGATATCCAATCGAGGATTGGAGATTGAGTATGGCAAATCTCCATCTCCACCTCTGCCTCCGCTTCCATAATTCATAAATGTGTGTGTTTGTGTATGTGTATACATATTTAAATTTATATTGATTTAATTAATTTTATAACTTGAATTAAATAACTATTTGATTCTCAATCTTGTATTTTATTTCTTTTATCAAAATAATGATGTGTGAATTGTTTACTTTAAATCAAAATAATGTAATAAGAATAATACTAAATTCCAATTTTAATTATAATCAATAACAAACAAACAACGTATATTTTTATAATAAAGTTTTATATTTTAATTTTTTTTCTTTTTGTAGAATTTTGATACTCAGTGTGTGATTTTAAACCATTTATATATATATATATATAATTTGAAATGATATATTGTTTTATACTAACTAAAAAAACACAGTTTAAAGATTTAAAACTAATGAAACACATGCATATTCTATTATAATTAAAGAGAATTTTTAAAAATCAAATAGAAAGAGAAATTATGAATAGTCACCTTAAAACTAAGAAAATATAAAAATGATGGTTGATTCAGACTTGTGTGATTTAATTTAATAATATAAAGAATTAAAGATCAAAGAGAGTATCAAAATGATGGATGCAACTCTTCATAACCTTGGATTGCATTTACGTTGAGCAAATTTATAATTGTATACTTTTGAATTAATTATATATTTCTTTTTAATATATTTTAAAAAATAGAATGATAAATGGAGAATGAAAATACCTGTAAAAGCCCCCACATCTGTTGGATGTAGAGATGTGTACAAAGTTCTCCCCATTGGGCGCGGAGGTGGGTATAGAGATTGATTTAGGAAATTGAGATGGGGAAAGGGACAATTAATTCCCTACACAACTCTTCCCATTTGTCACCCCTAATTTTACCCAAAATTCATTATAGTTCAACTTCAAACCTCATATTTAAATATGTGAAAATAACGTTATTATAAAATTTAATAAGGTAACTCAAATATGACTTCTTCGTAAATCAATCAACTTCAATGCTAAACTATATAAGGCAAAAGATGGATCATTTCTCAAAATTATGTCTAGGGCCAAATTCATTTTGTCACCTATACTATAGGATTAATGTCAATCGGACCCTTAATTTGGACAAAAGAAAAAGAGAAAAACTTCCAATTACCAACTTATACCAAAATATGATGTAAGATGTTAATATCATTCTTTCATCTCATGGACCAAACTACCTCTAGAATATGAGAAATTGTGTCATCATGGGAAATATTCAAGTGGTGTTATAAGTTATTGAATGTATAATAATAATATCATAAAATAAAATAATAAGTTATTGAATGTATAATAATAATATCATAAAATAAAATAATGATATCATTATATGTAATAATATTTTTTTACAATTCACTTAAATAATACCTTTATGAATGACATGAAATAAGTGATTTTATATAAGCTTTTAAATGTACTTTTGCCTTCGTACTATTATCTCTATCTCAGTGATCCTTAAGTCCAAACCCTTGAAAAATCTTCTCAAGGCCCCTTGACAGTGGTGTTTATATAAAAATATAAACTTCCATAATCATTTTTGTTATGGCAACTTACTATACCTAAATTATGGTAATTGTACTATGATATAATGATGGTGGAACAATTTTGATAATTAAAAAGCAAATTAATGGATAATATGAAATAAAGTATACATCATCATAATTATACATTTCATATATTTTACTCATCTAATTTACTACTTTTTTTAATTACATATTTTAATTAGTAAAACGTTAGATATTCTATAAAATGAATTCATTTATTTATTTATTTTATTTAAAACCCAATTTTTTATTATTCTTGTCCATTTACATAATTTTAATTCCATAATTATTCTTTTAACTAAACTTAGCACGAGTATTAGAAGGTAGCTCAAAACTTTTTGTGCACCAAGATAGTTTGACGTCATCTCCATAGTATAGATTTAACAAAATGAATTTAATCCTTATTTTACGTTGGATTGAACCCTTTTTCTCTTTTATGCATACTTCTTTTGAGCAAGATAATTAATTATATTATTACATTTGGATATCAATAACAATTTTATATAAGAATTCTCCCATCAATATAATATATTAATATTCAAGAAAATACAAATATAAATTATGGTGATATTACTCTACAGCAAGACCATGATAACCTAATGTATTGTAAAGTTTCGGGGGTACCTGTTTTATTGTTCAGTCTATGGAAATTGTAAATATTATGAAATAAAGAAATAAATATTTTTTTCTCTTTTAAATTTGATACAGTCCAAATATGACTTAAGGTACATTAATCAAATAATTCTTAAAGATAAGTGCGAAATATTAAGATGAGCAGTCAAACACAATGATATACCACTATACGTCCCTACGGTCATATAAATAAAAAGCACAATAAAAAGATCAATTTGATTAATTAAAAAGGACTATTAAGTTCACCTAACTAAACCTGCTTAAAATTGGCCTATAAGCCTAATGGGCTCAAATCATCTCATGACTTAACTAGTATACATACCGTCATCCATAACAAAAAAAAAAAAAAAAATGCATTTAAATGCTCAATTTTCAATTTGAGCATTGTCTCTACGCAATGCATTTTTAGAGCAGAAGTCTGCCATTCAACAATTTTAAAAAAATATTTAAAATTCAATTTCGTACAATATCACACAATAAGTCCAATCCACCAGACCCAAATACTATAAATATCAATATTTATAGCAGAAAAAAGATATCATTATAATCAAAGATCTAGATAATGGAAAATTCAATGTAAAAGGGCAGAAGTGAAAGTATAAAGAGTAAAGAATGAATATAATAAAATCGTTGGTTGACCGAAAGTTTCATAACTTGTTTCATGGCTTTAAGGGAGTGAGAGCTTCCACCAGCCCCATAATGTGGACCTTTATGTCCTTTCTTTGGGGTTGACACTTTTGACACTAAGCCCTTCTTTTTTATTATGTGTGAAGGAAAATAAAAATGCTTTTCTTGATTCTCATTATTTATTACATTAGATCGAATCAAATCATATTATTTATCACTAACAACACTTTATGCTAATTTTAGTCCGGTTTGACTTTCCAATCAAATTTCATTTTTTAGTGTATGGTGTTTGGTTGGCGAATTTATTACTTTTTATATTACAAATTTTTAAATTGATGAATAGAATTCAAGTTGCCACACTAGACGAGGCTTGTGATTATGTAAAATCAAATCCATGGTCCAAATATCTCATTATTTAGATGACGACTTAGAATAATAAAGCAGCTAAAATACAATTAAAAGGATTTATCTTTCTTGATTTAGTTGACTTTCTTCATCAACAGCGATATGTTCCTGAAGAATCTTAGTCCAAATAAGACTAGACTTTTGATATTCTCTGTATCGAAAATTTAATTCAAATCGAATTTAAATTTATTTTATTTTTTTATTTATATACATGTTCGGCGAAGTCCGCTAGCCTTGAACTATTAACCTCATATTTTATGTGTAAAATTTATGCCGTTTGATCAAAAACTTCTTAATAAAATTACTTCATTTAATAAAAGAAAATTATTCCCCAAATTAGAACCTGTAAAAGCCAAGGTTGGGGGCATGTCACGTTCGTTCTATGTTATCTTATTTTCACCATTATTTTTACTTTTTTCTTCTATAATTATATTTTGACGTTTGTTGAGTATCCAACTATCATTTTCTAATCGTACGTGTTTTGTGCGAGTGCATATCTGTTGTGGGTTTTTTTTTTTTTTTTAAATATTTTCTTTTTGGTGGGATATTTAATATTGTTAAATTACTTTTTGAACTGAAAGTAATAATTATATTTTTCTGTTACATTTAATGGGTGAAATTCCATTATGGAGGGAGATAATATTTATTTATTCTGATAGTAGGACGGCTATAATGTTACAAAAATAATAGTATATTCTTTGATATGAACTGACAAATAAGAAATGACAGAAGGAAAAACCCCTAGAGTTGGAGACTATTGTTTCATTTATTTGGAAAATTAAAATATTTCTGTAATTTCTAATTTTTGTAATTAAACATAATTTCACAAGTCATAATGGTGGGGCTTGGCCCCTTTCTTTTATCTTCAAATTGCTTTCTAATCTCTAGGTTCAGTCTAAAACTTGTCTCAAATTAAATCTTAAAATCCAAATCTTGAGAGTCACCCATTTGGCCATTTGCATAAATTAATGAGAAAGAAAATCTTAGTGTATTTTATAGTTAATATATATATATATATATATGTATATGTATATATATAATAATTATGTGTCATAAAAGAAAAAGAAATAAATATAAGAACTAGTAATAAATATATCTCATAATTAAGTTTTTAATTCTATATATATATATAAAGAAATTAAACATCAAGAGACTAATAAATTATATCTAAACTTAGTAACATTTTTAAACATTAATTGAGATGTTGAAAATATATGATAATGTTGAGTTATAAATCTCAAACTTTTCTTCAAAAAAAGGGGGGGGGGGGGGGGGGGGGGGGAAGAAAGTAAAGAAAGCATATAAACAATGTGGAAGACTAATTCACCAAATTAATCCATTTAATAGGTCATTAATTTCAATTATATGTGTCTCAAAATAATAAGTTTAAGGCCGAGAAACCCTCATTCATGGGCTGGTGCCCCAACTATTCTTTATGTGGTAACAACCTACAATTAATTCTTTTACAAGAACGAAAACTTATCATTAAAACTATCCATTCATTCCTAAGTGTAATTTGCTAATATATTTTTGATACCTCAGTTATAAAATATTTGTTCGTTATGAATTTGAAGTATTAATTTAATTATTGAAAACGTAGTTGAATGTTGCCCTAAAGAAAGGATCATTTTAATTGGCAACACAAAACTTTTTCATGATATTGACAGCATAAAAAAAAAAGATAAACAAATTTAATTAAGGAACTTATAATGGCACTCTATATTATAATAAAAAAAAAAACACTCCATTTTCTTTTGATCAATAACTGGACAATAACAACCCACAATCTATTATAAATAATGTGTGGAAGGGTTCGGAGTAAGAAAGATGGAGGGGAAAAAAATAAGAAATATAAATAAAAAAGAAGGAAGATAACAGAAAAAATATTTTAACAATTACTTCTCTCAAGTTATAATTAAAAATTATATATCACAAATATACATGAAAACAAATACAATAGTAGGAATTTTTTAATAGTGGATAGTTGTAACTAGTTTTTACATGTGGAGTGAAAAATTGATATATGATTATATCAACAATTTCCATTGGCTTTTTTATGGTTGTTATGTGATTTTTCGTGTTTTTTATTTCTTTTTTTTTTTTTTTTTTTTTTTTATAGACATAGATATTCAGATTTTATAAAAGTATTTTATCAGTTTGATAGAGCATTTATTTTGTAATCTTTGATATTTGATTATTCTTATGCAAATTTTTATAAGAACTAACAAATTGACAAGGCTTATTTGCATATTATTAAATCTCAATGGATTTCAAATTCTTCACGTCCACTTTAAAATATTTTCTCTATCACTGTAGTGGATTTCTTAACTCCAAACTTTTTCCTCAATTCCTAATTTCGCATTCAACCACAAGTATACAATTATATAACAGTTTATAATGGATTTCCCTGGGCAACTCCACCACAATAACTTCCAGGCCTAAAAACGAAACATTGTAATGCTAATACAAGTAGATATATCATAAATGTAATCATGAGTAAACAGGAAGGCCTATAGAGTCAAAAAATAATGAATTTCATTGCAAAATTGTTTATATTTTAAAGATCTCTTTAGGAAATGAATAAACTCATAATTGACCAAAAAGTCATGAAATATACAATATCAATGTAACATTGTATTGGTGATTATATAAGAGTAAGATGGCAGCAGTTTTCCTTCTATGATACCCTCCAAAGGTTGAATTCTCCAACATTGCATTTTCAAGGAAGAACCACTGTGTCAAATAGAAAAAAGGGCACTAACTGTGTATTTCTTCCGAATGGTAAAACTCCAATTCCATTTTATTTTTCCTAATAAACATTGTATTATCTTCTGTTCTGTACCTTCCAGTGATCGACTGTGCCAGAACATTGAAGAAGAAACCACCTGCATGAAATTCAACAAGTTGAACGGCTGCAATAGCACTGTGGTCTGCATAAATCAAACAAGAGTATGCTTATCCTTCAAACAAGATTGAAGCCTAACAAATTTGTATTTGGATGGGCTCTAAATCTCAAATACTGCAGCATCCATGAATAGTCCTAGCCCCCAAGCTACTACTCATGTGAATAGGGACGAAGCTAGAAATCTTTATTACAGAGGGCGAAATTGAATTACCAAAAATATAATATATTGCAATTTGAAATGATAAAGAAGAACAATGGCAAAGTGTATATCCTCAACAAAAGGAAAGGCCATTTTATAATTTGAGGGATGGCAAAATTATAATATTTTAATATTTTCAATACAAAAAATCAAATTTCAAAATTTTGAGGGGGCCAGCTGCCCCTGGCTCCGTCTATGCATGTGAACACGAAAATAATTATTTGGCACTTCTATTCTTGAAAGATCTAAGCTCAAAATCTTTATCCATCTAAAAGTCACTAAAAAAGATACCCCAAGTTCATATACATTACAACCTTCCAAATAGGAAAAGATCCCAGAATTGCTATCATCAACTAATTAATTAATGAACCAATTAGGGAAAATTGCATTTTTAGTCCCATAATATAACTGCGTTTGCACTGTTGGTCCCAGAAATTGGCATTTGACTATTTTTAGTCCAAATTTCATAATTTTTTAAGCACTTTTGGTCCTCCCTCCAAATTTCCATTTAATCTTAACGGAAACTGTTTTAAATTCATAAAAAGACCACCTCATAAAAAGACCACCTCAAATTTGATCTATTTATGAAAAAATCCACTGATACTTTTAATATTTTTTGGATTAATTACCATATAACCCCCTAAAGTTTGATTCATTTACAAATCAATCTAGAGAAGTTACAAGGAGCCCTTAGCATTTTGCTCAATCCAAGTTAGCTTTCATTAACAAATTTGCTAATGTCATTTGAAAATTTATGTGAAAATTCAAAAATATCCTTTGATAATTATTCCGATTATTTTTTAAATAGAAATGTCCTTGAGCATATTTGTAATATTTTCAATACCATTAGGGTATAATTTTAATATTATTTAAATTACTCATAATAAGTTTAAATATATTTTATTATTAATAAAATTTCATATGTATTGAATGATCGTTAAATCCAAGTTGAATTAAAAAATAAAAATTTAAATTATAAACATATTTAAAGTAGTTTTAATAATTAAATAATTTTATTAAATAAAAACAAAATAAGTAAAAAAATTAGAGAAAATAAAAATTAAATCCATCTCTTAAATAATATAACTTTATAATTTTAAATTACATACATTATAGTATTAAAATAATAAATATATTTAGAATAATTTAATAGTAAAAACTAAGAAAATTTAATGATAAATTTGAATAAGTAATTTTTTATAATTTTAATCATTTTAATCTAAATTAAATTATTTTGAATAATATAATGAAATAATTTTAAATAAATAAAATACGTAAAAAATTAATTATTTTTTAATAATATTAAATTAATACTTAAATTAATATTTAATAAATTAGTTAAAAAATAAATAAATAAAATAATAAAAAAAGAACTCTTCCTCCTCCACAACATCCCTCCCCCCACCCCCGCGCATGCGGCCCAATAAGCCCCTAGCAGCCCCCACCTCCCCGCCAGCCCCCTAACAGACCGCCGCCCCACCTCCCCTCCAGCTGGCCAGGTGGCAGCTGACCATGGCCGGCAGCCCAAATTCAGGTGGGGGTGGGGCGTTGGGGGTTTCTATACAAATATATGTCTGTATATATATACATAATATGTATATATATCTACATATATGTAATATATACTATTTTAAAATATTTCTTATGAAGAACTTTTATTGTATTAGAAATTTAGGTTTTTATTTTTTTTAAAATTTTTAGTGATGGTTAAATAGACATTTCGTATTTTGTGGTTCTTTTTATAAATTAACCAAATTTCAAGGGTCTGTGGATAATTTGATCAGTTTGATTTTTAACGGTTTATGTCAATATTAACGGTGGAGGACCGAAAGTGCTTAAAAAATTATGAAATTTGGACTAAAAGTGACCAACAGTGCAAACACAGCTATATTATGGGACTAAAAAAAATGCAATTTTCGCAAACCAATTATAATATGTGTGTGTGCGTGTGAGAGAGAGAGAGAGAGAGTCGGACTGATGAAACACTTCTAAAATAAACAATAAAATACAATACATATTTTTTTACAGTTTGGATAAAAGTAAAATCACACTTAAACTAGTATTTCACAAATTTATTATGTGATTTACATATTTTACTGATAAAAATTTCTTGTAGAAGGCTTAAGTAGTGGTGCTTAAAATACTGTTACCACAAACTCCTTTAAATTACACTAGAGATCAAAACGAGCGACTATTTCTGTTTGTATAGATTGACGCAACCACTATTTTCAGTTTACCCTATATTCTAATTACTTTGAGGGACATTAGTGCAGTGATTTTCAAAATCATATGTAAAATTGTTGTTTTTAATTTATTATCAGTTGTTTCATGGTAAATCAAGGTCTTTTTATTTGCATAAGTCAAAAACAATTAAATAAAATGAGTTGCAGACACATGATCTAGATACTAAATAAAGATATAAACAACTAAAAGTTTCAGCAACTTACTGGTGAAATAACTTTAGGTGGGAAGAAGAGGTTGTCTTTCGTCAGGTCCCATGCGGTGACTAGCCTGGAGAAAGCAAATAGAAAAGTAAGGGAACCATGAGCTTCACAAGGGGGGGGGGGGGGGGGGGGGTGCACTGATCTTTAATAGTGATAACAGATCATACCTCCTCATTTGCTCCAGCGGCCATATTTATGAAGGATGACTCCCTTAACCTGGAAGGATGGATAAGAGAAGAGACAGGGTGACACTTACTTCTTCCTCAGGATTAAAATTTGTCAAAATATGTTTTTCATTTTCTTGGAGGGAAAAAAAAAAAAAAAGAAAGAAAGAAAACTGGAAGCTATTACAGTATTAAATGATGTAAATTCAGATTACAAGTCAGAGAAGATTCAAGGAAAGATAAAGAAAAATGTGTGAGAAAGCCAAAGGATCAAACACGTCTTAAACATCTCTAAGATATCTAAAGTGATGAGCACCTCGCCTCAATGCATGCGAGAAATGCTATAAGTATGAAGATTCAGTCTTCGATGGCACGAGTGAATATGAAAGAGTAGCGGACTCCCTACCCTGTCATTTCCCTTTAATGAACCCTCACACACACTTGCTAAACAAAGGGTAAAAAAGAGGAAAAAAGTACAGTTCCTTGCTACAGGAAATAAACAAATAAATAAATAAAGAACATATCCAAGGAGGAGAAAGATTTTAACATTACCAACAGGTAAACTATCAACATTTCATTAAGTGCGTTCAGCAGCAAACTACGTTACTATAAATCTATATATGGTGTGGTCCTGTCCTCAACCACCTTAGAAATTAGAGTCATTAGGATTTACTAGCTCTAAAGCTCCTCCACAAGAAAAAAGAAGTTTTGAACTAAATCAGAGTAAGTCAAAAGATTACTTTGAGATATAGCATTCTGGGTAAGTATAGCAATAGTAGTAATTTATATCATGGAACCTTCAATAATTGCATGAGAGAGAAGAGACCCTTGGAAGAAGCATCCTTAGTTACACAAACACAATTATAAGCGAAGCCAGAGAAAGATTATTACGTTTCAAGTATGTGAGTATTTTAGTAAGAAAAAACAAATACCTATGATTATCCTGTACATCCACCATCTCTAGCACCCCATTTTGTTGGTCATCCTTGACTTTTGAAAGAGGTGAAAAGAACTGACAAATAGAACAAAGAAAGAGGTAAGCCTCAATACAATTTCATGACAAAATGGACACTTCTATTACCAATGGTACCTGATGCATTGAAATGAAAACCACTGAAATCCCTAGCATAAAGTTTATGGTCAAAGGATGGCCAAACAAAAGAGCAGATGCTATGCCAGTAAATATTGTTGCAACAGTTGATGAATACTTCTTCAAAATCGTATCTGGTAACATTAAAAAGATGGATTGTGTAAGCATTTAGCAGAAAACATTGACTATTAAGCTATCGTATGATTAGTAATCAGGAAGTACGCTGGTAAAGCCAGTGCTCTCACCAGCATATTTGAAGAAAAACGAGGATAGAATTCCCTGTGCAGCATTGTTGCATATTAAAAGCATGGTAGCTTTTGAATGCCCTTCAAATATATCAAAGCTGCTAGGACCTGAAACATTTATAGTGATATTATTTCAACAAACAGCTAAATCAAACTTCACCCTCCAACAGCAATCAGAGTCCTGCCAACTATGGCGGGATGAGAATCAAACAGAAGTAAAGCCTAAAAACCATGTTATCCTATTCCAAGGAAAATTCTAAATGAATTCTTTCCAAATGGTTGAAACTAATCTGAAAGTTGGAGAAGCAAAATTTTGCACCTGTACCTTTAAAAATGGCAGATCCAAGAATTCCAAGAAAGTTGAATATAGCTCCATATCCATATAAAAATAAGTTCTGCAAATTAAATAAAAGAATCAAGTACAGAGAAAAAATTGCTCATCAGAATCTCTCTGTGGGATATAAAATTAAACAAAAAGAAATGCATATATACCAACCAGGTAAAGTCAAAAGTGATATGATTAACTTAAATCCCCTACAAATGATTAAAATCAAATCACCCTCAGCTACATAATTCATTAAATGAAATTAAAACCAAATTTGCCTTATTTCAAGGTCACAGTGACAGAACATGTAAGCTCGGACAATTCTCACAATTATAATAACATGCCTTCATGACCAAATAATGCCTGGAATATGGAAGTGGCTTGAGGCAGTAAACAATGAAGACTGGTTGCTTCAGAGAGTACAACTCCATTTGCACCTTGCACACTCAGAGAGAGAGGTGGGGTGTAGGAATGGGACCGCATACACAAGTATGCAAGATCAAAAACAGAAACTCTAAATGATACATTATAGAAGTATGCTACATTTGATAATGTTAAATCACCTGAAGATAAATGCTTGTGTCATATTGGCTTTTTAGGGCATATTCATTGAAGACCGAGGCCAAAGAAGGAATAGTCACCTGCATTGAATGTTCAAAAGTGAGCCTTGAATACAGAGAAAAAATCTATGAAAAAGCTGAAAGGTAAAAAGAAAATTAAAAATTCAAGTCTATGCATACACATCCAAGCGATTCAGGAATGCAATCACCATTAGGTGCCTTTTTTACTTACAAATATCAGCGTGTACACATATGCACTAGTTGTAACTGGAAGACCCAAAGCACCGGTACCCTCGGGGAAGGACTTAAGTTGATTTATACTAATACCAATCAGCAACAAAGCAAGAGCCTCCCACTGCGATAACAATATGTCACTACCAAACATTTGAATGTAAATATGGATTCCGCTTGACTGGCATATCTTGCAACTAATTCATCATATTTTGATTTCATGACCCATGAATTGACGAACCTTCATCTTTCATAATAAATTCGAACATGTCTAGTCTTATATGGTCAACTGTTGGAACTAACCTGAATTACTGAAAATCGACGTCTCATTATGACCTTCAAAAGTACAGCAATGACCAAAACCTGTAAAACAGTGAATATGAAAGAAAGGATATCATAGTTGGGAATATGAGACAAACAAATAAAAAAAAACAAAACACCAGCTACAGATGATTTTATTTCCCCATCTGAAGATAGTAGTACACTTTGCTAGTGCTTGCATGAGTAATAAAGATGTTGGTCCATTGGTTGCCTAGTAGGAAGAATAGGAGAAAAGGTGATATGGGACCAAGTAGAGCCTAGTAGCAGTAGTTAACACAATGGAGGCACACAGCTTTCAGAAAGAGTTGGCTAAGTGTTAAGCCTTAAATATGCTTTTTTCCCACTAAACCACGTTCCAACCGGAGAAAAAACAAAAGAAAAACACCAGTAATTGACAATGTCCTTTTCCCATGAACTGTGGTAATAAAAGGAAAAGATCAGAGCGAATTTCCTGCCAGACGAAACAAGCAGGCAAGAAAACAAAATCATCTATGCTTCACAAATTGACTTCTAGGACATGGGAGCAAAGAAAAATAATGGATAATGTCCTTCCAACCTTGTTATTCCACAATGTGTTGGATGCTGATAAGATAGAGGCCAAAAATACTAGCACATACAATAAGAGTAGAAGATATAAATCGCCAAACAAGCGGCACTAGCAACACACCTTTAGATTGCTCAACATTTTCACTGTTGCGGGGTTGAAATATAGCTGGAAAAAAAATATTATAAAAATTAGAGTTATTATTTATTGAAGTGTATAGAAATAAGGAATCGCAGTCCACTATATCAATGACAAAAACAGTGACAGGGAGCAGTTGTATTCAGAAAGATTCAAAAAAAATTCATATTAAAAATGCAACCAAACCAAGATTTTACAAAATTATAAGTTTGGGAGAATACAGCTAATGTGTACCTGCCTGAATGAGGGTCACTATATTCCTGTAAACAAAAGTTGGCTCTCAAGTTCAGCTGATTCAAGGCTCTAAAGACTTTTCAAGTTTACAGATCCTATAGATCATAAACTTTAGATCCTTATACTTCACATAGATAAAAGACAACTATACGGCCAAACAATTTTATGCAAGGATTAGTAAAGTGTAGAAAATTTGTCATGAACCCACATGTCAAAGCTGAAACTTTCATCAGCTTGAGGCTACCATTGAAATTGCCATTTTCTTTACTATACCAAGTCAGTTCCTTGTTTTCCTCCATTTGAATGGATAAACAATGAAATTTATGTTCCTTCCCAAATCCAGATTTCAGAAAAAGATCACATTGTACATAAGGCACCTCCCTTTGCTCTTTTCTTCGATCAAAGCTGAGCCTTCCGAATTTGCACAGAGCCCTCTTCCTTCAATGAAGATGTTGAATAATGGTCAGTCCAAAAATTCTTTTACTGGCATCCATGGGCAGCATACGGCAATATCTCTACGTAAGATATGACAACACTTTTACTTCATTGCAAACTTCCTGGTCCAGATTGAAGAAGCAATCTAAATCTATAATTATCAAGCATCTTCCTAAGAGCAGAGGATCATTCAAAAGAGACGATCCTATTCTTTCACACAGAAGGAGACAGTTCCATCTATGGCTTCGACTTTTGATATGAAGGAATGTCATTAGGCTCATTCCTAACTAAGCCACCTAGCTGAGCTGGGTGCCAGAGCCATAGAGGCACAAGTAATTAGCACATAGGGGATCCTTTGCCTGGGTTTCTATAAGTACAATTCTCAGATAGACCTCCCCCAAGAAAAGCAACCCATGCACAGAGGACACTAGAAAGCACAAAAGGTAATTGTGATGGATGAAACGGTATAAAAAGAATAGCATAAGAGCAAATTCTCACTTGAGGAGAAAGAAGTTCAATATAGGAAAGCATTTGAATCTTTTCACTCAACAGTCTCTCTTCCTGACCTTATCATAAAATCAAAGCTCATAAGGTCTTTGTAGTATTCTCCAAAGACCAAATAACGCCTCTATTGTGTTACAGTTTAGTGAGGTACTTCATTACTTTAAGAGTCAAATATGCTGCGCGGGTTAATATATTGTTGCATACCAATTGATTCAGTTTAGTTTAATGCTTTTTCAAGTGGCAATACATTACAATCAAAAGAGTAACTGCTCAACTCTCCTTTCCTTTTTTCTCCTTTTCTTTTTCCTTTTTCTTTGGGGTGGGTGGGGCGAAATGAGTTACTAGTGATTTCATATATGAAATATTCAGCATATTAAACAGTTCTATGGTTAAAGTTAATTTTGCTATTAGAACAATCAACATTATATTGTTTAAATCTAAGGAATCACATATTTAAGTGTGAGGGTGAAGCAATGAGATCTTTATCAGGTAACAGATAAAAACTAACTTTGATTAAGATATTATTATGCTCCGCTGGGGTCTATGAGAGGAAAGTGAAAAGAGAAATCATTGAAAACTCAGTTTCATCACATATTGCCTTTTGGAAAACATGAGTATTGATGTGAAAAACATTTCAGATATTGTTGAATATTATGAAAAGAAAAGGTCAATATGCATTAATAAAAGTGACTCATAATCAAGCTTTCCTCTCAACCCAATGGATGAAGAATGCTTTCTCACTATAATCCCATATCCTTCACCAATTAGGGCTTTTCAGATATTACATTATTTGGTTCTTGCATTATTTGCTTTGTATAATCTCCTTGGATCATTAACTGGTAGACGTTAAATAGTTCCAACAAAAAAATAAAAAAATAAATAAAGAAGTGAGAGTTTTATACACAGTATAAATGACATACAGCAGTACTTTAAAATAAGTTTAAACAATTTGTTGCAAACAACCTCAAATTGAATAAAATATCGCACAAGAGGCAAGACTGCTACAAGTACATTACTATGTAGGAAGAACTGAAGTTTACCTGCATGATAAATTTCAAGTAGTTATTTATAGCATAAAGAAGGGCCGGAACAGCAAGAAGCGAATTGCTGCGAGCAGCCTGCACATATATAAAATTATTCCATCATCAGAAGGGACTATCGGTCGTACAGGAAAAAGTGAGAAACATTCGGATGCTACATTTTGGCCTGACAGAAAGAAACTAAGAAACAAAAAGAAGTGAGACTAACATAACCTGATCCATGAAAAAACAAGATTGTTAAAACTTTCGGAGGTGAAACTAACATATCTTGCTGACTAAACATTAACTTTCAAGGAAATGGAGAACTATGAACTAGCTACTATAAATTGTTGGAAGAATACTGATCACAGTGCAAGGCTTTAAAAACATTTCTGTGGCTAAAATTAAGGTAAGCATCAGGACATCAATCACAGACCAGATCTGGAAAATATTACACAACAGTGACAAAACATCAATACTTTAAGAACATCACCAAGTAACTCTAGATCATTAAACAGCTGAAGAAACTTAACAAAAAATTGTTTTTCAGCAGGACTTTGATAATTGCTTCCAACATTTGCTGTCTAACTGCAGGACAGAAATGAAATGCAGTTTCAGAAGTCACTCCCAATCTCACATTACGGACGCCATAAATCAAGCACCTCTTATTATAACTAACCTCTAAATGCAAACATGAGTGATATATAGGCTGCTGCCAAACTGGGTCAAGGCCTGGGTCTTTTTTAGACAAGATCAACTTTTCCCACACTGATCTGACTAACATTTATTATCTTCATGAATTTGAGCAGAGCAAGATTTTATTAGCAAACACAAGCTTCTACATAATCAAAATAACATAAAGGACTGAGGTAAAACAACTTTCTTAAATGACCAGGGAGTAAAGTTGGTATTCTCAGAGACCTGATAAGAATTATCCTTTAATATCAACTGTTAGAGCCCTAATTTTAACATCTAAAAACTCCGATGTCCCAAATAAGTTATTAGAGGATTACTCCAGAGTAAGGAAAAGGCAACCACTTGGCAAACAATCAGCTAGAAGCAAATATTTATACATGTTTCTTAGATAAGTAGCCATACCTAACTTTGACATTGTCCACGTGCAATCACAACAAAGGTTTGCAACCCTCCCCACATCCCAGACAAAACACAATCTCACCCCTCAAATGCCAAAAAAGGCCATCTCGATTCTCAACCCCAAAAAACCAAGATGCTAAATTCACCAAACTTAGTTCATTATATATTTCCCCATGGAATTGACCAAGATACCAATAGAAGAAATCTCAGTTCATCAGTAAACAGATTTTGTCTCTTTCGACCTTTCAAGTTTTCAAGAAGCAACATCTTCCTTACAAGTAAAGTTATTGGAAACTTTAAATCACTCCAAATTTAGATCATACTTCAATTGATTTAATCAAGTCATATTGAGCAAAAATGTTTTCTTGGCAAGACCAACTACATGCTCAAAATACTGAGTAAAATTGATAACATCATCTAAAAAGTTATATGTCTTCCAGCTTATGCACAAGCTTCAAGAGTCTAGACGTGAGATATCTTCCTTGATTTATTCCAGTACAAGCCTAAGATATTGAGTTCTTTATGATTATTCAAATATACTACTGAAATATATAAGTCAAAACAATACATCAAGTTCATAATCAATGTAAATATTGCTGTTGCGTCTAGTTCTGGCCAATTTGTTGAACGAACAATTCTTTTTTGGCAAGATCAACTATAAGATCAAAACACTAAATAAATATATTACAACACCCAAAAGTCAAAACAGCATATTGAGCGAAGTTCATACTCAATGCATATAATATATATTGCTGTTGCATCTATTTCTGGCCAATTTGCTGCTTGTAATTCTCTATCTTCAACCAAGTTTAGTTTAGTTCATATTCTGCTCAGGCAGGGTCTATTAATATTACACATTAAAGTTGAAACTTGCATATATATATATATATATATGATCCTTTGAGTCAATCAGTATCTTAATTTTAGCTATTCTTTTATAAAGACAATGTAAATAATTATTATTCAAAGAACCATTAAATAGTAATTATGATCACATAAGGAGTTAATGATTGAGCAAGCAGAATTTTTATAGTTTTTTTCATACTGCTCTATATATGCAGTGAGCAGAATGCATAATTTGACAACCAAGAATTTCTGGCTTTACAAGCTGGCACAAATGCATGTATTGCTCCCTAATGCAATAATATAAAGAACAGATTCTATATACTTTCTTCTGTTTCAACAAATAATAGAATACTTGTTTGCAATGTACATGAACACACTGCTTTTAGCCACAAGCATTTCCAGCATCTCAAAAGCATCAAATACCACAAGAAAAGGAAAGGAAACCATTAAAAAGATAAGACAGTTGCAGATGAGGTAAACCGGAAAAGGAAAAATTAAAATGAGGCAACTCCCAATGACACATCGAACAGGACACAACAATCATAATCTTTTCTGGCTAACGCGAGTAAGTAGGTATCCTCGAAACCAAACTTCTAAAATGCAAGATCAGTGTATAAAATGCACCTGAATAAATGTTGAAATTGAGAGAAGCGGCTTTTCACCAACCTTCTGTCGCCTAGCCTGCAGAAAAGGACCCAACTCTAAATATCAGAAGGAGAGATCTGGTATGGATGCACAAAGGTGCATACACATCAATAGTTGGTTTAGCTGTCAGCTAGCACATTAAAAAATATGCTGGAAAGTTCCATCTTCTATTTATTAATGAAATGCATTCAAACACACGCATGCAACCACAAAGAGAAAGATCAAGTACATAAAGCTGTATGTTGGCTAATAATTTCTACAGATAATTTTGGAACAAGCTGTCAATCTCCTGATGGAAAATAAATAAAGCAACAGCCTTCCAGTTGTACTCAATTTAAAATCATCAATAAATGTTGAAGCATGCAAGTAAAATGGATACTTCAATCCCATTTGATAAGACAGACATCATGTTTTTCTTGGGTGCCACACCTTGGTCTTGTCAACATTATGGCACGTTTCACCATCTCACTAAGAAAACCTCCATTCATTCATATTGGCCATGCAAACAGAAAATAAGTATAACACTGCCCCAGTTATGGAGATAGCAAGTCACTAATATTAACATCAGACATTGAGAATATAATCCATAATAGTGGAAATATGTTTTGGTTCATTCAGAATTTCAGAAACAAAATCAGTTCCACAGTGCACTGAGGTTAAATATGTTACTGGAAAATGAGAAAACCCGAAAAAGCACTCAAACATGGTATACACTAGCATTGGCAGAAAAGTCATTATCTTCACGTTTTCATGAGGGAGGAATATGGAAGAAAATTAAATAGATATGGGGCTGCGAGGGAAAGGGAGAAAAATGGTGGTAGTGTTAAAGGAAAAAAGGATTAAATGAAGGAAGCAATAATCTTTCATGGATTATACTTAATTTGACAACTTAATATAAAATATAACTTGATGTGCAGCAACAATTTTCAATTTTCCCAACTTAAATTAATAATTAATTCCAAAAGGGTGTACGCAATCAAAAAAATTCTTGATCCTTAAAAGATTGGGTGATACTTGTTGTGTTCAACGAACCAAAACGTATTTGAATGGTGTCATCATCACATAACTAAATGGAAAAAGTATCTTTAGTGAAAAAAGGACAATTATTTTAGTTGGACAGTTTGTAGCTGCATCCACAGGCTAATACCCCATTCTGATAAAGGAGAATGGATGAGATTGTGACTTTCCTGTGCAATTCTAAGGAACATCGTATGCACTAACTGGAGTGGGTCAATTGACGCATTTCGTGATAGAAATCCTTACACTAGAAAAGCAAAATAAATTGCAAGTAGCAGTAACAAAAAACCAGTTGCCAAAGTACTTCTCTGGCCTCAAAATACTGGATGAAGAATGGAAGGTTGCAATGGAAGAACAAAAGGAACTATTTGCCAGGTTGCAGTTCAAATATAGACTCATTGGGATTGTAAATCAATGGAAGTCTTGAGATTCCAACCATTTCAAGGGCAATATTCTCTCATGGGGACAAAGTGGATCATGTGGAAAAGCAATCCTCATTTCAGAGTCTTATGAAAGAACAAAAGTTATTCTTATCAACCATCCTCTATTAATGGGACAATCTTATTATTAAGTATGAAGACTTTAATCCAGACAGAAAAAGGTAAAAATGTGTAGAACAAATAAGATAGGTTTTAACCTCACAGCCATCCAACAATCCATGAAAACCAAATTAGTATGCAAATTATGCAAAGAAACTAAGAAAGAGGAAGACAGAACAGGTTAAGGTACGGTAAAGACAACTGCATGATGAGTCTCAGGAGAGACTTAACTGCATCAGGGCAATTTTTGTCTTTTGGTTATTTCTAAGTAACATACGTAAATTAGCATCTGCTGTGACAAAGCCTCTCTTGTTCTTCCACTCTCCTATCAATAGAATTTACACTAACTTACTTGAAATGTAATGATTTAGTGTTATCCTTATGATTCTTCACTGATCTCATATACATTAATTTTCACTATTATATTGAAACAGCATCGAATACCTTTAATCCATCATCACCTTGCTAAAACTAAAACTATGAGGAAAAATCCCATGATCCGTTATACCAAAGTTCATAATATATAGAGTCCATTGTACAAGATATAGTGCCAAACTGTAACTTCTTATATCCCATTTACATAGTTTTTACTTCTTTTCCATATTAATAATATTCCCTGAAAGAAACTGAAATTCCTTTTTTTTTTTTCCTTCTTGAATGTTGCTTAAAGAAATATGAAACATATGAAGAGTTTTTTAATTGTATTCACAGGAAATGGAAAGTAGTACCTGGAATATAAGCATTGTAATTGCAAAAAGAACTTTTGCAACTTCTGTCAAAAAGTTGACACTAATAGGACTGAACTTGAAGCGGCCATCTACCTTTGACATAAAAACCAGAACAGGCTGGAAAAGAGAATATCAGACAACACTTAGAAACAACTATCAGAAGCGGCATAAATGATATGCAATAATAGTGCATGTTACTATGTATAAAGTAAAATGAGCAGTGGGTGATGCTTACAGTTCATTGAATATATTTGAAATTAAAGAAAGAACGAAAACATATATGCAGGAGCATGCACAGACCCACATACGTCAAGTTATAAATTGGAGTAGTCAGAGAATTCTTTTAAAAATTTCATTTTTCTTAACTGAAAGGATGTGGAGAAAACGCATGCATTACCATTAGGGTGAGATCTGGTCTGGTAATTGCATATTCAGGTAGTGTAGGTGGGTTCGTGAACTGAGTAGTGTTCCCTAATTTCAGGTACCCCAGCAGATACAGAGTAATCTGGATCAATCGTCCCCCTCTTTTCTTTTTTAATTTCACCTATTTGCCTTTGGCGTTCATTAAACATTGAACTTGAACAGCCTTCCAGTAATCTCTCTGAGTCTTTCTCCAATCTCAAAATATTGAAGTTTTTTTAAAAATTGAAACCTTGTTACACTGAACCAATATCAGATTAAATGTAATTCCAATTATTTTCCACCAACCACTACCGACATAATTCCAGCACAATTGAACCCACAAAATGAAGTTACAGACAATAATAGAGGGCTCAAGGTGGAGGCGGTAATCAAGAGCAGAAGTGGCGGTCATTAACAGAGGCTTGCAAACAGATAAGTGGCAAACAAGAATCAAAGACAAGGAAATCAAGGAAAGACGGAATAAAAAAAATGAGGGCATGTGGAAGATAGAGCAATAGGTAGATACTTAAGAGCTGCGGAGGGAGAAACAATCAAGTTGTACTTGAAGGTTAGACCAACAAATGAAGAGATTGGAATAGATATGAGGAGATTGTATCGGTTAACTGTGGAGTCCGGCCTATCCACGTGGCAATTTGGAGAAGATGGAAAGAGATGTGGAGGGCCAAGATGGAAAGAGATGAAGAACAGGAAAGAAGCAGGTGGTGGAGACACCAACATAAAATTAGACAAGAGAGAAGACGAAAATGGTGGACAGGCGTGCAAGGGAGAGAAGTGTCTGATCTGATAACTGGAAATGTGGTTTAAGGGGATAGGGCATGCCATTTCAGTATTTCTATATTCCTTTCTATTTTTTTGAATTATTTGGTACTCCGTTGGGTTTAGTCAGAGTTTAAGGTGGGTTAATTCCTACCCGAAACCTGAAATTGAGTTTTATGGATTTTTTTGTTAAGCATAAAAAATGGTTCAATATCTGTTCTACCTATTCATTGTACCTGAATCCTATATAATGGCCAAAAACCTAACAAAAGTTAGACACCTATATGAACTGAAAATTTCTATTAGTAGCAATATGTCTTTCCAAATCATCTTTGTGAACTACAAGATCGGATATCCGTATTTAGTGGTCATCGTCCTCAAAGTTGAGTTATATCAGCTCTTAAGCTGGGTGAATAAGTCATGTTGTTTTCAATTAAAAACTAAATTTCTTATATGATGAAGTCGCAAGAAAAAATTAAGAAATTAAAAGGTATGGAGAGAAACTCAACGTTACCGACCTTCATGACCTGCTATTTCCTAAGTTTTTACCCTACCCAATAGAATTGATTTGGAAATCTTGATCAGGCTAATAAAGCCAACTTCAAAAGCACTTTGAATAAGAGATCTGTTTTTTTTCCCAAGTCCAAGAACAGAAACACTTTCAATAATTACTCCTCCCAACAATTTTTTTTTTTTTTTTTTTTTTTTTTTTTTTGTGTTTGGTTAATTTTGTTCAAATCAACCAAACTGCTTCACATAAAATTGTCATTCAATGCAAAAGCAATTATCCATAAAAGACTATAGGATACAAACAACAAAAGACTCAAGAGAAGTAAATTCAAAGAGAAAACCTTCGCCAGTTCTGTTCATCTCAAAAGAAGGTTCATCCGGAGATAATTACAATCAAAAAGTATGCTCAACTTAAATAGTGTTATATGAGTGTTTTAGACAATTAATGTCTTAAATAATTTCAGTAGCAGAAAATTCACATTGGGAGCCCATAGTTAGGATTTCTAATTTTATTTGAGTTTCATCTGTTGTAATAGTCCTCTGGTATTAGCATCATAACTAATCAATATGCAGTTTCTTAGAGTTCAAGTATTTTTCCTACAAGGAAAAGGTTTTAAGGTTCTAATAAACACAATCTTCGTGTTCATAAGAACTGGTCCTCAGGCATACCTGAAATAGTTGTTTGTGCATATTTGCCTCACATGTTGCAAGGGTGCTGTTTTTTTATTTTGCTCTTCATATTTCATCTTCTCTTAGCTTCTTCTTTATTTAGACTGCTCTTTCTGTCAGTTACAAGATTCTTTTGTTTCTTCTCATTAGTCACTATACCTTATGGCCAGTTGCTTCCCCAGAGCACAACTAAACTAAAACACCCCATCCCTAAATAAATAAACTAATGCGTGGCAAGAACACTTTTCTCCCTAAAAATAACTTTCAGATTGATATGCAACATCAATAAGATAACAGCTCAAAATGTATACCTGTAAACCAACAAGGATGCAATCTCCACTAACTAATAGGAAGTTAAGCGCCCGTTGCTTTGATGATACCTTGCTCCTGTGTCGATCATATGCTCGTGAAACAGCCTTTGTGGAGGGAGAAACCAGTTTAGAATGACAGACGCTGCACTCTATCATCCCGTTCTTCATTAGCCAACCTCCTAGGCAGGCTATGAAAATTTAACCTGAAATAACATAATCAAGAGCAGCCGCATCAATAACCATTTCCATGGATACAACTTCAGTAGCTTATTAAAGTCCAGAATCATATATTCATCAGCCGGCAAGCAACTATATCATCAAACTCAAAAAGTTATCATTCAATAAGAACAAAATTAAGAGGCACAGCATAAATTCAAAGCCTTGGCAACCCAGTGGGCAGTATTGCAGCACAACCAGATCTTATATCAGAAAGAATATACTCTCAAAGTTGTTCATATAAAAACATCGACCCCATAATTCAATAGAAATTCAATTTTTGCCAGATCAAGCCTACAAACAAGCGGAACAAGACCCAGCTGCACTCGTGCAGCTGAGACACGCTTGATCCACACAAATTGGCGGTTCAGATACATTATACTTATCATAATTAAACAGCAATTCGATACCAATTTTGATTTGGTGAGAAATTGAAGCTGGACGGTAGCTAGATCTGGGCCAGGCTCCGCTAACGGGATCTGAATGCCAGAGTAAAAGAGACTATTGAAATGGAAAGAATTGAATAAAGAAATGAATTCAATTTTCTTCTTCTACTATCTTTATATATACATTTATATTTGCGGAGATTAGAGAGTAGTAACGAAAGTTGGAAGAAAGTTCAGATGCAAAGTTCGTAGAAAAGGTTTAGATACAAAGCGTTGCGTTGGATCTAAGACGCAATAGTGTGCTACTTTGTAAACATTTAACCAATGTGAAAAAATAAAAAATAAAAAATAAAAAATAAATCCAAGATCCACAAGAATATACCAAAGGCTTTGCTTTGCTGTGCTTGGTTACCAAAAAGCTGGTAAGGATGGTGGCTTGTACTTACTATTCTATGAATAAGTTTGTTTATATAATGGAGGTACTTCAATTTAAGATAATTTTGTCGTTTTGATGAGATAATGTAAGCCAGTAAATGAGTAGAATATCCTATTCAAACTCAAAAAAATATATTCATATTCATATTTATATTTATATTTATTAAAGACAATGTAATGAGTATAAATAAGGTCTACCCTATACGTAAATTTAATCTATTAATCTAAAAATTATCTGTACAAAAATCAAATTTATATTAATGATAAAGTTTTTATATATAAAAATTATAAATATGTGAATAAACAGAAACAACTAAACAATTTTCTTTATTAAGAATTAAATTAAGGGGAACTTATTAAAAAGTACCAAAACTACTTTCAAAATTTGTGTTCAGTCCCCAATTAAAAACTTATAGTGCAAACTCCCTAGTTTTAATAAAAGTTTAGAGATTACTCTCTAGCCACTTGATTTGACACAAATGCCCTTAAGTATCATATTTTTCCTTGTTTTTTCAAGCAAACAGTAAACCCTACAAACGCTCATTACCAGAAACAGAAAGAACAGAAAAAATTGCAACAAGCGGGAAACGAGAACAACGTTAGAGCCAAACGCCACTAACCCGACAACTGCATTGTCTTCTTCTCTTTTTATTTTCATCATTTTCGGATTCCATCTTCTTCTCAGTTCCTTCTTAGTTGCTTCTGTGTTTCCTTTTTTTTTTTTTTTCCCCGACAATGTCAACCAGCAGCGAAGCAAGTGCGCTCAATCAAGTGTTGGGGAGTTGTCGCTACAAAGACCAGCTCCATATAATGTCAATTAAGGACAGTACGACTGTAATGGATATCTACATTAATCTAGCAAGAAAATGGAGTGAAATCAATTCCGAGCACTTCAGCTTGCGATATATAGCTCCACATCAAAGATTGTACGTGAGTTTAACTGATGACGATGACGTCATGAATATGGTCTTACTGCATTTGACATTGAAGATGAACATTGCGGACATCTTGGTAAACCGAAAGGATGAATCAAGCAGCAGAGAAAAGAAGAGCAGTGATGTTTTAAGGTAATACTTCTACAGAATCTCAACTTTACTGCAATTAGTAAAGTTCTGTACATGAAGTGTTCTAAAATTGCTCTCTGTTTATTTGAAAATCTTTCTGTACTTGGAGCGTTCCACATTATACTTCATTGCAGTTAACATTGTACTTACAGAAACATATACTCTCTTCATTGAAGTTCTATACTTCCATTGTTTCTAACTTGTACGTCGCTTTATATAAACTTGTACTTCAAGTATCTAAATCTATAATTCGGCTTTCATGTTTTCTACTAATAAGATATCCAAATTGTACTGCCATTGCTTAGGTTTTATACTTCAAGTGTTCAGAAATTGTTCTCAACTTTGTAAAAAGTGTACTCCTATTTTCTAAAATCATACAACATTTTATATAAATCTGTACTCTTTTCACATAAGTTCTACACTTCTGGTGTTCCTAATTTGTACTTCATTATATTAAAACAGGTAAATCATTCATTGAAGTTCTATACTTCAATCGTCTGAATCTGTACTTCACTTTACTTGAACTTGTACTTTAATTATCTGAACCTATTATTTAATTTTGAAGCGTTTAATAACGTACTATCTAAAATTTATACTGCGAAAGCTGAGCATCTATACTTCAGTTGCTCCAAAACTGTACCTCACATTGTCCAAAATTATACTTCGAATATCTAAACTTATATTTCAGTTGTTAAATAATTTCACTTAAATCTTTATATTATTTTTATTGGGCTTATACACTTCAGGTGTTCCGAAATTGTTCCTCACTTTGTCTAATATTGTACTTCCTTTTTCATCGAATCATACCTCATTTTATATTCATTTAATCTATATTTGTGCTGCATTCATTGAAGTTCTATACTTCAATTTCCTGAATTGGTACTTCATTTTGTGTGAAATTGTACTTTAATATTGCGCTTATACACTTCAGGTGTTCCGAAATTGTTCATCACTTTGTCTAATATTGTACTTCCTTTTTTCATCAAATCACACCTCATTTTATATTCATATAATCTATATTTGTGCTGCATTCATTGAAGCTCTATACTTCAATTGCCTGAATTGGTACTTTATTTTATGTGAAATTGTACTTTAATTATTTGATTCAATTATTTAATTCTGAAGCGTGAACTGTTGTGTTATCCAAAATCTATACTGCGAGAGCCGAATTTTTATACTTCAGCTTTTTCGCAACTGTACTTAACCTTATGAAAAACTATACTTCCAATTTCTGAACTTATATTTCAGTTCGAACATAAATCCGCTTAATTCTTATACTCTTTTCGTTGCGCTTATACACTTCAGGTGTTCCGAAATTGTACTTCATTTCTTTTATTTCTGTTCCTTCATTTTGCAAATCAATTTGCGTATATCTGTACTCTTTTTGTCAATGTTGTGTGCTTCATGTGTTCACAAATTGTACGTCACGTTTTTTTAACTTGTACTTCAATTTTCTGAATCTGTAATTTAATTTTCAAGTGTTCTACTAATGAATTGTACTTTATTGTGCCTAAAATTATACTTCATTTGCCATCCTCAAGGGATGTAGTGGAGGAGGAAATTGGTTCGACCAGTGCATCGCACAATGAATTGGCTTTAATTAGCAACTCAATTGATGCATGGAGGAATTGCATATATGGGGAGGGTCAAACATTCAATGATGCTCACGAGTTCAGAATTATGCTTAAGAATTATGCAGTGTCTACTTTGCGGTCATTTAAATACAAGAAAAATGACAGCAAAAAAATCATAGCCGTATGCAGTGATGAAAATTGCAAATGGAGAATCTATGCATCAAGGCATGAAGCTGATAAATTATTTGGCATTCGAAAATGTAATCTAGAGCACACATGTGGTGAGGCTAATCTTCGGACAAGGGAACATCCTAAAGCCGATTCCGCTTGGGTTGCTAATGTAGTGAAGAATAAATTGAGATCAGAGCCATGTTATCGGCCCTGCACCATATTGAAAGATATCCACAGAGAATATGGTGTGGAACTTAGGTACCATAAAGCATGGATGGGTAAGGAATTAGCTATGCATGACATCCATGGAGCTGAGAAGGGATCTTATGATAAGTTGAGGTGGTACTGTGATGCTGTGAATAGAACAAACCCTGGAAGTATTGCAAACTGTGAGATTGACCCAATCAGTCGAAAATTTCGTCGGCTATTTATTTGTTTTAGTGCCTGCCTTCTTGGTTTTCTTAGGGGATGCAGGCCATTGATATTCTTGGACGGCACCCATATTAAAAATAAATTCAAAGGAGTCTTACTCAGCGCAGTCAGTAAGGACGCCAATGATGACTTATTCACGTTAGCATATGCAGTTGTTGACTCTGAAAATGATATGAATTGGGAGTGGTTCTGCTTAAAGCTGAGAAGTGTCTTAGATTCTGAATATTTGCCTGGCTTATCAAGGTTTACTTTCTTCTCCGATCGACATCCTGGTCTTCTTAAGGCCCTCCCCATGATATTTCCCGGTAGCCATCATGCATATTGCTTGAGACACTTAGTGGATAACTTCAAGAAACAAGTAAGTGTGCTCTATCTCTGTTTGTGAGATAATTATGTGAAATAAGCTCTACTTCATAACATTAAGCCCATTATTGTTCTATTATTTTGAATTCAGGTATTAAGGAAGTACCCTCTACATAACAAGAAACATTGGTGTTCTGTTTTTATGAAAGCTGCATATGCGTACAAGGCAGGAGTATACCCGACATATAGACAGCATCTTGGAGTCAATGCCGCTTGCCAGAGACTTTATTATGCAGTCTGACCCAACCTGTTGGGCAAACTCCTTATTCAGTGGAGATCGATGGGGGGTAATAAACAATAATCAAGCAGAATGTTGGAATAATTGGGTTAAACCAGCCCGATTTATGCCAGTTGCAGCCATGGTTGATCACATACGCATGCAAATAATGGTTATGATGCATGGTAGGAGAGAAGAATCTCATAAGATGGTTGGTCAATTATGTCCCAAGCAAGAGAAAAAGTTGGCAATCAATCATATGCGCTCTCGCAACTTAAAAGTTGTCATGTCTAGCGGTCGGAGCTTTGAGGTGATTGAGCAAGACAAATCGTATGCTATAGATTTACATAACAGAGTTTGTTCTTGCGGAGCATGGCAGATTGATAAGATACCATGCATACATGCTTGTGCTTCTATCGAGTCAAAGTCACTTTCACCGTATGACTTCACAGATCAATACTACCGAGTTGAGATGTATCAACAAGTATACCAAGCAGTTATAAATCCTATTCCTACGTTTGATATGCATATGTTCCATGTAGATGATGACGACGTCATTCATGCACCTGATTGTCGATCTCAGCCTGGGCGGAGAAGGACACAGAGGATTCCATCACAGATTGAGAAGCGTGCCATTAAGTGTAAGAGATGTGGTAGAACAGGGCATAATCGTCAAACTTGCAAAGAATCAGTAAAGTAGCCAACATTTGTACCTCAAAACTGGATAATTGTACCTGATTTGGTCCCATTTGCACCTCGCTTGGGCAATGAAGCGGGTGATTTATCGTGAACATAGCAGCCTAGCATGTTGTTTAGTAAAGTAGCCAACATTTGTACCTCAAAACTGGATAATTGTACCTGATTTGGCCCCATTTGCACCTCGCTTGGGCAATGAAGCGGGTGATTTATCGTGAACATAGCAGGCTAGCATGTTGTTTAGTAAAGTAGCCAACATTTGTACCTCAAAACTGGATAATTGTACCTGATTTGACCCCAATTGCACCTCGCTTGGGCAATGAAGCGAGTGATTTATCGTGAACATAGCAGCCTAGCATGTTGTTTAGTAAAGTAGCCAACATTTGTACCTCAAAACTGGATAATTGTACCTGATTTGGCCCCAATTGCACCTCGCTTGGGCAATGAAGCGGGTGATTTATCGTGAACATAGCAGCCTAGCAAGTTGTTTAGTAAAGTAGCCAACATTTGTACCTTAAAATTGGATAATTGTACCTGATTTGACCCCAATTGCACCTCGCTTGAGCAATGAAGTGGGTGATTTATCGTGAACATAGCAGCCTAGCAAGTTGTTTACTAAAGTAGCCAACATTTGTATCTCAAAACTGGATAATTGTACCTGATTTGGCCCCATTTGCACCTCGCTTGGGCAATGAAGCGGGTGATTTATCGTGAACATAGCAGCCTAGCAAGTTGTTTAGTAAAGTAGCCAACATTTGTACCTCAAAACTGGATAATTGTACCTGATTTGGCCCCATTTGCACCTCGCTTGGGCAATGAAGCGGGTGATTTATCGTGAACACAGCAGGCTAGCATGTTGTTTAGTAAAGTAGCCAACATTTGTACCTCAAAACTGGATAATTGTACCTGATTTGGCCCCAATTGCACCTCGCTTGGGCAATGAAGCGGGTGATTTATCGTGAACATAGCAGCCTAGCAAGTTGTTTAGTAAAGTAGCCAATATTTGTACCTTAAAACTGGATAATTGTACCTGATTTGGCGCCATTTGCACCCCGCTTGGGCAATGAAGCGGGTGATTTATCGTGAACATAGCAGCCTAGCAAGTTGTTTAGTAAAGTAGCCAACATTTGTACCTCAAAACTGGATAATTGTACCTGATTTGGTCCCATTTGCACCTCGCTTGGGCAATGAAGCGGGTGATTTATCGTGAACATAGCAGCCTAGCATGTTGTTTAGTAAAGTAGCCAACATTTGTACCTCAAAACTGGATAATTGTACCTGATTTGGCCCCATTTGCACCTCGCTTGGGCAATGAAGCGGGTGATTTATCGTGAACACAGCAGGCTAGCATGTTGTTTACTAAAGTAGCCAACATTTGTACCTTAAAACTGGATAATTGTACCTGATTTGGCCCCAATTGCACCTCGCTTAAGCGGGTGATTTATCGTGAACATAGCAGCCTAGCATGTTGTTTAGTAAAGTAGCCAACATTTGTACCTCAAAACTGGATAATTGTACCTGATTTGACCCCAATTGCACCTCGTTTGGGCAATGAAGCGGGTGATTTATCGTGAACATAGCAGCCTAGCAAGTTGTTTACTAAAGTAGCCAACATTTGTACCTCAAAACTGGATAATTGTACCTGATTTGGCCCCATTTGCACCTCGCTTGGGCAATGAAGCGGGTGATTTATCGTGAACATAGCAGCCTAGCAAGTTGTTTAGTAAAGTAGCCAACATTTGTACCTCAAAACTGGATAATTGTACCTGATTTGGCCCCATTTGCACCTCGCTTGGGCAATGAAGCGGGTGATTTATCGTGAACACAACAGCCTAGCATGTTGTTTAGTAAAGTAGCCAACATTTGTACCTCAAAACTGGATAATTGTACCTGATTTGGCCCCATTTGCACCTCTCTTGGGCAACTTTGTACTTAATATCTTCAAATTTTTACTAATATTCTTGGGCAATGAAATTTGTTCAAAGATTTGATTTTGAATTCTTGGTAGTTAATCACCAAAATATTTTATAATATGAATAAAATAATATTAAGAATTTTCAGTTGTTAATCAGTAGTGTTCAACGGATGAATGTTATCAATCGCAGTAATGAAAGAATACCTATGCGTTCATGGATGTAAACAAATGAGAATTTGTCGAACATATCCACCCTATGAAACATAGCAAATCCGTACAACCAAATCCGATGCTCTCAAATTATTGTACTTGCCCATCATTACAATTAGTGGAGAATAATTATTCATTTACAATAAGTGTACTTGAACAAAACAAATTTTATACTTTATTTGTTGCAGATTGTACTTTCATTTTCCCTGGTTTGTACCTCATTGACCCCAAAATGCTCTCGAATCCGCCGCCCGATTTTAATTCTCTTGAAGTGTACATCCACGAAGCCCATTTTATACACCATCTGTTTCAATTTGTACTCCAGTTTTCATGAATTGTACTCAGGATCCCCGCCTTGTTTCAATAGAATTTGAGTGTCCGTCCCCGAAACACATTTTATACTTTCATTTTCCCTGGTTTGTACCTCATTGCCCCCAAAATGCTCTCGAATCTGCCACCCGATTTTAATTCTCTTGAAGTGTACATCCACGAAGCCCATTTTATACACCATCTGTTTCAATTTGTACTCCAGTTTTCATGAATTGTACTCAGAATCCCCGCCTTGTTTCAATAGAATTTGAGTGTCCGTCCCCGAAACACATTTTATACTTTCATTTTCCCTAGTTTGTACCTCATTGCCCCCAAAATGCTCTCGAATCTGCCGTCCGGTTTTAATTCTCTTGAAGTGTACATCCACGAAGCCCATTTTATACACCATCTGTTTCAATTTGTACTCCAGTTTTCATGAATTGTACTCAGGATCCCCGCCTTGTTTCAATAGAATTTGAGTGTCCGTCCCCGAAACATATTTTATACTTTCATTTTCCCTGGTTTGTACCTCATTGCCCCCAAAATGCTCTTGAATCTGCCGCCCGATTTTAATTCTCTCGAAGTGTACATCCACGAAGCCCATTTTATACACCATCTGTTTCAATTTGTACTCCAGTTTTCATGAATTGTACTCAGGATCCCCGCCTTGTTTCAATAGAATTTGAGTGTCCGTCCCCGAAACACATTTTATACTTTCATTTTCCCTGGTTTGTACCTCATTGCCCCCAAGTTTGTATTCAAATTCCCAGCCCTGTTTCAGTTGAATTTAAGTTACAAATAGTTACTGGAAAATTACACTTAGCTACAAAACAATATTATAAACAAATTATGCTTCAAGTTACACATGTATTTACATATAAGTGCTTCAAATCCTGGCATTTTCATGAGTTAATATTCTATGCGCCATTTTCGCACGATATTTATCAACATTAATTGTTCCAGCATCCCTCCAGAACACGGGGGTGTCCCTAGCAAAACCTTCTGCCCAAAGGCATACATAGACACCACAATCCACTGTACCCACTTGCTGCCTACTTTTCCTCTGCTGTAGCTTTTCATCCACACGACTCCCCAGTGAAAGCCTAATGTACCGAGAATAAAATGAAGCCTACAAAAAATTTGTCAATTGTTGACTCCACAAATTTGCAATGGGAAATCGTAGGGAAAGAAAGCAAACTTACAATGGCAACAGCTATCGGTTTGTATCTGGGGGCCATTATTGAATTCATGTATAAAAAAGAACGAGTGGATGTGTCAAGGACAACTAAGAACCAGTGCTGGCGCCGGCAAATCGGTAGGATTATGTAGCGACAGTTGTTTAAAACATCTACCGTCAGCTCTTCCAAATCTGAACAGGTGAAGCTGTTAAGCTTAAGCATCATCTCCACAAATTCTTCATCCGTAATATCCTTCATGTTGCGTTCATCTATTAGGTCTAATATATCAGCCTATGAAATATAAAACAAATGGTTAGACTCATCTCTCACCGTGTACTAAATTAAGTTAGGAAACTGTCATATACCTGCGCTATTGAGGACGTAAACCACACCTTGTGCTGACAGTTGTTGCTAAAAGATGGGCTACATAATATCGACATGTAACAGTCCACTATGTCGCCGGTACGTTCTCCTCCAAATAAGAGCTCACAAAAGTCTCTTCCATTCAGAAGATGTCTTGCTCCTTCCCAGACGGTTACCCTACACAATTGTTAATTGTGTGTTCAGATACCAGTTTATCCAATAGAAAAACAATAAGCAAATTTTGTTACCTCAAATTATCTCTTCCGACAAAGTGGTCGATGACTTCTCGCTCTTCTACTGGAATAAGAGCAAGTCCTCTATAATCAGTCCTTCCTTTATAGGGATCGGCCACTTCAGTCTTTGGGGTGACTTGTTCATCTACCACCAGGATTGGTTCTTTTGCCACCTGGATTGAATCTTGTGCCACCTCGATTGGTTCATTTGCCACCTGGGTTGGTTCATGTGCCACCTGGGGTACAAACACAGCACATAGGAACCAAGTATTAACTATTGAAATATAAAAGATAAACACATGAAAGTACAGACTTCACCAACATGGAGTACAAAACTCAAGCACATAGGTGTAAAGTGTCAACTGCTGAGGTAGAATAGATGAGCACATGAAGTACAAATACCACCAACATGGAGAACAAAACTCAAGCACATTAGGTGTAAAGTGTCAACTGCTGAGGTAGAATAGATGAGCACATGAAGTACAAATACCACCAACATGGAGAACAAAACTCAAGCACATTAGGTGTAAAGTGTCAACTGCTGAGGTAGAATAGATGAGCACATGAAGTACAAATACCACCAACATGGAGAACAAAACTCAAGCACATTAGGTGTAAAGTGTCAACTGCTGAGGTAGAATAGATGGCACATGAAGTACAAATACCACCAACATGGAGTACAAAACTCAAGCCCATAAAAACAAAGTATCAACTGCTGAGGTAGAATAGACGAGCACATGAAGTACAAATACCCCAACATGGAGTACAAAACTCAAGCCCATAAAAAGGTGTAAAGTGTCAACTGCTGA
The DNA here is from genome assembly GCA_018894105.1 of Jacaranda mimosifolia. Lineage (NCBI taxonomy): Eukaryota > Viridiplantae > Streptophyta > Magnoliopsida > Lamiales > Bignoniaceae > Jacaranda > Jacaranda mimosifolia. Next base: position 16,647,446 of record CM032132.1, on the reverse strand, counting down.
GGTAGAAAAGATGAGCACATAAGTGCAAGTATCAATAATATGAAGTATAAGACATCATCCATTAAGTGCAAATATCAACCCATCAAGTATAAGATATCATAATACTTATTACAAACAGACAGTTTACAAATGAAATGCAAGTAGGAAAAAAATAAAACATTAAGTAGTGTACAACACCTTCTTCTGCTCTTGTTCTTTATTTTTTCGTGCACGAGGACGAGCACGGTAGGTCTTTGTCACTTGTCTTGCTCTTTTGGCTGGTGTGGTGCTGGGGGGGCTGACAAAATCTGGAGATTTCTGTTTTCGCTTCCTATCTTCTCGATTGCGCACATTTGTCACAATCGAAGACATGACATTAGCCACTTCAATCTCAGATTCCTCGAACTCAGCCCCTTCAATTGGTATATAATGTGCTGTCTTCAATGGTCTGGGGGAATCTGAAGGATCATGACGTTTTTTGGTTCGACTTTCTTCATCCACCATGTCTTCAGAATCATCCCCTTTTTTCTGTGCATCATGTACCAAATCAAGTACCCCCTCATGCACATATTCACCAACTTCCTCCTCAAGCTCCACCGCATTAGTCTCTTCCTCAGTTGGATGCTCCTTTTCACCCTGCTCCTTCATTACCATGTATTCCAATGAAGCAATTTTTTCTTTCAATGATTTAATTTCTTCTCCGTTCGCTGCAATCATTGCTTCATATATTGTATGATCACAGACATGGACTTCACTCATGACAGTACTGGCAGCCTCTGATTTCTTGATCAAATCTGCCAATTCTAACTCCTCTGGAGCAGGGTTGAGGTCTACAACCTATTACAATGGAAATAATTATCATATTCAAATTATTATACAAACAAAAAATAATGAATTATTACAATTATTACCATATCTGTTGTAACTTGCTTCAACTTCTTCTCTACCTGCTCCACATTTTGTGGGAGTTTGCTATCCTTCCACCGGTAAAAGCGTGGAAACTCAAACAAACTCACTGGTGTAGCTAGTGATGGGATGCGTTCATAAACCCATGCCTGTCATTCATAAATCTAAAAATTATACTCACTTGAATATAAATATAATCAATGCTATTAGAAAAATGAAGCAAACACTTACCATCAACCCTACTGTACACCCATCAATGTACTTCTTTCTTGTTTTTCCACCTACTCCTAAATGATTCCTCATATCTTGCACAAGAAACCTGTATGCAGCTTTGCCCCATGCATACAGACCAACTCTGGACAAATTGTCCAAGTATGGTAGGAGAAATCGTGGAGTCCAGTAATTAGATGTTGGAAACAAAATACAATTAAAAACAAAAACTATGTACAACCTAGAAAAATCATTCAAGTCCTCCACACTATCCTTATATACATACTCCTCAAGTTTTTTAGCTATTTCAGATCTAGTTATATTCTGCAGCTTTCCAGAAAAAAGCCGCTCAAAAGTTGAAGACTTTATCTTCAATGTTATGTCAACAGATTGCCCCACATGTGGCAACCCTAAAACCATTGAAAATTCAGCTGCAGAAAAAGGAACCTCAACCCCCTCCGCAAAATGAAATGAGAGCTTTTTTGGGTCAAACCTCCTAAGTATAGCTTCAAGTCGAATGAAACTTGAACTTAACTTCGGCATATCCATGTATATATAGAAAGGGGTCTTCTTCAATGCATCAAAATGTTTGGACCCCATCTTGGACTTCACAAGCTCCAATTTACTATGAAAATATTGGGGGGAGCAACGAGAACAGACCTCACAACGTCTTGGCTTTGCTGCAAGGCCAAAAAAAAATAGTATATTAACAAATAATAAAGTAACCCTTTTAGATAGTGTGTACTAAAAGCATGAATATTTTCTACTAAAATATCTTCAAAAATGTACTATAGAAACACATAATATATACTACACTTTCAGTTATTCTATACAGATTATATACTAAAGTTCCATTTAATGTATACTGCAGTAATAAAGGTTTTATACTTCAGTTTCTTCTAAAATGTGCTGCATATGCGAAGATTATATATTACATTTTCAGTTAATGTATAATGCAGGCTGAATGTTTATGTACTAAAATGCTGCTATTATATATTGCAGCAACATAGATTACATACTACCCTTATGCCTGAAGTGTACTGTCAGATTGAATGCTTTATACTGCATTTGTTCCTAAAATGTATTGCACCTACAGAGATTTTATACTACACCTTTGTCCAAAGTGTACTCCGGATGCTCTTAAAATGTACTGCAGGTTTGAATGCTTCATACTACACTTATGCCTAAAGTGTACTGCACGTTTTCATGTTTTGTACTACTTTGCTTCAACAGAGATTTTATACTACACCTTTGTCCAAAGTGTACTCCATATGCTATTAAAATGTACTGAATGTTTGAATGCTTCATACTGCACTTATGCATAAAGTGTACTGCCAGTTTGCACGTTTTATACTACTTTGCTCCAATGGAGATTTTATTCTACACTTTTGCCTAAAGTGTACTCCAAATGCTTCTAAAATGTAGCACAGATTATATTCTACCTTTTGCCTAATGTATACTGCAATCTTGAATGCTTTATACTGCATTTGTTCCTAAAATGTACTGCACCTACAGAGATTTTATACTACACCTTTGTCCAAAGTGTACTCCAGATGCCCTTGAAATGTACTGCAGGTTTGAATGCTTCATACTACACTTATGTCTAAAGTGTACTGCACGTTTTCATGTTTTGTACTAATTTGCTTCAACAGAGATTTTATACTACACCTTTGTCTGAAGTGTACTCCAGATGCTCTTAAAATGTACTGCATGTTTGAATGCTTCATACTGCCCTTATGCCTAAAGTGTACTGCCAGTTTACATATTTTATACTACTTTGCTCCAATGGAGATTTTATACTACACTTTTGCCTAAAGTGTACTCCAAATGCTTCTAAAATATAGCACATATTATATTCTACCTTTTGCCTAATGTATACTGCAATCTTGAATGCTTTATACCACATAAATTTGTTTCTAAAATGTACTTCTACAAAACAGATTGTATACTGCATTTGTGTCTGAAATGCCCTGCACCTACATTTTTGCCTAAACCGTACTGGCAGTTTGCTTTATACTATACTTATGCCTAAAGTGTACTGCACTAATAGATGTTTTATACAGCACTTTTGGCTAAAGTGTACTCCAGATGCTTTTTAAAGGTAATGCGTTTATTCACATTATATACTATCTTTTGCCTAATGTATACTGCAAGTTTGAATACTTTATATTACATACATTTGTTTCTAAAATGTACTGCTGCAACAGATCATATATAACACCTATGCCTAAAGTACACTGCTCGTTTGAATGTTTTATACTGCTTTGCTACTAAAATGTACTGCGCCTACTCAGATTATATTCCACACTTATATCTAAAGTATACTACCAATTTGATTGTTTTATACTACATTTGCTTCCAAATTGTACTGAAGCTACCCACATTATATACTACACTTTTGCTAATGTATACTGCATGCTTTCATGTTCTGTACTACAGATAACACACCACCACATTCAGATAGTTTTAAAATATAATTTTTCCGTACACTTTTTGTTTAAAAAGAAGTATAAATCCCTTAAAGGTGAAGTGCAACTTTCATGACCTTCAAGTACAAATCAGAACTTCCAATCTCACAATAGAAACCATATATCAAATGGGTCCAACTATTTAACGACTAAAAAATGAATAAAAACCCTAAACATGAGAAAATAGACAAGAAATGAGTGAAACACTGAAAAATCACGGACATTTGAAGTTTCAAATGCAGAAAACATACCTTTGTTCCTTTCAGTCACTTGTTTTTTTACTTCGCTTCTCTTTGCAGCTGTTTTTCGTTCCATTGTCGCAGTAAAATGGCAGAAATTTTGTTGTTGTTGTTTTTTTTTTCCCACTTCTTCTTCTTCTTCTTCTTCTTCTCGCGACAGTGGTAGAGGAACGGTTTCGCGCCCTTTTCTGTTGGCGCTTAGAAAGGTTGGTTTCAAGACAATAAAGAAAATAAGAAGCGTTCTTCTTGAGAGAGAACGCATTTTCGAGGTTTTTTTGTTGTTTTTTCCAGCTGCAAGGGTATACTGGTCTTTCTGAAAGATATGGGGAGTAATTCCTAACTTTTGTGAAAAAGTGGGGAGTTTTGTGTGAAATAATTCAAATGGGGACTGATCACTAAATTGAAAGTAGGATTAGGGATTTTTTTCTAATTAACTCTTAAATTAATAAAATTAATATAGTGAGATAGCAAAAGAAAATTTAATTGGAATAGCAACAGTAACAGTTAAATAGTTTTCATAAATAAATTTAATAATGGAATAAATATTTTTTATAAAAATAGTTAATAAAATTAATTTTACTAATGAATAAATTTTGTTAATAAAAACTTTATTAATGATTAACTAATTTAAATTTAATGACTGAATCAAATTAAATATAAAAAAGGTTTTTTTTATCATATGTCAAATAATATTTCTAATATATATTGAGAAAATTAGTATATACATTAAAAACATAAGTTCAATAAATTAAACCCAATGAGTCTTGGGTTAGATAGAGTATAGTAGGATTAGGGTTTTATCCTTTTGGATATTTTAAGGTATGATAGAATATATGGTATTTTTATTTAGATATTTTAAGATATGAGTATGGATAGGGTGATACCCCACTCATTTACAGTCATAAAATAATAGAAGCACTTCAATTTAATGAGATTTAAGACAATATGGGACGGGGTTCGCGGTAGTTTAAGTGAAACTTGTACATCATCCTCAATTTATTGAATTTTGAAAAATAATTTTTACATCTTTTACTATATATTTCATTCAAAGAGCGTTGAGTTTTGATTTGGATTTTGAACCACTCTTATATATTGTCATTTTTAATTGTAATAATATGTTATATTGATATGTTTCAAATTCATATTCCAAGGACAGTATGGGAATGGATCACGTTGGGTATTCTTTGACAATTTCTACATAAAGAAACCACAAAAAAAAAAAAAAAAGGAATACAAGTTTGGTACTTGAATTCTAGTAAAGAAATTTACCTTTATGAAGAGTTACTTCAACTTAATTGATATTTCGATGGGATCTCAATAATTTTTACTTTTTTATTGGTAAAAAATAATATATAAGTTTGGTACTTGAATGTTATTGAGTAAATTCATCTCTATGGTAGATGTGTTTCGGTCTAACTGATGTCTAAGTAGATTTGTGTTGAAGAGCAGAACTGATGGTTCACTCCTTGCATTTTTTCCTCATAAATTAGAGGGGGAAAAAAAAAGTTTTCCATTTAATAAATTTTAGTAAGAAAACTCAACTCTATCACATAGGAGTTTCAACCTAAATAGTGTTATGGTGTGACGAATTATGCTCTATTCAGTTTTTATTTTATTTTATTTTATTTTATAAAAGAGGTCATAATTGATATTTAAATATTAGTGAGGAAATTCACCTCTGCAACAGAAGTATTGTATTTTGCCTGTTATCTTGATGAAATTGTACTGATAAATTATGTTGTTTATCTTTTCCAATACACAAAAAAACCTATAGTTTAAACTATAAGAAAACATCAAAGATTCACTTCAGATGGTAATAATATTTTGTACTAATCTTTTAAACCTTTTCTTTTCTTTTCTTTTCTTTTTTCTCACAAAAAATCCATTATGCAAATTAAGAAACCAAAATAGTCCATCACAAAATTTTCAAAACTGGAAATTTAATTCTTTTTAGCTTTATGAATCAAGATTCCCTCTTTTTCTCCTCTCATTTAATTTTAGCAGTTTACATGGGATTTATCAAGAACATGGTTATTATTATTATCATTATTATTATTCTAAAATTAAAAAAAATGTTGGTGTTAAAAAGAGAGTGTTAATAAATGTGCACATGGTTAAGTTTACATGTCCAATTCATGTCATGTTAACGACAACAACTGAAATTAATTAATTATGTTTTGTGAATAAAAATAGCACAACAGAGTTGACCATTAGAGTAATCTTTAAGCAATATTCGGCCTTAAACAGCAGACGGATGGCCCAACCACAGTTGAGTTTTTCAACTGTAGAGTTGTCAAGTTGTACTTTCCATAAAAAAGAGTGGAAAGTCGTGTAAATCATAGGTTGGGGGTCCGGGGTGCCATATAAATCAAACCCGCATTGAATTCGAGTTCAAATATGGATGTTTAATTATTTTTGTATTTTTAGTATTTAATTTTGTAATTGATAGTAGTTAAAAACTCATAATATTATCTTATAACAAGTGAGGTTTATTGATTGTATTGTATACTTGTATTGGCTTATCTTTCAGGTTGAATAATTAATAAGATCGGTTCAAGCCCAAATTAATTGTGTAGGAGCACAATTTAATATGGCCTGCAAAGGAGAGTCTCCAACTATAGGATGCTGCTCATTCTCAATATCACTAGTAGGCTTAGATCCTTTGGAATGTTATGCGAGTTTGAAACACTGGTATTGTTGCATTAGTACATGTTAGTGAAAGTATAATTACAGTTTAAAAAAATATGGAACAATTTACAAGCTGAGACGCAGATATCCCGCTCTCTTTAAAAAGATTTAAGCCCATTGCAATAAATATTTATTATCGGTCCAATAATAATACTCTTGACTTGGCCCCTCTAGGATACAACAATCCGACAACATCGTATAACTCAAAAACTCTGGACAAGCTTTTGAGTTCAAAGCTCAACTACAAAGAACACATTCATTTAACTAGTATAACTCTATTTTAGTGTGTGCAATATAGTAATTGTAAGAATTCTTGCAAGTGACTAAAAGAAAGAAATGACTCCTATTTATAGGTGCAGAGGACCTCTATAATATAAATGAGAAGTGGATAATTAAATTAGAGGTTCTACATATAAACATGGAGGGTGGCAAATCAATTGAGGAGTTAGTGGCATTAGGAAGGCTTGAAAATGATGTTAGTGGCTACAAATACAAATTGAAGAAGAGTAAAGGGGAAACTCTTTGCTACACCACTAAAGAATAATGAGGGACTCGTCACTACTCCACTAATCTTCACCATAATGTCACTATTTTCTCATCATCAATGGAGTAATATGTAAGGACATATAGATTAATTTTAATATTAAAATGTTCATACACCAACATCCCCCATTCATTTTAATATTTAAAGAAAGTATACCAATTGAAGGGAGATTATCATGTCTAATGAAAGTGTGCTCTGCATTGAACCTTCACCTAATAAAACAAAAATCTTTACTCCAGCGCCAGTAGTGCTCTCAGACTTGAACTATGACTGCTTGAGGAAAATAACGTATCAGTGCCTACACATAACAATCAAGATGTTGACATAAGCTTTATTGGCTAGGACATTACGACCTTGTGCTATCCCGAATTTCATGAGTGTTTTTTTAGAATAAGCCCGATTCTCATAGGAAGCGGCCTACTTCCACACTCACATAGGTGAAATCTATCAAAGGTGCTCCTGTGACTTTGACACCCCACTCCTAAGCAGGGACGGATCCATAACTGAAACTTGGGGGGGGGGGGGACCAAAAGTATAAAACATAAAAGTTCAAATACAAATTTTATAAAATCGAAATACATGTTTTTATCGAAATTGAGCATAATGCTCTTTCATATCATAATATTCATCAATGACCGAATCAATGTCAAAAATTTTAATAATATCTTTCTCAATATAAGTAAAGAATCAACTAAAAAATCATTTTTGGTCTGATATCTAAAGTCTATTTTTGACGAATATCTTCTCAAACAAATAAAAATATAAATGTTCTTAATAGGCGTAAGCCTAACCTAATTGTAAATATGGGCCTAAAGCTTTGCTTTAAACTTTACAAAATTAAAATAGGTAAAGAATTAATAAAAGTTATTACTAAAATTTTAAATATATAACTAGAAATTATTACAAAAAATAAAAAAATACATAAAAATGTCGGAAAAATTATTATTAAAGTTTAAAAATATATAGAAATATTAGGAAAAAAAAATGTATGCAAAATATTATTGTCCCCCGCCCCCTGAATCCATATGTGCTTGTAAGAGCTACAAATTTTGCATTAAGAATTAGTAAACTCATCCTCCTCATATTGTTACAGGACAAATGCACTCACATCATAGGGATAAGGAACCAAATAAATATAATAATGTATTTTATAACAAGCCATCATATGATTTGTTTTTCCCGTTGAGCCTAGTTATAGGAGCTCTAGTCCCCAGGTTGGGTTTCCTTATATATAGGGATGGGAATAGGCTAGGTTAAGCTAGACTTTGTCTTAAATAGGCCAAGTCTATTGTATACATTGTAAGCTTAAGCTGAGCTTATTACCTAACATAAGCTTTTTTCTAAGACCTAGACTAGCCTTTTTTAAAATTTTCCAAAGCCTAAGCCTGACCTGAAAAAACTTATTTTAGTAACATTCTAATTAGGCTTAAATTTTATATAGGCTCGGCTCAAGCCTTAATAGGTGTAAGACTTTGATAGGCCTTAATAAGCCTAAAAATTTTATAATTTATATTAAGCAAAAATAATTGGCAATTATAATACATTCATCTAAACAAAGAGAAAATTATAACCAAATATTATTATAAGTTAAACTAAACTCATGTGCATATGAAAAAGGTACAACCTTATAAAAAACAAATTAATACCACTTCCACAAAATGCAATATTAGATGAAATAATTTTTTTCACGAACATCAATCCAAAAAATCAAAATAATCCACAAAAAATACCAACCATTACAAATTTGTTTAAGTAATATGAATCATCAATCTCTAACAAAGACATTAATAATAAAATATAAAATAACCTTAGTAAATAAAATATTGTGAATTTTCATCCATAAATGGGTGTTCATGATAGCTCCAAAAGTACTACTTAAGTCAAATCTTTAAAGTGATCTCTTCTCCTTGTTCCCAAAACTTCAATATATATATATATATATATATATATATGTTATTAAACACAAATAGTTTTCTAATAATAAACTTAATAGATATAAGAAAAAGGACATTTCAACATAAAAATTTATACCTTTTGTTTTTTCGTTAAACCATATTTGTTACGAAGCCAATCGCCACCACAAATAAGTGCTTCAATGGATACTTCATTCAATCTAGAACGATAATCATTAATCACTCTTCCTCCAGCACTAAATGTAGATTTAGATGCCATAGTCAAGATTATAATAGCTAAGATATCAGCAGCCATTTTTGATAAAATCTTATACTTTAAGTTGTTGTTCTTCCACCACATCAAGGCACTGAAAGAATTATTATTATCAGGAACATAAACACCTTTGTCAAGATAAGCTTCTAATTCTGACTTTGTTGGTGGAGTTGCTTCCTTTTCATGGACGACGCTCATAATTTGATCAAATCCGGTGACTATTGAGGATTTACATGTAGACATAGATGTGGATGATGTGTTGCCTCGACTAGCATTCACTTCACCGGTAAAAAATGACTCTCGAGCATTAAAAGCCATATACTCATCATATAACTTTTGCAATGAAGTCAACACTTTATTCATATTTCGTTTAACAACTTCAGATCCATATATCAATGGGAAACATATATTAACAACATGAAATTTGCACCTGGGATCCAAAACACTAGCAATGGCCATCAACAAGTTGCATTCGCCCCAATATTTATCAAATTTCACTTTCATTGGAGCTACCATTTGTCTCATAATGAGATCCTCATCCCTTGATGCATTATCAATTACTTGTTTCACTCTCCAAACTTTAGCAAGGTATAGATTAGAAGTTGGATACTCAATACTTGAAATAACATGAGTTGCTAGATTGAACACTTCTTAAATTTGACAAACTTTCTCAACCTTCTCCAAATCCTCATCCAAAAGCACGTAGTCAAAATGCGGTTCTCTTTCTTTATAAGTTGGAAAGGCAATTTTGAATTTTAGAGCAGTAGACAACATTTGAAACGTCGAATTCCATCTTGTTGAGCAATCAAGAATAAGCTTTCTTTCTTTCTTTCAATTGCTTCTGTTCAACAACATCACAAAATGCCTTTAACCTTGAATCACTATGATTGATATACTTGACACTCTCATGAACATTGTGAATGATATTCTTAATTTTACCAAGACCATCTTGCACTAATAGATTTAGTATGTGTGCACAACATCAAACATGAAACAGAGTTGCCCAATGATAAATTATCCTTGAGATTCTTTATGCACGAGTCGTTACAAGAAGCATTATCAATTGAAACCAAGTACACCTTATTTTCAATTCCCCATGCTTTCAAACTCTTGAAAATAGCATCAGCTACATCAATTCCACGCCTTGGAGCAGGTATTTTCACAAAACTTAAAACCCTCTTTTGAAGTTGCCACATCACATCAATTAAATAAACTGTAATAACCATATATTCAGCTGTTTGGTGAATTGACTTCCACATATTAGTTGTTATACTGATCTTGCTTACATTTTTTAGCTCTACCTTCAAATTATTCTTCTCTGCCTCGTAGATTGCTAAACAATCATTTCGTGCAGTTTTACAAGTAACCTTTTGAAATTCTGAATTGGCATATTTAAAGGCCCACATCCAAACTCCATCCTCAATAATATTGAAAGGTTGTTTGTGTACCATAATTGCAGTGGCAATAATTTCTTTCATCTTCTCATTAGAATACCTAGCTCCAAAAGTTATAAAAGGATTAGTACCTGACTTAGAAAATTGAAATGTAATGATTGGATTGAACCTTTTCTGATGTCATGTGTATCTTTCTTTTCAAGTAATTTTCTATGTGTCTCCTTAGATGGGTCATGCTAGCTCCCCTTCCACCAGTAGTTAGCTTATTTTCACAAAATTTGCATATAGCTTTTTTTGCACCTCTAGTCTCTTGAATCTCATCAAAATCAATCCAAACAGATGATGTTTTCTGCCTCTTTTTCTTAATAACACAACTATCAGGCATATTTCTTCAAGTTGACTTGAAATTTGTTGAACACATTCATCGCCTTGAGTTGGCTCTCTAGGATGATTAAGATTAGATGAAGGTTCTTCATTAATTTCTAATGGAGAAGAGATTATGTAATCCTGCAATTCATAGAAAATAAATCATGCAATCAATTGAATTCATGATCATTTGACCCATGTGTAGCTCCCAATATTGACACACATGGTTTAAGAATCGAATTTGCTATCTTTTACATCTTTCAATTAGAAAAGACAATCAACAATAGAATTAAAATCTTAAAAAGAGAAGAAAACTTTTTCTTAAGCAGCATAAATTGAACTAGGAAACATTGTCAACTAGATTACATGCTGGGCACAATAGATGTCCAATAAGCATCAAATATATATCATGGACCAAAGAAAAATAACATATACTGACGAAGTGACGATTGCATATTTGTCCAATTGAATAATATGAGCTTGACCAAGCGGTGATTAGGTCACAATATTAATATGCTATTGACTGCGCTGTATATGGTTCTCTCTTGAGACAATTGTGGAGAATATTATTTTCAAATTTTGATTCTCACAAGTCCTCGTTGTAGCAGCCACATTTGCTATGGAAGAATCGGAAGAGATTACAAACGTTTGATGATTAAAGAAACTAGAAAGACTATGTTTAGATTTTTAATTTATCTTCTTTATTTATAATTATATAATTAGTTTATAAATATATTTAATTATATTTTCTTTTACTTGATGTATTATATACTCAACTATTTATTTTGTTTTTTAAGAACAAATATTCTTAAAGAAATAATAAAAAATTTGAAATAAAATAGTTACGTATTAATTAAGAACATAATATATAATTATATAAAAGTAATTATATAAATATTACAAATAATTAAATATATATCATAATGTAATTAAATTATAAAGGCCGCCCTGATAGGCTTTATAGGCTTTTTTTAAAAGTATATACGTAGCCTTTTTAACTAAATAGGCTTCTTTAAAAGCCTAAACCTAGCCTATTTATTAAATAGGCCAAGCCAGGCTAGGCCATAGGCCCCTGACGGGCGGCCTACCTTATTCTCATCCCTGCTTATATGTGACTCATGACTTTATGGGCTTCAATCACATCCCTCTCTATGTGTGCTAGACACTTCCTCTTGCTAAGGCATTAGTCAATGAATCTGCAAGATTATCACAAGATTTCACATAATCGACATTAATGATACCATTTGTTAAGTAAGATCTCACCGTACCATGTTTCCTCCTTACAAGTCTGGATTTATTGTGATAGTAACTATTTTGTACTCTACCAATCAAAATGATGCTATCACAATGAATCAATGTTGGAGGAATTCATTTTTCAAAATAGGGTATTTGGTATAGTAATTCTCTTAACCAGTTGGTCTCTTCACTAGTTGAAGCTAAAGCAATAAGCTCAGCTTTCCATAGTAGAGTTGGCAATAATAGTTTGCTTTTTTTTTTTTTTTTCCAACAAATAGCACCACCACCCAAAGTAAAAAAATAACCAGTAGTAGAACACGAATCACTTGATAAAATGTTCCAATCTGCATCAAAAAAGCCTTCAAGCACAACAGGGTATTTTTTATAAAACAAATCATATGTTTCTGTAACAACTAAATATCTCATAACTCTTGTTATAGCATCTAGTGTTCAATACCTAGCTTGCTTATAAACCTGCCAAGTACTCCCACTTCATATGTAATATCAGGTTGAGTGCAATTAGTCACATATCTTAAAATTCCAATTAAACTAGCATACTCCTTTTGATTTATCACATCATTATCACTTTTAACAAGAAATAAGTGAACACTTGGATCAAAAGGAGTTGTAAAATGCTTGCAATCAATAAAACTGTATACTTTTCAAAATTTTCTCCATATAATCTGACTAGTCAATAAAAATACCATCACATGTTTTTGTAATTTACATAACCAAAATGTTGTTTGCCTCACCAAGATCCTTCATGTCAAAGTGGCTAATAAGCATGCTTTTAGTATCTTAAATAACATGTAAATTAGAGCCAAAGATCAACAAATTATCAACATATAGGCAAACAATAACATATGAATTATCCCATGACTTATGATAAATGCATTTGTCTTGTTTGATTTATAACCATTCTCAACCATGCAAGAATCAAACTTCTCATGCCATTACTTAGGTACCTGTCTCAGGCCATATAAAGATTTAGTCAATTTACAAATTTTGTTTTCTTGGCCGGCTTTATAGAACCTTTTGGTTGTTCTATATAAATCTTTTCATTTAAGTTTCCTTTTAAAAATGCATTTTTTACATCCATTCGATGTATTTGTAAATCAAAAATTCCAGTAATAGCAATCAAAGTCTAATGGATGTTACTCTAGTAACCAGGGAATAAGTATCAAAAAATTCTAAGCCTTCTAGTTGCTTGAAACCTTTAGCAACTAATCTAAGCTTATATTTATTAAGAGACCCATCCTATTTTATTTTTCTCCTGAGGATCCATTTACACCCAATTCTTTTACAACCCAGAGGAGAATCAACTAATTTTCAAGTTTTATTAGAAATTAGTGATTCCATCTCATCATTTACAACTTCTTTCCAAAAATAGCATCAACTGAAGATAAAGTTTATTGTAAAGTTAGTAGGTCATTTTCAACATTAAAGACGTAAAAGTCAGTACCAAAATCTTTTCATTCTCTAGCCCTTGTACTTCTTCTTAGTTGAAAATCATTACTATTTTCTTTTCTCAAAATTGAAGTTGAAGACCTAGGTAGAGAGAAAATATTTTCATTATTTCTTTGACCCCCACTATTTTAAGAAATAAATGGAAACTTTTCTTCATGAAAAGTAGCATCACTTAATTCAATAATCACATTGTCATCAAGGTTTAAAAATCTATAGGTTGTATTATTAGAATCATAACCAAGAAAAGCACAAATAGTAACTTTTACTCCCAACTTTGGAATTTTGGGATCTATAAGCCTTACATAAGCTAAACAACCCCAAACTTTCAAATATCCCGAATTTAGCTTATAACATCTCCATAGTTCAAAAGGGGTTACCTTAGTCTTTTTATATGGCACCACATTTAACACATAACAAGCTATTAAAGTAGCTTCATCCCAAGGATTTAAGGTGCACTTGACTCAATAAGCATGGCATTTGTCAATTCAACCAAAGTTCTATTTTTTCTTTCAACCACACCATGCCGGAGAATATGGGGGAGTAACTTCATGAATTATTACCAATGATTTAACAAAAGAATTAAACTCATTGAAATCATATTCTTGACCTCTATCACTTCTAATTCTTTTTATTTTCTTATCGAATTAATTTTCCACCTCATGAAGGTAATCTTTAAAGTTCTCAAATACATCATTTTTGTTTCTTATCAAATAAAAAAAAGTATACTTGGATAAATCATCAATAAAAGTGACAAAATATCGATTTCCTCCATGAATTGAAGTTCATCTAAGTTCACAAACATCACTGTGAATTAACTCTAACAATTTGATTTTTCTTTCAACACTAGGATGAGGTCTCTTAGTAATTTTAGCTTTTCTACAAGCCTCACATTTTTCAAATCCTTTTTAATCATTGGAATTAATTCTAAGTTACTCATGGTTCCAACATAACAACTATTAATATGACATAAACGAGCATGCCAAAAATTAGTAAAAGAGAGCAAATACACAGAAATAGAAGGTACTTTATTCATCTTAATGTTTAGCTTGAGCATCCCGTCACATGCATATCTCTTTTCCATAAAATACCCTTTTTAGTAATTACATATTGATCAGACTCAATAATCTGCTTAAAGCCAACCTTGTTGAGTAAAAACCTAGACATCAAATTCTTCATCATAGAAGGAATACAAAGCACATCTTTCAAAGTCAGCACCCTTCATGACATGAATTTCAATTCAACTTCACCCATTCCAAGCACTTGAGTGGTATGAAAATCACCAAGTATAATAGTTTTAGGCTTCTGAAAGGGAGTATACACTTTGAACCAATTTTTGTCATATCAGATATAGCGATTCGCACTAGAATCCACCCAGTACCCATCAACACTTTCCACCATGTTTACGTTGGTTATCACCACCACAAGTGGCTTCTCAGTTATGTAAGCCTACTGAGTAGGTTCACATTTTTTATATTTGCAAGATTGAGCAATATGCCCACTCTTGCCATAGACATAACATATTCTTGAATTTTGATGTTAATGTTGTGCTTGGTTATTTTGACAATTATTCTTCTTGGGAGATTTACCATTTTTATAATTTTTCTTTTTGACTTCAAGTAGGTATTTTTGTGAGAGTTAGGTGTAGCATTATTTGAAGAAACTAAATTTACATTCGTTATGATCAGTTGTAAAGTGCTCTCAATTGGTTACATAAGTGCATCATGGCCTCTTGCTTCTTCCTCAGTGCAAATCCACATTATCAAAGTCTCAAGAGATGTTTCCTTTTGCTTGTGGTGCATATTTTTTTAAAATTCCCTTCGAGAAGGTAGAAGTTTATCAATTATGCCAAAAACAAACGAGTTTATCTCCAATCTTGATGTCCTCTGTCCTAAGCTCTCCAACTATCATGACAAAACTTAATCTTGGTCTACTACTGATTTATAGTCCACCATTTGGAATCGAAAAAATTTGCTCACAGAATATTTTATCACATTTGCCTCCTCTATGTCATATTTACTCTACAAAGCTTTTAAAATTTTCTTTGCAATAGAATAAGTTCTTTCCACCGCTTGAAGTAGGTGCCATTGAAGCGAAATGGCTTGTTGAGATCTCCCATGCTGATATTTGCTGGTTTTTCAACTGATGCCATTTGAATCTCCTTAAAATTGTTAGTGAAAGTATAATTACAGTTGAAAAAATATAAAATAATATTCATCTTGAGGTGCAGATATCTCACTCTCTTTAAGGAGATTCAAGTCTACTGTAGTAGAAATTTATTACTGGTCCAACAATAATACTCTTAACTTGTCCCCTCCAGGATACAATAGCTTGACAGCATTGTATAACTCAAAAAATATGAACAAGCTTTTAAGTTCAAAGCTCCATTATAAAGAACATCTTCCTTTAACTACTATAACTCTCTTTTAGTATGTGCTATATAGTAGTTGTAAGAATTCTTGCAAGTGACCAAAAGTAATAAATTACTCCTTTTTATAGGTGTGGAGGACCTCCATAATATAAATGAGAAATACTGGATAGTTAAATCAGAGGCTACACATAGGAACATGGAGGGTGTCAAAGAAACTGAGGAGTTAGTGGCATAGGAAGACATAAAGATGATGTTAGGGGCTACAAATGTGAATTGAAGAAGAGTAAAGGGGAAATTCTTCACTACAACAATAAAGAATAATGAGGAACTATTCACTACTCCACTAATCTTCAACATAATGCCCCATTTTTTCATCATCAATGGAGTAATACGTAAGGACATATAGTTAATTTTCATATTAAAATGCTCATACACCAATAACACACCAGTCGGGTAAGGTGCAAAGTTTCTTGACAATTTTAGGAGGGACAATAGTGATGATTTTCTCAGCTGCTCCCTATTCCATCCATACCTTTAAAGATTTCTCCCTAAAAGTTCCTATATTAGTTCACCAGTAATAAGCAACAAAGGAGAAATGTGCAAAGCTTATTGTTCACCTTTAGAGATGGAAATAAGGAGGCTATGCAAAATTTCATAATGCAATTCATAGGCATATCATTAGAGGCCCTAACAAGTACATCAGAAGTCCTAGCCAATGCATTTACATAAAAAATTTGAGCTAGACAATTTTTTGACTCCTTGAGGAGACAACTATGGCACCCTATTAAGATAGACAAAGAAATACATGCATGTGGAAAAGGCTAACAACATCAAAGCTGAGAAAGATAGGGGAAAACAGAAAAGATGAGAGAAAGCAAACATAAATAAACATAGAGTAGAGAAAAAGGTCAAGGCACCCCTTTCTCTCATAAATTTGAGTACCATTGAAAGTCCCTCATGAGCAAGTGTTGGTCATGTTCAAACTAATGAATTTACTGCAATGGCCTAGTCGAGCTAAGAACGCTCATATGTAACCAATATTAGACAAGTTCTATTGATTCCACAATGATTAGAGATATATAGCTAAGGAGTGAGGACATTTGAAGTGTGAATTAGAAAAGCTTGTTAGGAATGGTTGCCTGTATGAATTCATGACGAGGACCCAGCTCAGCCTAACACAACTCGCCAACCACAGACAAACTCGCACTCTCGAGGCCCACAAGAAATAGGAGACGGATGGGAGAAAGACTTGTAGACAGAGCGTCCCCCATAGAAGGGAGTGATACACATGATAGCATGAGGTCCTTTAATGGAGACTCGCACCAAGCTAGGTGGCACAAGTGTGAGAATTGGTTTCCCGAGCTGACGAAGAGGTCGAAACAATTATTAAGACAGATGGGACACCTATTATCTACCCCCCCAATGACTTGCATTGGTATATACTCCCTATCAAGATACATTGGTCACTACGGCCTTTAGAGCCAATTATGACTGGCTTATATCTTCATTGACTATGGTAGCTCTGTGGACATTTTGTTTTTCAATGTTTCTAAATAGATGGATCTTGGACCAATTGAATTAGAACTAGTTGAGATAACCCTATTTGGATTTGCGGGAGAAGCAATAAGGTAACTAAGGCAGGTCATCCTACTAGTCTCTCTAAGTTTAAAGGTATGCCACAACACCTAAAAAATGCATTTTTTGGCTGTAGACGTTCTTTTAGCATATAACATGGTACTTAGACGACCTATATTGAGGCTTAGGATGGCATAATATTTATAAAAAATATCATATGTTTGCTGCCAAACTTTGTTAAATATTAATGTGAATAGGGAATAATTGTTTTTGATTCGGACCTGAGCATCTTCATGTATATGCATAGGACTTGATCCTGCACTTGATAACAAATTGTTATGATCACCCCAACAAAAATCCTCCAACACTCAAATTAATATTTATGAGAGAGGAAAATATGCAAAAAATGTGTTGGGAATAATAAAAATTATATACCTCATAATGTAAAACTTCGAAATACTTGTAATGGTTAGAGAACGGTTAACTAGGCCTAGATCACTTATCTACAAGGCCCAATTCTTTGAAGCATTAGGGTCTTCATCGGACTATGGGTTTGGGCCTTGACTAATTGCCCAATAATCTTGGTCCATATCAAATATTAACTTCATCAAAAAAATTACCATTCAATTACGTCTAAATTAGATGGACTCATTACACGTAAAATTACCTTATGTAAATTCACGACTACCATCCTTATATGTGTGCGTTTGTATATATATGTGAGTATGAGTGGGTATATCCTTGAAAGGCATCTACTAGATTTTTTTTTATTTCTTTGTTTACTCAAAAATCTTAGTTGTGTTAATTAATATTCCTTATAATTTTTTTTTTTCAAATTTCAATTACATTTTCACAAATAAATAATTTTTTGGATTATTTCATATATGTTCAATATATATTGAACTATGTACATATAGCTTTCTTTACATAACAATACTACTTATATCATTAAAATAAGGACAAAAAAAGTCACTGGTCACTTTGTCAGCATAAAAGGCGTAATCTACTTGTTATATTATAAATAGTAATAGATATAGGGTTATCGTTTTATCTTAATAAATTATATATTATTTGAAAATATACTGATAGTTTTATTAGAAAAACTTTGCTTTTGTAATTTATAATACAAACGGAATAGTAAAAAACACAAATAACAATTAGTGCATAGTTATTTATCCATGATTGTGAAATTCAAATCAGAAAATTAAAAAAAAAAAGCAAAAAATTTATTATATTGTATTTTAGTGCAACTAGGAACTTTCAGGTAATAACAGCCCCACCCCGCCACCCCCAAAAAAAAGGAAAAGAAAAGAAGAAGAGTAGTTTTTTGGCTACTTCCGTATATAATTATAGTCATATTTGCTATTTACTTATTTTAGATTTTGTTAACATTAACAAGATTTTTTTTGGTCGGAACAAGAATAATATAATATTTTCTCTCTGTATATTCATGAAATTTTGAAAAATTTGAACATTTCATAAATAGATTGAGATGTAGTAATTTTTGGAACAAATTATGTGCCTTCACATGTCTATTGTCCATTGACGAGAAGGCGCTAGCATAGAATAATGCCTGCTCCATGATAAGATGTCATCAATTCTAGGTTGAGTTTTATTAAACACCGACTTATCAAACCAATTAGTCTTCAACCAAGTGTAAATTAGATGACATATTAGACTTAAAATTATCTTACGAAAAATTATGACTATCTTTTTTATATATAAACAAATTTGACACATTTATTGAGAAAGATAGCAGCATACAAAAGAACATGCATGAGAGTGGTAGAAATACAAGCAGTTTGAGCTTGGAAGAATTTTACTGAAAACAAAAAATAGTTACCCAGAAATTCGTACAATAACCTACTATTTATAGACATAGAGGAGAGCTAACTAACTGAAGGCTAACCTTAACAGAATTACAACTAATCTCATAAGACATTGGCGAGCTGGTTGGCAGAACTGACTGGTAGAAGCTTGGTTGTGCCATTAATAATCTTCTTACGGATGAAATGGCAATCAACCTCAAAGTTTGGTGCGCTCATGGAAGACAAGATTGGAAGTGATGCAGAGCGTCGCTTGGTTGTCGCGCTGGAGCAGATGGGAAACATGAAGATCACGGAGTAACTATCCAAGCCAAAAAATCTCACTTGAGATGGTAGTGAGGGCACGATATTCGGCTTCTGTGGAAAAACAAGTCATGGTAGGTTGCTTCTTTGAACGCCAGGAGATGAGAGAATTCCCAAGAAAAATGCACCGTCCAATGGTAGATCGGTGTGTGGCGGAACAAGATGCCCAGTCGGCACTAGAGAAGGCACAAAGGTGCTTTTATAAATCTGATGGAAAGAAAAGGCCCTGGTTGGGTTTGGCTTTGAGGTATCGAAGAAGGTGTTGAGTAGCTTGCATGTGGAATGGGCAAGGAATTAGCTGAGTTTGTGGATAGAAAATGCAAATTCTGGTCAAGATAAAGTGAGGTAAAGAAGTTTATCAATAAGACAGGTCTATATTGTGAAGGGTTAGAGAGGGGCTGGCCATCATCAAGGTTTAACTTAAGTTAGGGTAAAGGTAAACTTGGGTTGGTTTGACTGCAAGGCAACCGATTTCTTTGAGAATTTGGAGGGTATAGTGTCAATGGGACATAAAGATTCTGGAGGGTGATCTGGCCATTTCTAGGCCAAGAAAATATTTTAGGTTTCCAAGGTCTTTAAGTTTGAAATGATGTTGAAGGGCTAATTTCAATTGAGATATGGCATCAAAGGAAGGATCGAAAGCAGAATGTCGTCTACAAATACGAGAAGGGTGATGAAAGTTTTTCAAAACCAAGGGTGAAAAGGTTGTGATCGGCTTGGGATTGCTAGAAATCGAGGTGTGAAGAGCACTAGAAAGTTTGGCATACCATTGGCGGGAGACCTGGTAGAGACCATAAAAGGACTTATGTAGGTGGCACACGAATCTAAAGGTATGTTGAGTGGCTGATGTAGGTAGAGAGTAACTAGGAGGGAGGTCCATGTATACTTCTTCAAAGAGATCGCCATTGAGAAAAACGTTATTAATATCCAACTGAGCAAGATGCCATTTTGAGTAGCTCCTAGAGAGAGCAGTAACTTGAAGGTAGTGAGCTTTGCAACCGAGGAGAAGGTATCTAAGAAGTGGATTCCTTCATGCTGAGTGTAACCTTTGCCAACCAGTCAGGCTTTACGCTATTCTAGTGTGCCATCGATATTAAACTTCAATTTGTATATCCATCGGCAACCTACAATATGTTTGTTGGGATGAAGTGGGACAACAATCCTTGTGTTGTTAGCAATTAAGGCATTGAGCTTTTCATACATTATAGTTTGCCATTCAGGGAATTTTACTGCTTGAGTGTAGGTTAAGTTAGCTGAGACTGAAAGGAGAAGATGTTGATAAGAAATGGAAAAAGAATCGTAGAAGAGATTTTTGGAGATAGGTAGGAACAAGTATCTTTAAGTAGTTGGGAATGTAAGAGGTTGCATAGATAATCATGTAAGTATGTCGGTGGTTTGGAGATTCTAGTAGATCGGTGAATAGGAGGGTGGTGAGGAGTAGACAAAAGAGGAGAAGTATCAAGAGTGGGACTCGAAGAATTGGGAATGGACTGCTAATTGGGGGAAAAGGAATGAGTGACGAGGAGATCATGAGTGGTAGGGATAGAAATGATGAGATTCTAAAAGAGGTCTAAGACATGTTAGGAATGAGATGTGTTGGAATGGGAATAAGTGTTCGTGGTGGATGACATTACGAGCATGATAACTTTATTAGTAGTTAAATTATATAATTTGTAGCCTTTTGTTGTGGGAGGGTATCCAATGAATATACAAGGTGAAGTACAAGGCTCGAATTTCATCCTATGGAACTTAAATGTCGAGGCATATGTAAGATAGGCAAACGTTCGAAGGTGAGAATAATTGGGTTGTTTATAGTATAAGAGTGCAAATGGAGACCGATTGTGAAGAATGTGGGTAGGAGTTCTATTAATGATATAACAAGTAGTAAGAATGCAATCAGTCAAATAGGCAATAGGGATGCAAGATTGAAAAAATAAGGCTCAAGCATTGTTCAACAGATGTTGGTATACATGCTCGGTGATCGCATTTTGTTGAGGCATTTCAACACAAGTTAATTGATTGATTATGCCTTCGAAACTGAAGAAATCTTACAAATTGAATTCTTTAGCATTACTTATTCTTAAATTTTTTATTTAAGTGTTGAATTAAGTTAGGATGTACTGAAAAAATTTAGGAAGAACAATAGCAACTTCAGCTTTATTATGAAGAAGAAATATCCAAGTGTAACATGAATGATCGTCAACAAGAGTGAGGAAAAACCTATGACCAGTGTGTGAAACAGTGTGAAAGCAACCCCAAATATCAACGTGAATGAGTTCAAAAGGTGTATGAGCCAAGTGATTGTGAGATACAGAGGGTAAATGGCGTTGTTTTGCTAGAGGACATATACAATATAGATCCATATGAGGAATATTATCAAGCTGTAGAACATTCTTAAGAGTGACGAGTTTCTGGTGTGATGGATGGCCCAATCAGTTATGCCATGTCCTAGCAAAAACTTTATTTAGGTAATGCACATGAAGAGCTGGGTGAAGGATTCAAAGAACGTAAAGATCGATAAATTTCTCACCCTTGCCAATCACACTCAAGGTCTTGTTGTCCTAAGTTATGCATTGGTCATAAAGAAACGAGACTGTAAAGTTTTGATCTATAAGAAGAGCATTAACAGAAAGCAACTGCAAGTAGAATTGGGAACGTAGAGGACATATTGAAGAGTAAGAATGACACTAAGAACAATAGTGCCAACAAATAGAATAAGAATCCTCATGTTGTTGGTAAGGGATAAAAACATATTAGAGATAGGAATTATTTTCTGAAATAAAGAGGCAATAGAGCATACATGTTGCGAGGCACCTGAATCAATTATCTAAAATTAAGAAGAGATATTAGAGTGTGACAGGCTAGAAGAACAAATACCTAGAATATGGAGAGTTGGTTGATCGTCGCTATTGGTGGAAGAGGACATAGATGCAACATGAGATGATAGCAAATTGAGGAGTTGAGTGTATTGATTCTGGCTTAAATATTGAAAAAATGTGCCCATTCCTTCATGTTCAGTGGCTTTGGAGACTTGATTCACCGCCGAGGATAGTGGTTGATGTGAAGAGGTATTGAAGGAAGATGCAGATTGAGGCGTGGATTGAGGATGGGGCTTGAACTTGAAACCAGGAAGATAACCATGAAGCTTATAACAAGTATCAACGGTGTGGCTGTAGTAGGAGCAGTATGTGCAAAACAGTCAGTCTTTCTGTTGGTTGCCATTATTCGGAATGGTTGTTGGTTTGTGAGTAGGTTTAGTGGTAGATATGAAGGTATCAGATTTGATGGCAAGCGCTATTGTGTTGGCAAAGTCCTGCTAAGAATAGGAATTCAAGATTCTCTATTGTTTCTCCTGAGAGACTAGAGCAAAAACTTTACTGATCGGAGGAAGAGGCTCTATGAGCAGGATTTTGCTACAAATTTGGGCGAAAGTGTCATTGAGCCCCATGAGAAAAGTGAGAACATATTCTCCATGGTAATGATCCGATAAATCCTTCACTTCATCGCAAGTGTAACCATTACAAGATCGGATAGGGCAATAGTTGTTGAGCTCTTCCCAGAGAGTTTTTAATTTCGTGAATAGGTGCCACGAAAGATGTACATTAAGTGTGAGTGACTAATTCATGGTGAAGTTGAAAGAGATAAGGGCATATACTTTACTGGAAACGTTTCTTTAAGTCAAGCTAGATGAGATTAGCATAATCGGAGTAGATCACACTCACAGAGATATCCTTCTACATGGAATTCAGAAGCCATGAGATAACCATATTATTTTTTTCGTTCCACGAATTGAGGAGGATCAGATCATCAACTGGAGGCTTCTCAATCGAGCAGTCAATAAATTCAATTTTATTTTTCACCGATAGCACGATTAACATTGTGCAACTCCATGAGGTGTAATTATCACTGGTAAGTTGCTGAGAAACGAACAATAAGCCTGGATTGTCAGAGTGATGTAGGTAGAAAGGATTTGAAGCATCATAAATGGGGGATTGATCAGTGGAGGTGACAAAAGTGAAAGACCTTTGGTTTTCCAGGAGTAATTAAAGCTGAAGTATCGAAGACCGAAGATACAAAGATAAAGAAGAAGATTCTCAGGAGAAGAATAAGTTTTCAGCGAAGCAATGGAATTTCTCTTCTGATTCCATATTGAGAACGATAGCAGCATACAAAAGAACACGCAAGAGAGCAGCAACTATGCAAGCAATTTGAGCTTGAGAGAATTTAATTGAAAACAGAAAATGGTTACCTAGAAATCTGTACAAAGACCTACTATTTATAGACACAGAGGAGAGCTAACTAACTAAACACTAACCCTAATAGAATTACAACTAATTTCGTAAATGATGTAAGACATAATAAATAAATCCTAAACTAACACATGATATACAAACAAAACAGAAACCAAACTCAATAACATCCAATGTATGTGCTAAATACAAGTACTTATTTTCTATATGATATTAATATTTTAATAAAATTTAATATCTTTATAAAAAAATTTACATAAATAATAATGACAAAAATATGATAAGATTATAATTGTGAGTTATAAAATGGTGAATTATATATGGTAATTATTACATAAGTAGTAGTTATGAGGATTATTTTAAAAAAGAAGTAAGAGCATTTTTGGAATGTTAATCGAAACACACCAAATAGGGGGTATGTGCTTTATTAATACTATAGATTATATGTATACGGAAAAAAAAAAAGTAAGAGCATTTTAGGCATATCACTCAAAAACACACTAAAAATGGTTATTAATAGTATATATATATATATATTGTGCGTGCGTGTGTGTGTGTGTGTATTTAAGAAGCATTTCGTAGATTTCCTTGTTTCTTTTCTTCACTAAAAAATTTTAGTTACGCTAATTGATAATTATTATAAATTTTTTATCAATGTTTATCTTTAAATTTTAATCGCACTAATTTATATGTATTACTTATGCTGACACGCCTTATTGATAATAATATTACTCAATATCATTAAAATAAGAGCCAAAAAAGCCATTTGTCACCTTGAACATAAATGATTTATATGCATAATGGTAAAAATGTATATGATATCATAAATAGTAATAGATATAATTTTATCAATTTTATCTTAATAAATAATATAATATTTATAAATTAGTTTTGTTAAAAAATTGTTTATTTAATAACTAATAATACAAATTCATGACAGTGGTAACTAAAAACTAAATTCAATGTATCAATAGAAGTTTTCGCATGTAGTTAATTTAAGGTTAAGTTATTTAATATAAATTAGTATAATACAAACAACTCTATTATAAATAAGTGCATAATTCAATTCAAATTAATTCAATCTAGTTTTAATCATAATTATTTATTTATGAATGTGAATTTAAAAATTAGAAAGCAAAATAAAATAGAAATTTCTTATAATACTATTTTAATGCATGATGTTGCTTGGAAATGGAGTACAGTAATTTCTAGGAAATAGTAGAATATTAGTTTGTCTTCTCTAAAACATGCATAGAAAGATCCTTGTTTATCTAAAGTTTTTTTATTTTGAGAATTTTTGCGAATGATTTCTTGTGTCCTATTTCTGTTCGAGACTTAATATTTATAGATTTTAGTCTTTGATGGGCTTAGGCCGATTAAGGTTTTTCTGCCCCCTTTATGGGTTTGCCTTGTCATTTGGGCTCTCTGGCCATTTTACTCAGTTACTTAAATTGGCCTTTTTATTTAATTTACAATTTGTCCTTATATTCAGTTTTTAGCAGTATCACCAAGCGCCCTCCTCCCCTCCCCCCCCCCCAAACCATTTTTTCTAACATAAAAGTTTTATTAATTTGATAAATCAGCATTGAAATCGATTACAATAAACCAAGGCGATGACCACACCAAACCCCCTGATCAGCTAAAGAACCCCGAAGCCCTTACAATGACATGAGCTTCAACATTCACGGATCTCTTGACTTTGAAGATGAACATATCTTCTTTAAAACTCCTACATTCCTCAATCATAAGCCCCAATCTGATGAAAAGTTAATTGCATCTACTATATCTTTTGCATTAGCCTCTAAAATAGCTTGTTGCACTCCCACTTGCTTGACCCAACCAAGGGCCTCTCTAATACCCTAATATTCCACCAGTGATGCACTAAATTCTCCGTAGAAAGTTTTATATCTTGCACAACTGAAATGACCATCTTGATCACGAGTAACCAACCAACTCCATATGGGTTTTTCTTCTTGAATATCACAACATCAGTATTTATTTTAAGCCGTCCAAATTCCAATTTTTGCCATGAGTTTCTAGACTTTCATGAGTATTCTTAGTAGTAGGAATATGCCTTTCCTTACCCTGATGCCATTACTCAAGGTATGAAGAAGTGAATGTTGTAATACTCTCTCCAGTGCACCTACTTCATCCCCATACCACATTATTTTTGTTATTCCATAAACTTCAACAAATTACGATATCTAGTTCCCACTTTTCTCTAAGGTGTTATCAAAAATGAATTTTAACATTTAACAAAACAGGTAGCGTTTCATCAAATAAAACCAATTTTAAAATTTGTCCAAACCTCCTACAAGCGGGCAATCAACGAAAATATAGATGGTGGTCTCTAGTCGCATTCCACAAATTGGGCACATCGTGTTCACATTAACATGCTTCTATAGGAGTCTGACTTTACTCGAAAGGCAATTACGCGTTGCCTGCCAGACTAGGATTCGAGCTTTAGAGGGAATTGATAATCGCCACAATGTCTTCTAAAGAATGTTCATCCAAGACCAAAAGAGAATATGTACTTTACACAGTGTATTTTCGAGACTTATTACCATTCCAAAATCAAGGATCTTCTGAATTTTGCAAACTAGAGGGGATTTTGATGATCAACTTTATGTTAGGTGTTGTTAATCAGATGAATATTCTACTCCTTTCTATTTTGACTCAACAGATCAACCACTCTCCAGTTGTTGCAGTTAGGTGGTAATGTGGTCTCAATGAACCTATTATTGTGATAGTGGTGCCACGGGTTGATAGCAACTTTAATATTTTGCCCAAGAGAAGTAACATGCTTGAAACATTTTAGCCACAAGTTAGTTCAACTGATCAAGAATTCTCCAACATTGTTTACCAAGCATGGCAATGTGAACTTATGAATCATGTGAAAACCCAGGCCACTCTCGGATTTCCTATAACTCATCTTTTTCCAACTTAACCAGTTAATACCCCTTCCGCTTCTACTCCCTAAACCCCACCAAAATTAATTCATCATTCTTTCAAGCTCTATGCATAAATATTTAAGGAGGAGATAAACATTCGTGGAAAAATTAGGGAAAGCTTCAACTACCAATTGAAGTAAAACTTCCTTACCAACTGTAGAAAGGAATTTATTATTCTAGCTTTGAATCTTATTCCAAACATTGTCTTGAATGAACATAAAGATCTCTCTCTTTTTATGCCCCACACAAGCCAAAAGATTGAGATAATTTTCCTGCCACCAAGCTAATTGCATATGTACCCTTTCCTATAATTACCAACATTAGCGCTAAACAAGCGCTTAGACTTCCCCAAGTTTATGGCTTGACCTGATATTTTTTCATACTGGTCAATGATGTTACCCATAGCTATAGCCTCCTGTTGATTTGCTCTAAAGGAAAGAAGTCTATTTTCAACAAAAAAAAGATGTGAGATCTGAGGAGCACCTAAACCATACAGATACCATGAATTTTTCCATCCCCAGTCGCCTTACTAATGGATGCAGACAGCCTTTCTGTGCATAAGATAAATAGATATGGCGATAATGGATCCCCTTGTTTGAGACCATGATGAGGGGCAATTGGACCCAATAATTCATTACCTTTAACAACTCTATAGGAGACCAATCTAATATACATGCAATCAACTCAATCACTTTTTGTAAAAGCCTAATTTCTTCATGATGCCTTTCAGGAAATCCAACTCCAACCTAGCATAAGCTTTGCTAATATGCTTTAAGAGCAACATAACCATCCTTTATAGCTCTATTCCTCTTTAGATAATGCATCACCTCATAAGAAATAAGGATGTTATCCATAACAAGTCTTTCTAGAATGAACACACTTTGAGAAACATCAATAATATCAGGAAAACAACACTTTAGACAGTTAGCTAACACCTTAGAAATAATCTTATACAGAACATTGCATTAAGAGAAGGTCTCATATCAGACATATATGTAGGATCTTTTTTCTTAGGCATAAGACAATAGCAATATCGTTTAGAGCCACTAGCAGAATACCTCTGTTAAGATATTCCAAACAAGTATATGTGACATCGTGGCCCACAATTTTCTAGAAATTTTGATAGAATGCCATCAATTTCTAGAGATTTATAGGGGTGCATATCAAAGAGAGACTTTTTTATTTCTTCGAGGTGAAGTCAATACTCAAAAATCTATTCTGTTCCTCAGTCACCTTGCAACAGATATTCTCCAGAATCAAGTTACTCTCACAACCAAAGGAGGTGAATAAGTTATTAAAATATTCAATCACTACCTTTTCCAATCCATTTCCAAGCTCTTATAATTGTCATGCTCATCTTGCAACCAAATTCTTCTTATGTCTAGTATTTGCAACAACATGAAAAAACTTAGAATTTAAATCTCCTTCCTTTAGCCAGAAGATCTTTGCCCTCTATTTCCATAATATTTCCTTCTAATAGACCACTTCAAATAAATGGTTCTTTGTTCACTAATATTTTAATACAACCGATGCATCTCTTTTAATTCTCATCAGTGTCATTTTCTTCTTTAGTCTATCAATTACGTCCTTAAAACCTCTGTTTAGCTAAAATGCCCAATTTTGTAAATCTCCCCCATAATACTCAAGCTTTTGAAGAATAGAATCCCCTGCATACTTGGCCCAACTTTTCTATAAATCTCTACGGCAATCATTCTCTATAAGCCAGAATTTTCAAACCAAAACTACAAATTTCTAGTTCTATTAGTTTGGCCAACCAAATTAATGAAAATAGAGAAGTGGTCTAAAGAAGTAAACTCCACAGTTTCACTCAATACTCCCCAAAAGTAGCCATCCAATTTGGAGAGGCTATAGCTCGACCAAGCCTCTCTTCTACATAGTTTTCACCGCCATGACCCCTCTCCCACGTATATGGATATCTCGACATACCCAAGTCAATAAGGCCCACATCTGAAACTACTCTCCAGAGACCTTCAATAAAGTAGTGAGAAGGATCTTACCCCTTTTTTCTCTTTTAGAAAGGAGAACGTTAAAATCTCCTACACATACTCAAGGAAGAGACAAAATATTAACAAGCATACGAAGTAAATTCCATGATTCCATTCTCCTCCACCTCTCTGGTGTACCATAAAATTCGATAAACCTCTAGTCAATCACACTAGGTAGGTGGACTTCAATATCAATGTGATATCTCAAAAAACCAATGAGGATAACATAATCCTTAGTCTTCCATAAGAGAGCCAGGCCATCACTATGACCCATAGCATCAACCACAAGCAATCCTTCACAGCCAAGATAATTTTTCAGGCCTTAGAGATGAATCTTGTCAGATAATGTTTCAATAAAAAATAAAATAAAATCGGGCTTCCTAGTATGTGCAATATCTAATAGGGCTTGAATTGATCAAGTGTTGCCATGCCCACTGTAATTCCAGCATAGTAAACTCATTGCTCTAGGTGGGCTTGGGAGTCCAAACTTGCCTCTAGAAAGTCTTTTGGGTCTAAAGTATCCTTCGAGTAGTTCTGAATAAAATGCCCATGAGAGATCAACTTTCCATTTTCACGGTCACAATCCCCTATTCTTCATCTTTTCATATCAGAGAAAACTAACCCCTCTTTTACAATATCATCATCACTATTAACCATGTTACTTTCCTTATCTAGCAAGCCATTAATCATCTCCACAATCATTACCTCATTTCTCTCATCAATACAAATGATAACTTCTTTATTTTTGTTCAATACCTCATTTCCTTTGGCTACACTCTTTAATTTAGGCGCTAAAAGTGAACTTTCCTTTTCTATTGGTCATTTATCATCTCCCATTCTGACCTTCCCATTTTGATTCTTTGACTTCTCGGATCAAATAGAATTTTACAGAACTTTTCGCTATGGCCAATCTTTCCACACACGAAATAGAAAATATAAAGTCTCTCATAGTTGAAGTTTATCCAGGACTATTCCCTCCAGATATTTTGATTTTTGTTTTATGTTTCAATGGTAATCTAATATTGATCTCAACTCTTATTCGCATGTATGTGTGTCAAACACTACTAAAGTTGTTTGAATCCGATTCCACAAATCTTCCAATGTAATTTCTCACCTCCTTTATTGACTTTTTTTGACATGAAACCAATTAGTATGCCATATATTCAGACCCAGAAGACTGTACGAAATAACTATATCTTTTGAGGTGATCAATAAGTTGGAGATGTTTACACAAAAAAATATGATTATCAAATGTCCAAGGACCACTATCTAGCATTCTTTACATATCTATCTCATGAAAAAATTGGAATAGGTACAACATGGGGCTAATATCCTTAATGCACACCACCTTAACTAGTCACCATAATGCACCAAGAGTGTTCTTCACTGCGTTAAAATTAATTGGTCAAACTGTCAAGAAACAACCAACTACTGTCAATTGGAACTTCATTGGGGTGTCCTCGAGAGAATCCTCCAGTTCCAAATCATTTTCCTCCTCTTCAGCAATAGAGAGACTTGAAAGGTTATATATAACCCAAAAAAAAGAAACGAATGGCAAAATAAAATTTGAGAAGAAAATAAATAAGAAAGCTGGGCACAGAGAAACTTATCAGAAGACAAGAGAGAAAAACTTGTCAGAAGATAAGACTTAACAATACCATAACCTACAAGACTTTTCAATTGGAAAATTTTTAATTTTGCATTCAAACTATGTTTTAAGTTTAATTTATTGAATTTTCTTTACATTAATTTGAGCAATTATTCCTTAACTAGGTGTTTGTAAGTTTTCAATTACTATCTATGTTGAGGTTGTAGGTTTTAAAGTCTTGAGAACCCCTAGGAGGTGCTCCATAAAGGTGGCTTTATTTGCACCTTAGGAGTTCGCAAAAAGAAGGAAAGCTCCATCTCGAATACGGAGAGAGAGAGAGACAGAGAGAGAGAGATGAAGGAAAGCTCCATCAAGAGTGTTGAGATAAATCCTCAAGGTAATGCTTTCTATATTCTTTGGATTCTTTATTTTATTTCTTTCTTCTTAACTCTATTGCTAGCAAATTTTCACTTTTTTTGAGGCAGTGAGAATTTTGAGGCCTATATCAAGACAAAACATATCATAAAACAAGTATAGTTCTGGATTGAGTTTAGAAAAAAAATATTCTAAGGATTAAACATGGGAAAAGTAGAGGAGGAGCTATGGTAATAACCTTATTGGCCGGCCAGTTCACCATTCACGGTGGCGGTGCCGGGTGCCAAACAATTGCTCAGATGGCGCCCTTTGCTTGGTGCCCTACCATGATGCCCAAGTGATGCTTAGGGCTAGCGCCCTTAAAGCATCTTGGGCAGTACCAGCACGGCGCGCTGGTTGGTTCAAACTTGCGAGATCCTCACCACATGGTGTTGCATTGCACATCACTCTCTCACTTGATATGCAGCTAGTCCAATCATTAAAGAATTTTAAGGAGTCTCCTAGTAGGAGTGGAACTAATGAGCCATCTTTATCATCTAGTTCTAATTCTAAATAGGAGGGTTCTTCCAAGGAGGAATCTGATAGCATTTTTGTTATGGATGTTAGCTTCACAAAAGTAGTAGATACCAAGTGTTTACTTGGACCTGATGAGTCAGATAGTTTAAGGTATAGGTTTGTATCTCCAAGGTGCTTAAATCCATCCTTCTTTCTTCTCAAGACAACATAGTGCCACCTCCTAGGGGATATTTTACTATCTTTTAGCGATCACTTAACTTGTGGTTTTTCTCTTCCTTTAGACCTTTTTTTGTTAAGCATAGCATAAAATTATGGTGTGTGTATGAGCCAATTTATGCCTAACTTTTTTGCATCCTTTATGAGATTTAGACAACATTTGAATGAGTTGGGCTTGTCAATATATTTAGACAGTTATCGCACTTTGTTTGGGATGGGTAAGGTACCAAACAAGTCATTATTTCCCTTAACCAAGTAATAAATTTTTGTGTAGGTTATTTCATCAAGAGGTCCTTGGAAGGATAAGTTTTTCTTTGTTCATGATGAGGTTTGGGATGTTCCTCGCAAATGGAGTAGTTCTCCTTTTTTAATTCATCCTTGTCAAGTACATTGCCATCTTCGAATAAGTTTTGGTAAAGTAGGGTTATATAATTCTCCTTTTAACATCACCTATATATTTTCTACTGGTATTTAGCATATTTTTCTCTTTAACCTATTGCTACAGTTTGCATGCGTGTATTTACTTCTTTCATGCTTCCATGAATTATTCATGTTTTGACTTTATTTTCTTCTATTTTTTGGCAGAAAAAAAGTTCGACTTTATTAGGATCCTTGCTCAGAAAGAAAGGGAGGGACATATGAAAGACGTATCATAGAGCAGTGTTCGATGCCGCCAAATAGGCATCGCCCCAACCCCCCAAGCTAATGCCAAGTGAGATGCGCACTCCACCAACATGGGTGGCAAGCGCACCTACTATGGATGATGAGCTTGAGGTGTTAGCTTTTGATTTTCCAAGAAAGTGAACTCGTGGATCTAATATTTGTCCCTAGACTGCTTGTCCTTTTCATACTAGTAAGGGCAAAGGACTTTTTCATTATGGCTTGCGGCAGATTTATGGGATAGATTCACACTGAGATGTAGATGTGACTCTTTTTAGCACCGATTGCATGCTGGGCGTAGTGAATGACTGCTAAAGTAGTTAAGCACAAGAGTTTGAAGGATGAAGAGCTAACCAAACTACTCAAGGAGTATGAGCGCTTAAAGACAAGCTACGCGAATGAGGTGAAATATGGGGAGAAGTTCATAGACTCTTCCGCTAGAAAGACCCTCACAAATATTGCTTCCGAAGATGTAATCAAAGAATTCAATAGTTCTAATGAGTTTTTTTAGGTAGTCGAAACAAAGGTGATTGTGATCTATGAGTAGACCATTTAAAGTTGTCATTACATTTTGAGCGAGACCGAGTAGTACCTTGCAAAAGATTTGTTGATGTTGGATCCCACTATCCTAGTCAACTTTGTTACTAGAGATTTCAAGAAAGGTCTTAAAGTTGTTGTGGCAAAGATTATAGCAGAGGAACCAGCAAAAACAGCTTCGCAAAGATAAAGATACTTTGCCTAGGATAGTGATGGCAAGTAGGATTTATATTCAGAACTTTATTGCTACTTAGCATTTTCTAGTTAGATTGAGCAATATTTTAGCATATTTTTTTCCCCACTAATGTTTGCTTCCATAGGCCAAGTGTTGGCTGAACATATTTTCACTTTGCTTATTTAATTCCAATAAAGTTGCTTTCCTTCTCTTTATTTCACATTTGTACAAACACTTAGTCAATCGAATGACTCTTAATTTGCACCTTCGTACTGTGAGAATTGCATCGTAAGAGGCAGAAAAATGCCAATATTAAACATTGGGAAGAAAAGGTATTCGTACGAGGTGCCAGATTGGGGCATCCGCAAAGGACACCTATATCAAGCTTTCAAGCAAAGCGCCATCATAGAATGTATTTTCCCTTTCTTTTGTTGTTGTTGTTGTTATTGTCGTTGTTGTTGTTGTTGTTGTTGTCAAGCTTTTTATTTGTATAATAGTTCTGTCGGTTGCTTGAAGGCTTAGAAAATTTCATCGGTAAAGTAGCATAGACAATTTAGCTAGTTTATGAGTTTGAAGCGATTGTCGTAGTCACGAGTGTTATCATGTCATAGAGTTATCCTAGCGCAAATAATTTCTCTTTTATGAGCATTAATTTACCTCATGCGAAGTTAAATCCTCTGATGGAATAAAATTAATTTCGTGCTTGGATTTGATAGATTTTAGAGCTAGTACTATGGTGAAAATGAATGTGTTTATGAATCTTTTGGGAGACTTCATAGTAAGAACGGCGACGGCATCGTAAGTTATTGGACTTGGAGATTTTTATTTTTATTTTTTCTAAGTGTTGTGAATTTACCACCTTTCTCTTTATGAGGGCCTGAGGTAGGCTACGTAGGTGTCTTCCAAGGTGTTCTTTAGCAAGCTTCTCCAAGGTGGTAGCCACGTACTCTTGAGGGGAGCTAATATTGAGTTTTTTGGGAAAATGCCATGTACTCCCAATGGGAGCCTATAGTAAGCTTTTTGGAGGGTGCCGCATACTCTAAAAGGAAGCTAATATTAGACTTTTTTAGAGAGTGGCATGTACTCTCGAAGGAGCCGATAATGGGCTTTTTTAAAAAGTGCCATGTAGTTCCGGGGGGAGCCAATAGTGGGCTTTTAGAAGGTGACTACCATGTACATTCTTAGGGGCCTATAGTAGGATTACATTAGTGACCACGTACTCAATGAGAGCCTTTGTAGCCCTAGTGACTGCTACATACTCTTCACACTCTTCGAAGAGCCTTATATTGGGCTTGTATCTAAAAACTTTCCAACAACTCCTTATAGATGCTGCACAGGTCAAAGTCATAGAAGAGAGAGCATAAATATAAAGAATATGAGAAATTGTGCATTCATTAAAATAATAATGAAATGGAAGTGTCTTCGCCTAGTGGGTAGGCTTTATTCAAATTCCAAAAATCGAGATTAATGACAAGAGTTAAAGAAGAAAAAAAGCTAAATTAAACTACTTATCATCATGAGGTGTTGTTAGCAACATGTTTCAGCCATCATCAAGAATGTCTCTAGCAATACACCTTTGCCTTTATCTCCTTCTTGCCCTTTTTGGGGGCCTTTTGCTCAATTTGCCTATGAGGTAGGAGACTTTATGTTCATTGAAGTAGTAGTATAACATTCCCTGACTATTTTAAATCACCTACCACCTCTCCAACTCCACTTAGTATGGAGAACTTTATCTTCAAGTGATAAGTAGAAATGATAGCTTGGAATAGGTTTAAGGTTGGCCTTCCTAAGAACGTATTATACATGGACAAAGCCTTCGCCACCAAGAACCTTACAATCTTTGTCACCTGCTTTAGATGAGTGCTTAAATAAAGAGGCAGTGATATCTCCCATAGTACTTCTACGATGTCTCCAACAAATTCTACAAGAAGGTGTTGATCTTTTTTGTTTGCGCATTATCCACTCTAAGTTGGAAGATTGCGCCACAAAATGAGATATCTATCGAAGTCCTACTATCTAGTAATATTTTCTTAACCTAGAAGTAGGCTAGGGATGCTGAGATCTCTAAAGTATTATTACGCCTTCCTCTTCTGAGTTATATATCTTCTTCCCTAAAGGTGATGCAAGGTGCAGATATGTGTACTTTGAATATCCCTAGGATGGGATCAACCACATGATCTTGCACTTATCTGGTCATTCTTTCTAAAGTTTTCCTTGCATTAGAGGAGCTCCCCTAGATGGCTTGTAGATATAACCGAAATGACTTCTGCTATGGAAAGATTGTCAGAGTCATGTTAGCACTGGTGTTATTTGGGATCGGGTTGTTGTTCGGTCTCTATCTATGGCTCTCACTCTCTTCCACATGCGAGCCTTTCCTTGGGCTAAGCATCTTTTAAGCTACGCATTCCTTGAAATATTTTCTTTGAATCAACTTTTTAGGTTTATCCTTCGACTACACTCGTCCATGGTGTGTAGGTATGTGTAATGAAGCAATACCACTTGTCCGGCTTTAGTTTCTTAGGGTCGACTAGGGCATTCTTCGATGGTGGTTGAATAAAACCACATTACAATGTTATCACTAGAATTTCTATCTAAGACACGATGAGGGGCATTAAATAGATAGTGCGCGAGGAGGGCTACGCCTCTGCTCTACTTGCCTCCTATTGCTATTACTCTCTCCATTACATGTCTTTCGCTCAGGAGCTTCCTAATGAATTGTGGCTTTCTCTATGAAAATATAATTTTCGATGCACATGAGGAGCTCCTCCAGTTTGGTGGGTAGCTTCTCTATAATCAATTCTTAAAATTTGAGGTGCTTCAAATTTTGCTAGATGATGGTAGGAAAAAGCTCCGACTAACATGTGGGATCTCATAGACATCTTAAACCAAACAATTGAGATAGATCCTTAGAGGTTCTCCATCTTGCTGCTTGATGGTATATAGATAGGTTGATGCCTTGGGATACTTGTGGTTGATAGAGAAGTTTTGAAGGAAAAGCTATGCCAATACTTCCTACCTATTTTTGGATCTTACTTGCATCTGATCGAACCACATCAGGACGCATTTAGAGAGAGTGGTACGAAAGAGTTTGCAGTATACAATCTCGCTTAGATTATACAGCTCCATGCCAGGAAGTTGTCCAAGTGCTCTTGAGGTTTTGCGGTATCATCGAACTCTAGTAGTTGGGCTATCCTCGTCTCATGGAGGAGTGCTTCCACTAAGATCATCTGAGAAAATGAACTAAGCCTCAAGAGAGTGATAGTTAATAAGTAGTAATGGCTCCCTACTCCTTCGAATAGCTGTGGCACCAAGGAATACATCTGAACTCTTGTATATGCTAGTGTGCGTCAATAGGATCTGTCTACAGCAAAGAATGAGTGTCTTCTTAGTAAGGTAGGGAAGGGGAAGCGACGTTACATCCTGAGTTAGTTCTTCACTTGGATCTTTTTGGGAGGATAAAGCCCATCGGCTCCTATGGAAAGACTATTGCAGCTCGTAAGGTAATGCTCCTTAGCATATAAGGTAATTGTTTTTGCTGCAGCTTGGGCAGTAACATTCTCCAGCAAAGTTCTCTATGCCTCCTGCACGATAGGTAAGATAGTTTCTCCACATGGAAGAGCCTAGTACGTGGGTGCCTCCTTGGGTACTGATTGCACTCTGAGAGTAGGGTCTGCACTGGACTAGGTACTTCTAATTGGTGACTCTTTACATTCTCTGATGCTGGATTCACTTGATTGCTAGGCTCGCTAGCTCTTAATCTCGTATGTATTTTCAACATTCCTTATTTTTCCTTTGAGCTTCTATAGGTAGCGCCAAAATGATGCTACTTGGAAATGAAATATGATCCTCTCCAAAAATAGCAGAATGCTCGTTCATCTTCTCTAGAACACTTGTAGAAAGATCTCTATTTCTCAAAAGTTCTTTGACTTTGAGAATATTTGCGAATGATTTCTTGTGTCTCATTTCTCTCCGAACATGGTATTTATAGATTTTAATTTTGGTAGGTTTAGGCCCATTATGGCTTTTTGACCCGCTTTATGAGCTTGACTTGTCCGTTGGGCTCTTTGACCCTTTTACTCAGTTAATTAATTTTAGATCCACTGTATTTTTCTAATTAATTTACCAAATCATCCTTATATTCAATTTTTGGCAGTATCAATGAAATTAAGAACCTTTCAGTAAACAAGAAAAAGAAATCTATAAAACTATTTTGTTAAGCCATACACACACACACACACACACATGCCAAGTGGCGACCAATGGCATAAGTCCCCACATAATATAGCAAGTCAGGAGTTTTACCTCTAACGGGCTCCAATGTGCATAGGTGTATTGTAAATATAAAAAATATATACACAATACGTGTATAAGATTGTAGCAATACAAATTTACATAATATATTTAGATTTAGTATGTCTACAACTATGTTTTTTGTTATTTATTTATTTCAAATTTTATTCAACATTAACTTTTTTAAGAAGTTAATTTATTTAATAAAGTTTATGTTGAATGAAATTTGAGATTAAATTAATTAGCATTCAATTGTAGAGGACGCAAAGTATTAAATAGTCTACAATATATACAAGAAGCAAAGTGAATATATCTCTTTACTTAGTTTCTTCTACTTTATTTACATACACGTCTGTTGAAACCTGAAACTACTAATTTCAACCTCTCAATCTCACCCTTTATGTATAAAACTCATCTTATTGGATTAAAAGACCATTTGGCTATCCACTTACTTAGTTTAAGATAGTTACTGTAGCCCAAGGGGCACTTGAAATCCTCCTTTGTTAGGAGAAAGTAATTGGTACCATTTACCACATGTAGTACAAAAGGTAAATTGAATTTATCCATTTTACTTAACGAAAGGTATGAGAGAGACTATTAGAATAAAAATATTTTTTCAAACTACTCATATCAATAAATATAATACAGACCAATAAAAGTTTTCATTGACAAGAGTTTGTTGGTGCGCATAATAACACCAACCGTTGTAATAGTTTAAGTCGATCCTCACAACACAGAATAGTCGAACGAATTAGTCGTAAAACTAATCCCAATTAAATAGTTTATAATTTTTTTAATGGACCCAGTAGAGAATCGACTGGTTACTCATACTTAGATTGATATACATTTAATTCCACGCATAGTTATCTCAACTCTACAACAACGGTTCTCTTCCAGATCCACTGCCCCAAGCCCTCTCCTTCCATATTTTCTCCACTTCCTCAAACGTCAAACCCTTCGTCTCTGGTATAAAAACCAACACGAATATAAATGCAACGAAAGCCACCGCAGCTAGTATCAAGAAAGTCGAGCCGGCGCCGACAGCCTCGGCAACGGACAGAAAACTTTGGGCCACTATAAGATTGGATATCCAGTTCACGGTGGCCGACATGCCTCCACAGAGTCCACGATAGGCTTCCGGATATATTTCTGAGTTCACCGTCCATGGCACAGGACCCATCCCGGGGGAAAATAAAGCAATATAAAGAGCCAAACCGACAATTGCAATCCAACCATAGAGGCCATTTGCAGAACCAGATGGTTCTAAGATGAAGGCGACAGCAAGGATGATAAGAGATATCGTTACCCCGCATAAACTACTGAGCGCCAACTTCCTCCGACCGACATAATCGATGAGATATATTCCAACAATTGAGCCAATCGCATTCATGAATGCGATGATGAGGGATAAGAGAAGTGCTAGTTGGTTGGAGTTGAAGCCGGCCATCTGCACGATTGTTGGGCTGTAGTACATAACCGTGTTGATGCCGGTGAATTGTTGGAATGCCTGCAAAATAAGAACTGAAACACTCAATATTTTTGCCTTATAATTTTGCATTTACTTTAGTCCATTAAAGGCTGGGGCGAATAGGGTAGCATCCAGTATTCGACCCTAAAACAATTCCAAAATTATGCCACCAATAACCCAGCAAATCTTGCAGAAAATAACTGCAGCATAAACAGACTTCAAGCTCCTTTGACAGACACCCATGCCGCCCTCAACAAATCTGACACATTTCGCCCTTGCCCCCCTGACCCCTTCCCATACCATCTCTACCCTGCAACACGACTTCTCCAACACTTCACCACGGACCGATGCATCAGAAAATGGAATTAATACCCAATAGACACAATTCAAAGATCACTACACCTACATCCCAATGTTATTCACTAAATATGTGCACTTATCAGGACAATTTGTAACCTAGAAACGGAAAGGGTGAAAGTGTTGCTTATAGGAAATAAAAATGGACAATCCAATACTCAAATTATGGGGAGGTCAAGTTTGTTAAGATTTCCATAGTTTAAGGATTGATTTTGTTTATCCTTCACAAGAGGTTTTCAGCAAACTTTTAACGCTCACAACAATGATATGCATATGGTCAATTACATCATAATCAACCGAATTTGCAGCAATGAAGTAAAATAATGCAGCTGCTTAATGTGACATCATAATCAACCGAATTTCCCTGACTTCAACACGATAGTAAATATGCCCACTTTAAGTAAAATAGATTTTTGATAGAGAAGGGGAGAGAAGTGTAGGCTACCACCCTTTCGCATTCTCTTGTTGTACTCACACGGTACTACTATTCACAAAATAGTAGTATTCTTTTACAATTTGAGTTCCTAAGCCAATTACAGTTTGAATCATCAACTCGTTTGTCCATTAGGAGGTCCTTTAAAGATTATCAGTCTTGCAATTCCCCTAATGTCATTCAAGAGTAGCCTATCAGACAAACCAGAAAATCTGGGCAATTCACTTGACCACTGACACCAAACAAGTGTACTTTTGCTTGAAATTTCACCAATGGCTTATACTAGCAGGAATCAAGAAAGAGGAATGCCTACATATTGAGGAAAGTAACCTTTTAAGATAGTAGACATTAAGTACAAATGAAGAGAATTTTTGGGTAACAATTAGTTAAACAATGCCCATCTTGATATTACCTGAATTCCAGCTCCAGCCAGAAAAGCAAGCCTTAACTCTTTTGACCTAAAGACATCAAGGTAACTGACGCGAGACTTTCTTAGGCGCTCTTCCTCAAGTGCAGTAGCGAGCTGATCAATCTCCACTTCCAACCGGTATGGATCATAAATTTTTGAAAGCACAACAATGGCTTCAGATTTGTCCTTCTGTGAGAATTGTAGCAAGTATTATTGAACTCTAGAAAGTCTATCAAAGATCATGGAGAAACACTAACATTATGCTTGGTTCATGGATTTTGGTGGGAAAAAGAAAAGAAAAAAATAAGAAAATATTTTTGATTGTTTGGTTGGTAAGGAAAATACTAAAAAAAGGCAAACTTTGGACAAAATATAATATATTTGAGGAAAATGAAAGAAAAATCTATTTGAACTCTCTCTCATTCTCCACACTTTCATCACTCCTCTTTCTCCATTCCTTTCTTTATTACTTTCTTTAACAACCAACAAATTTGCGTTTTTGTATTTATCTGTTTTTTTTTCCTTTACTCTAATATTTTCCTTTTCTTGTTAAACTCCTTAAACCAAACATAGTGTAATGCAGTCGAAACAAAAGCTATGCACCTTCATATAAAGCCAGCGTGGAGATTCTGGCAAAAACAGCATAAGGAAAAATTGAATAATAGCAGGCAACCCAGACACCCCAAGCATCCAACGCCATGTACCTGGAACCTACTTAACCATAAAGACAAAAATTCACACATAACAAAATGCAAGTAAGTTGCATTTACATCACATCATTAGGTGTAGAACAATATACAGAAAAATCAAACAATTCTCAGGGCCCCAGTTATGCAACCCTTATGTGGCTTATTCTTCTGCTATCCATGTACCCAAATAAAAGAAAACTACCATCTAATAAGACATCCACAATAGAAGGCACAATATTTGAGTGAGAAGAAGAAATAGAAAAAGAAAAAATTCTAAGTTGGCCTGATTAAGGCTGTCTCCAAATTTTTAACCTAATCCAAAGAGCAACATGTTAAGCAAGCAGCGAGTCAGATAACTAATCTATGTTGAGTGCAGGTCTACAAGAGTTGATTTCTTTCATATCATGAGATATTCCATGGTAGGAAAGAAATTGTTTGGCAATAATAGTCTCCAAAATTTTGTTATTCTACTGAAAAACGCAGGAAATCAAAAGCACCAATTATAAAATATAAACTGAACTTAAATTTAATGTTCATCCACTACCAGTCTGATAATCAGTTTCTTTATCAATAGATCCTGGGGGGGGAGGAGGGGGGGGAGGGAGAGAGAGAGAGAGAGAAGAAGAAAAAAAAAAAAAAGTGCTCTATTTCTATTATAAAAGGCATGGAATAGAATGAGGAGCTAAATTCTCCTCAGACATAATGAGATCAACTATTATGTTATGTAATCCCCAAATCATTATCAGCTTAAACTACTCTCCCCCTCAATGTGCAAGTAGTGAGTCAATAAAAAGGACGAACCCTTGCATTTAGCCACTAAAGACAATTCACTTTGGCAGTAAGTAAGCATTATATTGACATTTCATTCCTACAAGCGGCAGAAATCTCCAAAAGCATCATAACAGCTCTAAGAAAAGTTCATTTGTACAACTAAATCCGACAAAGAAGCCATATATCGCCCTTTATATGGGGCAGAATGTTTACACCTCTTTCCAAACATTTATTCAGAGTTAGACCACTGACCATAGGCTATAGGCCCACAGGAACGATGGGTTAAGCTAAGGAAAGTAGTCGAACATTTTTTATAATTCTTTGATTGACAACTATTTGTATCAATATATCTGTCAAACACATGCCTCCTGTTTTTACTAATATCATAATTCAGATATATACACAAATGAGAAAAAGAATAAATGACTAAAAGCAATATATCAATAAACCCCGCTGATACCACTAGGGAGGAATGAAAATGATCTGCACATAATATGGTAGTAATTATATTTTACATTGCCAACATATTTAGAAAACATATTCTTAAAGAGGTTCTAAGAGAAATAAAAAGAAAAATTTCCAAGCATTCAGTGATCGTCACCCCCCCAACATGTGCAGACAAACAAAACACCTGAAAAAGGAAGAACAGGTTTTTTATAGACATAAATTGTACCTGTAATCTAAAGTTAAAAACAGACTATAGAAGATACGAACTGTTATCTAATAGAATATGCATTAGCCGGTACCAGACATCATATGCATCAACCATTTTCACTTCCAGGTATATCAATAGCCAAATTGCAGTTTGCATAACCACAGGATTCTGCAACAACCAATCAAGATGGATCTGCTACCAAATCAAATCTGTTTTTCTTGGTGAAGAGACACCAGATAAAGTTACCCAACTATACATAAAAATAACTTACTATGCTGACAAGTAAGAATAAGAATCTTGTCATTACATACTGTTTCATCTCTCAAGCCTTCAAATGAAACCTCATAGATTGTTAACACATAAACACACTCATATATGTGAGCAACCATTAGATCAATTAACAACTCTTACAAAGACGAGAAAACATAGAAGCAGTGATACCTTCAGACACTACTATAATCAATTTCCTAGTTTAGCAACCTTGGGGTAGTAGAAAGCAGCCAACTTTCCACTTCATAGCCTAATTAGCTCCCCCTGCAGCATGCCAAGTTGTTTTGTGTTTGCATATAGCTAAGAAAGTATTTCAACAACAGTGAAGCTTTTTCACATGCAAAAGACCAAATCCGACATACCAAACTTCATTTCTTGACATATGAAGTGGATGATGAGATATCAAATGAAGTATCAAACAAGGTTTCAAGTTAGTAACAATTACAGAAGACACTTCAGAAATCACCACATTAGCCAACATTAACTACAGCAGAGAACAATAACAATTTCCTTTGGTGATATTACTCGTAAAGAAAACTTATATGTAAACCTGAAGCTATATCTGGATGGTGCAACTTCAGAACAGCAAGAAGGAGACCTTCCACGACAAGGAAGCCAGCAAGTAAAAGTAAATACAATCTCATTATCACAATGAAACAGATGCAAAACGCCCTATGGGAGTCACCTAACCAAACATTAATGCTTCTATATAGAGCTGGAACTATTTAGAAAGAGCTGTGGAAGGGAAAACAGCTTTCAAAAGAAATATCTGATCACCATCTATTCGCTCATTCGATGTGTAATATCAATTAATGAAATTCAGACATCTTTCTCCACTTTTGTGCAGCAGTTATAATTTCATAAGTCACGTGAACCAAAGACAGGGCCGTCCTATGGCATGTGATAATTTTACAGAAACTCACCCTGTGAAGACATTAAATGCATTTCATCTAATGGTTTAGGTATTTTGCATTTAGCCTAATGGTTTAGGTATCTATGATTAAAGAA
Organism: Jacaranda mimosifolia; assembly: GCA_018894105.1. Lineage (NCBI taxonomy): Eukaryota > Viridiplantae > Streptophyta > Magnoliopsida > Lamiales > Bignoniaceae > Jacaranda > Jacaranda mimosifolia. Next base: position 16,604,087 of record CM032132.1, on the reverse strand, counting down.
TAGAATTATGAGCATCATTAACATCATAACTAATGCACCAGAAAAATTATTCCAATTTCTGAAAATTTTGTAAAAGCTCTGATTATACGGTGGCAGATAAAAAGTAAGAAAGACAATCAACCACCATAATATGGTTGACCAACTTATCCTCTAGCACAAGTTGAGGCCTTAACAAGCATGTATATGGTGAAGGGTCAGTTCTCTTCTAAAAGATCACGCTAACAGACTCTTTAGTGTTCTAGGTTCTACAAGAGTTGGTCTACCTAGGAAAAGGACACTTTTTCCAGGTAATCATCAGATTGCTAATGCTATACTTCCTTATTTATTATAGAGGAATGACAAAAACTTTCTCAAATTTTACTACCAAATAAATAAATAAAAAAATCCAAAAAACAAAGAAAAAGAAAAAGCAATTATCAAGTGAAAGGCCACATAGTAGCAGCAGATAAGATAACCAAGGCAAAACATCTGACCTCCGTAAAAGCAAGGTTCACAAGGTAAGAAAGAAATTGTCCGCCAGTAATCATCAGCACATTTGTGCCCACCAGGCCACCCCTAATTTCAAATGGGGAAGCCTCTGCAATATAGACAGGAGCAGTGACAGATGCTAAACCCACGCCAAGGCCAACCAAGAGCCGTCCAAGAATAAGAATGTAAGGATTGGGAGCTGCTGCCATGACAATGGATCCCAGTGTGAACACAACATCAGCAGAGAGAGTAGCTTTCTTGCGCCCAAAAGCATCATTTATCCAACCACCTACTGCAGCTCCAACCATGGCACCAACCAAAGCCATGCTAACAATTGTTTCCTGGAAATCAGGAAAGTTAAAATTTTTAAGAGATTATGACTCCAAAAGCATAATGGAATACAAGTTGTTAGTAAATGCTATTCAAGAACCGAGGATAAAATATCCTACTTCACAATTAGATAAATCTGAAATTTCCACCAACCAATAGCAGTGATAGTGGAAAAATAAGTACCAGTCAGTCTGAATCTGACCAGTGACTTTCACCAGAACAAAATCCTAATGCAAAACGACATGTTTTTAATTGTTGGGGCTGAAGAACCAGCGCGAGGGAAGAAAGATTGAAAGAGAGTAGTATTTTCCATCTTTTAAAAATACTAATTACTGCTTCCCAATCTGAATGTTGGCAGTGGAAAAAAGTGTTTCACCCGGCTGTAATTCTAATCTGTCACCTCCAGTGTAATCCTGTCTGCCTAAAGAACAAAAATACAATAAAATCCATCATTGGTTTTATTTGTGCACCTGTAAAAAGCTACTCCGATCGACTTCCTCAAATTCATCTCGGATATACAGAAGGGCTCCTGATATAACTCCTGTGACCAAATCAGAGGCTTGAGAAGAGATGTGGGAGAAAAGATGCTGATATTAAATGCAAAATTCTACCTCAAGCCATCAACTGAAAATGAAATAAATTATTGATGCAAGAAAGACAGATGGAAGTTATAAAAAGACTATAAAATACACTTGGTACATGTTATATATAAAGAAAAATTACACCAGGCACTGCAGACTATCATGAAAGGAGCGACTAAGTTTCATGGGAATTGCATTCAACAAGTTACTCTTGAAGTGGTGAAGCTCTTCTGTAAAATTTGACAACATTAACAAAGATGAATAGGCAGAACCCTCAAAGGTTAATGAAATTTTTATTTTTGTTACCAATTATCTAGAAAGCAGAATTAACATAGATAATCTCAAGGGATATTAAGTTCTCCTTTCAAGAATAAAAACTGCTAATACAAGAACAATATTCTCATTTAAACTGGTCTAGGGTAAAACACAGTTAATCCTGGTGAAATATGGCATATGCAACATCCCCCACAATCAAAAACTTTCACTTACCTCCAAGCAATTGATGATGAATATATTAGACCAGTGATTCTGTTTGTGTTGGGGGGATTAAATGACCAAGTTATCCTTGCAATATTAAATTGATGGCTTTACATATAAAATACAATTTACCCTGTGAACTAAGACATGCGTATCATTTATCCCTGCTTTTGAGAAACATTTACTTACCAGCTGTGTAATTATGATCTAACTAATATTATTCTTATAGATTTGAATTTGCTCCTCAAATCTCTAGTTAGCTAAATTATGTCCAATCAATATTTGCCAAAAATTTTATGCTTAAATATGCATAATCTCATTTCAATACTCTCACATTATGTATACGATGAGAATGCCATTATTTTTAATGCTAAATACTTCAGTTAATTATATTTAGTTATAGAAGTTGTGATAAATCTAATTATTCTAATGTTTACTACAAATTGCTTATATTTTTATACCTTATATCTATGAATTTTATTTCATGTTTGAAATTATGTAAATTATGAGCTTATATGGATTAAGTATTTTTGAACAACAAAAGACTACACAAGCCACTATATATTTCATATAAATAACTTATTAAATTAATTTTACAACTTAAATTAATATGCAACATTAATAAAAAGTTTGTATTAATTAAAGCAAAACAATATTTTTGTGGTAAACAAGAAAGTAATATAAGATGTTTCTCATTTAAGTGTTACATTGCATTTTGTTGGTAAAATTTCTTCTAATTCTTTTGAAAGTAAAATAATTGCATATGTATATTCAATTGATCAGAATTAGTTTGTGTAAAAGTCGTTTATGCTTATCTTGATTTCAAATTGTTTTTTACACTTATTATTGTCAATTTTATATATAATTCCGCTTGAGAAATGATACTAAGCAATGATTGCGTATTTCTGGATGGTTTAATTTTAAACTACAAAGACACCTAAGCCACAACATAGACTTACATATAGACAAACTTTTAATTTAATTGTGTACTGCTTCAGTAAATATATAATAGTACTGTTAATATATTAGTATTAACATGCACTGTAATAATTTTAGAAAATAGTATAAGTAATACAAGGGTTTCCACATTTTAAGTGTCTTGCATTTTAATTTTTTTATTTTAATTACTTGTGAATTTGATATTTGTGCTAGACTGTTTTTCAGTTTATGTTTGATAATACCTTCATTTTGAAGCTAAAACTCGCTAATTAATTTTGAAGTAGCATATGTCAGATGTAATTTATTCTTATATGCAAAATATGTCGGTTTTTAGTTCAATGTAGTTTAACCCCCTGAAATATTGTATATTAGAGCAAACGGAAACTTTGTCAAAAATTTCATCCCAATGCCGCATCAGAAAAAAGTTAACAGCTTAGGATGCCCAACGATGAGAGGGATAAGCAAGCAACATATGCTATGATGCTGTATGGTCCGGGGGTAAAGTATGTTTTACACTTTTTTTATGTGTCTAAGTCTTATAAATGGTTTTATGGGTAAAGAAAAAAGACTTGCTGTTTTCAGCAAGCCAACTGCCAATCTCATGGCATAATGAAGCAGAACTTTATACAGGAAGTGACTGCACCCAAACAAAAACTAATTTTAAGAAATAAACTTTATTTCATTCTTGTAAGAATAAACAGTGGGTGTTTGATTTCACCCGGAAAGCTGGGCAGAGAAAATTTCAAATCAACATGTGATTTCCCATCTCAATAGGCTAACATGTAAAAATTTGGAATTCCAAATTCAATAGAAGCAAAGGAAAAAAAAAATCAACAAAATATCCCCCTCGGAAGTCAGGTCTACTTGCATATGAACAGCAGATCAAACAAGCCAGCAATAACATCACCCATCCCCACCCCCCAACCAAAACAACCGAAAAAAGATAAAAACAGGGGGGGGGGGGGGGGGGGGGGTATGAACAGATATATAAATGTGTATACAGCATATTCAAAAATTCAACATGACATTTTTTAAAAAGGAAATGCAAAATCGTGATTATCTTTTCAAAAGAAAAGTCACTTAAGCCATCGCCTGCTAAAACAAAAGCACGTCTTAAAAATCATACAGAACTATTAACTGAATGGCAAAATTGAGAGAGAGAGAGAGAGAGAGAGTTATCAGAAGGGAGAAAAAAGGAGGCAAACTAACAAAATCATTTGCAGCACTTTAGGGTGCACAAAAAGCAAATAAAATCGAAAAACAAAAAAAAGGTAGAGCAAATACCAGTATCATAGCCGAAGAGCAGACCACCAATACCAGCAATTACGGTCAATCCCAGCACATAAGAATTGCTGAAATACGTAATCCTCTTTGTACTCCCTCGCAAATAACCTGAACTCTCCGCAAACGACTCGATCGTCATCTCCGGCTTCACAAATTAACCAATCAATATTTTGCTGAATTGCAAAGGAAAGGTTACAGAAAAAAAATCAACCACAACCGCCAAAAATATGTATTTGGTGTGATGATTCTGAGATTTTGTGAGCAGTTTCTGATGCAGCGATTCAAATTTACAAGCAATCTACGAAACAAGAAATGAAAATCAGTTCAGCAGATGAACTTGGAGCGCCAGAATTTGGGAGTTTTGGACAAGAAATTGAAAATTATTGCAGCGAGGAAGGGAGGGAGAAAAGGAGAAATGAAAAAAAATATTTTGTTACTGTGGGATGTTATCCACTAATGTTATACTATATAAATATTCATAAATTAATTGGGACTTGGACTGATATAGACCTTTGTTTTTAATTTTTTTTTTTAACGCGCACTAAAAATTATTATTTAAATTTCTCGCTTTCGAAAAACTATCAATTCATTTGCAGAATTTTAAAATACAAAAATAATTAAAACTCTATTGGTGATGAACAATTCTGTCGTTGTATATGGAAACTCGACAATCGAGGCACAAATGATAAAAGTGATTATAAGTTATCAAGTCTTTTTCATATGTGGATCTTATTTTAAGATACAGTTGAAAAGATAAAAAGAGGATGCCTGAAATCAAGTTTTATACTATTTTGGGTTCTATGTTACATTTTGTATTTATCTCAGGTTTTAATTTGATAAATTTATGTTAAATGTATCGGTTTTTAATCAATTATTTTTATAAAAAATGTTTATTCACTTGACATATATTCAGGAAATAAAAAATAAAATAGAATATTCATATTAGTTGTATATATATTAAAAGTCTTGTCCATATTAAAAAAATTAAAAGATTTTACGATAATTTATAAATTATTGGGAGTCACTTATTTTTGGAAACATGTTTTAATATAATTTATCACTAATGTACACTAACAAAATAATATTTTAATATGATTGAATTTTCACATATAATAATATATCTAGTTATCATTAATACATTTACTGTGAAAATTGACGGTCATAAGTTATTATAAATAATTTTATGTTATAACCAAAAGTTAAAAGGCATAAGTCTTGCATATAGCCTCATTTCTCTCTCACACACTTTTAGATGGTTTAATGTGATAAACTCATACAAATGCTTATCAGCAGTCCAATATCTCTATGTGATTGGAAATTTATGTAGTTGATAAATAATTTAAATTTTTCCACGACTCATAGATAAGATCATACATCATCATTTTATAAATAAAATTAATAATAATAATAATAATAATAATAATAATATAGATCGTAATTCTAATCAAAATCCCTTAATTATAAAATTTTAGACTTGCCATTTTTACAAGATCTCGTTTGGAAAGGGACAAGTACAGTTGTGGACTTATTATTAAGTTTTGTCTGAAAAAGTGTGAACTTGAATGGGGCAAAGTTTGGCATCTTTTTTGTAATAAGTCTTTCCACGTGAAGTAAATGACTTGATCAATAGAGTTCGTAATCCTTACGACCTTAGTTTCTAAAAATGGTTTATAATAAATTATTGGTGGGGGTGGTTATCATCAAAATGATTCTCATAACTTATGTAGAATGATATAAAAACTACTATTTTAAACATGGAAATAACATAGTTTTTATTGGAGCTTACAGAACAAAATTTAATGAAAAATAAAAGATTGGTTCATGTTAATTATTCCCTCATCATTTTGGAATTATGTATTCATTTAATTTAATAAAGACTCTTAAATCAGTGTTGAAAAGAATAAAAAAAATTAATATATTTTTTGTAATATAATCCCAAAAGTAATAATTGAATTATGCATCCATTTAATCCAATCTAGAGTTGGGATAAACGTTGAGGAATAAAAAAAAATTAACGGATTTTTTTGCAATATTATTTTTTAAAATTAATAATTACACGTTACTATTTCAATATCACTGGATCTTTTATTATCTGTATTATTAAAAGAAAAGCCCTTTTCATCTCTAAATGGAAGTTACAATATCAAATTCTTAATATACCAAATCAATTCTTTTACTTATCCTATGCATTAAATAAAACCTATGCAACCAAATAACCACAATGTAATTTTTTTTCTTCTTATTTACACATACACGCACATCAAGAATTTGTTAAGGTTCAGATTCTAAACCTTACACTTATATGTGTGAATGAGATGTTGCTCGGCCAACTAGTCACTCGGCAAAATAACTATAATGTATCCAAAAGCATCTCTTATCACAAAATATTGTTTAATATTTTAGTGAATTCTAAAATTTTTTCCTTTAATTAATAATGAACTATGGATTATGTGACTACTATTTTCATAATTATACAAATATAGATAAATATTTTAAATTCATGTTAATTTTTAATTTGATAAATTCAAAAATACGCACAAATAATATATATTACTGAAAATAATTTCTGTTATGAGAATTACATGCAAATTCTGCTAGTTTAATAAATGTGCGTAATTTTAAGAAGCTCCATCCATGATAGCAAAATAAACATAATATATTTAAAACATATAAATAGATAAAGTTGCAGGAATGGATGTGAAAGGAGAAAAAGATGTGAACGAGTATGGGAGTTCGCGGTGGGACCTGGAGTCTTTGGGTCGGTGGGTCCTGTCCTGTCAACTGTGACCTGTGGAAGCAAAAGATGTGTTGAGGCTGCGAATTTTACAAGAAAAGAAAAGTAATAAAAACAAAAAATGGTGGTAGCTTATTGGCTAAGATAGTAAGGGCAGAGAAAAGGACAAAGACCATATTATTATGATTTATGACATTAGAAATGTGTTGCTCTGTAGTAATCCATTCGAATGTGACATATGTCTGCCTAAACCTACCAACAAGAGAAAAAAAAAAAAAAAAAAAAAAAGAAAATTCCGCGTAGGCGTATTAGAGTAGTAGTTTAATTGATTTGACGAGTTTAAATTTATTTGTGACGGTAAATATAATTAGCAAAGAAATTGAAGTTTGAATTGTATTTTGATAAAAGTTTGGTGCTTACAGCATTTTGGTTACATTTTCAAGCCCCTTTTTATTTTTTTCTGAGAATAAAAATTAAAAATAAATATTTTCTCACAACTTTCAACAAAAAAAGTACATATTTTTTTCCTAAAAATTATTTATAAACCTACCTTATTATCCTATTAAACATCAATTAAATTCAAATTTGATTTGACATAAAGTTGCCCACTATCATTTTTAAATTAATAAAATATACATATATTTTAAAAAAATAATATTTTTAAACATAAAAAATATAAATTAATCTATTTTTCAATCCTACAACCTATTATAATCATTACTTTCCAATATTTCATCCAAATACATCTCAATTTCTATTTCTACTTCATAACTAACTTTCCAACTTTTAAAAATTATTGGAAATGAAAATGGCCTTTGAAAATAAAATCAAACGGGCCGTTACTTTTTCAAAATAGTAATAGTAATTTAATGTGAATATCTTGCATTTATGGTCTAAAAAGATATGTACGAGAATTTTTTATTTTGAAAAAAATTAAAAATTTGTTTGAAAATTTCGTGGGATTGGGTTGGAGAGAATAAAAGTGGAGAGTATTTGAAAGTAGTGGTAGAGGTAAGAAGGGGGAAAAAAAATAAAAATTGAAGTATTCCAAGAGAAAAAGTGATTTAATCATTCCCGATTTAATAAAATAATTAATATACTAATCAAGTGCAAAATATGAAAGAAACACTATTTAAAAAAAAAAAGTTGCAAATTTGAGTTGGAATAAAATACGAGAGATTTGCAAAAATTATCTCAAGTTACTTTTAATTTCAATTTTTTCTTTTTCCTTTATTTAAATTCAGAGAATTAAAAGCAGAAATTACTCTTCATATATGTTAAAACAACTTAGGGGGGTTTGGTTGTGTTTTCAAATTCAATTTTCATTTTCAATATTTTTAAATTTTGAAAAGTTAGTTAGAAGAAATGAGTTAAAAATATATTTGTATTTGGATAGTATATTGAAAAAATAATAATTATAGAGGGTTTAGTAGGTTGTAAGCAGAGAGAGATAATAATAATAATCAAAAAAAAAAGAGAAAATATATAAATTATTAAGAAAATATATGTAGGTTATTAAAAAATATATTTTAAAATAAAAATATTGATAAAAATAATAATAATTTATTTTTAAATAATAAAAACAGCTAAAAATGAAAATAAAACATAAGCACATAACCAAACCCCCTGTTAATTTCTGCTGAAACTTTCAAAGCAGCTTCTTGCTTTATGATAATGAGAGAAGGACAATCTCCACTTGTATGGATTTTATCCGTTGATTCATTTTGCTGCCCAACAGGCAACAGCCAAATTTATTACGTAACTTTGATTTGACCGGTGCATCTCCTTTAGCCGCACCGCACGTTTATCTCAACGTTTTCAATTTTTCTCAAACTCTCAAAACATGCCCATCTTAAAATTAATGTTGCTAATATAAATTTTGTGCTTATGTGCTATGTAAAATATATTTGTTAGTTAAATTAAATAAAACTGTCGTTGTTTTATTTCTTTATAAATAAAATGTTATTACCTTTTTGTACTCAATCAAGAAAATATAATCATTTTTTGAAGTATATTTTTTAATATTTTTCAAAATATAATTATAATAATATCAAATAATATCTATCAAAACTAGGAAGATACAGTCTCCTTAATTCAATTTAATTTTTGTCAACTCTCGAAACATGGGCATGTTAAATGTTGATATAATTATTTTCTAAAAATTATAGGTAATGTTTGGATATGAATTATGTGTTTTGGGAGTGAGATTGGAGTTGGGAGTGGGAAATGTGATATATTTTTGTTTATGCTTTGAAAATAGTAAGAAAATTATTTTGGAAAAATTTGGTATGTTTATTTATGTTTTGGGATGAGATAACTCCTACTATAGCAGACAAATCAATGCATTTTTCGTTGAATTTTTGGGGTAAAAATAAAATTGAGTGATTTTTTACTGTTAGAATAATAATAATAATAAAATATGTATGTATATATTGTGAAATGAAAATTTTTTGGGGATAATGAAAGATAGAAGATGTATTTTGAAAATTTTAATTTGGCATTTTGAAGAAAAAAATTTTGTATGTTTGATTACATTTTGAGAAAATAATTTTTTTTTGTATGTTTGGTTACATTTTTTTTGCTATAATTTTTAATACTTTTTCTAAGAATATAATTATAATAATGCCAATAATATATCTATTAGAACTACAAAGATGCAGTCTCCTCAGTTCAATTTAATACATTCAAAGGAATGTCAGGATAGTGGTGCTCCTTTATTATCAATTTCAAGGTACTCCGATCTTTTAATAAGTTTTTGTTAATCCGCAAAATAGTCATCTATTAAAATTTCCTACCGCAAATTCCATGCTATTTTGAAATATATTATTTAATTAAATAAATGTAAAATACTTTATAAGTATACACTTAATATATATATATATTATATGTTTTTGCAAATGAAATATTATAATTTTTCTATATTCAATATTCAATTAAACACAATTATTTTCTTAAAAAATATAATTTTAAATATTTTTTTTAAAGAAACATAATTTCAAATAAATAAGCTAAATGTCAAATAGAATCTGTTAGAACAACTACAGGTGATGTCACCTCAATTCAATTTATATACTTAAATCAACATGAGAGTAACAGGACTTTTTGTTATCAATTTCAAGGCATATTCCAATATGTTAATAAAATTTTCTCCAACATTTTTATTTTTTCCTTAATTGTCAAAATAGACATCTATTAAAATGTACTGATATAAATTCTTCACTATCTAAATATGGTATTCAATTAAATCAATTGTAAACAGATTTTTAAATGTATAAGTGATTTATAGTATTTTTAAAAATAAAATCTCTATCAATTTCTTGTAACATCACTTATGTAAATTCTTTGCTATGTAAAATGTGTTATTCAATTAAATCAATTATAAACATATTTGTAATTGTATAATTGATCTATTATATTTTTATAAATAAAATTTCCAATAATTTATTGTATTCAATGAATGAAATACAATCATTTTTAAGAAAAATATATTTTGAAACAGTTTTCTAACAATATAGTTTTAAACAATTAAAGAATCTTCATTAGACCAAATAAAGTTGTCGTCACATCAATACAATTTGACACATTCAAATCAATGTGACAGTAATAAGCGTTTCTTGTTATCAATGTTAAAGTTATCTTTAATATCTTAATAGAAATTTTTGAACATTTTTATTTTTTTGTAAGCATCAAAACAAGCATAACAAGCATAATTAAATATAAAAAATTATAAATGTACATTTAAATTATTATAATTTTGCAAATAAAATATTGTAAATTTTATGTATTTTGATAGTGTTATACCAAGGTAAATTTTATGTTGTACAAAATGTGTTAGTTAATTAAATTAAAGATAAAAAAATTACAAAGCTAGGTTAGTTTATTGTGCTTTCACAAATCACGTATGATAAATTTTTTGTATTCAATCAATTAAATATGATCGTTTTTTCAGGAAAATAAAATTTTAAATAATTTTTTAAAAATAACTTTAAACAAACATAATAATATCAAGTAGTAGATATCAAAACAAATAAAGAAGGATCACCTCAATTAAATTTAATAATTTAAATAAAGTGCTTAGTTCCGAACTTTAACATGTAATTCGTCCAATGTTTAATAATTTCTCAATTTAGTATTAGATTAACTTTAATTACCAAATAATTGAATTTAGAAACAAATAAAAGGATTAAAAATTTAGTTAAATGAACATAAATATTTCAATCTGGAAGCAAATTAATAAGATTGTAAGATAACAATAGAAGCATTTATGATATATGCGAATTCTTTGTAAATTAATAGGATTTTTGATGTCTCTCTTTGTGGACTTAGTAATTGCACTTTGGCCTTTTTATTTGTTTATTTATTTAATCCATGGGCATTTTGTAGCGCCCCGTTCGAGAGGCACTTGTTCCTGTCCAATGTGCTACACATTCTATACCACAAGCTTTCTGAATGACTGAAAGTAAACTTTTTTAAATTTAAAGTATTTAATTTCTACCAACGACATCCATTAGAAGTTCAACTTATAACCAAAATATCATGAATCACTCTTAACACTTCTACTATATTCATTAAATTTGGTCAGTAATTCAACAAATACAATCTATCTATCTATCTATCTATCTATCTATCTATCTATCTATCTATCTATATATATATATATATATATTTATTGGGTTCATTAACTCATGTGTCACGTGGGTTAGTTTATCTTCATCACTCAATCTTATTTGGGGTAAAGAACATAAGATAACATCACAACAACGTAAGTCCGAATGATTTAGTGAGATATCTTAACAATAACAACATAATGACAATTTCTCAAATATTATATAAAAAACAAGTAGAAGCATTAAAATTTCTAGAAGTCATGAGAGAAGGTTTTAATCAAAGTTTAAAGTATTCCATCTCACCACTGTTCCATACTAGTGATGAGACTTCAAAAAACTCATTGTCTTTTTACATGGATTTACATCTCAAATGGGACCAAAAGGGTCGACATGACATTTGAACAATCATATGATTTTTGTCAAACATTCTAATTTCAAAGCACAAGTATTGAGCATATCAATTACTTTCACAATCTTGTTGGTGGTGGTTCTCCCACCTTATCACTCCGCTTTTCGAAACACGAAAATCCCAATCCCTCTAATTTTTTAGTGTTCGGCTCGGACAATCAATTAATCATTAGGCATGACTAGCCGTATGTCTTATCCCGTTCATAGCTAGCTGGAGGTAGATAACTATCTGCATTTAGCTAGCTATGAGACAGGGTTATATGTACATCTTATATGTGTATAAGCTGAAAGACCAGCCACCATCGGTGCATTTCGCCCGGTCGTCTTTTGAAGCCAATCCAAGGGCCCACTCCTAAGGATATCAACTAAATGGTTATCCTTTCAAATATTCAATATGCATGGATAAAATTTAAATATATATATATATATAATCAAAAAATATCTATTATTTTTTATATAGCAGTATATTTTTTAATTATATTATCTGAGTTAAATATATTAAATAACACAATTGAAAAAATATGAAATGGTAAAATTCGAGAGAAAGAAGGAAAATATAGTTAGGGGGAAAATGAATAAAGAAGAAAAAGGGGTACTAGGTGGAAGATGAGAGGGGGGGAAATCAAGAAAATTATTTTTGATGTTAATTTTTTTAAATAGGACCAAATAAATCAATAAATAAAATAATATATCAATAGTATAAATTAATAAAATTATTAAAAGGAAAATATCTTAAATGTCACCATAAATTGATTCAACCTAATGAGGGGGAGCACGTCACTTCGCATGTTACTGTCTTCGACTATGATTTATGAGAGAAAGGACAATCTCCACTTGACCACTTGTACATGGAGTTTATCCTTTCATTCATTTTACTGCCCAACAGCCAAATTTATTACATAACTTTGCCGCACCTTTATCTCAACGTTTTCAATTTTTCTCAAACTCTCAAAGCATGGCAGTGTTAAAATTAATGTTGCTAATATAAATTTTGTGCTATGTAAAATATATTAGTTAGTTAAGTTAAATAAAACTATAGTTACTTTATTTATTTATAAATAAAATTTTATTACTTTTTTGTACTCAATCAACAAAATATAATCATTTTCTTAAAGTATATTTTTTAAAATATAATTATAATAATATTTATAAGAACTACGAAGATACAGTCTCCTTAATTCAATTTAATTTTTGTCAACTCTCGAAACATGGGCATGGTAAATGTTGCCTATAACGCCCCCACTCAGGGCAGCACCTAAGCTGAGGCGCTACTCAGTTCAATCTTAAATTGAACCTATAAATCAATCAATGGTCCATAATCAAATGTTTCAAACTCATCAAAAATAGCAACGGATTCCAACTAAAACAAACATGTCATAAGACAATAAATTTAAACCTTAAACAATCCCATAACATACAACACATGTACTAAATACATGCCCCAAAATCTCGATGCCAACTTATCAAAAGCAGCGAAATTTCAAGCTTAACAGACTCGTCAACTCACTAAGCAAACGCCATGATTCACATTATCACATCGCAAAATATTTACATTTCTTAAGTCGACCATATCAACAAGATATATCACAGCGTCTTGAATCCCTGCTTAGCAACCAGATAATTTCCATATATACCTTCAACACCTGACCGATTACAAAATATTCATATCCTATTTGGAGTCCAAATTCTTCATTTAATTCCTGTATGAGAGAACCAAAATAACGAGGGTAAGTCCAAAGGACTTAGTGAGAGAGAAGAAAATGGTAGGACGCGAAGGAAAACTATTGAGACACAACAATCAAATAATAAATTTGGTAATAAGCAAGATCTTTCAATAGGAACATAATTTGATAATAAGCAAGAATTTCTTTAACATGATCAATAGAGTACACGACACAAATGATATCGCACTTGACAGACTGCTGGCCATTCCGACATTATTACTCCTGAATCAAATTATAATTGCAAGTACCGAGTATCGGTACAGTATAAACAAGACCTCCTTATCACTCCACTGCTTGAGCACTCCGCTCGGCGGGTAATAACTTGATGATATGGCATGGCCGGTCACATGCCCGATCCTGTCACTTACAATTTGCTACCTCCAGCTAGCTGTAAGTCAGGATCGTAAGTGGGTACTAGCTGTAAGACCTGTGTCCGTCGGTCCATTCCTCCCGACCGTCTTCCAGACCTAGCCCCTGGGCCCAAACTCCCCGTGGCGTCCCTCCAGGTCAAAACCACCCATGGCATCTCGTAGGTTGGAAAGATATAATGCCAACAGATAAGAATTTAACCTTCCAAGCAATAACATGAAGATTTCAGAACTTTACCAGATTTGCCATTTTCAAGGTAAAACATTTTCCAATAACGGCCGACAAGGCCTATTCCAATAAACAAGGTACATAAACAATTTAAGAGAGCTTTTGACACGAATAAGTCTAGCACTGAAATCCAGAGGTCCTACGGGATAGACTCAAGAGAAGCCCCCACTGGACATGCGCTGCCAACTAGTGTGACTCTTTGCTCTGTAACAGACTCAAGAGGAGCCTCCCACTGGACATGCACTATCAATTAATGTGGCCCTTTGCTCTGCCCGGCACATATCTTACAGTACTGACCAAACAAGATATTTAAAAGGATCAAGATTTTCAACGTTCAGTTGCCAATAGGGTAGGACTACTTAACAATTTGGCCAAAAAGGCGATCAACAATACACTTGAGCAATTAATTTCAAATAGAGTTTACACGTTCAGAGAATTTCACAGAGTTCGATTGAAAAACCGTTATTTCAAGAAAGTACAGAAATATACCAAATAGTTTCAAATCCAGGAGAACCTCACAGGGTTCGATAACCAAGCAACGTTAATCAAGACAAATATCAAATCAGCAGAACCTAACGGGTTCAACATTAGATACAGGATAAGCTCATACAAGCGATAACCAATTGGTAGATCCCTCATAGGGGTAACAATAATTCACAGAATACGATAATCAAGTCAATACCAACCCTCACAAGGGTTTATCAATAAAATCGATAGGTACAAGAGTGCCAGATTGACGGATCCTCACCTTAAATGTCTCCGAAAGCAACCATAATCGGTTGTCTACTGATCTGTGGGACCTACTCCTTCGTCACCTAGCAAAGGAATAATTTCACAATCAAACTTTCTGAGTTTGAACCATTAATATAATGAAAGTCATTATCAAGCTTAAGGGTATTCCAACATAGTCTCGATAATTCTTAGATGTTTAAACCGTCCATGAACTTGTTTCCCAATTGATTTAAAGTTCAGAAGACATAACTTAAACCCAATATTGACTATGATTTCTCAATCATAATTCTCAATTCCATGTTACACTTAACTGTGCAAGGTAATCACTTATCATAGTCCTTAACTCAACAAGCTGATAAATTGGTTGTTAACATCTCATTAAAGTCTCAACGACAATTTGATAATTCATCTGAGTCGAATAAATTCAATACCATACGAATTACAAGATTAATTTATAACCTTAGGTTAAATCATGATTTAACAATCTTAATTCTAATCGCAATCAACTTCATCCGAAAATCCAATTACATTCGATAATTTAATCGAATCAAACTTTGATTATTGAAATTTACCCAAATTGGGTCGAACCAGAACCTAGTCTCACGTCGGAATTAGTCTAGATGAGTCTAAAATCAAATTCTGCACAAGCTGCTTGAATAGCGCCGTCACGCGCCGCCGCCGGAGACGGAAACTACTAACACCACCTGGTGCGTCTCAACCTCAAGAATCAAACCCACCAAACAATTTCCGGTTTGGATGCCATTTGGTCGGCCAATTTGGCCCAAAACCGCTGCGGAGCCCTAACCCACCACCGTCGTGCCACTGCGAAAATTCCTTTGTTGTTCGTCGGTGAAACCTCAAATTGAGGGCACCAATGTGATGCCCATGAGCTCGCAACCAAAGCCCATCCTACCCCCATCCATTGCTGCCGCCGGATGCCGGAGAACGGCCAACCCCGCCGCGAGCTCACCGTCGAGCTCCATTTCCCGGCGATTCCGCCGGTGGTTTGGATGAAGCTTGGTATGGTTTTGCTCGCCTCAACTGGAGGAAGCTAACCATGGCCTTGGTTTTGGGTTTACGGCCAATATCCGGTGATTCGTCGGTGGGGTAGTTTTGGGCCATTTTTGAAAGTTTGACAAACTTCCGTCCTTAATCCTATATATATAAATATACTTTTTAGCCCTCTCACTTTAGCCCCAGCAGTTCTGACCGACTTCATTTTCACCCCAAAAAGTTTCAACCGCCTTCATTTTAGTCCCTGGCCTTCAATTGAGTCATCCAACTTCTATTTCTTGCACTTTGACCCCCAGAATTCCTGTTTCTGAAAAATCAAGTCCAAACAAATTTATTTTCTCGAGCCTTAAAATTCGACCAATCTATATCTTGATTTCTAAATCCTTATTTGTTCAAAATACTGAATTTTAGGGGTGTTACATTGCCAATATAAATTTTGTGCTATGTAAAATATATTATTTAGTTAAATTAAATAAAATTATAGTTATTTTATTATTTTATAAATAAAAATATTATAACTTTTTTGTGCTCAATCAAGAGAATATAATCATTTTCGGAAAAATATAATTTTTAATACTCTTTTAAGAATGTAATTATAATAATATCAAATAATATCTATTAGAAATACAAAGATGCAGTCTCCTCAATTCAATTTAATACTCAAATGAATGTCAGAATAGAGGTGCTCTTTTATTATCAATTTCAAGGTACTCCGATCTTTTAATAAGTTTTTATTAATCCTCAAAATACTCATCTATTAACATTTCCTACCACAAATTCCATGCTATGTTGAAATATATTATTTAATTAAATAAATGTAAAATATTTTATAAGTATACACTTAATATATATTATATGTTTTTGCAAATGAAATATTATAAATTTTTTATATTCAATATTCAATGAAATACAATTATTTTCTTAAAAAATATAATTTTAAATATTTAAAAAAAACATAATTTCAAATAAATAAGCTAAATGTTAAGTAGAATCTGTTAGAACAACTAAAGGTGATGTCACCTCAATTCAATTTATATATTTAAATCAACAAGAGAGTAACAGGACTTTTTGTTATCAATTTCAAGGTATATTCCAATATGCTAATAAAATTTTATCCAACATTTTTATTTTTTTTAATTGTTAAAATAGACATCTATTTAAATGTACTTATATAATTGAATTCTTCGCTGTCTAGATATGTTATTCAATTAAATCAATTGTAACCAGATTTTTAAATGCATAAGTGATTTGTTTTATTTTTATAAATAAAATTTCCAATAATTTCTTGCATTCAATGAATGAAATACAAACATTTTTAAGAAATATATATATTTTATTGTCCCAAAATGTATATATCATACTAACTTTTTTTTTTAAGTTTAATTGACGTGTTGTTTCATGTGTGCAACTCATATACATGACATTATTAACTTTATAAATCTCAATGTAAAAGGCGGTGCATAGAGATCAAGGAATACAAGTTGAATTGAAAAGAAGCTGTGGTTAATGGAGAATGTTGTTCCTATTCAGCCTGTAATTCAGACTGATATTGATAGAATAGTTCAAACGCCCGATGGTAATGTTTCTATTCAATTCAAACCAATTGATCGCACTGCACACACTGCACACAATGTGTCAAGATCAAATCGATCTTCTTTTTCTGTGTTTGATCCAATTGATTATGTTGTAGAATCGCCTAATATAACTAGAGCGTCTACATCTAGAGTTAATGAATTTAGGTCAGATAATAATCTGGAAACTAGATTTGAAAAATTAAAAATTTCTCCTAATAACATTGTTCATGGTATTCCTCGTAATAATAGCGATGAGTCTGTTGAACTTACTGAGTCTGAAATGGACTTTTCTGTGAGAAATACTCGCGTTTAAAAAATTGTTTTAAATGAATCAAGAAAAAATAGATTTTTCAAAAGGTTCATATGCTCGTCAGTTAATAAAAACTGAGTTTCTTAAAGAAAGATGGGAAGTTTTTAGAAAATGGTTTTTTGAAAACTTTACCAAAGAACAACAAAATGGTTTTCAGGAAGAGTTTTATAAATTCGTTTCTGAAAAGAATCAATTAGTGCCATTTGTTGCATGGTTTGTGGTGACTCATGTGGAACCATATGTTGCAGTTCTAGAAAGAACTTATGTGTTTGATTCTGGCAGGAAAGAAAAATGTATATTCCCTCCCCAGGATGCATTTCATGTTGAAGGATCTAAGGAAATTCCTTTTACTGCTTTCAATAAATTGTTGGAAGGTGGTCAGTTTAATGTCACAATTGGTCATCTTAATAACTTGGTAAAACAAGGTAATTATGCTGCTCTTTACCTTAATGTGCTAGGTGAGAGTATGTATGGGCTTGATAATAGGCTCAATTTAATTTTAAACCAGGTTAATAAAACCAATAAATTGATAGGTGATTTAGAAGAACAGGTTAATCAAATGAAGAAAATGATTTTGGAAAAATCTGTTTCTATCACCCCGGTAACTGAAATTATTTCAATGCCAACAATTCAACCTCCCCCTGAGATTCATGATTTCAAACTCAGGAATTTATCTGAATTAGAAAAACTTATTAATAAAAAGTTTTCTGATTTAAATATTTCGGTAATTGATGATAACCTATATATCAAACAGGTTAATGAAGAAGTTAATAAACTTAGGTATGCTGATAGGCCTACTCTAAGGACTTATTATTATCCTCGTCCCTCCCCAATTGATGTTTTGCATGAGGAACAGGATCTAATTACCAATAATTCGTTTTCTGGCAAACATATCTATGAATGGAATTTAGATGGTTTTGCTGAACGTCATATTTATAATCTTGCGCATCGCATGCTCATGTATTCTACTATTTGTAAGAATAATGGGAATGATGACAGAAGTGTAGCCCAAATGATTGTGGCTGGGTTCACTGGTCAAATAAAAGGCTGGTGGGATAATTATTTAACCCGTGCTTGTAAAGATGAAATCCTAGGAGCTGTTAAATTAGAACAGGAAGGATCATCTAACACAGATAATCAAAATGCTGTGTATACTTTAATTGTTACAATTATTGAACATTTTACTGGCAGGTGGACTAATAATAATGAGTATATTAGGACCCTGTTAAATGGTTTAAAGTGTCAGAGTCTCACTTCATTTAGGTGGTACAAGGATACTTTTATGTCTAGAGTAATGGAACTCCCAGAGGTTAATAGTACCCACTGGAAATCTAAATTTATTGATGGTCTGCCTTCGTTATTCGCGGAAAGGGTTAGAAAAACTCTTAGGCAGAATGAGTCTAGTATAGACTATGACAAATGCACTTATGGTAAGTTAATTGCAACTTGCATCCAAGAAGGTTTAGGTTTATGCAATGAGATAAAACTGAACCAACAAATTAAAAAGAATAACTTAGCTGAAAAACAACAGTTAGGTCAATTCTGTGGTCAGTTTGGGATGGAGAATCCTAAACTAATTGATAATAAACCACAAGGTAAATCCAAACCTGATAAAAAGAGTAGACATAGGTCACATAGGGCTAGGTCTTCTCAGAAATTGGAAAAGAAAAAATTGAGAAAAGATAAACATGATTCTGATAAAAGAAAAATGTTTAGAAAATTTAGAAAGCATGGTGCCTGTTGGAAATGTGGTAAAATAGGACATTATGCTGATAATTGTAAAATGAGAGAAAAAATTAGGAGCCTAGATATTGATGATAATATCAAGGATGTTTTGTGCAAATTGATGCTTGAATCTTCTGATGAAGAAGATAATGATATTTCTGATCATGCATTTTCTGATTTCAATAATGATTTGAATTGCATGAAATCTGATTGTAATGGAACTGTTAATTCTACTGATTCTGATTCTGCAAATAGTAGTTCTGAATCTGATATGAATGTCAATCGTATTATGGCACAATTTAATGAAGGTGTTATTAATGTTATTTCTGATAATAGCGCTTTTGAATTGTTAAAAATGATTAAGGATCCAATTCTTAGATCTAAAATCATTGATTGCATAGGTGATGAACCTAGTACATCTAATTCTATTAATGAAAATAGGATAGGTGGTAATAGTGAACCTTACTCAATGACAGAGGTGTACAAAATGCTAGAAAGTAGGAATAAGCATAGCTCACCTACTACTATTGTTGACCTTAATAAAGAGGTTATTAGTCTTAAAAATGAGATTAATGAATTAAAAAGAAATAATAGATTTCTTGAGGATAGAATTAGGAAAATAGAGATTGCTCAAGGAAAGCAAATAGTGCCTTCCTCTTTGCCTGCTTCTCTGCCTGTTTTCCCTGTCCCCAATTCCCCCAATAAGCCTAATTTATCTCTGTTCAAACTGAATGATATGTTTGATGTGCCTGATAATTTTCAGTTTAATAATTTGTCTGATGATTTTCTATCTAAATTAGAGATAGTTACTTCTCAGAAATGGTTAATTAAAATAAAGCTTTTAATTGGAAATAGCTTTTCAAAAGAATTTACTGCACTAGTAGACAGTGGTGCAGATTTAAATTGCATTCAGGAAGGTTTAATACCTACTAGGTATTTTGAGAAAACATCTCATGTCCTTCGTTCTGCTAATGGAGAAAAACTAGATATAAGTTTTAAACTCCCCAATGCTTTTATTTGCAAAAATAAATGTTGCATTCCAATGAGTTTTCTTTTGGTTAAAAATATTTCTAACCAAATAATTTTGGGTACACCCTTTTTAAAGAAAATATTTCCTTTAAAAATGGTTAATGAAAAAGGTTTTTCTGGAGTCTTTAATGGTAAAGATTTAACTTTTCAGTTTATAACTGAACCGTTTTCCAGAATGCTGAATCAACTTCAGGATTTGATTGTTAATAAAAATAATCAAATTAATTTTCTTAAGGAAGAAATTGTTAGTCTTAATATAGATGAACAATTGCAAAATCCTAAATTAAAGGAAAAAATTACTTTAATTGAAACAGGTTTAATTGTTTCTGTTTGCAATGATCATCCAAATGCTTTTTGGAATAGAAAGAAGCATATTGTTGATTTGCCTTATGATGATTCATTTGATGGTAGTATCCCTACTAAGGCTAGGCCGTGTCAAATGAATAGTGAAACTTTGGTTTATTGCAAAAAAGAAATAGAGTCTTTATTGCATAAAGGGTTAATTAGACCTACCAAGTCTGCTTGGTCTTGCACTGCATTCTATGTGAATAAACACAGTGAGCAAGAGCGTGGTGCACTTAGATTGGTCATTAATTATAAGCCTCTTAATAAAGCCTTAAAATGGATTAAGTACCCAATTCCCAATAAAAAAGATTTGCTTGATAGATTATTCAGTGCAAATATCTTTTCCAAATTTGATTTAAAATCTGGATATTGGCAGATTCAAATAGCTGAGTCTGATAGGTTTAAAACTGCCTTCAATGTTCCTTTTGGGCAATATGAATGGAATGTTATGCCTTTTGGCCTGAAGAATGCCCCTTCAGAATTCCAGAAGATTATGAATGATATCTTCAATCCTTATAGTGATTTTATAATTGTTTACATCGATGATATATTGGTGTTTTCTAATAATATAGAAATGCATTTTAAACATTTACATGTGTTTAAACAGGTCATGATAAATAGTGGTCTGGTCATTTCTAAGCCCAAAATGGTTTTATGTCAAACCAAAATTAAATTTTTGGGTCATTTCATTGAAAAAGGTAATATCATACCTATTGATAGGAGTATTGAGTTTGCATCTAAATTTCCTGATGTTATTCTTGATAAAACTCAATTGCAAAGGTTTTTAGGGAGTCTTAATTACATTTCTCCTTATTATAAAAATCTTGCTAATGATACTGCATGCTTACATGATAGGCTTAAGAAATTGCCTAAGCCTTGGAATGATGAGCACACACAATCTGTAATTAGGATTAAGAATAGGGTTAAAGAATTGCCTTGTCTTATGTTATCTAATCCTAATTGGGAAAAAATCATTGAAACTGATGCATCTGATATTGGTTTTGGTGGGATTTTAAAACAAGTTAATCCTAGTAATAAACAGGAAATTCTTGTTAGATTTTATTCTGGTAAATGGAATTCAAGCCAGTCTAATTATGCTACTGTAGTCAAAGAAATTTTTGCTATAGTAAAATGTGTTCTTAAATTTCAAGATGACTTGTATAATCAATTTTTTATTATAAAAACTGATTGTCAAGCTGCACAATTCATGTTTAATAAAGATTTTAAACATAATGTTTCAAAGCAAATGTTTGCGAGGTGGCAAGCTTATTTAGCCCCTTTTGATTTTAAAATTGTTTATAAGAAAGGGAATGAGAATTATCTCCCTGACTTCTTAACAAGAGAATTCTTGCAGGGCTAATGGAAGCTGGATATTCCCCTTTCTCCAATAGAGGAGGATGGCGTGGTTCTTCCAATAGAGGAAGAGGCCGACATGTTAATGTTCCCAAGCCGCCATTAATACAACATGGCAAAATGAAGCTAATAGAAGCTTCTTCTGACCGTTCTTTTGGTCAAACCACCCAATTTCCCCAATATTTTTGTGATCCAATGTTCACAGACCCAAATTTGCTAGCCGAATTTATGAAATTCCAGCAAAACAAAGCAGCAGAAGAAAATAAATCTTCTGGCTCTTCATCTTGCCAAACCCCATCCCAAGCCGAAGGATCTAATAAAAGACCTTCATATGTTAATGTGGCTGCTCATATTGAAACCGTGGTTGATGAGGATAGCCTTGTCACCTTTGAGCAGAAATCTGCCAAGGACCCAATTTTGGTTCTTGAGAAGTCCGATCTCAAATGGAGAGATCAGCCCTGGAAATTGTTCCAGAGGTATTTGGATGTGGCATCATATCCTGCTGGTTCTTACAAGAACAGGTCTTTTTATGAGAATATACTCATAAGCTCTGGTTCTGCAGAGGTCAAGCATAATGAAGCTAATACGCATGAAAAAATGAATTTCGCGTATAGTAGGATCATAATTAAAAAGATCATTTCAATTGAGGAATGGGGTATCTCTTCATTAAAAGAGAAAGAATTATTCATTAACCAGGGTACAATTAAGTATACCTTTTGGGATTATATCCAGGCATTTTCAAATGCATTGTTATATGAAAACAAAAGGAGGCCTCGTCAATTTTGGGTCTAGCCTCTGAAAAAATTCGTCGGCGCAAAGGAAAAATGTCCAAGGCTGATCTAATGAATGAAGTCTTCAAGATGGTCCAAGAGCAAGTAGGACAGTTTGAAGATAATAGCTCAGACACTGAGGAAAATAACTCCGCCAGTGAAACTGCATCAATGAGTGAATCAATGAGCTCCAAATCTGCTTCAAGAGTTGAAGATTTTCAAGAAGCTCAAGATCCAGAGGATAATATTCCTTCTGAAGAAGCTGTCAGGAAATTCATCTCTGACATGGAGCAACAAAATAAGTTGTAATTGATGTAATTGCTGTGTGAAGCAAATAGTTGCTTCTGGGAAAAACAATAGTGCAGGTAAAACAAATAGTGTTTTCACTGTGCACTTTCCAAAAGGTGAATAGTAAATCACTGTTCACTTTTGACTTTCGGTAAAGTAAATAGTACTTTACTGTTGGTCACTGTTGCGGATTCGAAAATTTTGAAGTCCGCACAGTACCATTCTTTTGTTTATAAGTAGCGATAGAATTCATTTGTAAGGGGGAGCTTTCGCACGCATACTCTCTTAATTTTTCTTACTATTTTGTAAATCTCTGTAATAGTTGCTTTGTAATAATTTAGTTTTAAACTTGTAAATTTAAGAAGAGAAGAAGGTTTTTCTTCAGTTCGTGGTGTCCGGTTCGTGGTGTCCGGTGAGGTGCCCGAAGAGGTAATTCCTCTTCTTTTTTATTTTTAATTGAGGTTGTCCCTAGCCTAATGAAAGGCTAAGGGGTTCAGTGTTAAATAGACATGATAAAGATGTTGTTTGTTTAAATCATGGTTAATCAAGTAGTTTGGACTGTGATGTAGGCATTTGATTTCGATTTACGTTTATAAATCATTACCCTGATGCTGTTATCCGGATCTCTCCCCTTTCGGGTTCTAAGTACCTTGACCACTGAGTAGATTTGTTGTCCCTTGAATGCCCTTGTTAGCCGGGGTAGGCGTTTGTGGGCTTTGGACGGAACCGATCTATGTCAGTTGTGTTAAAGTCTTGGGTAAAGTTCTCCCGATTTGGCGGTTTATTTCGTGTTGTTAAAGATCCGTGAACACTTAAGGTTTTGATCTATGCCCGTAGATTGAATGATTATTCTTGCCTCATAAGATCCGATACCATTTTTACAGCGGATCTTATGAGGCAAGAATAATCATTCAATCTACGGGCATAGATCAAAACCTTAAGTGTTCACGGATCTTTAACAACACGAAATAAACCGCCAAATCGGGAGAACTTTACCCAAGACTTTAACACAACTGACATAGATCGGTTCCGTCCAAAGCCCACAAACGCCTACCCCGGCTAACAAGGGCATACAAGGGACAACAGATCTACTCAGTGGTCAAGGTACTTAGAACCCGAAAGGGGAGAGATCCGGATAACAGCATCACGGTAATGATTTATAAACGTAAATCGAAATCAAATGCCTACATCACAGTCCAAACTTCTTGATTAACCATGATTTAAACAAACAACATCTTTATCATGTCTATTTAACACTGAACCCCTTAGCCTTTCATTAGGCTAAGGACAACCTCAATTAAAAATAAAAAAGAAGAGGAATTACCTCTTCGGGCACCTCACCGGACACCACGAACCGGACACCACGAACTGAAGAAAACCTTCTTAAATTTACAGATTTAAAACTATATTAATTACAATTCAACTATTACAAAATATCAAATTACAAAAGAGTAAGAAAAATATTTGAGAGTATGCGTGCGAAAGCTCTCTCTTACAAATGAATTCTATCGCTACTTATAAACAAAAGAATGGTACTGTGCGGACTTCAAAATTTTCGAATCCGCAACAGTGACCAACAGTAAAGTACTATTTACTTTACCGAAAGTCAAAAGTGAACAGTGATTTACTATTCACCTTTTGGAAAGTGCACAGTGAAAACACTATTTGTTTTACCTGCACTATTGTTTTTCCCAGAAGCAACTATTTGCTTCACACAGCAATTACATCAATTACAACTTATTTTGTTGCTCCATGTCAGAGATGAATTTCCTGACAGCTTCTTCAGAAGGAATATTATCCTCTGGATCTTGAGCTTCTTGAAAATCTTCAACTCTTGAAGCAGATTTGGAGCTCATTGATTCACTCATTGATGCAGTTTCACTGGCGGAGTTATTTTCCTCAGTGTCTGAGCTATTATCTTCAAACTGTCCTACTTGCTCTTGGACCATCTTGAAGACTTCATTCATTAGATCAGCCTTGGACATTTTTCCTTTGCGCCGACGAATTTTTTCAGAGGCTAGACCCAAAATTGACGAGGCCTCCTTTTGTTTTCATATAACAATGCATTTGAAAATGCCTGGATATAATCCCAAAAGGTATACTTAATTGTACCCTGGTTAATGAATAATTCTTTCTCTTTTAATGAAGAGATACCCCATTCCTCAATTGAAATGATCTTTTTAATTATGATCCTACTATACGCGAAATTCATTTTTTCATGCGTATTAGCTTCATTATGCTTGACCTCTGCAGAACCAGAGCTTATGAGTATATTCTCATAAAAAGACCTGTTCTTGTAAGAACCAGCAGGATATGATGCCACATCCAAATACCTCTGGAACAATTTCCAGGGCTGATCTCTCCATTTGAGATCGGACTTCTCAAGAACCAAAATTGGGTCCTTGGCAGATTTCTGCTCAAAGGTGACAAGGCTATCCTCATCAACCACGGTTTCAATATGAGCAGCCACATTAACATATGAAGGTCTTTTATTAGATCCTTCGGCTTGGGATGGGGTTTGGCAAGATGAAGAGCCAGAAGATTTATTTTCTTCTGCTGCTTTGTTTTGCTGGAATTTCATAAATTCGGCTAGCAAATTTGGGTCTGTGAACATTGGATCACAAAAATATTGGGGAAATTGGGTGGTTTGACCAAAAGAACGGTCAGAAGAAGCTTCTATTAGCTTCATTTTGCCATGTTGTATTAATGGCGGCTTGGGAACATTAACATGTCGGCCTCTTCCTCTATTGGAAGAACCACGCCATCCTCCTCTATTGGAGAAAGGGGAATATCCAGCTTCCATTAGCCCTGCAAGAATTCTCTTGTTAAGAAGTCAGGGAGATAATTCTCATTCCCTTTCTTATAAACAATTTTAAAATCAAAAGGGGCTAAATAAGATTGCCACCTCGCAAACATTTGCTTTGAAACATTATGTTTAAAATCTTTGTTAAACATGAATTGTGCAGCTTGACAATCAGTTTTTATAATAAAAAATTGATTATACAAGTCATCTTGAAATTTAAGAACACATTTTACTATAGCAAAAATTTCTTTGACTACAGTAGCATAATTAAACTGGCTTGAATTCCATTTACCAGAATAAAATCTAACAAGAATTTCCTGTTTATTACTAGGATTAACTTGTTTTAAAATACCACCAAAACCAATATCAGATGCATCAGTTTCAATGATTTTTTCCCAATTAGGATTAGATAACATAAGGCAAGGCAATTCTTTAACCCTATTCTTAATCCTAATTACAGATTGTGTGTGCTCATCATTCCAAGGCTTAGGCAATTTCTTAAGCCTATCATGTAAGCATGCAGTATCATTAGCAAGATTTTTATAATAAGGAGAAATGTAATTAAGACTCCCTAAAAACCTTTGCAATTGGGTTTTATCAAGAATGACATCAGGAAATTTAGATGCAAACTCAATACTCCTATCAATAGGTATGATATTACCTTTTTCAATGAAATGACCCAAAAATTTAATTTTGGTTTGACATAAAACCATTTTGGGCTTAGAAATGACCAGACCACTATTTATCATGACCTGTTTAAACACATGTAAATGTTTAAAATGCATTTCTATATTATTAGAAAACACCAATATATCATCGATGTAAACAATTATGAAATCACTATAAGGATTGAAGATATCATTCATAATCTTCTGGAATTCTGAAGGGGCATTCTTCAGGCCAAAAGGCATAACATTCCATTCATATTGCCCAAAAGGAACATTGAAGGCAGTTTTAAACCTATCAGACTCAGCTATTTGAATCTGCCAATATCCAGATTTTAAATCAAATTTGGAAAAGATATTTGCACTGAATAATCTATCAAGCAAATCTTTTTTATTGGGAATTGGGTACTTAATCCATTTTAAGGCTTTATTAAGAGGCTTATAATTAATGACCAATCTAAGTGCACCACGCTCTTGCTCACTGTGTTTATTCACATAGAATGCAGTGCAAGACCAAGCAGACTTGGTAGGTCTAATTAACCCTTTATGCAATAAAGACTCTATTTCTTTTTTGCAATAAACCAAAGTTTCACTATTCATTTGACACGGCCTAGCCTTAGTAGGGATACTACCATCAAATGAATCATCATAAGGCAAATCAACAATATGCTTCTTTCTATTCCAAAAAGCATTTGGATGATCATTGCAAACAGAAACAATTAAACCTGTTTCAATTAAAGCAATTTTTTCCTTTAATTTAGGATTTTGCAATTGTTCATCTATATTAAGACTAACAATTTCTTCCTTAAGAAAATTAATTTGATTATTTTTATTAACAATCAAATCCTGAAGTTGATTCAGCATTCTGGAAAACGGTTCAGTTATAAACTGAAAAGTTAAATCTTTACCATTAAAGACTCCAGAAAAACCTTTTTCATTAACCATTTTTAAAGGAAATATTTTCTTTAAAAAGGGTGTACCCAAAATTATTTGGTTAGAAATATTTTTAACCAAAAGAAAACTCATTGGAATGCAACATTTATTTTTGCAAATAAAAGCATTGGGGAGTTTAAAACTTATATCTAGTTTTTCTCCATTAGCAGAACGAAGGACATGAGATGTTTTCTCAAAATACCTAGTAGGTATTAAACCTTCCTGAATGCAATTTAAATCTGCACCACTGTCTACTAGTGCAGTAAATTCTTTTGAAAAGCTATTTCCAATTAAAAGCTTTATTTTAATTAACCATTTCTGAGAAGTAACTACCTCTAATTTAGATAGAAAATCATCAGACAAATTATTAAACTGAAAATTATCAGGCACATCAAACATATCATTCAGTTTGAACAGAGATAAATTAGGCTTATTGGGGGAATTGGGGACAGGGAAAACAGGCAGAGAAGCAGGCAAAGAGGAAGGCACTATTTGCTTTCCTTGAGCAATCTCTATTTTCCTAATTCTATCCTCAAGAAATCTATTATTTCTTTTTAATTCATTAATCTCATTTTTAAGACTAATAACCTCTTTATTAAGGTCAACAATAGTAGTAGGTGAGCTATGCTTATTCCTACTTTCTAGCATTTTGTACACCTCTGTCATTGAGTAAGGTTCACTATTACCACCTATTCTATTTTCATTAATAGAATTAGATGTACTAGGTTCATCACCTATGCTATCAATGATTTTAGATCTAAGAATTGGATCCTTAATCATTTTTAACAATTCTAAAGCGCTATTATCAGAAATAACATTAATAACACCTTCATTAAATTGTGCCATAATATGATTGACATTCATATCAGATTCAGAACTACTATTTGCAGAATCAGAATCAGTAGAATTAACAGTTCCATTACAATCAGATTTCATGCAATTCAAATCATTATTGAAATCAGAAAATGCATGATCAGAATTATCTTCTTCATCAGAAGATTCAAGCATCAATTTGCACAAAACATCCTTGATATTATCATCAATATCTAGGCTCCTAATTTTTTCTCTCATTTTACAATTATCAGCATAATGTCCTATTTTACCACATTTCCAACAGGCACCATGCTTTCTAAATTTTCTAAACATTTTTCTTTTATCAGAATCATGTTTATCTTTTCTCAATTTTTTCTTTTCCAATTTTTGAGAAGACCTAGCCCTATGTGACCTATGTCTACTCTTTTTATCAGGTTTGGATTTACCTTGTGGTTTATTATCAATTAGTTTAGGATTCTCCATCCCAAACTGACCACAGAATTGACCTAACTGTTGTTTTTCAGCTAAGTTATTCTTTTTTATTTGTTGGTTCAGTTTTATCTCATTGCATAAACCTAAACCTTCTTGGATGCAAGTTGCAATTAACTTACCATAAGTGCATTTGTCATAGTCTATACTAGACTCATTCTGCCTAAGAGTTTTTCTAACCCTTTCCGCAAATAACGAAGGCAGACCATCTATAAATTTAGATTTCCAGTGGGTACTATTAACCTCTGGGAGTTCCATTACTCTAGACATAAAAGTATCCTTGTACCACCTAAATGAAGTGAGACTCTGACACTTTAAACCATTTAACAGGGTCCTAATATACTCATTATTATTAGTCCACCTGCCAGTAAAATGTTCAATAATAGTAACAATTAAAGTATACACAGCATTTTGATTATCTGTGTTAGATGATCCTTCCTGTTCTAATTTAACAGCTCCTAGGATTTCATCTTTACAAGCACGGGTTAAATAATTATCCCACCAGCCTTTTATTTGACCAGTGAACCCAGCCACAATCATTTGGGCTACACTTCTGTCATCATTCCCATTATTCTTACAAATAGTAGAATACATGAGCATGCGATGCACAAGATTATAAATATGACGTTCAGCAAAACCATCTAAATTCCATTCATAGATATGTTTGCCAGAAAACGAATTATTGGTAATCAAATCCTGTTCCTCATGCAAAACATCAATTGGGGAGGGACGAGGATAATAATAAGTCCTTAGAGTAGGCCTATCAGCATACCTAAGTTTATTAACTTCTTCATTAACCTGTTTGATATATGAACTATCATCTAGGTTATCATCAATTACCGAAATATTTAAATCAGAAAACTTTTTATTAATAAGTTTTTCTAATTCAGATAAATTCCTGAGTTTGAAATCATGAATCTCAGGGGGAGGTTGAATTGTTGGCATTGAAATAATTTCAGTTACCGGGGTGATAGAAACAGATTTTTCCAAAATCATTTTCTTCATTTGATTAACCTGTTCTTCTAAATCACCTATCAATTTATTGGTTTTATTAACCTGGTTTAAAATTAAATTGAGCCTATTATCAAGCCCATACATACTCTCACCTAGCACATTAAGGTAAAGAGCAGCATAATTACCTTGTTTTACCAAGTTATTAAGATGACCAATTGTGACATTAAACTGACCACCTTCCAACAATTTATTGAAAGCAGTAAAAGGAATTTCCTTAGATCCTTCAACATGAAATGCATCCTGGGGAGGGAATATACATTTTTCTTTCCTGCCAGAATCAAACACATAAGTTCTTTCTAGAACTGCAACATATGGTTCCACATGAGTCACCACAAACCATGCAACAAATGGCACTAATTGATTCTTTTCAGAAACGAATTTATAAAACTCTTCCTGAAAACCATTTTGTTGTTCTTTGGTAAAGTTTTCAAAAAACCATTTTCTAAAAACTTCCCATCTTTCTTTAAGAAACTCAGTTTTTATTAACTGACGAGCATATGAACCTTTTGAAAAATCTATTTTTTCTTGATTCATTTAAAACAATTTTTTAAACGCGAGTATTTCTCACAGAAAAGTCCATTTCAGACTCAGTAAATTCAACAGACTCATCGTTATTATTACGAGGAATACCATGAACAATGTTATTAGGAGAAATTTTTAATTTTTCAAATCTAGTTTCCAGATTATTATCTGACCTAAATTCATTAACTCTAGATGTAGACGCTCTAGTTATATTAGGCGATTCTACAACATAATCAATTGGATCTAGATGTAAAAATGGTTTTGTGAAGAACATCTTTTGACTGTTTATTTAACACTATTTCCTAAAATGAGTTTTTTTAAAGGGAAATCCTCTTTAATTAAAAATTCACAGCTGGAGGAAATAGATCTTCCAAAAAATTTGGATTTATTAAATAAATGGACCATTCCAAAAGTGGATCCGAAGGTAATTTATCAATTCGGAACTTTTGAAAAAATAAGTTTTAAGCAAGTTGTTAAAACAACTGAGGAAATTATTCCTATTCATAAAGATGATATGTCTTTACAATTATTGCACAGATCTGATATTGATAGATATAGATCTGAGTTTAAATTCTTGCATATCGGTTTAATTCAAGTTGCTTTTAAGCCCTTGACTCTGGACAATTTACCAGAGAGTTTTATTGCTGTGTTACGTGATGCGCGTAATCTTGACTGGAAAAAATCAATCATGGGTGTGATTCAATCTAGTTTGGCCCATGGTCCAGTCTACTTTAATGTTTATCCTAATCTTGCACTTTCGATTATGGATGAAAATATTTATAGTTTTAAACAATTAAAGAATATTCATTAGACCAACTAAAGTTGTTGTCACATCAATACAATTTGACACATTCAAATCAATGTGACAGTAATAAGCGTTTCTTGTTATCAATGTTAAAGTTATCTTTAATATCTTAATAGAAATTTTTGAACATTTTTATTTTTTTGTAAGCATCAAAACAAGCATAACTTAAAATGTACTAGCACAAATTTCATGCATGTTGTGCAGAATATATTATTTAAGTAAATTAAATATAAAAGATTATAAATGTACATTTAAATTATTATAATTTTGCAAATAAAATATTGTAAATTTTATGTATTTTGATAGTGAAAGGCAATTGTTTTTTAAAAAATAAATAATTTTCTCAATGGATAATTTCATATAACTAAGTATATATCTAATAGAAAAAATGAAATTACAGGAATTTCAATTCAATTTAATACATTCAAATCAATGTGAGAGTAATAGCATTTTTGTTATCGATTTCAAGGTACTCTCATTATCTTAATAGGACGTTCTCAAAAACATTTTCATTTTTCTTAACCCCCCAAAAAGGCATCTATTAGAACATACCAGGGTAAATTTTATGTTGAACAAAATATGTTAGTTAATTAAATTAAAAATAAAAAAATTTACGAAAGTTAGTTTATTGTGCTTTTACAAATCACGTATGATAAATTTGTTGAATTCAATCAATTAAATATGATCATTTTTTGAGGAAAATACAAATTTAAATAATTTTTTAAAAATAACTTTAAACAAACATAATAATATCAAGTAGTAGATATCAAAACAAATAGAGAAGGATCACCTCAATTAAATTTAATAATTTAAATAAAGTGCTTAGTTCCGAACTTTTACATGGAATCGTCCAATGTTTAATTACTTCTCAATTTAGTATTACATTAACTTTAATTACCAAATAATTGAATTTAGAAACAAATAAAAGGATTAAAAATTTAGTTACATGAACATAAATATTTCAAACTCGGAGCAAATTAATAAGATCGTAAGATAGCAATAGAAGTATTTATGATATATGTGAATTCTTTATAGATTCTGATAAAAATGTGACATAAGATAATATGTTGTTGATTTTACCTTGAAATTTGAGTTATAAATGATGAGAAACGGAAGAAACAGAGCAAAGTGGTTGAAATGGCACGAGGTGCACACCCCCGCATGCGTTGGTAGAATGTTGCACGCTGGGCCATGAGGCGACAGTGCCCAGGCGTGAGAATGGGCATTAGGAGTCGCAATGTCTGCCTAGGTGAGCGGGTCACTGGAATGCAAGTTTTCCATGCCAATACGCATAGCAGGTGAGTTTTCTCAGCACAAGATAGAGTTGTGCGAGCCAGGGCGCAAGTTGTGTGAGCCAGGGCACAAGTCATGGGCTAGAGTTGTGCGCGCTGGGGCGCGCAATGCAAGGCCCATGGGCTAGATTTTGGGTTTCACAGGTATATATACTCGTTTTCTTTCGGGACAAGTTGAGATAGACAATACATGAGTAATTCTATACTATTTTTGAGATAGTTTCTCGAGAAGGAGTTTAGAATAAGGGTATTTGGTATTCTCGTGAGATTTGTGGGACTCAAAGTTGTACTTGTTATTTTGATTTGAAATCAATAAAATCCTTTCTTTGTCGGGTGGATTAGGTACATTGCCGAACTACATTAAATCTTGTTATCAGTTTTCATTGAATTACTTTACTGTTATTTCATAGTTTTCATAATAGATCTTTCTGGGTTACAACTAATTGGTATCAGAGCTAGTTGGATTAGATGTCAGGCTTGAAGTACGAGGTAAAGAAGTTCGATAGGAAAAATAATTTTGGGCTATGGAAGATGAAGATGCATTTCCTCCTCTGTCAATAAGGTTTACATATAGTGTTAAAGGGCAAAGATTTCTTGCTAGAGATACTGACATACAAGGAAAAGGATGAGTTTATGGCGATGACATATGGTGCTTTGGTGTTATCATTAGCAGATAATATACTGAGAGAGGTCACCACAGAAAATACACTAGTGGAATTGTGGACGAAGCTGGAGAGTCTCTATATGACAAAGTCCCTAACAAATTGGCTATATTTGAAACAGCAGTTATACACATTGAGAATAAAAGAAGGTACATCTATTAATCAACATATTAATTATTTCAATAAGGTGATTTTGGATCTTGCTAGTATAGATGTAAAAATTGAAGATGAACATCGAGCATTAATTCTCTTGTGTTATCTACTCAAATCCTTTGAGTACTTGGTTACTACTTTATCGTATGGGAGGGATACGATGTTAGTGGAGGATGTGAAGGCCTAATTGAGTTTCAACGAATTGAGAAAACATATTCTGGGCAGCAACGATAGTGAAAGTAGGGAGAGATTGGTGGCAACAGGGATACTGAGAGAAAGAGGAAGGAGTACAGGCCGATCCAAGTCCCAAACCAAGCCTAGAACAGGCGATAAGTGTTTTAGGTGCGGTGGAAAAGGGCACTAGAAACGAAATTGTCCGGAACGAGGAAAGGCGAAAGATACAGATGAAATTTCTTATCAGAAATGGGATGATGTCGTAGGAATTGTTGAGGATAAGTTTGATAGTTGGCTTGTTCTCAATGTTACTGAGAGTTTACTAAGTTTGGAGTGGATTTTAGATATTGGTTGTTCCTACTATATGTGCCCACAAAAAGATTGGTTTACCACTTATAAGAAATATGATGGTGGTAAAGTGCTTATGGGAAATGATACTTCATGCAAAGTTGTAGGAATTGGCTCGTTTGTGTTAGAATGCATAATGGTATAGTAAGGACCTTAACATATGTGCGTCAAGTTCCAAATTTGAAGAAAAATCTGATTTCATTGGGTACTTTGGACAAGAATAGCTGTGAGTAAAGAGCCCGTGATGGAGTTCTGCAGGTTTCCAAAGGTGCACTACTTATCATGAAGGGAGATAAGATGAATGTCCTTTACATATTGCAGGGTAGCACAGTTTCTGGTACTATAGCTGTTTCTTCACCAGTCAATGATACTACGAGATTATGGCATATGCGACTTGGGCATATGAGTGAGAGGGGGATGTTAGAACTGAGCAAAGAGAGAAGACTGGAGAGTTGGATTTCTACAAGTAGTGCGTGATTGGCAAGCAACACGGGTGAAGTTTGGTATTGTAGTTTATAGGACCGAGGGCACCTTAGATCATATTTACTCAGATCTTTGAGGGCCTTCTCAAGTTTCTTTAAAAAGATGTGCTAGGTACATGTAACACCTATTGATGACTTCTCACGAAGAGTATGGGTGTACATGCTAAAGCATAAAGATGAGGTATTTGTCAACTTCAAGTAATGGAAAACTTTGATCGAGAAGTAGACAGGAAAAGAGATCAAGTGCTCGAGGACTGATAATGGATTGGAGTTCTACAACAAGGAATTTTAGGAATTCTACGATAAGGAAGAAATTATGAGGCATCGCATAGTTGTACATACACCACAACAGAATGGAATTGCAGAATGGATGAACATCACTATTTTGGAAAGAGCTAGATGCATGCTCTTTAATGCTAGATTGTCCATGGATTTTGTGGCAAAAGTAATTAACACTGCTTGTTATTTGATGAATAGGTCACCATCGACTGCTTTAGACTGCAAGACACCAATGGAAATTTGGTCCCGGTCTCTTGTTGATTACTCAAATATGAGAGTATTTGGTATCCAACTTATGCTCATGTTCGGGATGGGAAGCTTGAGCCAAGAGCTAGAAAGTGCATATTCCTAGGCTATGTAGATGGAGTCAAGGATTATCGTTTGTGGTGTAATGATGACAAGGGCTCTAAGATAATTATCAGTAGAGGCGTGACTTTGATGAGTCTGCAATAATGAGGAAGTTGGAGTAGGCCGAAAGTAGTCAACAGGGCATTAAGGGAAAGGTGGAGTATGAACTTAACACTCCACAAGTTTCAAAGGGAAAATAGAAGGTGGTAGATGAAGCTAGTGAGAGTACATTATCACCTAATCAGCAGTAGATAAATAATTCACTACAGAACTATCGTCTAGCTTGCGATAGAGAAAGAAGGCAAATCAAACCACCACAGCAGTTTACATATTCAGATCTAGTTGCTTATACTCTAAGTTTAGTCAAGGAATTTGTAGGAAATAATCAAGTCTAATACAAAGAGGCAATTTTCCATCCAGATTCTGACAAATGGGCAGCAACTATGAATGAAGAGATGGAGTCTTTACACAAGAATAGCACATGGGAGCTGGTTGATGTACCTAAAAGGTAGAAGATTGTAGGTTGCAAATGGATCTACAAGAAAAGGGAAGTGATTCCCGGGGTTGAGGAAGCTAGATACAAGGCGTGATTGGTTGCTAAGGGTTTGACTCAGAGAAAGGGAGTTAACTTTTATGAGGTGTTCTCCTCGATTGTAAAACATACTTCCATTAGTGTGTTACTTGCCATGGTGGCTCTGTTTGATAT
Organism: Jacaranda mimosifolia; assembly: GCA_018894105.1. NCBI lineage: Eukaryota > Viridiplantae > Streptophyta > Magnoliopsida > Lamiales > Bignoniaceae > Jacaranda > Jacaranda mimosifolia. The sequence goes on along the minus strand of CM032132.1, from coordinate 16,568,310 downwards.
AGAGCTTGAGTAGATAGATGTGAAAATAACATTTCTGCATGGTGAGTTGGAAGAACAGATCTACATGAACCAACCAGAATGATTCGTTGTTTTTGGGAAAGAAAATCAAGCATATTTCTTGAGGAGGTCTTTATATGGCTTGAGTCGGTCTCACATGCAGTGGTATAAAATATTTGATGCTTTTATTACCAAGATAAGATACACTAGAAGCATTTGTGATTGTAGTGTATATCATAAAAAATATAGTGATAACCTTCTTGTATATTTGTTGTTTTATGTCGATGATATTTTGATTGCCTTTAAAAATATATATGAGATCAATGTTTTAAAGCCTAAGTTGAGTGATGAATTTGATATGAAGGATTTGGGCAATGCAAAGAAGATATTGTCATAGAGATCATCCGGGATAGGCACGCAAGATTGTTGTACTTGTCTCAACAACATTACATTGAAAAAGTACTTGTAGTTCATCACTTGTAGCTCATTTCTGGCTCTCATCAGATCCATCAACGAGTACTGAGGAAGAAGTGGAGCACATGTCTAACATGCCATATGCTAGTGTAGTGGGTAGCTTGATGTACACCATAGTGTGCACTAGGCCAGACTTTTCACATGTAGCCAGTGTTGTGAGCAGGTACATGCACAAATCAGGAAAGACTCATTGACAAGTTGTTAAATGGATCATGAGGTATCTGAGAGGATCTACATATAGATATTTGAAGTATAGTCAATTGAATTCTACTGCTAGAATTATTGGCTATGTGGATGTAGATTATGCCGGAGATTTGGACAACAGAAGGTTCATGACAGGGTTTGTGTTTTGTGTTTCGAGTTGTATGGTAAGCTGGAAGGCAAGTTTGCAATCATCATTTGCATCGTCCATAACAGAAGCTAAGCACATGGCTTTGGTTGAAGGCATAGAGAAAGGCATTTGGCTAAAGGGGCTGATCGAGGATATGGGTATAGATTCTGAGATTACTATAGTATTTGCAATAGTTAGAGCGTCATACACTTGTTAAAGAATCAAGTTTTTCATGAGAGAACAAAGCACATTGATGGGAGGTGTCACTTTATCTGGCATATGGTGTTTGAAGGTGTCATCTCAATTGAGAAGGTTGGGACTAAGGATAATCCATTAGACATGTTGACCAAGATTGTTCTAGGAATCAAATTCGAGCATTGCTTGGATTTGATTAACATTTGTAAACTCAGATAAAGAGCCTTTTTGGGGGTAGAGACAGATAAGATGAATGGTGAATTTCAAGTTAAGGTGAAGAATTATTGATTTTGCCTTGAAATTTGAGCTACAAATAACGAGAAACAGAGCAAAATAGAGCGAAGTGATCGAAATGGGCACGAGAAGCATGCCTTGGCGCGTGTTGGTAGAACGCCGCTTGCCCGGCACGAGGCGGCAACGTCCAAGCTTGGAAACAGGCATCAGGAGTTACAACGTGTGCCCGGGCGTGGAGCAATCTGGAATTGCATGCCAGGGCGCACGGGTCATTGGAATGCCACGCCCTGGTGCAAGTTTTCCATGCCAGGGCGCGCGGCAGGCGAGTTTTCTCGGCACAAAATAGAGTTGTGCCCGTTGAGCAGTGCAAGGCCCATGGGCCAGATTTTGGGTTTCGTGGGTATATATACTCGTTTTCTTCTAGGACAAGTTGAGATACACAATACATGAATGATTCTATACTGCTTTTGAGATAGTTTCTCGAGACGGAGTTTAGAATGAGGGTGTTGGGTGTTCTCGTGAGATTTGTAGGACTCAAACTTGTACTAGTTACTTTGATTTGAAATCAATAAAATCCTTTATTTTTCGGGTGGATTAGGCACATCGTTGAACCACGGTAAATCTTATTGTCAGTTTTCATTGAATTACTTTACTGTTATTTCATAGTTTTTATAATAGATCTTTTTGGGTTACAACATATGTTAATTAACTTGTAGATTTTTATGTATTTTGTGTTACATAAAAATTAAAATTAAAAATAAAAATCAAAAGAGGCATGCCTCTTCTTCTTCTTCTTCTTCTTCTTATTATTATTATTAGCTTGATGCAGAAAATATTAAGCTAAATAATAACATTTTCCAATAAGATTTAGCCAATAAAGGGCTAACTCTTGTCGGGAGATTTTATTCAAGTGATAAAAATTGAGTTTGTGAATATATACTTTGCTAATAGTTTCCTTCTTATTTTAATATATATGGAATTGTTCATTGAATTTAATTAATCTTTTAATCTTGATGGATCTCAAAAAAATAAAATTATAGGAGTACATTTTTAGCTAAAATTTTGAAAATTTGAAAAATGCCTCAAATCACAGTAAAACTATGCATTTAATTTTTAGGATTTATAAATGAAAATTATTATATAGCGTATGCATTGCCTTTAGATAACTATGAGCTTAATTGATAATAAAATAGATAAAAGTATATATTAGTTAAGAATAATGGTATATCCGATTGATTAGATTTGTATATAATTAATTATAATATGAAAATATTCTAAGGAAAATATTTTTAAAGAGAAAAATGCATGTGAGGAAAGTAATTAAAAGCAAAAAAAAAAAAACTATAGAAATAAATTGAGGGAAAAAAGAATGTCTTTATTTATTATAAACATGAATTTATCTGATTTGATTTATAAATGGAAAGCATTGCATAGTATACATAGATGTACTTTGAATAATTTTAAGAGTAAGTGATAATTAATAAGAAGGAAAAAATATATAATTCCTTAATTTAGAAAATTCATTCATTCATTAATTTTTTATTTACAGAATTATGTGTCAAAAATTTAAATATATTAGGCTTTATAAATGCATTATAACCTTAAAAAACTGTAACACCCCAAAAATTATATGGTTGGTAGAATTGGGTTTTCATTATTTTAATTTTGATGAATTTCAATTATTCTTTTATTTTATTATTTTATTGAAATTTTGGTGGTCAATTTGTAAATAAGAAAAACTCGATTTTCAGGAATTTTAGAAGTTTTGGTGTCAATTCACAAATAAATAGGACTTGATTAGACTACAATTGAAATTTTGGGGGTTTGCATGGAAGTCTTCAGGTAGGTCAAAGTCCTACTTTCATAAACTGGAGGGGCTCAATTGAACAACTCTATAAAGTTTTGAGGGCCAATTTAGAAATTCTAAAAAGTCACCCCTATAAATATCACATTTTTCATTTTCCTCCCCATTTCTTCTTCCTTCTTCATCGTGCACCCTCTTCCTCTCCACCGGCGATTTCCTCCGATGACCCTCATTTCCGAAGACTAAACCGACCATTTATTTCCTCTCATCCCCAACAACAACCTAGTACCACATGCATGGCGTTTCAAGCAGCAGGCCACCAGAAAATCGGAGCTGAAAGTTGACTGCGGCGGTGAGTAATGGGTGATGGCAGAGCTGTGACGAAAACATGCTTCTGGGCAGCATTTCTGGAAGCTCTCAGCTTAAGGAACACATTGGTACCTTTGCATGGGAGTTTGGCACGGCAGTGGAGGTAGATTTTAGCAAAATCCTCACGGCGGCACTGAGACATTGAGGTTGCAATTGGAGGTCTTCCTGATGGCGAAACCTGCAATAAAGGTAGGCGTTGGATAGCTCTCGTTGAAAGGCGTCTTTTGGTGGTGATGTTGGTCTTTTTCCGACGACGGTAGACAGCGCGGCGGTGCAGCGACGGTGGAAAGACAATATTACCTCCTCGACGCAACGATCGCACTCGTGTACTTTGTTTTTGATTCTGGAACTCCAATAATCGAATCTTAGGTTAAAAGTTGGAATGGGATTATGTATATATACATGTATGTTGTACCATTTCATTTATAAATCTTGTATTATGACAAAAATGAGGATTTCATATATAAGTTGGATATGTACATCATGCTTGGATATATATACATGCGCCTAGTGGACCCAGATATATTGTACTATATTGTAACATGGATTAATTAAGTTGTTAAAGGATTTAAACCCAAATTTAAGGAGCTCATGAATTTGAAAACTAAGTGGCGACAATTGGGTTAATTATGATGATTGAACTACTATTGTTGATTTGGGATAACTTATAAGAATGATTATGTAATTAAGGACCATATTTCATCTTATTACTGGAACCGATACCAACACCGTGACTATTTCTGTCATAATCAGCTTAATTAGTGCATTTCGTACCAATAATATTGATCGAATCTTAATTTTCGTATTGATTGATAAACTAGTGATTTGGGATTGCTACTAGTATAGTTGTAATTATTAAAGGTCGAATAAGGATTTTGATCATGAATATACTCTTTTGGTTAGGTGACGAAGAAGTGGGTCCTGCTGACCAGTAGATTGCTGACTGTCTGGCACTTTTTCATACCTATATGTTAGTGAGGGTTCCTATTTTTGTATTGACTGCATCGTGTTTATTGAAATCTGTAAACTGCTTGAGATCTCGATTGTTTTTTATTATCTGATGTGTACATCTCTGTGAGGGTTATTGCTTGTTATTGATTCTGAATCTTGTCTGTTGTGGCGCCGAAAACTCTTACTTGTTATCTATATCGCTCTGTTGCCTAATTGTATTGTTATCTGTACTGTCCTGTATCATTATCTGTAGTCTTGCCGGCACACTTATTTATCTGTACAACGTTAAATAGCGATGTTGGTTTATCTGAATTTGTCTACTAATATCGTGTTGCCTTGATGGCATTTCTGTACTGTTATGTACTGTCTTGTCCTGTTATCGTTTGCCTCGCTGGCACATTCATTTACTTGGTATCTGTGATATGCTAGGGATTTCTCCATAGGTATCAACATGTACTAGGGATTTTCCCCTGGGCATCTGCACAAACTGTTATTGATTCTATTATATGTAGGGAGAATTATTGGGCCAAGGGCTGATCCTAACAAGATGTTTGGTTATGTGGGGCATGCCATGCAGTTCCACATGTGTGTCAGCGATACGTTAAGCGGTCCGCTTAGATATCCACGATACGCTAGGGATTTCCCCTTAGGTATCAGCGGTGCGTTAGGGATTTCCCCCTAAGCATCTGTGGTGCGCCATATAGTCCATATGGGCATCTGCCATGTACCAAGCTGTCGCGCTTTGGTGAACTGATTGACTGACTGGTATAAGGTGAATCTGCTATGCATGTTTTGTTGTAATATGTTGGAATGCGTATGCTTTGGGTTTGCTTTACTTGACTATATCCTGGCTGCTTGAAATATGTTCTTGGAGCAATAAGGCAGGAGAGTTTCCTGTTATGCTAATTGTTACTGCCTGTCTCTTGATATGTTTTGTTTTGACTGTTAAATTTTTGATCTGTTGAGTTGAATATTCCTCGATAGATCCTTATTGTTGTTGTTAGGTTTACCCCTCACTAAGTCTTTGGACTTACCCCCCCCTCCCCCCCCTCATATCACTTTAATTTTCTCAAATAGGTTTAGGCGATGAACTCGGACCTCAGGCATGGACAGGTGAATGTTTTGTAATAGATTAGATGTTTACATGCTAAGACTGAATTCTGACATGAGGCATGTAAATATTATGTTAACTGTTAAAGGACCACTATGACATGTATTCAGTAATTTTCTGTTAAGGTTTGTTCAAGTTGAAATTATCACTGCTTTTGATAGGTTTGAAATGTTAAGTATGGGCCTATTGTTCGATTTATGGGTTTTGAAATTAAGACTAAATCAAAGTTGCACCTCTGCTTAGGGGCTATCCCGAGAGAGGGAATTACAAAAACAATCAAATTTTCCTAAAAAATTAAAGCTAAAATTTAAGAATTAAGACTTAAGTTAAAAGTAAATATTTGTGGTCAAAGAATCTTCAAATTATCACATCATAAGATTGATTTAGATATACCGAAGAATGAACAAAATCATAAAAAGAAAATAAAATGAAGGATCATAAACTTAACTCTATCAGAGCCAACAAATAAAACTAAGAAAAAGATGAGTATAACTAATTAAAACATATAACACAAAGTATATCATAACTTAAAAAACAAAATAACTGTAATTATTAAAATATACAAATATTAAAGTAATGTCTTGAAACTATATATATTTTTTTCCAACATCCTAATGCCATTAAAAAAATATTGTTGTACCGTCATACATCTGTTAGAAGCAGTGGCGGAATATTTTACATTATTGGAAAAAATAAAAAATGAGTACATAGATAATTGAACAGAATTTATTAAAATAAAAGAAAATTTAAATTAATTTCGCCAGGAAAATTTATAATCATGCTAGAGAACATGCATAATTAATTTTGTTATGCTTTAATTCTTATAATCTGCTAGAAAAAGTTGTATAATTTTATCATGCCATATAGATGCAACTTCAACTTTTTAATATAAAAATATATATACATGGCACTAAATTATTTGTCAAATCAATTATTAAAGAATAAATTGAAAAATATATATGTATATATATAATAATTCAATCGTTAACATTCTCTTAGTCATCATAATTTTCAAACGATAAACTTTTGCTAGTATAAAATATGGAATGAAACTCAAAATGATTCAATTTAATAGAAGCATACCTCGAAATCGATTCTTTGATATCACGCATCAAAGAAAATTCAAATATTGAAATGCTGGAAATAATAAAAAATGTTTTAAGAACAATAAATATTAAAAAAAAGATAATAGTAAAATGAAAAATAGAATTAAGAGAAAAATGGATAGTAGGCAGGAAATGGAGAAATCTTTATCATGTTGGCTAATTAATGAAACAGTAAGAAAATGAATATTATCAGCGTAAGGAAAAACAAAGAATAGGTCAAAAATTGTCAAAGTGAGATGATTTAAAAATAAATAAATAAATAAAGAAACAAAACAAAAAACATCTTATAGAAAATTCTAAAAGCAGAAGATTGACAATGGCTTGACACCAAAAAAATTAAAATTACATACCTAAGGAACAATGAAGATGAAAAAAATATATATGTTAGCAAATAGAATGTAATAGATGTTTCTGAAGTGGGAATAGAAAGATTTTTGATGGGGAGATTCTGAAGAGCAAGAAAGGAATGTGGAAAGATAAATAACCCTTTTATGGTATAGAGAAAAAAATGGAATGGTTCATTTCAATCAAGGAAATGTAGTTTCAAAATTTTAAATAGAAAAAATAAACTCCAACTGATATGAAAATTTAATGATCAACAATCAATGAATTTTTTTAATTTAATTCAATAATTCAAAATTTTATTGGTTAGAGATTGAGTCAAAATTAAGAAAATTTTAGTTAAAAACTTCTTTCTTATAAATAACAGATATTTCTACATCCTATACACTCAATTTTAACCACGAGAGTTGAAATTTATTTTTCAAAATGAATTATATTTTATTTAAAAATTTGTCTTTTAATGATGCTATTTGAAAATGGAGTTAAGATCTTTTTCAGGAGTTAGTAACTTTTATAGTTTTTTGTTTTTTTGTTTTCCTTATCTCTGGAACGCGGTATAGAGAATTCTCAATTCTCGATTTTCGCAAATAATTTTCCGTGCCTTATTTTTCTTTGGAGCTTATAATTTATAATCTTTTTTTTAATGGGATTCGGTTCATTAGGATTTTGATGTCTCTCTTAGTGGACTTAGTAATTGCACTTTGGCCTTTTTATTTGTTTATTTATTTAATTCATTTGGGCATTTCGTAGCGCCTTGTTCAAGAGACGCTTGCTCCTGTGCGAGGTGCTACACATTTTGTACTACATGCTTTCCGAATAACCGAAAGTAAACTTCTTAAAATTCAAAGTATTTAATTTCTACCAACGACATCCATCAGAAATTTAACTTATAACCAAAATATCATGAATCACTCTTAACACTTCTACTACATTCATTAAATTTGTTCAGTAATTCAACAAATACAATCTGCATATTTATACATTTATTGGATTCATTACCTCATGTGTCACGTGGGTTAGTCTATTTTCGTTACTCGATCTTATTTGGTTTAAAGAATGGAAGATAACAACACAACAACATACGTCCGAATGACTTAGTGAGATATCTTAGCAATAACAACATAATGACAATTTCTCAAATATTATATAGGAAACAAATAGAAACATTAAAATTTTCAAAAGTCGCGAGAGAAGGTTTTAGTCGAAGTTTAAAGTATTTCATCTCACCACCGTCCCATATTAGTGATGAGATTTCACAAAACTCATTGTCTTTTTATAGGGATTTAAATCTCAAATAGGACCAAAAGGGTCGACATGACATTTGAACAAAATTTTTGTCAAATATTCTAATTTCAAATCACAAGTATCCAGCATATCAATTACTTTCACAATCTTGCTGTTGGTGGTTCACTTATCTTATCACTCCACTTTTGGAAACACGAAAATCTTTATCTCTCCAATTTTTGAGTGATCGACTTGGACAATCAATCAATCATTAGGCATGACTAGCCGCATACCTTATCCCGCTCATAGACAGCTAACTCTAGCTTGCTATGAGACAAGATTATATGTACAGTTTGTATGGGTATCAGCTAAAAGAGCAGTCACCGTTGGTCCGATTGCCTTGCTCGTCTTTGGAAGCCGATCCTAGGGCCCACCCCCAAGGGTATCAACTAACTGGTTATGCTTTCAAATATTCAATATGCATGGATAAAATTTATATAGCAGTATATTTTTTTATTTATATTATCAGAGTTAATTATATTAAATAACACAATTGAAAAAAAATATGAAAGGGTAAAATTCATGAGAAGGTAGGAAAATATAGTTAGGGGAAAAATGAACAAAGAAAAAAAAAGGGTAGTAGGTGGAAGATGAGAGGGGAAAAAAATCAAGCAAATTATTTTTGACATTAATTTTTTTAAATAGGATCAATTAAATCAATAAATAAAATAATATATCAATAGTATAAATAAAATTATTAAAAGGAAAAATGGCTAAAATGTCACCATAAATTGATTCAACCCAATAATCATGAGCACGTCACATTGCATGTCACTATCTTCGACTATGATTTATGAGAGAAGGACAATCTTTGTCACGCCCCAAAAATAAACCATATTTATACTAGAATTGAGTGTGAAATTTAATCTCAAATAAATGAAACTAACACTCCAAAATCATAAGATTAAATAAGAACTCATCCAATTCATAGCAAACTCACAACATAAAATTCAAAGTATCGAAATCTTTTTGGAACTAAACACAATAAAATCCATAACAAATAAAACAAAACTAATGAACTTAATAGAAAATATACTAGTCTACTGAAAATTCCAAAACTACGTCTTCACTCTTGATTCTCATCATATGCAGGATCCACCTCCTTACTAGGATTAGGATTTATGTCTGCCTGAAGGAAGTTAAAGAAAAGAAAAGAGTGTGAGTAAAAGATTTAGTGAGTGCCAAGTGTGTGTAAAGTGAGTTATTGAATTAAAATTATTTTGTACAGTAGAAATTTTCAAGTAATATAAGTATGATTCATAAAACAGTCTAACATAACAGTCGAGAGATTTATGAACGATCAAGTAGTAACCACTCAAAATTTTATTAAACAATTTCCTAGACTATCAACTTAAATATGTGATCAATCAGTTTTCTTGTAGCTAGTCAACCTTTGACTCCCACCGTAACAGTCTCTTATCGCTCCAGGCAAGGTGTGACCTTACCAAAACAATGCCCTAGCATTCCCGAGAATTCCTACGACCCAACTCAGCCACAAGCGGCTTCTGTTGTGCGCTGGGGGGATTAGGCCACGGGGGCTTGGGGTTTGACCGGCTAGCCCACTGCTGCCCAGTGAAGTCCCTCGCACACATAGACTAAGTTGGATCCAACTAACAGTAATAGTAACAGTAATCAGTTGATCATCGAATTTAATTGCTAGTCTAGAAACATAAGAAAAGTCATAAAAACGTAGGTTTTCGTTTATCCAGAAATAAGACAACAAGAAAAAATATTTCTTTTATTCAGAAATAAAACAAGATAATTACTTCTTTTGTTTAGAAATAAAACAAGAAAAGAGAAAAAAATTCATTTTGTGCGTAGTGGAATACATATAGAGTGCAATGTATCTTGGAAAATTTACAAGCAAATGGTACAATAACATATATCCTTCTAGGTTTTGAAATATAATATCATATAATACATAGGTTTAGACAATAACCTTTGAGATCAATCCTAGACTTCAATCTCCTATCTCAAAATCAATCGAATCAAATATTGAGTCACTTGGTTCATTTAATAAGTACATCAATCATCAATTCAACTAACTAACAAGACAAAACTTACTTAGAACTAGCCTTATGGGTACCAAAAGCCTGTAGTATTTTAAAACCCCACAATCCTAATTGGGACTAAAATAATTTTACTATATATATATATATTATAAAGTCCATTCAAAATCCTAAATTTATAAGTAAGAAAATTTATCTCAATATATTACAGAATCTCTACCCAATACAATCAAGCGGACATATCCTAAATTCAACAATCAGGTTAAGTTTTATCATCAGAAACTCAAAATTCAAATTTATAAAGTCATCAACCAAAGTCTCTAACCTTTAATTAGAAAATAATAGTGCAAAAAAATATATTGCCAAAATAGAACTCACTATATTGTCATACCTTCAATCAATTTATCAAAATTAATTTACTAATCTATCATATCCCACACATATATATATAAAATTACACACCCATCGATTTAACCCATCAAGAAAAATAAAAGCCCACATGCCTAAAAGTTACTCACCCTTTTAGTTTTCTCCCTAATTTCCCTTCTTTTATCATTTTTTTTTGTTTATTATTATAAGGAGTCAACAATTGCGGCTAATTGGTTGATTGCAAAAATTCAAAATTGTCTTCTAGTCAAAATTGGCATCTATGGGCAATTCAATTAAAGGAGGGAAAATTAAGGATGTGATTGTTTGTGTTCCGTTTCTCATTTCTCATTTCTTATATGAAATAGTGAGATTTTTTATTTGTGAGGTAAAGATATAATAATTACAGTTGATGCGATAGATGAGAGAAAATGAGATGGTGATTGTTTGTAAGAATTTTTGTGAGAAAAAAAGTTGTGAGAATATGTTTGGTTGTGAGATTTTTTTAAGTGAAATTTGTGAAGTGGTAATTGATTATGAGAATTTTTATGAGAAAATTTTAAGATATGGTGATTGGTTATGAGTTTTTTTTTTTTTTGTAAGCAAATTTATATATACAATATTGTAGAATAAATTAATATTAATTTATTATTATCTAAAATATTTTGTATATTATAATGAAATTTAATATTGAATAAATTTGCTATTTTATTTGATTAAAATTTGTAAATTTTCTGTGAGAATTTAATAATTTATATATGGAATATAAATATAATATATTCATGTATATTTGATAAACATATATTAAGTATTTAATAATAATGTAAATATTGCATATATACTAAGTATTCATTAAATATATTTAATATATTTCTATATTTTCCGTTAAACATTAATTAATTATTTATTAATATATATTAAAAATAAATTCTTTCTTTATATCAATTAAATATATATTAAATATCACAACATATATTAAATATTACATATAATGGACAAATTAATTAACTATATTAAATATTAAATATATAATACATATTTGTTAAATATTTATTTTAAAATTCTACTATAATTTATTCGTTAACATGTTTTTATTTATTTATTTATTAAAAATATATATATACATATTAAATATATATTCTTTATGCGTATTCATGAAATATATATAAAATATTTAATCATATATTAAATATTAAATGTGTACTATAAATTCCTTATCTATATTTAAAATACTATTATTTTTTAAATAGTTAAACAATAGTTCTTATTTCTTTATAAAAATGAAATTTAATATATTCGTAGTATTATTTATAATATATAATATGTAAATGTCAGATATAATTATATAATATGATATAAATTTTATTTAAATAATACAATATAATGTGAAAATATAATTATGTATTAGGAAAATAATTTTATGTAAATATTAAAATATAGATGTAATTTTTATGTGTAAATATAATTATATATTATGAAAATAATATTATAAAATGTTAAAAATGTGTGAATAATTATATTATCAAAATAATTATATTTAAATATAAAAATATTACTTGTAACTATAATTATTTATTACAAAAATAATTTTGTTTAAATATTAAATATTACGTATAGATATAATTACAGACTATGAAAATACATCAAAATAACTATCTTAAGAAAATAATAATATTTTAATATAAAAATATTATGTGTAATTATAACTACATATTATGATATAATTTCATTTAAATGTTAATATATACATGTAAATAATTATATTATGAAAAAAATTATTTAATATAAAAATATTATGTGTAAATATAATTATATGTTATGAGAGAGTGATTGTTTGTGAGGTAAAAGTGTAATGATTATAGTTGATGTGATAGATGAGAGTGATTGTTTGTAAGAATTTTTTATGAGGAGGGAAAATTTTTTAAAGAGAAGAGGAGGAGTTTTTGAAAGAAATTCTATGAGGGAAAACTTTTTCACAAGCAATCACACACTTGAAAAAATTTCTTTGTTTTTGAGGGCTTGCTTGTGAGAAATTCTCACAAGCAAACACAACCTAATGCTTTTGTGTGAAATATTCATGGAGAAAAGAAAAGGCTCTGGGTCAGCAGTAATAAGAGGAAGAAGAAACAAAACAAAAAAGAAAACAGAACTCCTAACTGTAATTTTCGAGGGGAACAACCTGATGTACCTTGGCAATGTCTACCGTTGGTTTCCTCCCTTTTCTTTCTTCTTTCTTTGTTCCGCTATTTTTTTTTTGTTTTTTCTTTTCCTTTTGTTTCTGTTGGGTATTGTTTATTAAAAGACTAGGGTTTAAGATGGTGGGGACTATACATAGAATGAGTTTTTACTTCAATTAAAACTCTGGTTATTTATCTCCTAGGAATAGGATAACCCTATAATAAATCTGACAACTTTAATATTAATTTCTGAAGTCTCAATTACTAATTTCTAGTAACAATATAATATTAATTCGAGTAGAATTATAATAATTTATACTTTTAATTTATCATTATTCTAAAAAATGGTATTTCATGTCTTTTAATAAAACAAAATAAAATAATATAAATAATTAATTAAATACGAAGCGAAATTTTTTTTGGGGCATTGCAATCTCCACTTGACCACTTGCATACGGACTTTATCCTTTCATTCCTTTTTCTGTCCAACAGCCAAATTTATTACGTAACTTTGATTTGATCAATACATCTCCCTTTAGCCGCACGTTTATCCAACGTTTTCAATTTTTCGCAAACTCTCAAAACATGGCCATGTTAAAATCAATGTTGCTAATGTAAATCTTGTGTTATGTAAAATATATTAGTTAGTTAAATTAAATAAAAATATAGTTATTTTATTTCTTTGTAAATAAAATGTTATTACTTTTTTGTACTCAATCAAGAAAATATAATCATTTTCTTAAAGTATATTTTTTAAAGTATAATTATAATAATATCTATAAGAACTACGAAGATACAGTCTCCTTAATTCAATTTAATTTCTGTCAACCCTCGAAACATGGGCATGTTAAATGTTGCCAATATAAATTTTGTGCTATGTAACATATATTATTTAGTTAAATAAAATAAAATTATAGTTATTTTATTATTTTATAAATAAAAATATTATAACTTTTTTGTGCTCAATCAAGAGAATATAATCATTTTTGGAAAAATATAATTTTTAATACTTTTTTAAGAATGTAATTATAATGATATCAAATAATATCTATTAGAACTACAAAGATGCAGTCTCCTCAATTCAATTTAATACATTCAAATGAATGTGAGAATAGTGGTGCTCTTTTATTATCAATTTCAAGGTACTCCGATCTTTTTAATAAGTTTTTATTAATCCTCAAAATAGTCATCTATCAAAATTTCCTACCACAAATTCCATGCTATGTTGAAATATATTATTTAATTAAATAAATGTAAAATATTTTATAAGTATACACTTAATATATATATATTATGTTTTTTGCAAATGAAATATTATAATTTTTCTATATTCAATGAAATACATTTATTTTCTTAAAAATATAATTTTATATATTTAAAAAAAAAACATAATTTCAAATGAGGTGCACCTCGATTAGCTTGACATGTGCTATTGGTTGCAGGATTCGACCCAATTATATCATCAAAACATTTCCTAAACCCCTCATCTGGTCAATTGGATTGGATCATAGCCCAATATATCACCAAAAAACTCATGCCATCATCATTTGGAGTTATCTGTGGGAAACTTGAGTCTTTAACTGAGAAAAAATGGCTAACATAAGGTGAGGCATTTCTGAGAGAGAGGAGAACAGAAGATCCTCAACCCCTCTTCCTTGACCTCAACAAAAACCAGATGTGGTTGGACCCAGCTCCCAGCCAGAGCAAATAGTCACTTTTACTATACCTCAGCTCATGCAGTTGATAAGTGAGCAGACATCAACCCAGATATCTGCTCAACTCTTAACTGCCCTCAACATACATAACAATCAACTCGCCTGGCTGCTAGCGCCACTCCTCAACCTTCACAGCACGAGGAGAGGCCCCTAGTGGAAGAGAGGGGGAGACCAGAGACTGGACGTCCCCCTACCCAATGAGAGGATAGTCCAGTGCGATTCCTGAGGGAAGAAGCTCAACCTAACCCTTAAGAAGAAGTGGCTGATTTAGTAGATCGTCTTGCTTGGCCAACTCGAGCTCTGTAGCACGATAGGGTTGAGCGGCCCCAACCTCAGACGAACAAAAATCTATCCCAAGTAGATTGGGAAGAATGGAAAGAAGTATCCCACCAAGTGCAACAGTTAAACAGATGTTTGGAAGAAATTTTCAGGAGGAACATTAAGAGGAACCTTCATTATGATGGGCTCCCCAACTTCATCGGGAGCAGGAGTTGCCATTTGTGCAAGAGATAATCAACGAGCGCATAGTTGTTGACACTAAAGTTCATATAGGTCTGCCCTGGTATGATAGTTCATCCGAATCGAAGGAGCACCTACTATAATTCGAGCATATAATATAGCTCCACGGACATAATGAGTACATCCATGCTAAAATACTGGTCACCATATTCCAAGGAATCGTGCTTGATTGGTTTGTCAAATTGGAGCCTGCATCAATTTACTCGTAGGACCAGCTTTGTGACAAATTCCTCCACCAATTTGCTAGTTGAAGGAAGGTGAAGCTCCCCCATACCCATTTACACACCGTTAAGCAGAACAAGGGAGAGACACTTTGGGAATTTTTCACCAAATTCAACACAGAGGTTCTAAAGATTGACAGTCCCCAGATTGAGTTTTTGATCAATGTGCTTTTCCTGGGTTTTCGACACAAAGAATGTGCCAATGCACTGGTCCGGGAGCGACCAAGGAAAATGAAGGAGTTGCTCGACCTCGCGAAGAGGTACATGCCTAGGAGAACATGAACAAACTCAAATATGGTAGTCCGGACAACAATAAGAAGAAGGCAAAGGAAAAAAATGGCAAACAGCATAAAAATGGTCATCAATCTCCCATCAAGCACTTCCACAATTACACTCCATGAACACAGCTAGAAAGGAGGTGTTGTTCGCAATTCAGCATGATAACCTCCTTAAGAAGACTAGGAAGTTGACCGAAACTAAGGCTATAAAAAGATCCAAAAATTACTATCACTTTCACAGGCAAAAAAGGCCACGGCACAGAGGATTGTACAACTTGCACGACAAGATCGAGAGGTTGATTCAATAAGGACACCTGAAAAAGTTTGTCGATGAAAAGGTCAGACAAGAGATTGGCCCCACCGACCAGACTCCCTATAGAGAAATGTCAGTTAGCCCGAGGAAAGAAGATAAGGGAAAGAAACCTGCCCATAATCCCTGCCCACCCCTCAAAGGAGTGATTGACACTATTGCTGGATGCCCGATGGGAGGGGACTCCAAGTCAGTAAGAAGACAGAATTAAAGGAGATTGGAATCGACGAAATCTTCCCCAGTCGAAAGAGTTTTGCAACTTTCAACCGGCATGGAGTCTCTCTTTCTCTGACACCGACCTTTCACACATCGAGAACCAAGGTGCTGACAACAAGCTAGATTGTCCCCTTGTTGTATCTGTTGAGATAGCCAACTTTGAGGTCAGGAAGTGTTGGTCGACAACGGCAGCTCTGCAAACATAATTTTTTTTGTCCGCACTGAAAAGAATGAACATAGGAAGTTGATGTTGGAACCTGTACGCACCTCGCTGGTGGGATTCGGGGGGTCGGAGATCATCCCTGAAGGGTCTATAAACTTGTCCACTTTATTTAGAGAAGCACCTTGGCGAAGGACACCCATGGTCAACTACCTAGTTGTTGATGCACCATTTGCTTACAATGCTATTATTAGACGACCAACGCTAAATGAATTTAGAGCCATAGTCTCAACTTACCACATGAAGGTCAAGTTTCTGATAGCCGCTGGAACATGTGAACTGTTTTGCAAAATGAAGGAAGCTTGGTGCTGTTACACAATCTCCATCGAGATGAATGAAATGAAGGCTCGACCAAAACTGAAAACCTCGGGGGACGTCTCGATAATGAAACCCTTAGGGGACAGCAAAATAAGAAGAGAAAGCTCGAAGAGAGCCGAGTTGAGCTCATCGGGGAGTTTAAGACTATAAAGCTCGAGTTTGGGAACCCCAACAAGACCCCTAGAATAGGGACTGACTTTGGGATATGGTCGATTTTCTTAGAAAGAATGTTGATGTTTTTGTTTGGAAAGCTGCTGCACTATAGGGAATCAACCCTAGCATCATCGTCCACCACCTGAACGTAGACCCCTTATACAAGCCGGTCAAGCAGAAGACCAGGACCTTTAACGCTAAAAGATGCTAAATCATTGAAAATGAGGTCAACAAGCTTTTAGAGATAGGATACATTATAGAAATTCAATAGCCAAGTTAATTTTGTAATGTAGTCCTTGTTCCTAAAATGAGGGAAAATGGAGAATGTGTAATGATTTCACATATTTGAATAATGCTTGCCCTAAAGACCCTTACTTGTTGCCTCGCATTGACTTATTAGTTGATTCTACTGCTGGGTGTGATCTTTTGAGTATGATGGATGCATTTCAGGGTTACTATTAAATTTTCATGGCCCCGAGAACAGGGATAAGACCTCTTTCATGGTCCTTAATAGTGTGTATTATTTTCTGGTCATACCTTTTGGCTAAAAAATACAGGTGCGACTTATCAAAAACTTGTGAACTTTATGTTCAAAAATGAGATCGGTATAATTGTGGAAGTCTATATAGACGACATGATTATTAAAATAGAAAAAGAACAAAATCACCTATGCGACCTTAGCCACACATTTTCAATACTGTGAGCCTTTGGCATGAAACTTAACTCTAACAAGTGTACATTCGGGGGAAGAGAAGGAAAGTTCTTGGGCTATATGGTTAGCTAGAGGGCCATTGAAGCAAATCCACAAAAGATCCAGGCAATTTCAGACATTTTGCCTCCCTGAATAGTCAGAGACATCCAGCGCCTAGTCGGGAGAATTATAGCTTTGGGGTGTTTCATTGCTCGACTAGTTGACAAAAGTCTACCGTTCTTCAAAATCCTTAAGAATGCGAGGAATTTCCAAATGAGTGGCGGTGGTAGCAGGCGAGTCGAGGAATGTAGCACTAGTAAGGGTGAAGACCATAGGGAACAGATGAGGGACAGGCGAAAAACATTCTTTCCAGATACGGGAGTGAGAAATTGACTTCCGCTCATACTACTAGAGTGGGCACTTAGGGCTTTTTAGTCTTTTGTCCCTAAGCCAAAGCCAAGCCCCTTCCTTTTCATAGGTCAGGAATCTCCTGCTCAACTTGTGTACTATAGTAGTAAAGCATTATAGGGGCCACAACCCAATTACTTGGAGATTGAAAAATTCGCCCTGGCTTTGGTTGCGGCAGCTAGGAAATTGAGACCCTACTTGCAATCTCACTGCATTGTTGTCTTGGCCAACCAACAACTGAAGCAAGTATTGTCAAAGCCAGATACGTCCGAAAGATTAATGAAATGGGCAATCGAGTTAGGGGAATTCAATATCACCTTCAAATCCCAAACTGCTATAAAAACCCCAATGTTAGTGGACTTTATCGCAAAGAAACTTGACCTGCCCGACGAACTCGACCAAGATTCTCTCATTTGGACTCTGTATGTTGATGGCTCAGCGAGGATGTATGTGTGTTTCCCTGTGTCTCCACAAGTCAAAGAGTATGACTTCACGATTAAACTCGACTACCTTGTCACCAACAACGAAGTTGAATATAAGGCTCTCTTTGCTAGCATGAGGATGGTCGTCGATAGAGGAGTTGAACAGTTGGCAGCCATCACCAATTCCCAGCTGGTCGTAGGACAGTTTGAAGGAAAATTTGAAGCTAAGGAAGCTATGATGAGTAAATATCTGGCTAAAGTAAAAAATGTTACAACAACAGTTCAAAAAATTCACCCTCAGCTAAGTCTCTCAAGCAAAAAATGAAAAAGCATATGCCCTATCAAAATTTTACAGCTCAACCAAAGGAACCAAGTATAGAACCATCACATTTCTGGTCATTGAAAAACGTACCTTTGGCAGTATCGAACAGAACTTGGTTGGGCAAATTGAAGAGGCAACTCTCTTATGAAAAGATGAAATAAAAGCTTACTTAAATGAAGGGAAAGTTCCTGGAGATAAAACACAAGCACGCCAACTCAAAGGTCGAGTAACGGATTTCCCTCTCGACGACCATGGTCAGCTTTATAGGAGATCAATTTCAGGACCACCATTAAGGTATTTGACACTAGAGCAGGCTCGGAGGTCTTACAAGAAGTCCATTCAGGGATTTGTGGTAATCACTCTGGAGGGCGATCGTTAGCCCACAAAGTCATTAGACATGGGTATTTTTTGCCAACTTTGTTGAACGATGTTGTTGACTTCCCTAGAAAATGCCCATCTTGCTAGGTGCACTTTAACATGCCTCACCAGTCTGCGTCAACTTTAGTGCCCATTTAGATTACTTGGCCATTCGACTAGTGGGGGATAGATATGGTCGGTTCCTTCCTGAAGACCACAGGCCAAAGAAGGTTCATGATCATTGCAGTTTAATCCTTCACAAAATAGGTCGAAGTAGAGGCGGCGATCCCGAAGATAACTGGCATGGCCATTAAAATTTTCATATGGAAAAACATTATTTGGCATTCGGTTTGCCTAAAGTATTGATATCAGACAATGCGACGCAGTTCCAGAGGAGGAGCATGAGGAGTTGGTGCGAAAGTTTAGGAATTCGACAACACTTCACTTTAGTCGGGAAACCTTAAGCTATTGGACAAACAGAAATCACCAACAGAATTATCCTTGACCACCTCAAGGCTCGACTCGAAGGATGCAATGTAAGTTGAGAGAACAACCTCCCTAGGGTGCTATGGGCATATAGAACCATCCCTTGAATTGCAACAGGTCACAGCCCCTACAGTCTAGTTTACAGGTTGGAAGCAATAGAATTGATATAATACACAACTCGGGTAATCCATTACAACCCAATCAAGAATGAGTCTGAAAGAGACCTCAACCTCAAAACAATCAATGAAATGCACCAATAGGCATACACAACAATGCAAAGATACATGTCAAAAATGGCCCAGAATTACAAGGGAGTTTGACCAAGAAGCTTCAAAGTGAGTGACCTCATCCTCAAAAAAGTCAAAGTCTCAAAGAATATAGGTAAACTCGATCTGAAATGAGAGGGCCTTTACTCCGTGGTCAAAGTAGCGAAGCACGACTCCTATCGACTAGTGAATATGAATGGCAATGAGCTCACTCGACCAAGGAATGCCGTGAATTTGAAGAAATTTTATGTGTAAAGAGACTGAGTTTTCCACCCAACTGTACTAAAACATGATTCTAGATCAATAAAAACTACTTATGTTTCAACAATTATGCACCATCAACAAACTAAGGCTTCTAGCCTAAATTGATAAATGAGTTGATCGTTTAAACTCGACCTCGTAGTCGACCACAAATTGGTTTCAAATTGCGAACTAAGGCTTCTAGACTAAATTGATAAATGTGTTGATCGTTCAAAGTCAACCCCGTTGTCGATCACAAATCATTTTAAACCCTCAAACTAGGGCTTCTAGCCCAAAGTGGCAAATAAGTTAATCGTTTAATGTCAACCCCATAGTTGACCCCAAATTGGTTTCAACAGCATGTTACGGCTTCAAGCCCAAACTAATAAACATATTGATTGTTTAGATTAATAGGTTGCAATCGACTATAACGCCAAACCTATTTGTTTGAATGTGAAGACAACAACTTGAAGAGGCCAAGTAGTCAAACAAGAAGTGTTGTTTCAAAACCTATCTTAAATAAGTTGAGCCGATGTGAATATCATTGGATTGATTCAATTGTTCCTTTATAAGTCGATCTCATAATCGACCACTAACTTGGTTCTAAACTAATTAAATATTAACCATTTCCTCTAGTAAGAGGTTACGTGGTCCAAACGGTTGCTTAAAAGCAAAGTGCTCATTTTGTCACACATTGGTGCAATCAATTGACAAAACAAAAAGCAATAAGAGAGAAGAATGCGAATCGACAATACAAAAACAAGCAAAAAGTTCATTTCATTAAAATGTTTCCATTTGCATGGTTATGAAAGTCATTCAGTTACATCAAAATACCTTGCAAGGCGAATGTACTCGAATCAAATAAAATAAACGAAGATAGTTGTAGCTTCAGCTCGACCCAACTCCCTCATCTCCTGCCCCCTGGGCTGTTGCCTTGTCGATTACACAATCGTGCTCATCAGATGAAGGCACTTGAATGATGGTCATAGGGCTCCCCACTTCCTTCTTGGGCGCGGGATTAGAAGCTAGCTGAATGGGGACGATGGGTTAAGATGGACTTGCCTGTTCTATCTAAAAGGTACGCCCTGCGGAGGGGAAGAAAGCCGCGATATTGACCTTGCTATCCTTGATGTCGTTATCAAACTCGTTGGCAAAGTCAAACTCCTTTGCCACCTTGACGGGCCCTAGGTGTGTGTTTGCAGCGGCCTCTCAGTGGGCAGGGCAGGAGTATTCTCGTCGGCAGGCTTGACGTCAGGATAGTCCTTGATTGCCTTGTTAAAAGCATCATTGGCATCATCGACTGCGAACATAACATTGGCATCCTAGAAAATTAAGTACAACATAAATTTTTGGAGTGCCTCCTTGCGTATGCCTGGCAGTGCCCTAAAGAATTCATCTTGAGCAAAAAATGATAGCATTATTGTACCTTTGCATTCGACTAGTGTTGTACGACGCCTCAGCCTCCAACCGGACCCTTTGCAGTGTCTCTTCCAAATTACTTATTTCAGTAACTGCATCCAGCAGCTGTGCGTCCATTTCCTTGATCTACTTTGTTAGCTGGTTGATCATCGATATCATTGAGTCGAGCTGAGTTTTCACCACCTCTGCACTTTCTTGCCCCTTTTGGACTCTTCACGATCCCCCAGGGATAGTTTCGCTCTTCGATAAAATTGGCACCTGGCTAGCCGACCTACATTTGAGGTCGAGACTTAAGCAAAAGCAATGACCTTAGCTAGTAATAATAGTAAAATGAAAAGTAAGCCCCAGTTAAAAACTTACCATGTTCGCATGGTACGCGAACAATTTAAAGGCATCCAACTGCCCAAGCTCAAGCAATTTTTTCTACTTGACCATGAATATCCCTCCCAGTAACATCATCAAGAGGCTAGCTCCACTCACCCCAGTCCTTATCATCGACGCCGAGTTTTGCATGCCAATATCTTTCCCAAATTTGGGCGAGGGAAAGGTAGGAAGTGGGAACAACTCATCATCTGATCTATCACCAAAAAGTGAAGGCTGCCCAATGTTCCCTTTGCCCTTCTTGGATGTGGCTCTCTTAGGGGGAGGAGTACTTTCACTGGTAGCCACATGTTTCAATCGGGGTACAAAGCTGCTGGCCTCAACCATCTCTGCTAGGGGCAACGAAAATTGGCGGGCCATCTCAAAGAGCTGCGTTTTGAGGGGATGCTTCTAGTCAAGCGATCGCTTGACGGCGCTTTTGCGACCTCTGCTGCCTTTCCATGTCTTCTCGACGTGTATAGTTCATGATCTCAGCTCGATCGACTATGATGAGAGATACATTAGCAGTCGACCCAAAGTTCAAATTAAGAATTTACCAAATAATGACAATAATAAAAGTATCTACCTAGTTGAGCGTTGGTGGGCAAATCCAGCTGCGCAGGCGATAAGCCCACCAGTACTAGGTTTCTCTCTTCAACATACCCCGTTGCCTCCATTTGTCCAAATCAGACTAGGTCTCATACAAAAGTATTGGGCCAAGTTGGAGTCTCATTCCTAGGCATCTTGACATGCCCCCTCAACTACCCTCTGGGTATGTTTAAACTAACCTCGCCCGAAGACCGAATGAAAAAATACCGTTTTTCCACTCTTGACCATGACAGGAGGAAGGGGTCACCAAGAACTTTTGACGAGGATGAGAAATGAGATAGTAAAACCCTGATTCCTTGGTACTACCTGACTTGCGGGACATCGGAAGGTGGAATAAGTTGCAAAAGTTGCTAAAAGTTCGGGGCTAGTCGTGTATTAGCATCAAAACATCAAAGCTATATACGGTCGAGAAGCAATTTGGCAGGAGTTGGGTTATACAGACCCTCAAACCTGTCAGGAGGTTGATTATCGGCTGCGCTAAAGAAAACCTTAACTCACACTTCAAAGCCTTCTCGAAAATTGTCATGCAACCAACCATAGGTTGATGCACCCTACCATTTGGTTCGAGTACGATGCCCCAAACTCAGGAGAAATGTGATACAACTATCTTATCAACCTGAGATCACTATCTTTAATCTTAGAAATAATTTTGTATAGTGGTTGGGTGTATAACCGACCATGGGATACATGGGGTTTGCTTGGTCCAGCCTTACCCCCAACATAGACTCGAGAGTTGCTCGAACTATCTGACGAACTAGAACTATCACTCAAAGACTCGCTAGTCTAGCTAGTTGAGTCATCGACCTCTCTAACAAATGGAAGGCCCGACTGGGTTTCCTCACTATCACTCCCCCTATCACTACTTGCACCAAAAACATTCAACATTTTCATATATAATACTCGGTTGTAACAAAAAAGAATAAATTTGCTGGAAGTCAAACGAAACTTACAGAATTAGCAAAAATAATTGAAACTCGAATACACGAAAGAGGTTGTAAAAGGCAGAATTTGACCTTCCAAGTTTCTATAAAAATGAAAATGAAAACTTTCGCCGCTTCTATTTATAGTCTTCAGGTCGCGAGCAAGCCAACTGATTAATCTGACCGGCTACCGGTTCATTATTACACGTTCGTCGGTTGTCTTTTTGCACTGCCTAACGTAATAGTCGCATTAAATGCACTAAAACCCTGATCGACTTTTCAAATATAAACGTTACCAACATGTTTATTTCCTCATCAAGCCTATCCAGTTTCCTCTCACATTAGCTACTCCCCATCTTTTCTCGTCGATATTCTCGATCAAGACTCGTGAGTGAGGGGACTCATGATATGGGATAGCCCAATAAGCACAATCCAATAACACTCGACCAGACCAAAGATATGTCGTAGAACAACCCAATTGGCTATCAAGCCTGGCCCATTGGTGATTGACCATGTTATCGACTGGACCCAACTTTATTGGACATTTTCGCCAACGCGAGTATTGACATCTGGCCCAGTCGACCATAGGATGGTCGATCGGATCAGAGAGAGAAAGATTTGAATCCAACAGAGCTCTATCGTGTTGATCAGAGCCTGCATAAGTAACTCACAAGCAAGTATTTGCTTCGAGGTCGAATGCACTCGACCCGATTTCGGCAGTATTGAATGCTTTGATAGATGGCATGCCTCCGCATTAATGATGTGTGCCACCACTAGTACCAACTTTTCAGCCACACCATAGTAATGCGCGCCTCCTCTATATCGACTTGTCCTATGGAGCTGGAGGAGGTGTCACCTGAAACAGTACATGAAAGGGAAAAGACTCAAAAGTCCTCAAATAAAGACAAAGGCACTTTCTACATACATAAGAGCATCATGGACATATCAACCTCTCCAGAAAGGGTATAAATACCCCATTGCCTCCCTTTAGCAAAGTAGGCCCATTATCACTAAAAGCCCTCACTCTGTTGCTCTATCTTCTAGTCGACCAAGTATTGACTTGAGCCTCGACTAGCTTGACGTGTGCCATTGGTTGTAAGACTCGACTCAATTATATCATCAAGATATTCCCTCGACCCCTCATTTGATCGATTAGATTGGATCACAGCCCAATATATCACCAAACAACACATACCATCATCACCAACATTTTATTTTTTTTCTTAATTGTCAAAATAGACATATTTTAAAATGTACTGATATAAATTCTTCGCTATCTAGATATGTTGCTCAATTAAATCAATTATAAACAGATTTGTAAATGTATAAGCAATTTATTGTATTTTTATAAATAAATCTCTACCAATTTCTTGTAACATCTATTAAAATGCATTGATGTAAATTCTTCGCAATGTAAAATATGTTATTCAATTAAATCAATTATAAATGTATTTATAATTGTATAATTGATCTATTATATTTTTTAAATAAAATTTCCATAAATTTCTTATGTTCAATGAATAAAACGCAATCATTATAAGATAGAGAGGGTATTGTTATTTGTCCTAAAAAGTTTTTTATTGGCACTCCAATTAATTTTTAGTTTATAGGAATTGACCATTGTATCACTTTATTTTTAAGATATTATTTAATTTAAATTATTGGACAATTATGCCCTTAGTGTACTATTTTTTATCCTATTAAATATAATCTTGATTCATTCTATGTCAACTTGATAGAACACATAAAAATGAACAGATTATATCGTTAAATTCAATCATCTCACTGAAAATAGATTATCCGATCGTTAAATTCAATCATCTCACTGAAAACATGGCTTTGAACTTCAATTGAAAAATGATAGCATTACTATAAAATAATATATTTTCACACCCCAAATGTGGATCTTGTTCTACTTCATAAAGACTACTATCTAGAGTTATTTCAATTAGAAAAGTGAAATAAAGGAAGAAAAGAGCATTGAACCTTGTTATTTAGACTTGACAAAAAATAACCATACCACGGGTACCCAAAAAAATGCGAATAATAGGCCTCAATTTCTCTATCCAATAAAATGCGGATAATTTTACCCATAGCCTAATTGCCTACAACTTTTAGACCTAATCCATGGGTAACCCGTGAACGACAATATACACACACACATATTAAATTTTTCTCTAACTCTCACAAATAATTTGAAGGATGTAATACATTTCTATGATAACAACAATGTTTAAGTGGTATTTACATTTTAATTCAAAAAACTTTTAACATATAAGGGGATTTAAATTTGAACTTTGAAATGTAATATAACTTAAAATCAATAGATGTTTAAACATTTAATTGTACTTTTCAAACTAAAATACTTGACATACTTTAAGTACATGTTCAAGGTAATATTTAAAATTTGTAGCTCTTTTATTAGTTGATTTAAGTAATATTTAAGTAATATTTTGTAAATTAAAAAATACATATTACAAGTATAAAAAATAAAAATACCTGTACTTGTGGGTTACCCATCACTCATAGTCATGGGTAATGGGCCCACTATTTAGTATCCAATAAAAAATAGATAATTTTACTTATAGGTAAATTTATCCAACCCGTCATTACCCATTCTTGGGTTACCACGGCTACTCATTTGCCAAATATATTGTTATTTCAGATTAAGTTGGACAAGTTGAGGTGAAATATTTTCATAAGTAACAAAGTTGAAAGTGATAGTTATTATATTGAAGGGCATATTTGTCTTAGAAATTAATATAAATTGATTTGAGAAGTAAGTGGATATTTTGATCAATAATCTAACACAAAAATTTAGAATGGAGTGCGAATAATAAATTTAGAGTACAAATAACAATACTCAGAAAGATATATTTTGAAATAGTTCTCTAACAATATAGTTTCAAACAATTAAACAATATCCATTAGATCAAATAAAGTTATAGTCACATCAATCCAATTTGATACACTCAAATCAATATGAGCATAACAAGCATATGAGCGTAATAAGCATTTCTTATTATCAATAGTAAGGTATTTTTAATATCTCAATAGAATTTTTCAAACATCTTTGTTAAATATAAAAGATTATAAATATTGTACATTTAATTTATTATACTTTTACAAATAAAATACTATAAATTTATGTATTCAGATAGTGAAAGATGATTATTTAAAAAAATAATAATTTTACCCATGGATAATTTCATATAGTTAAGTGTCTACTAGAACAAATAAAATTGCAGTAGTTTCAATTCAATTTGATACATTCAGATCAAAGTGAGAGTATTAGCATTTTTTATCGATTTCAAGGTACTCTCAATATCATTAGGACTTTCTCAAACATTGTCATTTTTCTTAACCCTCAAAAAAGGCATCTGTTAGAATTAGGATGTAAAAAATATATTAGTTAATTAAATTAAAGACAAAAAAATTACAAAGATTAGTTTATTGTGCTTTTAGAAATCAAGTATGATAAATTTTTTGTATTCAGTCAATTAAATATGATTTCTTTTTAGAAAAATACAAATTTATATAATTTTTGAAGGGCCGATAGCAATTTTCTTTACAATTAAAAACTTAATTGTGATATAAATATTTAATTTTATTTGATAACATGAAGGTTTGAAATCTCCATACATTGATTGTGCTAATTTTAATTAATTATTGCATTGTTTAGAAAATTTTAATGAGTTAATTAGACAATCAATAGAAATTAATAAGTCAATTAACAATTTTTCAGAAATTATAAATGATGATTTCTAAAAGCCAACAACAATTTGAATTGAGGGAAAAAAGAATGTCTTTATTTATTATAAATGTGAATTTTTTTGATTTGATTTATAAATGGAAAGCATAAATTGCATAGTATATATAGACGTACTTTTAATAATTTTAAGTGTAATTGATCATAAAAAGGAAAAAAGGTATATAATTCCTTAATTTAGAAAATTCGCTTATTGATTTTTTTTTTTCTTTTAACAGAATTATATGTAGTAATTTTTATAAATGCATTATAACCTTAAAAACCAATCAAAATTTCCTTAAAAATTAAACTTAAAATTAAAATTTAAGAATTAAGTTAAAAGTACATATTTGTAGTCAAAGAATCTTTAAATTATTACATCATAAGATTAATTTATATGTACCAAAGAATGAACAAACTCATAAAAAGAAAATAAAATGAAGGATCTTTTTTTAAAAAGTTTTTTTTTAACTCAACCAACAAATAAAAATTAAAAAAAAAAAAGAGTATAACTAATTAAAACATATAACACAAAGTAAATCATAACTTAAAAAATAAAATAACTGTAATTATTAAAACATACAAATATTAAAGTAATTCCAACACTCAAAAGAAAAGGATAAGAATAATCATGCACTTCCTAACTAATATTAAATGACCATTTTATAACTGTCAAATTTCTAAAATTTGTTCCATAAATTCACAATGTCTTGAACTATATATATATTTTTTTCCCAACATCATAATGCCATTAAAACAATATTGTTATACGGTTATATCTCTGTTAGAGGCAGTGACGGAATATATTTATATCTCTGTAAGAGGTGAAATTGTATTGACTCTGTTTTGATGTAATATAGAGGTGAAATTTGCACTCAGGTTTAATGTATCTCTGTAACTATCGTTCTTAGATCTTTTCTTTTTTTTTTTTTTTTTTTTTTTTTTTTTTTGTTTTCCCCCCTTTTTTTATTTCTTTTGGATTAAAAATAAGGTGCAGCAACTTTATTTCCTAAATCACATTTTTTAGTTTAATATTAAATTAAAATTTACGTTGATGTGGCAAATGACGTGGCACTTAGGTACACAGTGTCAAAATTTTGGCCCAATTAGAGGTGATTGAATATATTTCGGGTTCGATTTCAAATGAAATGGCCCGAATGACTAAATTCGCAAAAAAATGGATTAAATGAGATAATAAATTTGAGATAATGAACTAAATGTGCAAGCCTCAATAGAAAATGGACCATTTAAAAAGTTGGCTATAGTTAAATGACCAAAATTGAAAAAAAATAAAAAATGAGTATATTGATAATTGGACAGAGTTTATTAAAATATAAGAAAAATTAAATTAATTTTGCAAGGAAAATTTATAAGGTTGGTAGAGAACACGTATAATTTTGTTATGCTTTAACTCTTATAATCTGCTAGAAAAATGTTGTATAATTTTATCATGCCATATAGATGCGACTTCAACTTTTTAATATCAAAAAAATATACATGGCACTAAATTATTTGTCAAATCAATTATATAGATTGAAAACTATATGTATACATATATACAGTAATTCAGTCATTAACATTCTCTGAGACATCGTAATTTTTGAATAATAAACTTTTGCTAGTATAAATTATGCCATAAAACTCAAAACACCTACCTTGAAATCATTTCTTTGAGATCACACATCAAAGAGAATTTTAACATTAAAATACCGGAGATAATAAAAAAATGTTTTAAGAACAATAAATATTGAAACAAAGATAATAATAAAAAGAAAAAGAGAATTAAAAGAAAAGTGGATAGTAGGTCGGAAATTGAGAAATCTTTATCATGTTGGCTAATTAATGTAACAATAAGAAAATGAATATTAGCAGCCTAAAGGAAAATAAAAAATATGTCAAAAATTGTCAAAAGTGAGATGATTTTAAAAAAAAAAAATAATATTGTAGAAAATTCTAAAAGCAGGAGATGACAATGACTTGTGATCCGAAAAATTAAAATTACATACCTATAGAACAACGAAGATGAAAAAGAAAATATATGTTAGCAAATAGAATGTAATAGATGTTTCTGAAGTCGGAATAAAAAGATTTTTGATGGGGAGATTCTGAAGAGCAAGAAAGGAATGTGGAAAGATAAAAAACCCTTTTATGGTATAGAGGAAAAAATGGAATGGTTCATTTCAATCAAGGAAATGTAGTTTCAAAATTTTAAATAGAAAATATAAACTCCAACTGATATGGAAATTTAATGATCAACAATCAATGGATTTTTTTAACTTAATTCAATAATTCAAAATTTTATAAGTTCTTGTTAGAAAATTTAGATGAAACAGCAAATTTGACCGTGATCTTGAGGCGTGATGTCACTATCCTTAAGGTGATTTTTGCCCCCACTCTATAAGAGTTGCCAATGGATTTAATAAGACAATTCACCCCCAGGATACAACAAAACCACCAAACTCTGCAAGTGGCAATCTTGAAGAGTTTCTTCAGAACTTCTTTTATGATTTCTAATATGTTTGTAAAGAACAGAAATTGCAGACTTAATATTTCAAGCTTGTTTTCTTAGTGTCAAATTCGCAGAGAGTCTTGTGTATTTATAATTAATGAAACAATACATCCATTAATTATGAACTGATACACTACTTAAGTTAAACAATGTCTGTTTAACTCAAATCATCTGACACAACTTTTCATGAAAGAATTAAATCTTTTCATAAAAGATATAACCTTTTATGTTATTTTGTAATTAAATAATAACTTGATAATTAAATAATTACGTAAATAAAAATAAAACAAGTAACTTGCAGAGTATATTAATTTACACGCACGCGCGCAAACGTGCAAAGTGCTAAGTGCTTTTAAATATAAATAATATATACATATATATATATATATATATATTAGCTTCCACACTTTCCACGAACTCTTAATCAGATATAATATACCACAAGTACTTTATATATGATAAAACTCTTTTTATTTTCCTATGTGGGACAAACTCCCACATAATTCTTCTTCTTCTTTTTTTTTGTCAATACACAAGCTAATATATTCCAACAATCCCCCACTTAGATTGTCGTATTGAACAAATATAAGTCTTGACAAACTTATGCATACAAAAAGGTATCTTTCGATTTTAACCTTCAATTAGTGCAAGTATTTCAAAGTTCTAATGAAATCAATGGTGGCTTTAAGCTCTAAACCATGATTCCTATCCATTAAAATCGGAAATACCGCACACATAAATTATGTAATCATAAATAAAGCTCTTATTAACCTTGAGCACTTATTATGGCCGTGTGCTCCACCTGGTTTCATGAACATATACAAAGGTTAACCTCAAACCTCTGCTAGAAGTGGCACCACTTCTGATGTTCATATAGGTGAAGTTTCATTACATCCCTGTTATTTTAGGCGAAACTTCATTAAGAGTAAGCTACTCACCCTAACTATCAAAACAGTACCGCACCAACACAAGTGTTAGTACCTCAATCAGTTGTCAGTAACTTGTTTGTACCCATTGAACCTTGTTATATGAAGGTTGGGTTCCTATTACTGCTGATTTAATAAAAGGATCTTAACCCCATTCCAATAGAGGTAGATCTCACTAAATCTCTCGGGAGTCCCTTAGTAAAATGATCTGCCAAATTATCACACGAACGGACATAAATTATTGTAACTATTCCATCCGTTATCACCTGTCTCACATATTCATGCCTTAAACTAATATGTCTAGATTTACTATTATAGATCTTGCTGAATGCCCTAGACATAGTAGCTTCACTATCGCAATACAAAGAAATGGCTGGCATTGGTTGTGGCCACAACTCTATATCCAAAAGTAAATTTCTTAGCCATTCTCCTTCTTTGCATGCAGCTGCCAATGCGACAAATTCGGATTCCATGGTGGAGTGTGTGATACACGTTTGTTTCTTTGAACCCCAACAAACAGCTCCACCACCTAGTGTAAATACCCAACCAGATGTGGATTTATTGTCGCTCGCACTAGTTATCCAACTAGCGTCAGTAAAACTTTCTAGTACTGCTGGATAATCTTTATAAAATAATCCAACATTAATGGTTCTTTTAAGATATCCCAGAACTCTGGCAATTGCTCTCCAATGATCAGTACCAAGGTTACTCGTGTACCTTGATAACTTACACACTGCAAAAGCAATATCTGGCCTAGTGCAATGTGTGGCATACATAAGACTTCCTATTGCACTAGCATACTCTACTTGAGCAATAGCTCTACCAGAATTTCCAGTAAGCTTAGTAGAGATATCGTATGGAGTATTAAATTCTTTTATATTCAGATGTTTAAACTTATGTAACATTTTTTCGACATAGTGGGATTGACATAAAGCATAGCCCTCAGTATGTTTCTTTACTTTAATTCCTAAGATAGTATCTACCTCACCTAAATCCTTCATCTTGAATTGTGAGGATAAATACTTCTTAGTTTCCATCACTCCCTTCAAATTTGTACCAATGATGAGCATATCATCAACATAAAGGCACACAATCACTCCATACTCATCTGTGAACTTAGAAAATACACATTTATCAGCATTGTTATGGACAAAGCCGTGAGAAAGTATTACATAATCAAACTTTTCATGCCACTGTTTTGGTGCTTGCTTTAATCCATATAGTGACTTGATTAATTTGCAAACTTTCTTTTCATTTCTGGGAAGGACAAAGCCCTCAGGTTGTTCCATGTACACCTCTTCACCCAAGTCACCATTTAAAAAGGCTATTTTAACATCCATTTGATGAACATATAACTTATATATAGATGCTAGTGCAAGCAATACTCTAATTGATGTTATTCTAGCCACAGGTGCATAGGTATCAAAATAATCTATGCCTTCCTTCTGCTTGAAATCTTTTGCCACCAACCTGGCTTTAAAGGTTTGTATGGAGCCATCTGTATTATATTTTCTCCGAAATACCCATTTACAGCCAATAGCTTTAGAGCCAAGTGGCAAATATGCAAGAACCCATGTATTATTGGCTAACAATGAGTCCATTTCATCAGTTATGGCTTCCTTCCAAAAAGCCGAATCCCTTGAAGCCATAGCTTCCTTAAATGTTTTAGGATCCTTTTTAACATTTAAAATAATAGGTATTTCTTTAAGTATGGTGGTCCTA
Source organism: Jacaranda mimosifolia (assembly GCA_018894105.1). Taxonomy (NCBI): domain Eukaryota; kingdom Viridiplantae; phylum Streptophyta; class Magnoliopsida; order Lamiales; family Bignoniaceae; genus Jacaranda; species Jacaranda mimosifolia. The sequence continues at coordinate 16,536,205 of CM032132.1, read as the reverse complement.
TTGCCTTCCACAAGGAAGACAATAGAGTCTGGGGATATGAAATCAGGATCCAAATATTTCACTTTTCTACTTCTTTGACTTCTTCTTTGTTCCATAGGAAGATCAGATACTTTTCTTTTCATGCTAGAAGAAGAACTAGAATTAACAGTTTCATGTTTTTGCTCAATATTATCATCAGTGGAATCTTTAGAGAACTTATTTTCAAAAAATTCAACATCCCTAGATTCCACTATAATGTTTGAATCCAAATCCAATAGCCTGTAGGCTTTGGAACTTTCTAAATATCCCACAACAACACTTTTATTAGATCTTGGTCCCAATTTAGTTCTCCTGGGATCAACAACTTTATAGAATGTTAAACACCCCCACACTCTTAGATGACTCAAGTTTGGTTTTCTTCCTTTCCATAACTCATACGGTGTGCAATTTAATTTTCTTGAAGGTACTCTATTATGCACATAGCAAGCAGTAAGCAATGCTTCACCCCAAAGATTATTAGGTAATTTAGCATTTAGAAGCATAGCATTTACCATTTCAACTAATGTCCTATTTTTTCTTTCTGCTAGGCCATTTTGTTGTGGGGTATAAGATGTTGTAGTCTGGTGTATAATGCCGTTTTCTTCAAAGAAAGAATTAAAACTAGAGAAAGAATATTCAGTACCCCTATCACTTCTTAAAATTTTAATTTTCTTTCCTATTTGATTTTCGACAACAGCCTTATAAACTTTAAACATATTAAATGCCTCATCTTTTGTTTTCATCAAAAAGACATAAGTAAATCTTGAAAAATCATCAATAAATGTAATAAAATATCTATTTCCTCCTCTAGTCAACATGCCATTTAATTCACAAATGTCAGTATGCACAAGTTCTAGTAACTCAGTCTTTCTTTCAACTTTAGGAAAAGGCTTCTTAGTCATTTTCGCTTGAATGCAAATTTGGCATTTTTCTTTTTCTTTATTATCATAAGAAATTAAACCATTCTTAGACATATGAATTAAAGTTCGATAATTAACACGTGCCAAACGATGATGCCATAAGGTAAATGAAGAGTACTCAACAATATAAGCTGAATCATTCATTTTACTAATACTTAATTTGAATATTCCATCACATGAGTAGCCCTTCCCAACGAAGGTGCCATTCTTGGTTACAATAATCTTATCAGACTCTAATACAATCTTAAAACCTCTCTTACATAGCAGATTTCCAGAAACTAAGTTATTCCTAATTTCTGGAACATGAAGAACATTCATAAGGAGAAGCTTCTTTCCTGATGTGAACTGCAACTCCACACTGCCTTTGCCTAGCACATTTGCAGTATTGTTGTTTCCCATCATAACTTCATGGTCAGTCACATCCTCATAATCCTTAAATGCGGCCTTGTTGTTGCAAATGTGCACTATAGCGCCAGAATCAAACCACCAATCACTTGACGAGTTTGTCCCTGTCAAATACAGTTCAGTCACCATGCCAATATGCATTTCAGAAATCATAGCAACCAATTCTGGTATCTGACTTTCAACCACATTTGCATTGTTATTGCTGGCGTTTCCTATCTTCTGCCTTTTCTTTCTGCAATCACGCTTGAGATGACCAGGCTTTCCACAATTCCAGCAAGCTTTGGTGTCATCAGAGTCTGAGAACTTTCTCTTTCCACCTTGTTGCATATTTCCTCCTTGTTGTCCTCCACTGTGCTGCCCACCTTGTTTCTTTTGGTTTCTTTTCACAGTCACATAATTCACTTTGGATGATCCAGAACTAAAGGAGATACTCTTATCACGAATTCGAGTCTCTTCTTCAATTTTAAGGTGTTTCTGGATTTGCTCCAAGGTAAAATCCTCAGTGGTGTGCAACAATTTCTTCCTGTAGTCATTCCAACTAGGAGGAAGTTTGGCGATGATTCCGCCAACTTGAACATTTTCAGGAATGTCTACTTTGACATCCTTAAGTTTTGAAACGAGAACTTGCAACTCATGGACTTGGTCAAAAACAGATTTATTATCATGCATAGTGAATTCAAAATACTGCATAATCAAAAATTTGTCCACACCTTGCTTTTCAGTATCATACTTGTTTTCCAAAGCTCTCCAAATTTCTCTAGGCGATGTCAGCGAAGCGAACAGATTGTATAGCCGATCAGAGAGAGAGTTCAGAATGTGTCATCTGCACAGCACTTCATCTTCCTCGCGCTTCTTGCGTTCAGCCTTTACCTATTCTGAATCATTCGGTTGGGTTTCTGGAAGTGTAGGCAGATTTGGATCAAGAATGTATGCAATCTTTAGTGTTGTGAGGAGGAATCTCATTCTGTCTTGCCAGCGAGTAAAGTTGGTTCCATCGAACCTATCCAGTTTTGCACAGTCTTGATTCATCACTTTGAATGTGTTATTGATTGCTCCAGATTCCATCTCCAAAAATATCACCCTAAGCTTGTTAGAAAATTTAGATGGAAACAATAAATTTGACTGTGATCTTGAGGCGTGATGTTACTATCCTTAAGGTGATTTTTGCCCCCACTCTATAAGAGTTGCCAATGGATTTAATAAGGCAATTCACCCCCAGGATACAACAAAACCACCAAACTCTGTAAGTGGCAATCTTGAAGAGTTTCTTCAGAACTTCTTTTATGATTTCTAATATGTTTGTAAAGAACAGAAATTGTAGACTTAATATTTCAAGCTTGTTTTCTTAGTGTCAAATTCGCAGAGAGTCTTGTGTATTTATAATTAATGAAACAATACATCCATTAATTATGAACTAATACACTACTTAAGTTAAACAATATGTCTGTTTAACTCAAATCATCTGACACAATTTTTCATGAAAGAATTAAATCTTTACATAGAAGATATAACCTTTTATGTTATTTTGTAATTAAATAATAACTTGATAATTAAATAATTACGTAAATAAAAATAAAACAAGTAACTTGCAGAGTATATTAATTTACACGCACGCGCGCAAACGTGCAAAGTGCTTTTAAATATAAATAATATATATATTAGCTTCCACACTTTCCACGAACTCTTAATCAGATATAATATACCACAAGTACTTTATATATGATAAAACTCTTTTTTTATTTTCCTATGTGGAACAAACTCCCACATAATTCTTCTTCTTCTTTTTTTTTTTTTTTTTTCAATACACAAACTAATATATTCCAACAGTTAAAGATTGAGTCAAAATTAAGAAAATTTTAATTTAAAACTTCTTTCCTATAAATAATAACAAATATTTCTATGCCCTATATGCTTAATTTTAGCCACGAGGGTTGAAATTTATTTTTCAAAATGAATTATATTTTAGTTAAAAATTTATTTTTTAATAGTGTTGTTTGGAAATGGAGCTCATGTCTTTTTTAGGAGTTAGAAACTTTTAGAGTTTTTCCCCCCCTTCTCTCTAGAACACAGTACAGAGAATTCTCAATTCTCGATTTTCGCAAATAATTTCTCATGCCTCATTTATCTTTGGAGCTTAGTATTTTCATTAGGATTTTGATGTCTCTCTTAGTGGACTTAGTGAATTGCTCTTTGACCTTTTATTGTTTATTTATTTAATCGATCTGGGCATTTTTAGTTTATTTTAACTTTTTTATTCTTGTAGGCTTAAGTTGTCATATCATCAAGTCTTCTTATTTAAATTTGAAAATTTATTTTCATGTTGAAAATAAAATAATATAAAATTAAAATTTAATTTTTATCTTACCTTAGTTTGTGAAAATAAAATTATTAATTAATTAATTTTCATTAGCTGTGATACGTACGAGAATTTACTTTTACTCAACTTTTGTCTAAGTTGAAGTTCAGTATGCTTGGAATGACTGGGAAATGCGCATAAAGGTCAGCTATTGGAGGTACTTATCTGTAGTCATTTTGTCCTTCCCATGTCGAGGAGGGCAAAGAACTTTTCATTATGTCTTATACCATAATTGCGATATTGACTCACACTAGGATGTGGATAAGACTGTCTTTAGTATCGGCAACTTGCGAGGCGGAGTGACTGAGTATGATCCAAAAAATTATACTCTTCTTCCTAGTTGACTAAGCTTGTCAGGGGCACTTTATCAAGTAAATGACTGTTTTAATCTTAGTTTATTACACACGTGTGTTCTTTTTCATAGTCATGTATAGTTCTTTGTTCATCATGTCTTATTCCTTTTTGGGTGCACGCTATGGATATCTCACCGAGTGGAGGGGCGGTAGCAATGATTGCATGACTCAAAGAGGAGGCTACTAGATTCGATCAGAACCATTCACATAAGAAAGAGGAGTTGGCAAAGCTGCTGAAAGAGCATAAGAAGCAAAGAAGGTGAAGGCATGTTACATGGAAGAATATAAAGACTAGAGGGAAGTTTCTATTATCTTCCACTGGGAAGACGTTCATCAGCACCGCTCGCGAGGATATAATCAAAGAAATCAAGGGTTCAGATAAATTCTTTGAGGTAGTTAAGACAAAGGCGACTGTGACGTATGAGCAGACAATTTAGGACTCTCGCCACATACTGAGTGAGACTATATGATATCTAACTAATAGTTTGTGATGCTTAATCCCAACATCCCAATTAACCATTTTACTATAGAGTCTAGTGGGGTTCCAAAGACTGGCATGGATGCCATGGTAGGAATCCTATTGACACAAATTCACATGAGTAGATAGTTCTTTTTTAGATTAAAAGTTTGTTTAGCATATGCTTTTTCATTCATTGAGGACTATTTAGTATTTTTCTTCTACATTAATAGTTGTTTGGCTCGTATTATTAGTTTTACTTTTCTTTCATGAGGCTAATTGTTGCCTGGATGCTTTTTTGCGCTCTTCATGATGTTATGAATGTTTATTCTGTTCTTTTTTCATTTTTTTTAAGGAAGTTTTTCTCTTATTCATTCTTCTTCATACACTTAGTCATATAGATAAGTTTAAAGTGTTTATACGTTCTTGATGTTTGAAATCAATTAAATAATAATTTATTTTTCTATCTTTCCAAAATAATAGGACTTACATTAAATTTAATAGTAACTTCTCATTCAAATATAACCTAAAATATAATTTCTTTTCTTATCCTCTCAAAACATGGATCCACAGTAATTTAATAATAATGTCTCAATCCGACATCATTTAATTGATAATACATAAAGAAGATGTTGGAACCCATAATAAATTAAATAATAATATTATATTAAATTATTTAATACTATTACATGAAAATATTATTTTCAATTCACCTTTTACAAAAAAAATTGTACTACTAATCTAATTATATTTTCATTTCACACAAAAATCAATACTCAAAATGAAAATGAATTGAAAATACTGAAAACAAATATAGCCAATCAAGACCTAGGAAATTCCTAATGTATGCACGTGTATAAATTAATATAAAAAAAAGAAAAAAGAACAGTGGCTTGCATCTATAACTCAAGAAGTGTTGGGCCATAACAATGCGGCCTGGCCATTAAATTAAATAGATTGGGCATTTGTTGAAATACCCACATCAGTTATAGTCTAGTTACTTTATTCCCGTGCTAGTTTAAATGGACAAACTCGTCCAAAACTATAAGGGTCCCATTCAGCTAATGTAGCAAATGCTTTCAGTATGAATTTTCACTTTCGATCTTCTATTTCATCTTAATATATGCATGTCAAGTGTATTTAATTTTTAATTAATTATTTTTAAAAAAAATATTTAATACACGTGTTATATATCAATGAAATAATGGAATAAAGGATCTAAAATGATGAATTTTATAAACATAAATGGCCTGCTCTCCTACATTTTGGGAAATTTTTTTCCAACCTCCAAAAAAATCCCAAAATATAGGTACATTTAGGGCTGTCAATGGGTCGAATTTGGATCGAATTTGCCATATCTGAATCCGATAAATAAAATTCAGATCTGAATCCGACCCGAAATCCTATAGGATTTTTGTTAATTAGTACCATATCTGAATCCGATGGATATCCGAAACTTGATTAAAAAATCCGACCTGATTTATTTATTTTTTATTTATTATCTTTTCCCTTTTAAATTTTATAAAAATATTGTATTTATAAAATAAATATATATCATATTTGAATTTTTAACAACTTTTTATTATATATTAGTCCAAAAGTTAAATATTTGAATACTAAACTCCTTTTTCATATTATATTAATGTATAGATGAACTATTATATGTTATTATATTTGACATTTTATCAATATCCCTCTTATTTTTTAGGTTAAAAACTCAATATTAATAGTGTAATAAAGACATTAATATAGATATTAGGTTAATATAATACATAGATTTATTTTAAAATATTTATTAATATTATATATAACAGTATTAATTTAATAAAAAATATTAAGGTTCGGATTCAGATCTTTAACTGATCATATTGCCTAATTCCATATCCGATCCACTTATTTCGGATTTCAAATATTTATAATCGGATATGATCCATCGAATGTTTTAATCGGATAAAAATCCTAAAATTCGAATCGGATTCAGATCGAATTCGGATTAAAATTCGATCCATTGATAGCCCTAGGTACATTCTCCAATTTTTTTTCTCAAAATACTACAATTTTTTATCCAAAAAACCCCTCACAATTCACCCAAAAAATCCTACATCTTAAAAAGCACACAAACTCCCTCATTTTCCCACTCCATCTTTCACATCACTCATCCATTTATCACTCTCTCACTTATATATATATATACACACACACACACGCACACATATGTATTTACATATATAAAAATATTAAAATTTTACTATTTAAAAAAATTCTAAAACTTATGTTTACTAATTTAATTAAACTAATTGTCAAGAAAATTAATTAAATTTAATAAATAATTTATTTACTAAATAATGTGTTAGTTATATTTAATATTTAATGTATTAATTAAATATTATATTTATTCATTTAATAAATAATTTAATACATTTTAATTTGATATAATAAATAAATAAATCTTCTTCCCAAAAAAATTAATCATCATTAAATATTAATATTCATATTTATTTATAATGGCCACAATGTATTTCTTTATTGAATTCTCTATTCTGCGGATCTAGAAATGGGCTCCAAAAGTTGATATTCGAAATTGGTTCATAATTCTTTACGAAATAAAGATTAGCTCCTATACCTGCTGTGTTTAATTGAACATAGCTCACTTGACCCAACGACCTCTCTTTTCTTATTTGATGTCCATTGAGTATTAAAAAGACAAAATTGTCCTTAAGTAAAATTGAAATTCAAATAATTTTTACTTTTACCTTATTTATTATTTATATCATTTTTTAATTTTTTTTTTGTCCATTTCAAATAAAATAATATACAATATTTATAAAAAGAATATACAATATGTTTCCATATATACTTATATATATAATATGTATACATATATAAGTATATGTATAAGATATATTTTTTATTTATATGTAACATATAAAAATTCTTTTATTTATTCCAAATTATATAATGTCTAATATTTTAAAAAGTATATATAATATAGTTTTTATTTACACTTATATAATATACATGTATAAATTTCTCTATAAATATATTAGATATTATTTGTTTTTACATATCATATATATTCATATATATAATTTTTTTTAATTTTTTAAAATTAAACAATATTTAATATTTATAAAAATATAATATATTTTCATTATAGTTATATTATTTATTTATACATATCATATATATCCATATACGTAAATTTTCTTTAATTCTTTTAAAATTAAATTGTAGCGTCTCGACCAGGGAGGTGCCTGCTCTCAAGGGAGTGCCTGCTCTCGAGGGAGTGCCACTCAAATCTGTCTATATATCAGAGAGAATGAACCATTCGAAACCCATAATATTCAATTTCCACAAGTAGCATACATCAACAGTTCAACTCGATACCATAATATCATAGATCACATTTAACATGCTAACAATATATCTATCATATTTATATCAATAACTCAACAGTCCATGATCTGTACATTTGTACATTTATTGGGTTTATTACCTTTCGTGTTCTGTGGTCTAGCCTATCATTGTCACTTCTTCTTATCTGAGGTAAATAACAAAATGAAACAACACAAAAATTGTAAGTCTGAATGACTTAGTGAGTTGTTAATAAAGAAGCAACATGATAATACAGACTGATAATAAGACAGTAAATATTGAATCAGCAAAGAGCAATAACGATTACAACAGATATACGAGGTATTACATAGGTAAGAGAGTACAACTAGCTAGATGGATTAATAAATAGATAATATATTAGTAACACTTTCGCAAAACTTGCTGTGGTTGGTTCTCCTACCTTATCACTCCACTTTTGAAAACACAGGAAACCCTTATTCCTTCAAGTCTCAAAGTGATCAGCTCAGTATAATAAACAGGTAGTGGCATGGCTAGCTACATGCATTATCTTGCTCATAGACAATTACCTCCAACTGGCTATGAGACAGGATAACAGTAATAGGGCATTGATATGAGACCAGCCACCATCGGTCCATTTTGCCCTATTGTCTTTTGGTATCGATCCTAGGGCCCACCCCAAGGGTATAAATAGATCAATGTATCCACAGTAACAGTATGCCCTGCTAATAGCAGTAAATGTCCAACAGTAATACAGCAAACAGGTCAACTCGCCATGGTATACAGGCAATCCATTAGTCCATATCGAGTATATGTCAGGATAATAATCATGGCGATAACAGAAAATACATTTCAAAATTCATTTTGAGTTTTCCCAATACAATCACCAATTTCAGGTAAAAAAAACATGTATCATAATAATCCAGAAGTCAAACAATATAAGGGGTGATATGTGGTAAAGTTTCACAAACCATTTATTTTATCAAAACTCGTGTAAACATGATATTTGGTTTCAGAATTCAACAATTTTAGACAAGTAAGAAGTTCAAGCATGTATAGTTCAACTAAAGAGGAGCCCAAATAGACTATCAAGAGCATAACAGGAATCAAAGATCAATATGGCATAGACGGACTAGTATTTTCAACAAGGGAATGATTGAGCAATAGTGATATAATTACTAATATATTACTATAATATATATATATATATATAAGTGGCAATGGGCTTGCTATAGTGATTTTTTGTACGCTGAACCCCACTTTTTCTCTTCTTATTTTTTTCGTCTCTTGGCCAGTCTTCCTCCATTTTTGCTTTCCTCCCATCTTTTTCTACTTTTTGGCTTTTTCTTACACGTGTTCCCTTATACATGATCTTGTGCCACAGAGTCACTATTCTATGTGTATTTTGCTCAGCCTTCTCTTACATTTGTTCTCTTATACATGATCTTGCGCCATGGAGTCGCTATTCTATGTGTATTCTACTCTACCTTCTCTTACACGTGTTCCCTTATATATGATCTTGCACCACAGAGTCGCTATTTTGTATGTTTTCACTTCTTCTCTTCTTATTTGGAATTTTTTGGTTTTTCTTCGCTTATAAGTTTGCTGTTTTGTGATTTCATTGAGGGGGAAGAGGTATTCGATTCAAAGATCTGCCAGAAATATAGGATCGTTAATTCATGCGAAACTCAGTTTGGACAGTAGATTTTCATTGAAAGCTTCTATTTAGAAAGCAATCGATAGATTTCTTGAGATGTTTTGAGGATTCACATCGCATCTGAGGAAGATTTTGAAGCTTGATGATTACGTTAATAGGCTAGAAGATGAGATGAAGAAGATCGATGCCTTCAAACGAGAACAACCTCTTTGCATGCTCCTCCTAAGCGACAGTTGGGATCCTTTTTTCCTTTCCCCTGATTTCCTTTCATTTTTGAAATAGATTTTGTTGGTGCGGTGTGTGGAATTTCTGTGATCAATAAGAATCAAATAGTCGAGGCGAGAGTTGGGCTCTTTATCTTCAAGACGAATTAGCCCGCACTGGTGCTAATGGCAACTGACTATCTTCTCCCAAGATACAACGACTAATTCAGACGGTAGCAGCACTACAAACCATCTGATCTCTAGAACTTTAGACGTATTGAACTCTCAAGATTATGCTCATAATGTTGTATGAAAGATATTATGTTTTACTTGTCTTATTCCTTCTCAAATGCAATACGGGATTGATCTTTATATAGTGCCAAAAGTGGTAGTCGAAAGGATGGCCATTAATAGCATTAATGTTGCTGCAAATTTCCAAAGTAGCTATCATTAATTCAGGAAGTTGGAAGGACGCAGTCCAAATATATCCGCTGGAGATAAGTAAAACTCGTGCAGTCCAGATACATCCGCTGTAGGATTTATTCTATTGTTATCCAATTTCCAGAAAGATAAGCTGACCATTAATGCCACTCGTTTTCTTGATAAGCTGAAATTAATTTCAGAAGTTTGAAGGTTTTTTTCTTGTTGGGTCAGATTTAGTCCAAAAAGTTAATATTGGATTGAAGGCCCAATTTAGCCCAAGCCCAAGCCCACGACCATGCCACGCTAAGCCAAGCCACGCTCAAGCCCATGCCTAGCTGGACAGGCGGTAGAGACGGCGGCACGCGCGCGTGTGGGTTGGATTGAACCTAATACCATTATGGTGCCCCCCCTCCAAACACTTATGGTGCCCCCAAGGGACCTAACCCTTACCTCTACACTTGAGACATATATTCAAGTCCACCTTTTACAATGTGGGATGGAGTTTCACTCATCCTATTCCTTTGGCTCACTTTGACCATCAATTTTTCATTCACTTGAAATTGGTTTTGGTCAATTAAACACATTATCGTCATCTACCCGCAGCGTAGTTTATGACGATCCCCAATTTCTTGGAAATTAATATCTTGAGCACACTTAAATATTTTGGTCAATTAAGACTAATTTCCAACAATCCCCCACATAAATGGAAATTAATGTGACTGATGATGCATATGCTTATACAAACACGAGAGAGTTTAGGCGAACAACTATTGCATCAAGATTGGTAGCTTGTGGCTGTGAACCTCCCTTTGTGAAGCACTATCGAGCTTACTTGGCTAATCAGTGAACATGATGTCTTGAACTGTTTAGCCGTTGGTGTAAACCAAGACAACAGTACTCATACAATAGCTGTCCTTACGCTTATTAGTTTTTTCCAGTTGTGTCTGTTTTGGCCATGGACACCGATCTTGGATTCATAAGTGTTTATGATGAAGCGGCCTGTCTTCACACTTACATAAGAGATCTCCCACAAAGAGTATCCTTCCATACTCCGCTGTTCTGGCTCTGGGAATCACTCAACCTAGTACCTACTCAGTAGTAAGCACTTCCATGTCATAGGAATGGGTTGAAGTGCTCATATGAACCTTCATAACTTAGTTGTCCCATTGAACCAAGTTCTTGGGATCTCTAGTCATCATGGTTGGGTGTCCGCTATGTCGGTTCTTAGACTTATGGGTTTTAATTCCATTCTTCTTGACAAGCGTTTCATTTGATCTCTAGGTAGGCCTTTTGTTAACGAATCCGCTAAATTTTTCTTGGATTTCACATTGTCAAGTGAAATTACCCCATTTGAAATCAATTGCCTTACAGTATTATATCGTCGTCTAATGTGATGAGATTTACCATGCTATTCTTAATTGATTTGACTTAGGTACCTCCACCTGAGCCAGGCACCCCCACACTTTTACATATTTGTAGGAAGGGTTATAACCTTTCCATAAGTCATAAGGGGTTTCATTTTCTTTTTTTCCCCTTTTGTTCAAGATGTGGTTAACCAAAAGAATAGCTTTCCCCCACAAATTCTAAGGTAACCTAGAATTAATCAACATAGCATTCATCATATCCTTAAGAGTTTGAAATTTTCATTTAGCAACTCCGTTTGATTTAGGTGAGTAAAGAGCCATTGTTGCTAGAATTCTGCAGATGGTGCTCCATATTTACCACCTCTATCACTTCAAATAACTTTAATTTGTTTGTTAAGTTGATTTACAACCTCAATTTTATAGCACCGAAATGCTACTAGTGCTTCATCTTTGCTTTGTAACTGAAATTCGTAGCAAAATCGTGTGCATTCATCAATAAAAGTAACAAAATTCTTTTTCTTCAAAACACAGATATCAATGTGGATTAATTCTAAAGGTGCCATGCTCCTTTCAACCAAGTGAAAAGGAACTTTGGCCATTTTGCCTTCAACACATATTTCACACTTATATGTTGTATCAATTTAAAATGGAGACAACAATTCCAAATTTGCTAATATGCATAAAGTGTTGAAATTAACATGTCCTAATTTAACATGCCATAAATTACAACACTCAATCAAGTAAGCAGAACTAGAGGCTTTATTTTCATTCTCTTGAATATTTATCATTACAGGCACTACATTAAATCTAAATAGCCTATTCTGCACATAACCTCTTCCTAGAAAGGCCTCCATTTTGTTCTTGCCTATTTTGGCGTCAGACATCCGATTGTCCTCCTCAATTCAGATTTAGGCATTAGACATCTGATTATCCTTCTCAATTCTCAATCTGACAATCAGATTTTCAAGAGTCATCACCTTTCATTTATGTTTGAGATAGTTTTTGAAATCCTTCCACAATGGTGATAACTTTTATATAATGGCAGCTATCTGGAAGGATCCACTTAGAATCATGTTTTCAGCATGAATGCCATGCAGAATAATCTGCAACTCTTGGACTTGACTCATGATGGATTTGAAATCTACCATCTTATAGACCAGAAATTTGGCCACCACAAATTTATTCAAACCGGCATCGGCATTGTCTGCCCGGTATTTCTTATCAAGTGACCCTCACAACTCTTTAACTATCTTAATCGGGTTGTAAACATTATACAGTGTGTCACCTAATCCATGCATAATGTAATTCCATCACAGGAAATTGCTTTGGTTCCAGGCAACCAAAGCTGCTCGTTTTTGGACATTTGTGTCGTTTTTAGGTATAGTAGATGCATTTTTTTTTCTAGAAACTTGACAAGGCGTAATCTTGTTAGGTAAAACAACACTTACCTCTTGAAGTTCGATCTAATGACCTTTCTTGGTCTTTCTCTGTGAGCAGGAACAGGTGCAGGAATCGGAGTAGTAATTGAAGCAGTGGTAGCAGTAGGCGGAACAACAACTTGATTCGATGCCATGATCACAGAACACTAATTCGTTTTAAAATTGTTGGTGCAATGTGTGGAATTTCTGTGATTGGCAAGAATCAAATAGTTGAGGTGAGAGTCGGGCTCTCTATCTTTAAGACGAATTAGCCCTGCACTGGTACTAATGGCAACTGGCTATCGTCTCCCAAGATACAATGACTAATTCAGACGGAAGCAGCAATACAAACCATTTGATCTCTCGAACTTTAGGCGTACTGAACTCTCAAGACTATGCTCATAATGTTGTATGAAAGATATTATGTTTTACTTGTCTTATTCCTTTCAGATGCAATACGAGATTGATCTTTATATAGTGCGAAAAGTGGCAGCCGAAAGGATGGTCATTAATAGCATTAATGTTGCTGCAAATTTCCAAACAGCTATCATTAATACATGAAGTTGGAAGGACGCAATCTAAATACATCCGCTGGAGATAAGGAAAACTCGTGCAGTCCGGATACATCTGCTGTAGGATTTATTCTATTGTTATCCAATTTCCAGAAAGATAAGCTGACCATTAATGTCACTCATTTTCTGGATAAGCTGAAATTAATTTAAGAAGTTTTAAGGTTTTTTTCTTGCTGGGCCAGATTTAGTCCAAAAAGTTAATATTGGACTGAAGGCCCAATTTAGCCTAAGCCTAAGCCCACGACTAGGCCACGCTAAGCCAAGCCACGCCCAAGCCCAGCCCAATTGGATAGACGGCGGCACACACGCATGTGGGTTGGATTGAACCCAATACCATTTAGGTCCTCCCCCTCCAAACACTTGTGGTGCCCCCAAGGGGCCCAACCCTTACCTCCACACTTGAGACATATATTCAAGTCCACCTTTTACAATGTGGGATAAAGTTTCACTCATTCTATTCATTTGGCTCATTCTATCTTCTTAGAATCATTTCAAGTAGCTCACTTTGACCATTAATTTTTCATTCACTTGAAATTGGTTTTGGCCAATTAAACACATTATCGTCATCTACCCACAGCGTGGTTTATGATGATCCCCAATTTCTTGGAAATTAATATTTTGAGCACACTTAAAAATTTTGGTCAATTAAGACCAATTTCCAACAGATTTATCTTTTCTGAAATAGAAATAAGTTCTGAGGTGGTTTTGTTTTTCCTTCTTCTTTCGGTATTCAGATTACACAGTTCTTTTTTTCTTTTTTATATATGGATTGGTATTAGTTAATTTCTATTAATATGTTTGTTTCTTAATTAACATTATCACTGATAAATTAGGTTGTGATTGATTTTATTGCAGCTATAATAACAATGAAGGAGGAATTAGTTTAGTGTAAGAAATTAAATGCAGAACTAGTATTGGAAGAATTCATACCATTGAACAAAAGTTGTACTGATGAAAATGATGTGCTACTAAAGAAAAAGACAGTAGCATTGGAGATAAAATGAATTCAATGAGCTCTCTGCAGTTATGGAACTCCGATAATCATCATCATAATCCAAATACTGATTCAAGTAACAATAAATCGACCTCAAAACTGGATAAGAAAAAGGTATAATAGAAATGACAAATGTTTGTTATTTTGCAAGTATGTTTTGCCAATGGTAAGCTGGGTTGTGTGTGTATTTATGGTTTTCTTATGTTTTTTGTTTGGTGAATAGAGAATGGAAAAAGAAATAAGTCGGTCGGTGATGAATAATTTATTCTAGAATGGTAAAAGCAGGACACTGGAAGGGCATTTGTTCATTTTAAGAAGTGTGCTAATTTTTCGGTGATGACGGTAGCAAAGAAGGACATGGATGAATTGCCAGTTCCAGGGCTTTCACTTTGTATGCCTCAAATCAAGAGTTATTAATCCTATTGATTTTAGCCTAAAATCCAGCTGTAGCAAATCAGGAACCTCTTCTGCAACTAATATTCAGTCAAATTTTAAGATTAGACAGTAGCAAACTGCTAGAAAGCAAAGGAGATGCTGGTCACCAGATCTGCATCGCCATTTCGTTCATGCCTTGCAGCAACTTGGAAGTGCTCAAGGTATGAAACTCAAGAACTAGTTATTTCTTTGAGATCTGCAGAAACTTCTGTTAGAAATTGGATAAGTTGTTCTTAGTTTTCCCATGTGTTTTCAATATCTAATTCCTAACCTTAGAACAAGGACTCAGAGTTGTTATTGGTATCTTAGATGATTTATCTTACTGAAAACATGGGATGATTGGAGGGAAAAGAATAGGTGTTAATTTACTCCGCAAGATAATTCAAGAATGTGGGATGATTTTTTTGAATTAGCCTTTATGTTTTGTGCTTCTGAAGGTATTCTTTTTCACGCCGCTCTTTTGATTTCATTCTATGCTTTCTAGCCAAGGACTTTGCCCCCATCAATTCCTTTGAGTTTTGGTCTTGCGATCGGCCCTTTTTTATTTTTTTGTTTTTTTGGTGCAAAGTCTTCGATTAATTAGTATGTAAGTTGAGTGATGATTTTGTGGCAACATATAACATAGAGATGGAAATTTGAAAAACTGAATTGCGGAAGAAAGGTATGATAGGCTAACCACGTAAATGGAGGGTTTCTGATATTGAGGCGAATACCTATGGATTTTGTAATTTGGATGAATTTGATGAAGTTGGTTGGGTGTTTACTTTGATATAAGTATCTACAAACTCATATCCTATTTCTAATGACAAAAACGGGGCTTCATGATATCAAATTTAGTCTTCTGAAAGCTGCAGAAAAGAGAAACTTCGTATTGTCTTTGCTATGTGAGATTTCTATTATTTTTAATCATTAATTTTCTTATAATGGTATTTAGTATCCTAGGAATTGATTATATGCTGCCATTTAAAGTGAAAAAAACAAATCCTATGCTTTATCTCATCTTTTGTTAAGCAAAGTTGTAGTTATCTTCAGCAAAATTGTAATCAGATTGCATTTGTATATTATTTTTATATGTATTTGTAGGTTTTTTAATTTCTAGGCTTTTTATGCAATACTACTTCATTAAATTACCATTCCATAGAATGCAAATTTAAATAAAGAAAATTTTTGATAGGGACCACACCTGGAACTATTAAGAATGTTTGAATTGTATGGGACGCAATATTCAAGAGTGTTTTGAACCATGTCTAATGTTGTTTTATCGGATTTTCTAGTTCTTGGATATGTTTGATGTAATGATAAACAAATTAAGAATTTGATTGTCAATGGGCTATAGACATTCCAATTCTCAATTTGTTTATCATTAACATCAATATGCCAATAAGTAGATACTTAATTGTACATAGGTTTCATTTGGGCAGAAAAAGGATTCAAAAAGTTACAACTCGAAGGTAAGCGATTCTCAGATTTGATAGAAAAAATTGAATCGAAGTGCATTAATTCTTTGTTGGAGTTTGCAGTAGGCTTCAAAAGTTGCCAACTTTCATATGTGTTTTTGTTTTGGTGCTTGGTATTGCAGTGCTTTTGTCTGTTGTTTTTTAGTTGCCATTCTTTCACTTTGAGATCATAAAGATCTGGATCTGGACTATGGAGGTTACTGGCCTTTCATTATCTTGTTATTTATTTATTTTTTGCAAGAATTTGTGGTGTGAGTCAATCAAATATGTGCATTTGAAATTTGGATATTTATTGGTACTCTACACAGGGTCTATCAACTTTACTGTAGACTTCAATTGAGAATTGTGTTTAGTTAGTTGGGGTTGGCTATGGTCCGATTGCTATGATTTTTACCTAACATCCTACACCCCTTAAAAAATTGATACGTGTACAAATACTTTTTTGAAATCAATAGTAATAGTAGAGCATAATATACATGAATATACAAAAATTTTACAAGAATACTGAAAAACTAAAAAAATCTAAATTTTGTCAAGAAAACCCTAAACTAATATATTTTATTACATAAAAAATAATATTAAATATTCTAACTAATACGTACCTAGGTAGGCGGTGGGCGGTCAGTGGTGGTTGGTGGATGGCGCGGCCATCAGTGGCAAGCAGAGAGATGAGGCTAGCAGAGAGTTCTTCTTTTTTCCCACTTTAGTGGCGGGTTGGCCTTTTTTGTTTTGAGGCTTAAAACAAAGCTAAGGTTTTTGCCTTTGTTGCCTCTGTTTTAAGTCTTATGTGATTTTAGTGTTTTTAATTTTTCCTTTTTTTAATAATTTTTAATTGGGTATCTGGTACCCGATTGGGCCCGAATTCATCAGCCGAATCCTGGCTCGATTGTAGAGTACCGGGTACCCGATAAAACCTGATTGGCCCGGTTTCAATGTTTGACTACCAGTCAAGTTGAGTCGGGTACCCAAAACCCGAACCCGAGTGCCCAGCCCTAAGATAGTCCATTCATTACTTGATGCTAGGGTTTTGATGAAATGCTGTTAATAATAAGTACGTAAAACTTTGATATTATCCTTATGTTAATTGGGTTCATCCTCTACCATTTTGACATTTTTGTGGATGAAAATACCCTTAGGGGTTGTATTACAAGATATTTAAAATTTTTAAGCTTTGTTGATGCTGCATGAAAATAAAGTTGTGATCCTTTTCAAAAGTTGGCTAATTTGAAATGTGTTTTGCTCCAGAACTCATTTGCATAAAGTTAGAGCTTGGGACCACTCTTCCAATTTCTACTCTTCTCCCCGGTGCATTCCAATTCCCAAATTCAACCGGCCAAATTGGAATCTGCAACGTGTTACTCAAGTCAGAAAAGCATCCAACACAAATCCAAGGCAACTAACATTTGAGATTTGAGAGAAAAGAGTAGAAAATAATATATTCGAGTTATATACAAAATTATATCATTCAAGCAGAAGGGAAAGGACTATTAAAAAATACAGGTTACCCTTCATCATGTCTTGCCTGCAATGCCTTTCACCAACTCAAGAGGAAGGCCGACAGCCTCAAGCACATGCCCCTGTTCAATGTGAACCTGTGATGCAAAAAATAAATTAGAAGAGCTCCACCAGAGCATATGCTCTTTAGTCTTTCATTATCAGTCTTATGTCAAGTAATGCTTGCGAATTCAGGAATTGGGAGGCGCCGGGAGAAGAGCAAAAATTGGAAGAGTAGTGGTGGTGTCGCACTGATTTTTGTAGTTGAGTTGAATTTGGGAATTGGAATTGGTTTAATTTAAATTTTTTTTTCTTTTTTTTTTCTATCTTTAGGTAATATATTTTGATTTTTGTTTTAGTTATATATTACTTTTTTATAAGGATATTTAAGATATTTCATATTAAAAACTATTTTACTTTTAATTTAATTAGAAAAGGTTAGTATAATAAATTAACTTAACTTAATTACTATTGATTTAAAAAAAGGTATTTATACACGTGTCAATTTTTTAAGGGCTATAGGATGTTAGATAAAAATCACAACTATCAGATCGTAGCCAAACCCTAGTTAGTTGGATGCATGCATGCTTGTTTCAACTTGTCTGCAGTATGGCAACGTCCAATTTTTCCTTTATTATTTTAGTCTCTACCGGTTACCTAATAATGTTTCCTTAATGTTAAAATAACAAATACATCTAAATAATAGAATTAAATTTCAATTTAATTTATTCATTTACTAAGATAAAAAAATTAAAAATTAAAATGTAAAATTTTAAATCTATCATTCTATTATATAATTAATTAAAAGTAAACAATCTTAAATAATTTATTAGTTGATAAACTTAACCATATTTAATTATCATATTGGAGAAGTGTAATTTTAACATTGTCTAAATTACTCTTAATAAATTAAATATATTTTATTATTATTAAAGTTCCATAAATATTGATAATCTTTAAATTCAAGTTGAACGAAAAATAATTTCATTAACTTTAATTGAACTCATTGTCTAAATTAAATTACATCTTACATAAAATAATTTTTATAGTTTTAGATTACGTAATAAGTTTGATAGAGATTTAAGCAAAAGATAATTCATTCATTCATTTTGATAAACTCTTCATTCGTTCTATCTACCCGAATTCATGGATGAAATAAGAGGGCAGTAAAAATGGTCCATTGACAATCCAATCCCTGATTGGTTGTTGTTTACATTAATGAATGTGGATAGATAAGAAGACTGGAGACTTTATATAATGAATGAATTAATTTTTTAAATAGAAGTTTTTATTCAGCATGTTCTTCTATTAGCAGAGACGGATTCAGAACTAAAACTGTGGAGGCCAAAAAATTATAAAATATAAAAGTTCAAATATAGATTATTTTCAATTGAAAGATACAATAAGTCGATAACATATTTTATAATGCATATAAATAAACACTCAAAACATATTATAAAATTGAAGAATGAAAATACAATATATTTTATTTTAAGTAAAGAGACGAGATAAATACATATTAAAAACAAAGAAAAATTAAAAAAATATTTTTTTTCTTGAAATATTTACTTTTCGTTGTTTATTTGTCTCAATATCGTCGAAGTTAAAAAAGAGAGACTTTAATTATTTTGTAAGTTTCTATAACGCTATAAATGTTTTCTTTAGCTAGATCCCTATAAGCATAATTTCAAACAAATAAAACAAAAATGTTCTAATGGGTCTAATCTAATTGTAAATATAAGTCTAAAAATTTTGTTTTAGACTTTCCAAAATTAAAATAGTACATAATTAATAAAAATTATTTTGAAAATTTCAAAATATAAATAATAGAAATTAGTATGAAAAATTAAAAATATATATAATATTTGGAGGGCAAATTATTACTAAAACTTTACACACACACCCAATATACATATATATATATAAACTAGAATTATTACCAAAAAAAAAATTGTACAAAATGTTTGGGGGGGGGGGGGGGGTAATGGCCCCTGCTTGCAAGGGATATATATACGGGTAGTAGTGGCAAATGGGTGGATTGGGTTGGTTATGGGTTGGGTTAAAAAAGAGTTTATATTTATGGGTTGAAAATGGGTTGGGTTGAAAACGGGTTGGTCGGATTTGGGCGGGTCCAATACAAAAAAAATATATAAACTTTTTGTTAAATACATTATTTATTATTTTATTAAATCATAATCTTTTTATCTTGATTTGACATATATTAATTAATTATTATTAAATCCTTGTTAATCACGTAAAATCAAATCAAATTATGTGAACATATAATTTACTTATTTTTTTATAATATTTATATTTTTTTCTTTTAATACAAAATAGCAATCTTGCTCAATGAATAAAACATAATTATATAAAATATTTTAAATTTTTTGTACAAAATGTTTACATTGTACCCAACCAAATATTTACTATACTAGTCGAATTTGTTTTTTGTTTTTACTTTTTATATTTAGTCAATATTTGAAAAAGTGCTATTTATTTTATTTTTAATTTTTTTCAATTTAGTTCATTATCGTTTATCATAATGATCAAATTCAAATTCAATTCGACATAAAAGTATTACTATCATTTTAAAACAATTAAAATATGCATATATCTTGAAAAATATGTCTTTTTAAGAATAAAAATTATAAATCATTTAAATTTAAATTCTGATATCTACCTAAATTATTATTTTTAAATAAAATACTCAAAAAATATTGAAATATAATTAATTTTTTAATTTTTGAAAATATTATAACTGAAAATAAAAAAAGTTGGAGCCCTTTCTTCATGTGGAGGGAAAGGAAATGAAATGGATGAAATGGATGGCCGCAATCTATCCTCTCACATGCTATCACTACACAATAAATTTGTTGTGTTTACATATTAATATTTTGGTAGTTTGTAAACATTATAAAAAGAAAAAAGAAAAATAATTTTTTATTTATTTTCATATTGCAAAGTTGAAAAAAATCTAGGGGCTATAAAATTAACTAGCTAAATTTTTTTATAAAAATTTGGAGTTTATAAACCAAATAATGATATAACCAATTTTTAGATCATAATCTCAAGTAAAACGTTACTTGAATAATTCATTCGAATTAAGTTAATAAATTAATATTTTAAAATTAAATGAGGTGGAGAAATAGTAAATGATTAATCGGTGATACATAATTTATCTAATTTTCAATTCATTATTATTTTTTCATTTTTAAAGTGTTATAGAAATAAAAATAAAGTGGCATATGATCTTGAGAGAACAAGAAAATGGAAGAATAATTTTGGGGCTGAAATTGGGTTGAATTATTTAGAAACCACATTCAACCCATTTTCAACCCATTTACATTCAAAACCCATTTCAACTCATTAAAGTCAACCCATATTCAACCCACTAAAATCCAACCCAACCCAACCCAAACCCAAACCCAATCAAATTATTTTAAATCCAACCCAACCAACCCAAAATGAATTAGGTTGGAACCATGGGTTGAGACCCAATTTGCCCCCCCTATATACGGGGAATGGCCCCCTGCTTGCCCTCCCTTGCATCCGTCCTTGGCTATTAGGCGATTATTGGAGTTTGAAGACGATCATTTTTATTGCATTTATTATTCTATTAATGTTTTTATATTCCAATTCTAAAATACTGATCAATATGATAAGTTTTGCTTAGTGAATTTCTTTTTGCTCATGAACTTCTCTCTCTCTCTCTCTCTCTCTCTCTCTCTCTCTTCCATTTTTTTTTATAGAAAAGCAACTTTTGAAATTCTAATTTTTTATTTTAAAGACTTAAATATTTTATCAAATACCTTATGATATCTTATAAAATTTTCAAACATCTCATAAAATGTTTTGAATAACTTATGAGACCACACAAGCACGTATTAAGTATATATTGATCAAAGAAAATTCGATTTTGTACTTAATGCAATAACTATACATATTTTTTTTTGTAATTTCTCGATAATTCCAATATCAGTCTTTATATAAATTTTGCCTGCTGTGGCTGGCTAGGTTGGTTGAGGCTGAATGGAAAATAATAAAGAGAATTTATGAAATCAAATAATTTCATTGGTCAACTCTATTAGTGGTTGCTAAACCCATTTAGTTGTATAATTTGTTCAAGGATATTTCTGTTTTCCATTCAAATCATATCACGATAGCAATAGAGAAAGTAAGAAAAACACAGAGAGAGCACAAAGAGAATCACTTGAACCAGAAACCTATGTAAATTTAGAGCGAGAGTCCAATATACCAAAAAATGAAAGCAAAATATGCGATGCTTTCTAGATGACATAATACTACTACTCTACAATTTGATTGAGAGTGCTTGAATATTAAACTTATAAATAAGAAGAGTACCCAAGATTACAGATAGATTCAAAAGAAAATAGGACAAATTACTACAAGCAGCAGAAGTGGACTAAATTTCTCTTAAGCCCACCCCATAAATTTGCAAATTGATCAACCCGCAATTAGATATAAATCTAAAAGCCCTAAAGACTTAAATTTAATAGTCCCATCTGGCAGAGAAAAAGGCACAATATGGATAAAAGTGTGCCGTGGGGTCCACCTTCTTTCTTTTTTTTCTTTCCCTTTTTCCTTTCTTTATTCCCTTTTTTTATTCCTTTTTTCCTTGTTTTCTCTTCCGAGCCGCCCATCTCTTTCCCCAGTTCTAATTTTCCCCCAATTCCACTTTTTTTCCCACTCTTATTTTCCATCAGACCCTCGTCCCTTTCGCCAACCCGCCCAAACTGGGTCCCATCTTTTTCACTATGCCAGGAAGCTTCAACAGTGCTTGCATGACCACCTCAAAATTGCGCCATTTGGTTAGGCTCTAGAGAATTGAACTATAATTGTCGAGACATAATCTAAAACTCTATACCATATTAAAGTAACAAATAAGACATTTTTCTTTTCTCTAATTATGTTTCTCTCATATTATTTCATACATTGAATTCATTATGCTTTTCTTCATCAGTTTCCTATTCCTGAGACTTATGAAGTAATCATTCTTTGAAGAGGAGGACTCCATTGTAACACCCCTAAAATTTGAAATTTTGGAAAACAAGAATTGGGAAAATCAAGATTTTTGATTGGTCAGATTTTAGGGCTCGAAAATTAGATGAAAAGGACTTAATTGAAAAATTTTGAAAGTTTTTAGGTCAATCCAAAATTTGGGATAACCTAATTGGACTAACTTTGAGAATATTGGGGTTTGCATGGAAGAATTTTGGTCAACGAGGTCAAAGCCCTATTTTCTAATGATTGTAGGGACCGAGTTGAAGTTTGAGCAAACCTTTTTGGACTTGATTGAAAGTATAGCAGAACTTTTGGGGCCAATCCGTGATTAAGCAAAAGTTGATTTTATAAAAATATCAAAATTTTCATTTCACCCCCATTTCTCCTTTTTCTTCACCGCAGCCAAACCATCATCACTATCGGAGATTTTATTCTCTGGCGATCCTTTCCCTAAACGCCACTGGACATCTCCTCCCCCACACATCCGGCAACCACTTACCACCGTGAACGCAACTTTTCGGGCGAAGGATCATCGAAATCGAGAAGCTTGAAGAAACCCACCTCGGTGGTCTCGGCGAACAACGGTGGAGCAGCGGCCAAATAGGCTTCTGGGTAGCTTTTCTGAAAGCCCGTAGCTGGAGGAACAAGGTGGAGTTGTTGCATGACCATTTCACGCGGTGGCGAAGGTGGAATCCGGCGAAGACCTCACGACGGAGCAAGGCAATTTTTGAGCTTTCGGGGCGGCGTTTGAGGCTTTTCCAAGTGGAGAAATTGAAAACAAAGTTGAGCATTGGAAAGCTCATGGCAAGAGGAGTCCATAGGCGATGGCGCTAAATTTTTTAGCGACGGCGGATGGCGGTGGTAGTGAGACAGTTTTGTCTTCTCGACGCGACGATCGCACTCGTGTGCTTGGTTTGTGATTTCGGATATCCTATATTGCTCTTGTGTTGGAAGTGGAATGCTTCTGAATTATATATGTATACGTATATACATGTATATTGTACTATTTCTCCTACAAATCTTGTAATATGTCAATTGACGATGTGATATATGAAGTTGGACATGTACCTCATGCTTGGATATATATGTATATATATATGTACATGTACAATGGGCCCGGATATATAGTACTATGAGGTAACTTGGACTAATTAAAGTTTATTAAAGGATTAAACCCTAACGTGAGGATTTTATATATATGTATATATATTTAAGACCTAAGTATTGACATTGAGTATAATTATATGATTCAAGGGCTAGATTACATTCTATTATTGGGATCAAAATAATTTTGTAATTATTTCTATAGTAATTGTCTTAATTAGCATATCTCATACTGATAGATTTGGTCGGATCTTGATTACTGTATTAGTTGGTTAATTAGAGGTTTTGGAGACTATTTAATTATGCATATTAAGGATCAAATGAGGATTGTAATGGTAAATACCCTTTTGTTTAGGTGACAACAAAGTGGGTCTTGCCGAACAGTAGGATTGTTGACTGTTGTTGCTATATCTGAGAACTACAAAGGTGAAGGTCTGCCAACATGGCACTTCCTTTATTTATCTGTTATTGCGAGTTTCTTATTTCTGTACCGTAATCTGATTTGTTGAAATCTGGATTGATATCTATTATTTGATCTGTACACCCCTGTGTGGGTTATTGTTTGTTAACGATTCTAAATTTCTTTCTGTTCTGGCGCCCAAAACTCTTATCTGTTATCCGTACCGATCTGTTATCCGTTACTGTCTGTTATCTATTTCGTTTTGTTCTGTTATCTGCTGCCTTGTCAGTATTTCTGTACTGTTTTGAACTGTCTGTACTGTTATTTGTTCGATCAGTTATTTCACTGTATGTTATCTGTCTGTACTATTATTTCGGGACGTTAGTCCCTGCTGTATGAGCATGGGATAAGCCGTAAGCCCTAAATTCTGATTAAGTAATGGGATGTTAATCCCGATTATGTGCCTGGGAGAAGCCGTAAGCCCTGGGACATTAATCCCTGCTGGGTGCATAGGATAAGCCGTAAGTCCAAAACTTGTGATAAGGAAATCTAATCGACATGTTCTATTTCATTTTCTAACTGTATTCAGATTGCTCGTATTTCGTTCGTGGAGCAACAAGGTTGCGAAAGTTTCTTAGTCTAGATCAGGCCGTTGTCCAAGCCGGATGAGCAGTTTGTATTTTCTCCTGAACTGATTCAATTGAGATGGACCATTCCTCCTGAACTGATCCGGTTGAGATGATATCGGGCCATTCGAGCCGACAACTACAACTCCTGAACTAGTTCCTTATGATAATCTTGAAATCTGAAAATGTCTGTTTTGCCCGATTGTATTATGATTGCCTGTATTGATCTGTTTATCTGTTTGTATCCGGTCCGCCTGTAATCTGACTGTTCTGTCTGATTGTACTCTGCCTGTAATCACTTGATATGCTCTTGTTCTGATTAACTAATGATACTCTGTTGAGTTGATTCTTCCTCAACAGATCCTTACAGTTACTATTACGATTATCCCTCACTAAGTCTTTGGACTTCTCCCCTTGTATTACTTTGATCTTCAGATAGGGATAAGTGACGGATGCAGATTTCTGGTTTGAACTGAAGGAAAATTATCTCTTGTAATAAAACAGGTGTTTGAATGTATATATGGAATGATTTGAATATTTAGCTTGAACTTGAGATATTGTGATGATATCATGTTGATGCTGATGACTTAAGGCATGTAAATGTGGCTAGATATAAAAAGGTGAATCATGGCATTCACTTAATGATTTGACGCGTAAATTAAGTTTGAAATTTTTGCTATTTTTGATAAATTGGATTTGAGATTTGGTGGCATGTGTTTAGTAAATGTGTTGTTTGTTACGGGTTTATTTAAGGTTTGTTTAAGTTGGAATCTGCTGTTATTTCTGATAAGTTTGGCTTTTGGTAAATTAAGATTGAATGTTATGGGCATATTGATTTGTATTTTGGGTTCAATTTAAGATTGAACTGTGTGGTGCCTCGGCTTAGGTTCCCGAGTTGGGGGCGCTACAGAGGTGGTATCAAAGCCTAAGTTTTGATGACCTAGGTTCACATGGGAATGATTGTTGTGACTGAATCTGATTGGCTTGCTAGAGATTTAATTTGAATTAGGAATTATATAGGATATAAACCTTTGGGGTAGGAGAATTTGAACTCCTAAGTCTTGCTCCTAGAATGTGATTGTGAAAATGAGAATTTTCTGGTGATATAGAAACTGAATTTGAATTTAGAAATGTTTTAGATATGGATACTTGATTCAGGAATACCTGAGTTATGTCAGGCTATGATTCTAGAATGTTGAATTTTAGGTACTTTGCATATTGGGAGTTCTTGTGTGATTCAAAGATTTAGGATGAATCTGAGAACTACAAGAATGTTCATGGGATCTTATCGTTTATTGTAGAATGATTAAGATTTGCGTATTTTTTTAGTTCGATTTAGTTTCGTAATAATCATTTTCTTTCTTTTATCTTTGGAAGCTTGGTAGAATCGATAAAGTTTTGGCTTCTCAAGGAAGTTTTGGTATACCAGTTCCACCCAGAACTGGACGACGGGGTAGACATCCTAAGCAAAGGGTCATTAACCAATGAGCTCCTAAGTGAGAAGCACCTACCTACCCACAGCCGATACCGAATGAGGAAGTTTCTCAAACTCCTCCGATGGATTCGCCTACGGTAGATCCCCCGGTAGGGCTTGATCACCGAGGTAGACAAAGACACAAGCAACCAACGGTTAGAGTAGGGATAGTAGAGGCGGTTACAGAAGATCGAGCCCTGGGACGATTTCTTCATGTCAATCCCTCGAAGTTCTTGGGAGGTCCTAATGATAGAAAGGCCAAGGCATGGATCGAGAGTTTGGAG
The DNA here is from genome assembly GCA_018894105.1 of Jacaranda mimosifolia. Lineage (NCBI taxonomy): Eukaryota > Viridiplantae > Streptophyta > Magnoliopsida > Lamiales > Bignoniaceae > Jacaranda > Jacaranda mimosifolia. The sequence continues at coordinate 16,509,415 of CM032132.1, read as the reverse complement.
AATATTTTTGAGACATTGTGCTATTCAGATAAACCAAGGGTTCAATTTGCCACATTCCTTCTGAAAGGTTTGCTCGGAGTTGGTGGAAGATGATTGATCGAAGATGGACGATTGAAAGAACCCACCGAACTTGGGAAAATTTCACCCGAGACTTCATGAGTAAATTTGTGCCAGAAGTGGTGAAACAAGCAAGAGTAAGAGAGTTTATGGACATTGTACAGGGGACACAGTCTGTAAGTCAGTACGAGGCTACTTTTACTCGACTGATACAATATGCTCCCTACATACAAGATGATGAAGCTCAACAAGCTCGACGATTCGTACAAGGGCTGCGGCCAGAGCTTAGGCAAGGCTTGGCTACTTATGATTTGCCAAATCTTAATCTGGCAGTTAGTAGAGCACTGCAACTTGAGTCAGAGCTGCAGGAAATCCAAAAGATTGAGAATAAGAGCTGCAAGGAAAAGATATGCTTTGAGGAGTAGAGTGATATTGGAAGAAAGCAATTAAGACTCCAAGTTGGAAAAACCACTCAGCTAGCCCTTTATTCTAGCAAGAAGGCAAATTTAACCCAAGAGAGAGCACCCAAACAATGTGAATTCTGTGGGGGATTTGGCTATGAAGAGTCAGGAGAGGGAAACAGACGGCAGGAGCTAGCGGGAGACAGAATGTCCAAGCTCGTGCGTATACCCTGAAAGGAGAAGAAGTACCGGATCATCCTGAGATGGTAATCAACTGGAAGAGACAGAAAAATGTGATTGAAGTCCGTAGTTTTATGAGTCTTGTTGACTATCAGCGAAGAGTGTGTAGAATCTTTGTTAGAGTTGCAGATTACTGAAGATTTTGTGTATATATCTATGTTCAACATGTGCAATAAGAATTAATACCGACTGGATATCAATTAATGGAACGCTCTGTTTAATTGATGCAAGCAAGTGCAGTTTGCAATTGGAAGTTTCCTATCTACCAAATGGCATCACCTAATCATAACACAATGAATTCCCCTAGTCAAGAAAATCTGCAAGAAGATACTACAGAGTGGAGACGCCCAGTAAATATTGAGGAAAGGACACGAGAGCCTTTAGAATTTAGGACTTTGGCACATCTCCTGAGGTTCCATCCCTCAGCATTTATGGGTGAATTGGACCACCAAAAGGCAGAGGCTTAGATCAGGGAGATTGAAGATATCTTCCAAATGTTAGATTACCTTGAGGGCCTCAAACTCATATCTGTTGCTCATTTGTCAGAGGGAACTGCAGATCAATGGTAGACCTTGGTGAGCCAACGATGGGAATATAGGAAGGTCCTTTGTACTTGAGATAATTTTTTGTGGGAATTCATGGATAGATTCATACCACAAGAGGTAAGAAATGCTCGAAAACAAAAATTTGAGAATCTTACCCAAGAAGATATAACCGTGTGGTAGCATAAAGCAAGATTCAGTAGGTTGTTGCGGTATGCCCTGCAGATATGGAGGAAAGAAGAGTTTAAGACTGAGAAATTTGTTAAGGGATTAAGATTGGAGATACGACAAATCCTCATTCCTTGCGAGCAGTTTAACTCTGAAGAGGTCTTGGCAAGAGCCTAATGCGTAGAACAAGAATCCCTTGAGGTATCTGCCAATGAGAAGAAAGGCAAGTGAGGAAAAGTTTCTGATCTAGAACTCGTTGTGAGTAGTGAAGGTAAGTCAAATAAGAAACGATTGAAAGTCCAATCTAGGACATCGGGAAAGAAATACGAATTTTGTGGAGCTTTCAATCATGAGGAATCTAGCTACCAGAAGAAACTAGGAAGGTGTATAGGATGCGGCAGCAATCAACATCTTTTTTGGGGACTGCCTTAGAAACAAGCAGTCAACATCAGGTGCAAAAGGGAAAAAAAAATGGATGACCAAAGTTTTTGACTAGGTTCTTGATTGTCCGAAGAGAATTTGACACTGCATATTTTGGCTTCTTACCCCAGACAAAGTCTAAGGGCATTAGGCTTATGGGTTATGTTTGTATCTAGTGTGTTCAAGGTTTTGTGAATTTGTGTTTAGTTGTTTGGGAATGTATGATAAGTTATGAATCTGGCATGTTAAGTTTAAACTTGCCTATTCTTTAATGCATATTATGTAAGTATGAACTTATGATTTTGTTAATTGCTTGTTACTTTAATGGTTTCATGGTATCTTATATAAGAGCATCACTCTGTCAGAACTAAAAGGAAGGATATTTTAAGTATTGAAATGACAAGTGATTGAGGCAACGAGAAACAAGAATTTTATATGTACTGGTGTTAATTGAGGTTTATCTAATCGAAGATGAGAACCTCAGGACCAGATTTTTTAAGGGGGGGGATTGTAAACCCCTAAAATTCAGAATTTTGCAAAATAAGAATTGGGAAAATCAAGAATTTTGATTGGTCGGATTTTAGGGCTCGAAAATTAGATGAAAAGGACTTAATTGAAAAATATTTGAAAGTTTTTGGGTCAATCCAAACTTTGGGAGAGCCTAATTGGACTAACTTTGAGAATATTGGGGTTTGCATGGAAGAATGTTGGTCAACGAGGTCAAAGCCTTTTTCTAATGATTACAGGGACCGAATTGAAGTTTGAGCAAACCTTTTTGGACTTGATTGAAAGTATAGCAAAACTTTTGGGGCCAATCCATGATTAAGAAAAAGTTGATTTTATAAAAATATCAAAATTTTCATTTCCATTTCTCCTTCTTCCTTACCGCGGCCAAACCATCCTCACCATCAGTGATTTTCTTCTCCGGCGATCCTTTTCCCAAACCCTACTGGACATCTTCTTCCCTACACCTCCGGCAACCACTTACCACCGTGAACACAGCATTTCGAGCGAAAGATCACCAGAACCGAGAAGCTTGAAGAAACCCACCTTGGTGGTCTCAACGGACAACGTCGAAGCAGTGGCCAAACAAGCTTCTAGGTGGCTTTTCTGAAAGCCCGTAGCTAGAGGAACAAGGTGGAGTTGTTGCATGACCATTTGACGTGGCGACGAAGGCGAAATTCGGCAAAGACCACACGATGGAGCAAGGCGATTTTTGAGCTTTCGGGGCGGAATTTGAGGCTTTTCCCCATGGAGAAACTGAAAACAAAGTTGAACATTGGAAAGCTCACAGCGAGGTGAGCTATAGGCCAACTCATTGGCAGTGGCACTAAATTTTTCGGCGACGGCGGCGGTAATGAGACAGTTTTGTCTCCTCGACGTGACGATCGCACTCGTGTGCTTGGTTTGTGATTACGGATATCCTATATTGCTCTTGTGTTGGAAGTAGAATGCTTTTGGATTATATATGTATATGTATATACATGTATATTGTACTATTTCTCTTACAAATCTTGTAATATGTCAATTGAGGATGTGATATATGAAGTTGGACATGTACCTCATGCTTGGATATATATATATGTACATGTACAGTAGGCCGGGATATATAGTATTATGCGGTAACTTGGACTAATTAAAGTTTATTAAAGGATTAAACCCTAACTTAAGGATTTTGTATATATTTGGGACCTAAGTATTGATATTGAGTATAATTATATGATTCAAGGTCTAGATTACATTCTATTATTGGGATCGAAACAATTTTGTAATTATTTCTGTAGTAATCGTCTTAATTAGCATATCTCGTACTGATAGATTTGGTCGGATCCTGATTACTGTATTAGTTGGTTAATTAGAGGTTTTGGAGACTGTTAATAGTTAATTATGCATATTAAGGATCAAAGGAGGATTGTAATGGTAAATACCCTTTTGTTTAGATGACGACAAAGTGGGTCCTGCCTACCAGTAAGATTGCTGACTGTGGTTGCTATATCTGAGAACTACAAAGGTGAGGGTCTGCCAACCTGGCATTTCCTTTATTTATCTGTTATTGTGATGAACTCCTGTACGGGTTTCTTACTTCCATACCGTAATTTGATTTGTTGAAATCTGGATTGATATCTGTTATCCGATCTGTACACCCCTATGTGGGTTATTATTTGTTACCGATTCTAAATTTCTGTCTGTTCTGGCGCCCAAAACTCATATATGTTATCTGTACCAATCTATTATCCTTTACTGACTGTTATCTGTTCCGTTTTGTTATGTTATATGTTGTCTTGTCAGCATTTCTATACTGTTCTAAACTTGCTGACTATTATATGTTCGATCAGTTATTTGATTGTATGTTATCTGTCTGTACTGTTATTTCGAGACGTTAATCCCTGCTGTGTGAGCATGGGATAAGCCGTAAGCCCTAAATTCTGATTAAGTAATGGGACGTTAAACCCAACTGTGTGCCTGGGATAAGCTGTAAGCCCTGAGACATTAATCCCTGCTAAGTGCATGGGATAAGCTGTAAGCCCAAAACTTGTGATAAGGAAATCTAATCGACATGTTCTGTTTCGTTTTTTGACTGTATTTGGATTGCTCATATTCCGTTCGTGGAGCAACAAGGTTGCAAAAGTTTCTTGGTCTAGATCAGGCCATTGTCCATGCCGAATAAGCCGTCTGTATTTTCTCCTAAACTGATTCGGTTGAGATGATCCTGGGCCATTCGAGCCGATAGCTACAACTCCTAAACTAGTTCATACTGATAACCTTAAAATCTGAAAATGTTTGTTTTGCCCGATTGTATTCTGATTGCCTGTATTGATCTGTTTATCTGTTTGTATTCGCCCCCCCTGTAATCTGGTTGTTCTGTCTGATTGTACTCTGCCTGTAATAGCTTGATATGCTCTTGTTCTGATTAACTAATGATAATCTATTGAGTTGATTCTTCCTCGACAGATCCTTATAGTTACTATTACGATATCCCTCACTAAGTCTTTGGACTTACCCTACCTTATATTACTTTGATTTTCAGACAAGGATAAGTGATGGATGTGGATTTCTGGTTTGAACTGAAGGAAAATTATATCTTGTAATAAAACAGGTGTTTGAATGTATATATGGAATCATTTGAATATTTAAGTTGAACTTGAGACATTGTGATGATATCATGTTGATGCTAATGACTTAAGGCATGTAAATGTGGCTAGATATAAGAAGGTGAATCATGGCATTTACTTAATGATTTGATGAGCCAATTAAGTTTGAAATTTTCGCTGCTTCTGATAAATTGGATTTGAGATTTGGTGGCATGTGTTTAGTATATGTGTTGTTTGTTACGGGTTTATTTAAGGTTTGTTTAAGTTGGAATCCATTGCTATTTCTGATAAGTTTGGCTTTTGATAAATTAAGATTGAATGTTATGGGCATATTAATTTGTATTGTGAGTTTAATTTAAGATTGAATTGTGTGGCGACTCGACTTAGGTGTTGTCCCGAGTTGGGGGCGCTACATCAATGGTTGCATTTGCATATAGCCATGGCTGTCATTCACTTGAGCAGCAACCATGGCAAGTGAGGTGGGGGTAGGGGTTATTATATAAAATATAATTTAAATATTTATTTATTAATATATATTATGTATAAACATATACATAAATATATTTATATATTTATAATGTATTATATTATATATTTATGTTTTTATATATTATATATTATATATTTTATATTTATATTTATATTTATATTTATATTTATATATAAATAAAAAAGAATAAATTCGAAAGATGAAAATAAAAAGGAGATGAAAAAAGATATATAAAATAATTATGGGTAGCATAGTTTTCACATATTGAAATTAAGACAAAATTGCATCAAGTCATGAAGGGGATGCAATGTGCGTAATTTTTAAAACCATAAAGAGATTTCTTGCCTCTCTTTTTCTTTTCTTTTTTTTATGTTTATGAGGAAGTTTTTTGCTCTTTTTCATTTTCATAGGGAGGTAAAATGCAATTTATCCGTAATAATACCAACCATTGTAACAGAACAAGTTGCTTGAGTCTAAGTCGATCCTTATAACATAGAATAGTCGAACGAATTAGCCATAAAACTAATCCCAATTAAATAATTTATAATTTTTTAAATGGATTATATCAAGATTAGGTAATTGACTGATTACTAATACTTTGATTGATATACATTCAATTCCATGCATGGTTATCTCAACTCTACAGCAAAGGTTCTCTTCCAGATCCACTGCCCCAAGCCCTCTCCTTCCATAATTTCTCCACTTCCTCAAACGTCAAACCCTTCGTCTCTGGCACAAAAACCAATACGAATATAAATGCAACGATAGCCACCGCAGCTAGTATCAAGAAGGTCAAGCCGGTGCCGACAGCCTCGGCAACCGATAGAAAGCTTTGGGCTACTATAAGATTGGATATCCAGTTCACGGTGGCCGACATGCCTCCACAAAGTCCACGATAGGCTTCCGGATATATTTCTGAGTTCACCGTCCATGGCACAGGACCCATTCCGGGGGAAAAGAAAGCAATATAAAGAGCCAAACCGACAACTGCAATCCAACCATAGAAGGCATTTGCAGAACCAAATGGTTCTAAGATGAAGGCGACAGCAAGGATGATAAGAGATATAGTTACCCCGGATAGACTAATGAGTGCCAACTTCCTACGACCGACATGATCGATGAGATATATTCCAACAATTGAACCAGGGGCATTCATGAATGCGACGATGAGCGATAGGAGAAGTGCTAGTTGGTTGGAGTTGAAGCCGGCCATCTGCACGATAGTTGGGCCGTAGTACATAACCGTGTTGATGCCGGTGAATTGTTGGAATGCCTGCAAAATAAGAACTGTAACACTCAATACTTTTGCCTTGCTTATAATTTTGCATTGACTTTAGTCCATTAAAGGCTGGGGCGAATAAGGTTAATAAAGAAGCATCCCATTATTCGACCCTAAAACAATTCCAAAATTATGCCACCAATAACCCTGCAAATCTTGCAGAAAATAATTGCAGCATAAACAGACTTGAGACTCCTTTTGACAGACACCCATGCCGCCCTCAACAAGTCTTCACACATTTCGCCCTTGCCCCCCTGACCCCTTACCATACATTCTCTACCCTGCAACACGACTTCTCCAACACTTCACCATGGACCGATGCATCAGAAAATGGAATTAATACCCAATAGACACAATTCAAAGATCACTACACCTACTTCACGATGTTATTCACTAAATATGTGCGCTTATCAAACATAATTTGTAACCTAGAAACGGAAAGGGTGAAAGTGTTGCTTATAGGAAACAAAAAAAGGACAATCCAATGCTCAAATTTTGGGGAGGTCAAGTTTGTTAAGATTTCCATAGTTTAGGGATTGATTTTGTTTATCCTTAACAAGAACTTTTCAGCAAACTTTTAACGCTCACAAGTCACAACAATCATATGCATATGGTCAATTACATCATAATCATCAAAATTTGCAGCAACGAAGTAAAATAATGCAGCTGCTTAATGTGATATGAAAAACCCTCCTTTTCGGTGCTATGGAATTTCCCTGACTTCAACACGTTAGCAAATATGCCCACTTAAGTAAAATAGATTTTTGATAGAGAAGGGGGAAGAAGTGTCAGACCACCACCCTTTCACATTCTCTTGTTGTGCTCATACAGTACTACTATTCACAAAACAGTAGTATTCTTTTACAATTTGAGTTCCTAAGCCTATTAAAGTTTGAATCATTACCTCATTGGTCCATTAGGAGGTCCTTTAAAGATTATCAGTCCTGTAATTCCCCTAATGTCATTCAAGAGTAGCCTATCAGACAAGCCAGAAAATCTGGGCAATTCACTTGACCACTGACACCAAATAACTGTACTTTTCCTTGAAATTTCACCAATGGCTTATATACTAGCAGGAATTAAGAAAGGGGAATGCCTACATATTGAGGGAAGTAACCTTTTAAGATAGTCGACATTAAGTACAAATGACAAGAATTATTGGGTAACAATTAGTTAACCAATGCCCGTCTTGATATTACCTGAATTCCAGCTCCAGCCAAAAAAGCAAGCCTTAACTCTTTTGACCTAAATACATCGAGGTAACTGACACGAGACTTTCTTAAGCGCTCTTCCTCAAGTGCAGTAGCGAGCTGATCAATCTCCACTTCCAACCGGTATGGATCATAAATTTTTGAAAGCACAACAATGGCTTCAGATTTGTCCTTCTGTGAGAATTGTAGCAAGTATTAATGAACTCTATAAAGTCTGATAAAAGATCTTGGAGAAAGACATTATGCTTGGTTCATGGATTTTGGTAGGGAAAAGAAAAGAAAATAATAAGAAAATATTTTTGATTATTTGGTTGGTAAGGAAAATACTAAAAATAAGAAAACTTGGGAGAAAATATAATATATTTGAGGAAAATGAAGGAAAAATCTATTTGAACTCTCTCTCATTCTCCACACTTTCATCACTCCTCTTTCTCCATTCCTTTCTTTATTACTTTCTTTAACAACCAACAAATTTGAGCTTTTGTATTTATCTGTTTTCTTTTCCTTTTCTCTAATATGTTCCTTTACTTGTTAAAATCCTTAAACCAAACATAGTGTAATGCATTAGAAACAAAAGATATGCACCTTCATATAAAGCCAGCGTGGAGATTCTGGCAAAAACAGCATAAGGAAAAATTGAATAATAGCAGGCAACCCAGACACCCCAAGCATCCAACGCCATGTACCTGGAACCTACTTAACCATAAAGACAAAAATTCACACATAACAAAATGCAAGTAAGTCTTTAGTGCATTTACATCACATCATTAGGTGTAGAACATTGTACAGAAAAATCAAACAATTCTCAGGGCCCCAGTTATGCAACCCTTATGTGGCTTATTCTTCTGTTATCCATGTATCCAAATAAAAGAAAACTACCATCTAATAAGACATCCACAATAAAAGGCACAATATTTGAGTGAGAAGAAGAAATAGAAAAAGAAAAAAATTATAAGTGCCCTGATTGAGGCTGTCTTGAAAATTTTAACCTAATCCAAAGAGCAACATGTTAAGCAAGCAGCAAGTCAGATAACTAATCTATGTTGATGTCATGAGATATTCCATAATTGGAAAGAAATTATTTGTATGTTTCAATCAATAAAAAATGAGCACTATAATCCAATTTCCTGGTGAGAAACAAGAAAGAAATTTACCAAGTAACCGTCTCAGGCCTGAAATGCCACCCCCATCCCCACCTCCCAACCCCAGCCAAAATAGAATGTTTTTGGCAATAATATAGCCTCCAAAATTTTGTTATTCTACTCGAAAATGTCGGAAATCAAAAGCACCAATTATAAACTGAATTTAAATTTAATGTTCATCCACTACCAATCTGACAATCAGTTTCTTTATCAATAGATCTGGAAAGAAAAAAAAAATGCTTTATTTCTACCTATAAAAGGCATGGAATAGAATGAGGAGCTAAATTCTCCTCAGGCATAATGAGATCAACTATATATGTTATGTAATCTCCAAATCATTATCAGCTTAAAGCCTTAAACTACTCTCCCCCTCAATGTGCAAGTAGCGAGTCAACAAAAAGGACCAACCCTTGCATTCAGCCATTAAACACAATTCACTTTGGCAGTAAGTAAGCATTATATAGGCATTTCATTCCTACAAGCTGCAGAAATCTCTAAAAGCATCATAACAGCTAAAAGAAAAGTTCATTTGTATAACTAAATCCGACAAAGAAGCCATATATCACCCTTTATCTGAGGCAGAATGTTTACACCTCTTTCCAAACATTTATTAAGAGTTAGACCACTGACCATAGGCTATAGGCCCACAGGAACGATGAGTTGAGCTAAGGAAAGTAGTCGAACATTTTTTGTAATTCTTTGATTGACAACTATTTGCATCAATATTTCCATCAAACACATGCCTCCTGTTTTTACTAATATCATCATTCAGATATATACACAAATGAGAAAAAGAATCAATGACTAAAAGCAATATATCAATAAACCCTGCTGATACCACTAGGGAGGAATGAAAATGATCTGCACATAATATGGTATTATTCATATTTTACATTGCCAACATATTTAGAAAACATATTCTTAAGAGGTTCTAAGAGAAATAAAAAGAAACTTTTCCAAGCATTCAGTGATGGTCACCCCCCCCCCCAACCCCCGGGCCTGCGCAGAGAAACAAAACACCTAAAAAAGCAAGAAAAGGTTTTTTATAGATATGAATTGTACTTATAATCTAAAGTTGAAAACAGATAATAGAGGATAAGAACTGTCATCTAATAGAGTATGCATCAGCCAGTACCGGATGTCACATGCATCAACAATTTTCACTTTAAGGTATATCAATAGCCAAATTGCAGTTTGCATAACCACAGTATTCTGAAACAACCAATCAAGATGGATATGCTACCAAATCAAATCTGTTTTTCTTGGTGAAGAGACACCAAATAAAGCTACCCAACTATACAACTTATTATGCTGACAGGTAAGAATAACAATCTTTTCATTACATACTGTTTCAGCTCTCAAGCCTCCAAATGAAACCTCATAGATTGTTAACACTCAAACACACTCATATATGTGAGCGATCATTAGATCAATTAAAAACTCTTACAAAGACAAGAAAACATAGAAGCAGTGATACCTTCAGAAACTACTATAATCAATTTCCTAGTTTAGCAACCTTGGGGCAGCAGAAAGCAGCCAACTTTCCACTTCATAGCCTAATTTGTTCCCTGTGTAGCATGCCAAGCTGTTTTACATTTGCATATAGCTAAGAAAGTATTTCAGCAAAGGTGGAGCTTTTTCACATGCAAAAGACCAAACTTCATTTCTTGACAAATGAGGTGGATAATGAGATATCAAATAAAGTATCAAAAAAGGTTTCAAGTTAGTAACAATTACAGAAGACACTTCAGAACAAATTAACCAGCATTAACTACAGCAGAGAACAAATGGACGAGAACAATAATAATTTCCTTTGGTGATATAACTGGTACAGAAAACTTATATGCAAACCCAAAGCTATATCTTGATGGTGCAACTTCAGAACAGCAGGAAGGAGACCTTCCACAACAAGGAAGCCGTTAAGTACAAGTAAATACAATCTCATTATCACAATGAAACATATGCAAAATGCCCTATGGGAGTCACCCAACCAAATGTTGATGCTTCAATATAGAGTTGGAACTATTTAGAAAGAGCCGTGGAAGGGAAAACAGCTTTCAAAAGAAATATCTGATCACCATCTATTTGTTCACTCGATGTGTAATATCAATTAATCAAATTCAGACAAATTTCTCCACTTTTGTGCAGCAGTTATAATTTCATGAGTCACATGAACCAAAGACAAGGCCGTCCTATGGCACGTCATACTTTTACAGAAACTCACCCTGTGAAGACATTAAATGCATTTAGTCTAATGGTTTAGCTATCTTGCATTTAGTCTAATGGTTTAGGTATCTTATGATTAAAGAATAGAATTATGAGCATCATTAACATCATAACTAATGCAGCAGAAAAAATATTCCAATTTCTGAAAATTATGAGCATCATAACATCATAACCATGATATGGTTGACCAACTTAACCTCCAGCACAAGTTGAAGCCTTGACAAGCATGTATATGGTGAAGGATCAGTTCTCTTCTAAAAGATCACGCTGACTCTTTAGTGGTTCAAGGTTCTACAAGAGTTGGTCCTACCTATGAAAAGGAAAAATTTTCCAGGTAATCATCAGAATGCTAATGCTATGAATATTAGAATTTATGTGAATAGACAATTTTTCCAGGTAATCACCAGAATGCTAATGCTATGAATATTAGAATTTATAGTTAAATAAAACAATACTTACTTTTTTATTATAGGGGAATGACAAAAACTTTCTCAGATTTTACTACAAAAATAAGCAAAAACAATTATCAAGTGAAAGACCACATAGTAGCAGCAGATAAAATAACCAAAGCAAAAAATCTGACCTCAGTAAAAGCAAGGTTCACAAGATAAGAAAGAATTTGTCCACCAGCAATCATGAGCACATTTGTGCTCACCAGGCCACCCCTAATTTCTGATGGGGAAGCCTCTGCAATATAAACAGGAGCAGTGACAGATGCTACACCCACACCAAGGCCAACCAAGAGCCGTCCAAGAATAAGAATGTAAGGATTGGGAGCTGCTGCCATGACAATGGATCCAAGTGTGAACGCAACATCAGCAGAGAGAGTAGCTTTCTTGCGCCCAAAAGCATCATTTATCCAACCGCCTACTGCAGCTCCAATCATGGCACCAACCAAAGCCATGCTAACAATTGTTTCCTGAAAATCCGCAGAGTTAAAAATTCTAAGAGATTATGACTCCAAAAGCATAATGGAATACAAGCTGTTAGTAAATGCTAGTCAAGAACCGAGGAGGATAAAATATCCTACTTCACAATTAGATAAATCTGAAATTTCCACCAAGCAATAGCAGTGATAGTGGAAAAATAAGTCCCAGTCAGTCTGAATCTGACCAGTGGCTTTCCCCGGAACAAAATCCTAATGCAAAATGACATGTTTTTAATTGTTGGGGCTGAAGAACTAGAATGAAGGAAGAAAGATTGAAAGAGAGTAGTATTTTCCATCTTTTAAAAATACTAATTTCTGCTTCCCAATCTGAATGTTGGCAGTGGAAAAAAGTGTTTCACTCGGCTGTATTTCTAATCTGTCACCTCCAGTGTAATCCTGTCTGCCTAAAGAACAAAAATACAATACAATCCATCATTGGTTTTATTTGTGCACCTGTAAAACGCTACTCCGATCGACTTCCTCAAATTCATCTCGGATATACAGAAGGGCTCCTGATATAACTCCTGTGACCAAATCAGAGGCTTGAGAAGAGATGTGGGAGAAAAGATGCCGATATTAAATGCAATATTCTACCTCAAGCCATCAATTGAAAACGAAATAAATTATTGATATAAGAAAGACAGATGGAAGTCATAAAAAGACTATAAAATACAATTGATACATGTTATATATAAAGAAAAACTACACCAGACACTGCAGACTATCATGAAAGGAGAGACCAAGTTTCATGGGAATTGCATTCAACAAGTTCCACTTGAAGTGGTGAGGCTCTTCTGTAAAATTTGACGACATTAACAAAGATGAATAGGCAGAGCTCTCAAAGGCTAACGAAATTTTTATTTTTTTACCTATGATCTAGAAAGCAGAATTAACATAGATAATATCAAGGGATATTAAGTTCTCCTTTCAAGAATAAAAACTGCTTATACAAGAACGATATTCTCATTTAAACTGGTCTTGGGTAAAACACAGTTAACCCCAGTGAAATATGGCATAAGCAACATCCTCCCCCACCCCCCCTTCTTCCCCCCACAATCAAAAACTTTCACTTACCTCCAAGCAATTGATGATGAATATATTAGACCAGTGATTCTGTTTGTGTTGGGGGGATTAAATGACCAAGTTATCCTTGCAATATTAAATTGATGGCTTTACATATAAAATACAATTTACCCTGTGAACTAAGACATGCGTATCATTTATCCCTGCTTTTGAGAAACATTTACTTACCAGCTGTGTAATTATGATCTAACTAATATTATTCTTATAGATTTGAATTTGCTCCTAAAATCTCTAGTTAGCTAAATTATGTCCAATCAATATTTGCCAAAAATTTTATGCTTAAATATGCATAATCTCATTTCAATACTCTCACATTATGTATACGATGAGAATGCCATTATTTTTAATGCAAAATACTTCAGTTAATTATATTTAGTTATAGAAGTTGTGATAAATCTAATTATTCTAATGTTTACTACAAATTGCTTATATTTTTATACCTTATATCTATGAATTTTATTTCATGTTTGAAATTATGTAAATTATGAGCTTATATGGATTAAGTATTTTTGAACAACAAAAGACTACACAAGCCACTATATATTTCATATAAATAACTTATTAAATTAATTTTACAACTTAAATTAATATGCAACGTTAATAAAAAGTTTGTATTAATTAAAGCAAAACAATATTTTTTGTGGAAAACAGGAAAGTAATATAAGATGTTTCCTCATTTAAGTGTTACATTGCATTTTGTATTCAAATTACTTGTGTAGATTAGTTTTTGTTGGTAAAATTTCTTCTAATTCCTGCTTGAAAATACCTTCATTGAAAGTAAAATACTTGCTTATGTATATTCAATTAATCAGAATTAGTTTGTGTAAAAGTAGTTTATGCTTATCTTGATTTCAAATTGTTTTTTACACTTATTATTGGCAATTTTATATATAGTTATGCGTGAGAAATGATATTAAGCAGTGATTGCGTATTTCTGCAAGGTTTAATTTTAAACCACAAAGACACCTAAGCCACAACATAGACTTACATATAGACAAACTTTTAATTTAATTGTCTATTGCTTCAGTAAATATATAATAGTAGTGTTAAAATATTAGTATTAACTTGCACTGTTATACTTTTAGAAAATATTACAAGTAATATAAGGGTTTCCACATTTTAAGTGTCTTGCATTTTAATTTTTATATTTTAATTACTTGTGCATATGATATTTGTGCTAGACCGTTTTTCAGTTTATGTTTTGAATAGCTTCATTTTGAAACTAAAACTCCCTAATTAATTTTTAAGTAGCATATGTGAAATGTAATTTATTCTTATATGCAAAATTTGTCGGTTTTAAGTTCAATGTAGTTTAACCCCCTAAAATATTGTATAATAGAGCAAACGGAAATTTCAAAAATCTCACTCCAATGCCCCATCAACAAAAAGTTAACAGCTTACGAAGTCCAAGTCCAAGTCCAAATTAAAAAGAAAAAAGATTGGATGTTTCCAGCAAGCCAACTGCCAATCTCATGGCATAATGAAGCAAGCAAAACTTTACACTACAGGAAGCGTCTGCATCCAACCAAGAACTAAGAGAATGTTTGGGAACGTTCCCCCAGAATGAAATTGAACCAGGGAAACGTAACCAAACATGTTAAATGTCCAAAAACCCCATCCCCTTCCCCCCATTTTACCAAAAAACCCCAACCATTTCTATTCTCCAATGTGTCTATGAAGGCTGCCACATCTCCTCCTTTGTCTCCTCTTCAGTTATTATTCAATGGCTTAAATGATTTATCCAACCATTAATGGTTGGATAAATATTTTATCTTTAATAGTTAAAATAAAATCATTATCTAATGCTTAAATGATTTTCTACTGATCTATGCCAAATGTATATTGATCGATTACGAGCAGATATACTATATTTATCAGTTTAATTTTAAAAATCTTCTTTTCTTACTTTAATTTTCTAATTATTATTTTTTTAAAGTAAAAAATATTATATTTATATTTTAATACATCATAAATTGAAAGAAACCACAAAAAAATTGATAATAATGATAATAATAGTAAAATAATTATTACTTTCTGTAAACACTATCAATTAAAATTTTCTATAGTTACATAAACCCAATCAAATATTTATATAACCGCATCTTTCAAGATGAAAAAAGTTCTGAAAAGTTCATGGTTATGAATTTATGCAATATTAAAAATAATATTAACAGAATACCTACTATTTTAATCATCTCAATTTCAAAAAATCCGTATTTTTTTCCCCCGAATGAAATTCTTAGATATAGTGAAGTTTAAATAAAATTTTTGATGGAATTGTTTTTTTCATTTGTTATTATGAATTATTATTTTCACTAAGTAGCCCTAATATATATACGTATATATCATACATATTTTATCATTATTCTTACAATTAAAAAAAAAAAATACTCAAATCCAATTTCACCCTTAAAACCTAACAAAAAAGCATTGATTTGACCGCTATAGTAAAAAATATTTTCCCCAAAACATAAGCAAACATACCAAAACTTTCCAAAATTATTCTCCAAAACAAAACCAAAAATCCATTACATTCCCAGCACAACTTCCATATTTTCCAATATCACTTTCAACATTCATCTCCCAAAATATATAATAAAATCACACAAAAAACATAACCAAACATTACCTAAATTTACAGAAATAAACTTTATTTTATTCTTGTAAGAATAAACAGTGGGTATTTGATTTCATCTAGAAAACTGGGCAGAGAAAATTTCAAATCAACATGTGATTTCCCATCTCAATAGGCTAACATGTAAAAATTTGAAATTGCAAATTCAATAGAACCTAAGGAAAAAATCAACAAAATATTCTCCTCTGAAGTCAGATCTATTTGCTATATGAACAGCAGATCAAACATGCCTGGGGCAAAATGAATTTTACCCCCTTGTAAAGAGCCTAATAGGCTGGAAACCCCCTGTATTTTCTAATTGGCATATAACCCCTTGTACTTCTGAAAAAGTTGCACACTCTCCCCAATTCATTTAAACATTTTTCAGATTTATCAAATGACTAAATTGTCCCCCTTTATATCTGAAGGCAAGGCTTTCGTTTTTTTCTTCAATTGACTATTCTGAACACTTCTCTCAACACGAAAAACCCTAACCTTCAATCTTCTCCAAATTTGATGATTTTAGGATATTCCGTTCATAAGCAAAGTATTTGTCAGATTATTTTTGCGTATTCAAACAAGCAGAAGCTTTTTGATCATCAAGGTAATACTGTTCATCCCATTTCATACTGAATTTTTTATTTTATTTTTAGAATGTGTTTCCATTGTTGTTTTTATTATATTAGTTTAAATAATTGTTGTTTTATTTTAAAATGGTTTTTTCATTGTTGTTTGTAATTTGATTTTGAGGTTTGTTTACCTCAGATTTCTGTACTTCTGATTTCTCATTTAAGTAATTGTAAAGGCAAAACAAAGTTTTAATCCCTAGTCAAAACTCAAGAATTTACCATCTGCTCCAAAAGTCAAAGGCAAAAATAAAATCCAACACTTTTTACAATAACCATTCCTTGAGAAAAAGTGGGAATGTTGCAAACTATTTTGTGTTTTTTTATTTTTGCTTTGCTTTGTTTTGAAATTCGATGTGAAAATTTTTAAACCTGTTCTATTTTGTTTATAGATTAATGGAGGACTCAAATTTCATTGAAATATGGGTTGGTGGGAGGTTTGCAAGAAAAGAACATAATGCCCAATACAGTGGGGGATAGAAACAAGAAATTGAGTTAGCAAACCTGAGAATAGAAGACTTGACAATGTCTTCATTGTATTGGTTGTATGAGATGTGTGGAGGGGAAGAGATCAATTTGTGCTTCTATTATAACCAGTGGAGGAAGAAAGCTAGAACTTAAACAACCGGTGTACCTGTACAAACAATAGAGAAAGGGAAAGAGAGAGCTAAAAGAGCCCTAAGAGTAAGAAAGCCTCAGATTTTAGAGGTGTTGCAAAATTTAAGAGAAAGGTCAAAGAGAAGAGTTGGGGCTGGGTGCAATGAATGATTTTTTTCTTGTGCAAGTTGTTGGTGCTTTTAATACTTTGTTGGTATTTGAATATATCTGCTAGCTAGTTGGTGCTATCTCTTTAGAATATACAAGTATTGCTTTTGAGTAGTCTTGCTTTTGAATATACAAGTGGTTGGCTTAAATAATAGTTTTGCAGGTTTTGGTGCCTTCAAACATTAAAATTGTCGTCTTTTGAGGCACAAATTATAGGGTCACTTTGTTGCCATATATTAATTTATTACTTTGCTATATTATTGTTCATTGTCTGGTTCTGACATGATGTTATCTCAATTCTACTTTTTGTTTATTTGGTATTGTGTGAAGC